>JAPFBL010000187.1:1100000-2300000 GCA_026182355.1 Hermatobates lingyangjiaoensis | reverse complement strand
TTCTTCAGGTCTTTTCTCAAGGAAAACCGGATGTCATTATTTATCTCGAGGAATATTCTTTCATTATTGAACAAAGTAATTTATTATCAGTATAGTGATATTAAATTTGGTATATTGAACAGATCTTTATAATTCATTGAAAACATAACACAATATAGTCACTATTATGAAATTTAAAAAGATCTATTATTTTAAACATATTTATTGCATTGTTGTTTTTGAGTTTTAACTATCTAGAATACTACAAGCTTAGCCAACTTAGAACTCGTGTTCATTCGTGGCATTTTCAAATTAATACCCCACAACTGAAATCGTCTCTTAAATTCTTCAATATTTATACAAAATAACATCTTGTGAAGGAACAACTGAAATAGAAAAACCAATGATCTTGTGTTTTGAAATAATAATCCTGTTCATGGATTGTTCCAATGAAAAAAAAATTCCTAAACAAATAAATTAAATTAATGTTGAACTCAGATTTTTCGATACTGAATAAACTAAATAAATCTTGTAAAAAAAATTTACTTTTTCTCAAGCTCTAGCTTATGCAAATATTATCTTTATGTTTTAAAGATAAAATAAGGAGTTATTCTATTTCATGAATAAATTATTACAAAATTATTTATGAAATCGAAAATGAAGACATAATTCTAATTAATTGGACTACGAGTCCAATCTCAGTTGGCGAGATAGAAAGAGAACCCCTTCATGGGCTCTCGCCACCCGTAGTACCTACTTATTTTAAGAGTTTCGGGTTGAACTCCGGACCAAGGGTCCTACTGAACCTGCTCAGCTACATATAAGGTCAGTGGCCTTTTTTGCCCCGGTTCAATGAACCTGTGGTATATATAAAAGCCAATGCAGCCTGTGGTAGGGCTGCATGGCCCCACTAGGGGCGGAGAGACAATGAAAAGAATAAGTGAGGGAAACCCTGAGTCTAGTCGTGGAACTCCGAAGTTCTGCTAAGCACACTTTGAAAAAATAAAAGTTTAACTTCGATCAAGACATTCTGGGATTTGATAACATCATGAAGTAAAATGTCACAAATACAAGTAGTAGGCATTCAAACAATAAGTTATCCGTCATAAATTATTTTATAAATATATAATTATAAATTATATAAATTTATAATTTATATTATAAATTATATAAATAATTTTAAGCATTTCAGAAAATTTAGACATAGACACTACATGAGAACTTTACCATATAAACCCTGTCAATAACATGGGTTGTTTAGTCAATTAACAGTGTATACGCAGGGATAACCCGTTAATGAGATCAAAAATAGTGCCTAAAGCAAGACTTTAGATATAAATTAGTGCTTACTAGCCAACTCATGCTTGACAGTTTGTTGTCTATTTGGTGAAGATTTAAAATATTAATGATTAATAAATTAAAATATTAATGATTAAATATAAAAGGTTAATGATTATATTATATGTGATTATGGCGTAATTAAATTAAATTATGTTTCAACTACCTTTTTTAGGATTTTTTACAGTAAAAGTTATCCGTAATTTTTGCAAAATTGGCATCCTCCTCTTCAAATTGAAATTAGGGTATTTTAATTGTGAAGACAGATGCACAGATAGCCAAATGACTTTTAAATTCACTGATTCATTTTATTTCTAAAAATGTACTTCATAAAATTTGTCTAATTTATTTTTAATAAAATTTCATTTTAAATTTTAAAAATAAAATTTTTTTTTTCTTCACACTGGAGACTAATAGAATACGAGTATGTAGATATGATGAAATAACAAGCGAATGAGTAGGTGATGTCATAGAAATATATAAAACTTTAATCTTAAAGAAGATCTTCAATGCTGGAGATCGGAAGGAGAAAGAGAAATGGAAAGACTGAATATGAGATCAATGAATGATTTGAGAGGTAGCTGCAGATCTTTGGATATGATTCAGGGTAGTTCAGATCCCTTTGTTTCTCTCTCGAAAGAAGAGGAGGGAAATTCTTGTGGTAACCAAATGAACATGAATCTATTATTACTATTTAAACTCATAAAACTATTTCATAAATATTCAAAAAATGAATTTTCCTGATCTTTCTGCTAGTTTAATATTACATTTTACATAATATTAAACAATTATGTTAAAAAAGAATATAGTACTGGTGGTCGTTGAGAGGATATTGCGTTGAAAAGTTACGGGTGGTCAGCGATATTGCCTGAAGACTTGTTTGCATGTGAAAGTCTCACCCTTTTCTAAGCTGCTTCTTTTTTATCATTCAGTATTCAGTACTTTTCAGAGCTGGAGAAGTCTGAATCAAACGTCCATTTAATCGGAACTTATTTCATTTCAGTATCGGAATTTGCATTTATAGAAGACTAGCAAACGTACCCGTCTTTGATGGAATCAAAAATTCAATTAAACTTTGTATTCCAAAATGCCATTAGAAATTATAGAATAGTAAAAAATACCATCATTAGTACAGTGTTAAGCAAATGCCTCTGTATACACTACATTAGCTGTCTGTCCTTCAGGTTCATGGAAGAACAAACAGTTGGAACCTCTGACTCTTGAGCAAGTAAACTACAGTTGACCATGTGAGAAAAACTTGGTCTTGCTAACTTGAATTCCTGCGTTAGATAAAGTTTCCCCTTGCGACTACGTTAACGTCATTGCAAAATAGACTCTGACAGGACTTTGCAATAACAGCAGTATATTCAAATTTCTTTAATTTAGAAGGTCGCCTTAATACCAAAACGTGGAATAATAAATATAATTGGAAAAAATAATGTTGAGAGATTTAATTTCTTTGTGATTTAGATTTATTTTTTATGAAATTGTAATGAATTTTAAATAGCTTAGTTCGTTTAGCTAAAACAAGGTGAAGAGTGTAAAACATTGTTTTGGTTTTGGCTCGCTTTCAACAACTATAATATCAGGTCACTCTTAGTAACGAAGTTTAGAGTATGTATAGTAGAACGCCATCGTAGCAGTGTACCCCTTGTGTCCAGGTACTTTTCAACCTGAGAACATTTCTTTAACAATGGAATGAAAGGTAATTATTTTCTATATTTCTATTTAATTTTTATTTTGATTATTTTTTCTGGTTTTTTTATTATTTAAGATTCTATTAATCCCCCCCCCCCATTTATTTATTATATTATTAAGAAACTCATAAATAAATTACAATTTATCTATTAAAATATACGAGATATATCTTATCGTATCTTAGATATACACGTATATATCGTATCTTAGAGATTGGAAGTTCGTTTAATCATGAGAATTATAGTAAATACGTGTCAAAAGAAAATTAGGAATAATAAGCACCAAGAACTTTTGTAATTATATTTATTGCTGATAATAATTATATTAAATATAGAATTTTTTAAGGCATAAGGTGAACAAAGCACAACAGAGCTAACAAAGTGAACGACGACGAGGGAAACCAAATTATTCGTTCAATACTTTCTACCAATTAGTTTATAAAAAATTATCATATATTATAATTTATTGTACTTTATGGTTTAATAAATAAATATTTTGTTATGAAAAAAATATTTGTAAGACAGTAGGTCTTTGATGAATGTGTAGTTCGTATCGGTCACATAAGTGAAGCTTTGATTGAAATGTCTGTAGTGTTTGCAGGCCTGTCCTTTATAAAGAGATATTTTAAGTACTACAAAGATTATTATAAATAAAATTATAACTTTTGTAAATGTCTTGACTTATCCATGGAATATGGACAAAAGTGTTCTCTAACGGTATCCAACTTCTAGGACTAGAACGGCTGAAAAACCTCTTTAGATTGCTCTTAAAAATGAATATCCAATGATAGGTACAAAGTGACAAGTCTCTAAACAATTATGATTTAACTAATGGTCATTATAACGTTGGAATACTTTATTTATTATGGGTTGGTTAAATAATATAGTTCTTAACATTTCCATAATCATTACAAAATTAAAGACCTTCTACTAAAAGATAGAAATAAGAAATATTGATAAACGGAAACGCTTTGCTTAATAATTTATAAAATAACCCATAATTATGATATTATTTCAAGAATAAGTTAATGTGTATATATTTTTATATATTGGTATATACAATTTAACAACTAAAAAAGTGTTATATTTGTCAAAATTATAATGTAATAATGAAATCGTTGGATGAATCATTTATTGTTTTAAATAAAATATTAAGTACATTGGAGTTTATTAAAGAACATTTTAAGCATAAATACCTTTATAAATATATTTTCTAAAGATTTTATATTTGGTGATTGTTTTTTGATATGTTTGATCAGAATAGAATATTTTAACTCTAGTAGATGCTTCTCTTATTATTTTCCTCCTCTATAACACATTTAAAACTTATCTCTTACGTTTGATAATTTTTAAAACTCTTAGTTGATAATTTAATTAATTTAAAAATATATACAGAGAGAGAATCAATGATTAAAGATAATGAAATATTTGAGGTTCAGAACCAGAAGATCATTAGTCCAAAGGTGTTAAGAAATAATTTGTAGATGATTACAGTTTCATGTGAAAAAAAAAAAAGTAAACTTCAGGTTTACTTGTTCGCAATTCTTAAAACCACCAGAAAAAAACCATAGCTCTCAATCATTATGAAATTCACAATGAATCTTATCTTCAAACTGAACAATTTACACTTAAATCCGGAATGTCTTTTCTGTGTTATCACTGTAAATATGTACCTCATTTAGATCATTTAGCTATACTGAAATAAAGTTATTTATTTAAAATACGAACTTGCTGATGAATTAATTATCATATTCTTATGTAAATAATTTAAAATTGATTACCAAAAAATATATTCCATCCCATATATAACCACAAAATGTTGAGAACATTTTGATATGTTCTGTGAAAAACTGATAAATTTTAAATGACTTTTGTAATAAAGTTATTGAAACAGTAAAGCTGGGATCGAACTTGTATCCAATTGGTTATTATTTGACATGTAAAGAAAAAAAGTGCGTATTGATTTTGGATAGCCATTTAATTAAACTCTCAGTTTTAAAACTGAACGTAAAAATAATTGATACCACAATATCAATAGCTACTACAATTAATTTGTTGTTATAAAAAATAAATAGAACCATTGTAAATGAAAAATGAGTGATTAATGGGAAGTTATTAAAAGTTTTAAACAACACTATGTATGAGGGATAAATATTTGAGGAAGGCATTATAAGAGGCAGGGAAGTAGATGTAGCTGGTAATAGTGATTGGGTAAAGTTCGTAGGCATATCTCAAGTTTGCAAACCTGTTGAAGTGAATAATTTACCAGGCTCATGAAACAACGGAACTTCTGTGACTGCCAACAAGTTCTCATATCACACATCATATTCAGTTAGCAACAATAAACAATCATTACATCAAGTAGTGCCTATAATGAAATCATTTTTAAATATTTATAATTTATTTATGGATAAAGAAATACAAAGAATAAAGAAAATAAAATAACTGACAATAGAGTTCATGGAAAACCTTTTATTATTATAATTTTTATAAAAAGAATTAAATTATTGTATTCACTTCTAAACAACGTATGAAAATGATTATGTAAAGAATTAATTGCAATTTCAAATTAGAAATTTCCATTTTTTTATTATTTGAAAACTACATCAAGCTTTAAATCTATTTATTAATATTTACAAAAGAAATAATTCTTTTTAACAATCCACAAGGTACTTTTTAAATTCCTTTTTTTTTAATATGTTTAGAATTATTAATTATTGATATTTAAATATAGTTTGAATTGGATGAGTAGTACAGTTATTAAATATTAATCTTAAGTTTCAATTACACATGGAACAAGTCGCAACTACACATGCCTGTACATGTAGTGAGTAAGGCCTAATTCTAAAGCAGGAGTTATAAAACCTATGCTTTGTAAACAAATATCTGATGTTGTCCATAATCAACTTTAATATAAATCACCCATTACAATGACTTACAAATATACAAAAAGATATATGTAATACAGAATCAGTTATAAAATTAGAAAAGTAATTTAAGTGAAAGTCATTGAAATATTTTACGAGTACTAATTAAAATATTAAATAGAATGATAAACGATTAATGTTATCAATCATAACAAAAATTAATTTTCAAAAATTATAAAAAAAAAATAAAAATTATAGAAATAAAAAAGAAATAATGAATATTTCTTCATATGAATTGTTTTTAATTTTTTGCATTGTCCCAAATGAAATTTAAAAAGCTCTATTGAACAGTTCAATAGTAAAATAAATTGAGAAAACTATAAGTTTTTTTCTCAAAATAAAACTCAAGAGAACATAAGATAGTGATAATAAGGTAGCATCCAGCAAAAAAAGATTTGTAAACAAAAGAAACTTAAAATTTGCTCTCTTTAGAACCTATCATTATAATTTTTTAAAAAGAGAAAATATTTTTAAAGCAATATTTTAGGTAAGTGATTCTCAACTTGTATTTTTTTCAATAGTTTCTTTTTTGTGTTGCCTTTCAATATTTATTGACACAGAACTTGATGGATGATTAATAAATATTTATTACAAAGACGAAGAAACAGGTAACAATAACAATAACAGTACCATCGACTCATTGTCTGCTATAAGACAGGACTTAGATTTATCCAGATGTAATGTTAACACTTATACTAACTTATTAAATACCTTTTTTGAAACTTTGCAACCTCAAGAACATTATTGATTGGAACAAATATGTTTTCAATGTTAGAACGCCTTCTTGTGGATACTGTACATGAAATAAAAATACACAAATTAGCCTACATATAAAAAATGAGCTCAAATTCCTTATTAAGGGTTCATATTTACTCAAAAACATCTGTAAAAATTAGTATCCATCGGCTTATTATATTATGTTATTTAAGTATTTGTGCAGGCTCTATTTGCATGGTTCTGTTTGGATCCATATATGAAGATGTCACGGTTGAATTGGCAGTGGGGTGAAAATTCAGAGGGTGTGGACTCGAGGGAAGCCTAGGGAAGTATAAATTAGAGGGGAACGGGACCACCCCCTGGGACTCGGCAGGGTGCGCAGGGAAGCCTATTGTCTCCAGATTGCCAAAGGCCCACTGACCTCCTTCTGTTTTCTTACCAACTTCGTCCACATGCTACGACAAACCCTTTTTATACCAAAGAACCATAAACACCTTGAGTATGTTTCTTATCTCCACTGAACAAAATAATGCTCGTTCCTTCTCACTCACACCCACCCTATTCTGATTTTCTTACTAAAACATTTTGCAGAAAACACGTCAGATTCTATAAAAGCAAACAGCCAGTGAGACTTTATTTTCTTATTTGTTTCTCGTTATTTTCTAGTAAAAAAAGGGATATTTATGAAGTCAGTTATCTCAATGAAAACTATTTATTAAAGCATTTTCTTCTTTCTAAGTTCGGTAAGTTAGTAATACAACACTTACTCAAGCGTTTTTTATCATCCCATAAAAACACCTTCAGAATATAATTAGGAAGCTGTTATCAAATTAATATTATTAATGCAAAGAGAATTCATTTCTTAAAGTTGTGCTTATAATTAAATTTAACTTCTTTAGCTCAAATAAAATAATTATGAAAAAAATAAAAACAAAAAACAATTCTTTTGAAATAATTGTTTTAAAAACCAAAATTATAGCAGTAAGTGAACATTACAGCAGTAAGACTTTTTCATAATCACTTCTAGCCGTAACAACACCTGTTACTTAAAAGTCTTACCTACCGATACATGTCAAAACCCTTCTGAACTTCCTAAGACTGTGCCTGAACTGCATCTACTGTGATGCTCCTATGTTGGTTTGGCTTCAACAAAGCTGCCACAGTGCTTGTGTCAGGCAGTAAGGCAATCATTTTATGTGAGCTATGCTAGTTCTCGTGAATCAACTCAATACATGTTTCTGATTGAAATTTCTTAAGCAGACCCTGATTCTAGTACCAGTGCTATTTAGGCTTCTGAGGAGAAACATATTCGTATTATTTGTGCTACACTGACTCCATGATTCAATCTTAATCGTGAATGTTTTTCATTATTTTTGTTCTTTAAACATTTATCTTATGGTTTCTAACTATTTTTATTATTTTATACTTAGTATATTTATTTTTAACCATAATTATATTTCTTAAGTTTCATTAATATTCTTTCGTTTCCCCACCCTAAATAGTTTAGAACCACTCCTGCTTGTAATCCTGATCACCATCAGCGAATGTTCACTTATCTCTGCCCATATCTTCCAAGTTGTACGCGATTTGTTCAAATATCAAAACTTAAGGTGTTTTTATAAGTATCCCTTCGTCGTGTTTATTTAAATTGTACTTATAAATGCCATAAACATTAAAACACTAAAAACAGATTAAAAAAGAACAGATTATGGTAAGTAAATTTATATAAAAAACTATATAAATCTATAAAAATATGTAATTATTATGAGGAAATCAAAAATAGCAATGTAATTACGATTGATAAAGCTTCTCGAACACCGATTCTGAAAATTAAATTAGGTTTCTTGAGGATTACGTCCAAATATTAACTACTTCTGATTATAAGCCGACGTTATGTTACATAAAACTCAATAATGCCGAAAAATCTTTAGCAAAATGTCGGATTATAATCAGGATTAGTTAATATTTAGATCTTATTTTCAAGAAACCTACATTGAAAATAATTAAGCACATCTTTGTTTATATTATGAAATTTATTTAAGGTTTTCTGTAAGGTTATCTTCGCTTGTTGTGTAATCTATCCTTTATCAGCAGTTCTCAAACCAACGGTTTACAGTAAAAGAATGTTGAATATACAAATAAAAAAAGTGTTTTTGTTTTGCTCTTTAAAAAGTTGTGAATTAGAGCTGACTCTAACTCCAAAATAAATAAGTAGCCATGAATTCTACTGATTAAGAGTCAGGAATGTTTATTACTTGTTTTAAAAGTTGAAAGGAGATTTTAGTTTTGCAAAAGAAAGTACAAGGGTGATATCCCATGGTAAGTTCGGATAGGGGAGTACAATGGAGGGTACAAGCCACGCGTGAAACTCTATTACCGAGGGAGCACTTTCAAGCTGACTCACTCTCCTTTTGCGTGCTTTTAGTGAGTTATTGATTTTGCCAGTCATATTGTTAACAAAATATCTTAATTAGCTGTCACTGACAGAAATCGCAGTGTTTTGACATTCTTCAAAATCATGAAATCAGTATCCTTGGTAAGTCAAATTATTTGTGTAATCTGAAGGTTCTCTCAAACTATGCAATTGGTATTAGATTTGTCACATAAATTTAATTATCACACATCATCTAGCTACGTCATGTTCAGAATATATAGGTTAATTTATTAGCCTATGTATCCTGATTAACATATCAGAGCATAACTTTAATATCAGAGTATAAAATTATATCTGGCAAAGTATTATGTCTCCACACAAACAAGTTTATTATAAAAAACTAACCAACGCTTTTCGAACACTTGATGTTCTTCTTCAGGCATAAATGCATATATTTTTGCTTTCAAAACGTGTTGTTTTTCATAATAAACTTTTTTGTGTGGAGAGATAATACTTTCCACACTATATGGAAATAAAGTGTGGAGAGATAAATACCACACTATAACATATTGCACAATTAATGAAGTATAAAATTATATTTATTATGTTCCATTTATATTTTTTTTGTTTCCTCAACCTGAATACTTTAGAACCACTCCTGCTTGTAACCCTGATCACCTTCAGTGAATGTTCGCTTATTACTCTGCCCATATCTTCAGAGCTATATGCGATTTGTTCAAATATTGAATCGAGTGCATATCCTCGTATAACTTTGTGGATATGACTGGGCATAACTGCATATTCCAAATCCTAAGTGCCCAATCCTCATTCGATTTAACGTTATTTTTTTTAAAAAATCAATACGTTAATTCCCTAATATAGCTCTTTTGCTTTTTATTCATCTCATACGTTACAGGCTTAAAATTGTTGTTAAACTTAAAATTATATTTCTGTTAAATTATTAAGTACATTAAAATTAATAAAACAAAATACTTTTTCCTCCAATAATTTTAAAGTTGTTAGAAGAATAATGAAAGTACAATGCAAATCTGTAAGTAGATTGCGGTCACAAAAGAACTACCAGGTTTCAGACTCAGTAAAAACCTTGTTTTTTTATTTAGTTTCAACTCGCCCATGTAGAAATAATAATGGTTTTATAGCAGGGTAATTTACAAAAAAAAATTGAATGATAACAAAATCATATACTAAAGGTACAATAATATTTTTCTGAAAAAAAATCTAAAAACTTCAGATTACACGATATTTAAACTTTATAAAAGTGTTTACATAAAATTAGTACATAATGATGAAACATTTTAGAAAACTAAAAAAGGAAGTATAACCATAACAACGAGAATTTTAACTAACCTATCAAATTTATTTCATTAACTCATTAGTTGTGCAATCCGTAATTGTGTGAAGTTTTTTCTTACTTGGGGTAGAACGGTAAGTCAAAGTCAATACAGAAAAAACTTGTCTATTTAAACTAGGCATTTCGAACACTTCGTGTTCATCATCAGGTAACATCCAATAGGAGCAGTAGAGGGCAATTGGATGTTACTTGATGATGGATACAAAGTGTTTGATATTTTTTCTTAAAAAAAATTTTTAAATTAAAATCACGAAGTTTTTATTTAACGCATAGTTTAAATAAAAACTTTTTTGTGTGGAGACTTTGAATGATCGTTTTACCCCCAGTACATATTTTTCATTAACTTTAAGCATTTTCTATTCAAGCTAGAGAGATTGATTAAGTTTTCAAAAGTGTTTTTATAAAAAAAAATTGGGTATTAATTATTTTTTTTTATATGATATTTTCTTTCAGTAAAGATGCTAGTTTTTGAAAGAAATATGTGCAAACATAATCAACAATTTAAACGTTTACTTTTATTTTGATAAAATTAAATCTCTGACTAGATGATGATAAACTAACCTCGTGTAAAGTTAAAGTTACAGTAGGTGAACTGTGACCACCATCTCTTCACAAAACGTGCGAAATCAGGAGGCGCCTGTTAATTTATGCGGTGCACGCGTGTTAAGCATTACAGCAGGACACGAACAGCGAATAAATAAAACATGTCTCCCCATCGCAACACTCTTGCATTTCGGCTAATTTATCTTCTACTATAATCTGCTCACTGACTGGTGCATCAAAATATTGCCAAAGTTATGACTTGTTCTATTGTATTCAGCTGACGTCTGTCCTACCCTCTGACTGCAAATCTTCAATTAACTTCGACTCTCATTCACTCCTTATCACAATGGCTCAGTATCTCCTATTATCAAATCATTTAGGTCATTTTGATTGAATTGATATATTGTAAATAACAGTTTTGTAATTGAAGATACACAAAAAATAATTTCGATATCATTTTTTTTAATGTTCATCCATTACAATATTGATATAAAAAAAATTGGAGTCCATCAAACTTTGCCTGTCTTTTATGTAAATTAAAGACAATTTTGATTTTAATTAAAAATATTTAAAAAATTTTAATAATTATAAAATAATTATGCTTTAAACACCTATTTTAAGACAAACATCAAAGTCTACCACCGTTGCAAGCAGGTACTCAGTTATATCTAAGTACCGATTCTCTTTTTTTTTTTTTTTCTTGATACTTCGACTACAATTTCATGTATAAACATGAAATACTTTTCTTAGAAGTATAAACATAAGTTTTTATGTTTTCTTTATAGTTTTCTCTGTAATCTTATATAAATGTATTTATGCAATGAAACAAATAACTGAGAAGCACAAAAAATGACAAACATTTTAAAAACATAAAAAAAGATAATGAAAAAAGGTTTACACCATTATTATGTAATCTTCAGTACTCTCACTTACTATTGTGAAGAGGTGAAAATAAAAAATAATAACTAAATAAGAAATACAAAGAAATATTAAAAAATAACATTTCTAATTAATTAAAAATAAAAAGCACATGTAAAGAAAAACGAAATTATATACATAAAAAGAAAATATTTATCTATATATGCTTACTTTGGAAGTATGTACTGGTTATTGTTGGCTGACTCTTGTCCGCATTGTTGTTTATACAACCTACTGACTTAATACGGAACTTTCCTTTCTGGAATAGTCACTAACACCATACATGTAATGTGTTCTAATAGCTATAATGAACTGAACAATAACTGTAATCTTTTACTAAAGATGCATAAAAAATATAGTGTAAAAAAATAATTGAAATATCGATATTCAACAAGATTTGCGTTGGGAATCAATTGATTGCTACATTAGTCGACTTGCTAACAATGAAGACAAAAAACTGCCCACTCATCCAAATCTCCTTAATCGGGACCTGAATCCAACAAACAACCCTTCCCAATCCCGTGACTCCTAATAGTAGCTCGCTTCCTGAACTAAATATGACGAACTGATGACTTATAAATAATATAGTACCTCAGATAATGCAAAACTTCAAGACCATATGACCACGAATACGACTCCTTTCCCTGACAGACTAACGTCCCCAATATTGACAATGCCTACTGACCAAAACAAAAAAAGCAGGATGATAATTTAGCATCCGTGCATGGAACTCTTCGTTGGTCGTTGGTAATCAGCTTCCTGTCTTATATTTTTCTCCCTATCTCACCGGTTTTTTTTTTCAAATCTGTTTTTAAGGCAATACACTCATTACTACCAGCATTAATATACTACTCCGTGGATATGGGTACTTCTGTGCCTACCTATACACAGAAAGCACGAGACTCCCGAGTGCCTGTCTTGCTCAGCAATAGACGATGTGGAGCACATATTCTTTGTATGCAAGAAATAGAATAGCCAGAGAAGTGACTTGGTGAAGAAAATTGGTATATTTTCACCAGAAACCATCATGACCAAAATGTTAGAGAGGGAAAATGTTAGAGAGGGCTGATATATGGAAAATGGTTGATGGCCTAGTCAAAAGTATCCTCTCTACAAAAAAGAGCCACTTAGAAGGGAATGACTAATTCTAAATTGAAGGATGCCTTTCGTAAGGTAATGGCCTAGCCTGAGGTAATGTGTGAAACAGTTCTAGGCTAGTGTCTAAGAAGAAAAGGGTATGTTTTAGTTGGTAGTCGGGTTTACTGAGAGCTCAGCACAATGTGCGTAAATGCATTTCACTTCCTTATCAAAAAAAAAAAAAAATAATCTGGAGTGGCCTACACTCAACATTACCATAAGTAACTTAATATTAAATTTCTTGAGTATATAATATATAACGTCTCATTTAAGCATAATGTAAGAAATCTAAATGGGATATGATTATTAGTCTTTCACTCCTGAGGTAGTACAGATAGTTATTGAAGGACATATAAATATATAAGCTTATTTTTGTACATCACACAGCTCATGCAAATAATTTCATTAGTATAACTAAAGCAGTAATAACATTTTTGAAAAACCAAAGTGAACATTTCTTGATACGAAATATTCTCCTACAAGATAACATGGCTTTTCTTCAAATAGCCAGTGGATTTCTTACATCGTTTACTTGACATCCTTCTACATTGAATATTAAAGTAAAATTTTCAAATTTAAAACAGGAAAATACCATTTTTTTCTCTGAAAAACATCATAAACAGCGAAGAAAATGTTGTTTTAAAGTGATTTATAATTAAAGATGTACGACAATTACATTTATTAATCTCTAAACGAAAGATTTCAATTTTGAATTATCTTTTACATTTTTGGTTTTTTACAGAATTATTATACTTTGAATTTTATGGCTTCTTAGTATTTAATAAAATCATTTTCCTTCCCCTTTGTCAAATAACATATATACAAATTTTTTCTGAGTGAGTGTTATCATTTTCCTGCACAATACTATTCCTCTTACATCTCATATAAGGCAATAAACAATTTAAATTGTTCCTTTATAAATATCAATCTTATCTCAGTGGATTCGCTCAAAAAATTTCTAAGTCAATGTAAACAATGTAAAAAAATATAAAAAATTCGACAAGTATAGCAGATGATCTCTTAGTCTAGGATAAACAAACAGTTTTTATAGCGTTATTGCTCTTTCCCGTAATTAAAACTTCATGATTTTTTTTTATAAATTGCTAATTCTTTGATTAATTTTTGGTCAAATTATCATGATTTTTTAGTGAGCCGTTTTGGGTCAAAAAAACATTTTCTGAAAACAGAAATCGTACTGTAACGCCCCTTTATCGAATGTAATTTTGAAAAAAAAATATCTCAACTCATTTTCCACATAATGTTCTAGTTTTAGGCAGAGTTTCATTTTGATCTGTCAAACAGTATGGCTTGAATCGCTCTCACAAGGTTTGAGATTGAATTATAAGTCAAAATTTTTACATTTTATTGAAAAAAAAATATTTCCTGTTGTTTTAAAATTCTGAATATATTTTTCGTTTGTTGCATTTATAACCTCTAAGATAATGTCAAAATTTCAAACTCTAGGGTTTTCAGATTAGGAAAAAAAAATGTTTTCTAAAAAAACGGTTTTTGGCAAAAAAAGTAACTTTCCCATCATGCATAATTCTTCCCAAACAATAGGAATCTTCTTCCCTATGAGGCCCATTTTTGTGTAATATATCAACTTGATCCATTAAAGATTCTGGACCGTAGCGTGGTAACAAGCAATGCTAACACACTCACCCACCCACCCACACACACACACAGACATCATCCAAAAAACTGCATAAAAGGACTTCTGGGACCTCAAAACATGTAGTTCCGTCAAAAAACATTGACACATTCAGCATTATTATAATAACAAATTAGGTTTATTGTTTGCTATTATGTACAATAATGATGAACTATCGATTTTCATATTTCAATATTTAAATGTAAATATATATATATAATATTTAAAAACATAATCAAACTAATCTATGGTTTATTATTGTTGTACCTAATAGCAAATAATAGACCTAATTTCCTGAAATAATGTACTGAATATATAAATGATTTTAGCCCTGAGCAAGACATAAATAGATGTCGAAACATTGGCAAATACGTTTTTTAATATCTAGACCAAAATCCCTCAAAAATTCTCAAAAGAAACGCTAGAATACATTAGTAATAAGTATCAAAAATAAACTATATTCTACTTAATTCTACCCATCATGATGAAATATATAGGTATAAGTACTATTAAAAAAAGTGGTTGTATCAAATTGAAAATAGGTAGTAAATCATGAGATAAGTGCACTCTGTGTTATGAGTACACCCTGTGTAAAGTAAGTGAATTGCAAATGAAGCACTTCATACATTAAAATAAATATTTAGAGTTCATAAAGAAGAAATGCTTACATTAGAGGTACCTTTAAAAAATAAGAATAAATAGGAATATCTCATTATTTTACTCGCTATATAAAAAAACAAATGGTAATGTTCTAGAATCAAGGGATAACTTTTTACAACGATTAAGGAGACAAGAATGTTTGGAAAAGGTAGAGGAAAGAGCAAAAGTATGCTCTACACGTGTAAAATGAGCATATGAATATTCATGGCTTTCTTTAATCTTCACACTCTAAATCATTCTTTACAAAGAAGTTTAAAAATAAGTTTACAACTTAAATGTATTTTTTGTAATTTTTTTTTTCAAAGGTAAGTCGTTTATGAGTAATTAACAAGGTAGGGAGTGAACTTGTCTTTAGTTATTAGCGAGTAAATATAATTTCAACTTTCACAAACTAGTTACATTTTTATAGAATTATCTTTTGCTTTGAGATATATTACTGTTACAAATATCACTAAAACAAAATTTTTGAACTGACAGATATATTTGGTAAATGAATATTAATGTTACACAATAATCTTTCTGAGTATATTACAATTATATACTCATTAGGGAGCCGTTGTATATAATAATCCACTTGACAATTTAAAATTACTTGCATGATATTCAGGTGAACAAAAGTAATATATATTCTTCAAAGCAAAAGAATATATTTAAAATAATTTTAGGCCCACTTCAGATAAACATTAAATATAATTATGAGTAATTAACATGATAAGGAGTAGACATGTTTTTTATATTGCATTGCATTGCATTTTTTTTATTTTACAACACTAAAATATTTTTTAAATGAAATAAAAATAATATGCACTAATATTTTTTATTTTCAAATATGAATAAAAATGTAAACGATGATTTATTTTTTATCAAACTTTTTTGAATGCTATTGTTAATATACTGAATATTATTACATTACTCCAAATAGCAAAGCAACTAATTTCATAAATGTTAAATCCAAGTGTACAATTTTACTATTTAGCTTATTAACAAATCAAAGTTTCGCTGAATACTTGTCAAAATGCAAATAAATAGCTAAAATTATAATTTCCAAAAATAAACTCCTCAGATAATATTCAAGGTTGAATACGTGCTAAAAGGATTTTATTTTTTATTTTTTTTTTTTATTTAATATAAGTAGTTATTCATAAAAGATCTCAAGAGAACTTTGAAATATATGTTTATAAGATTAATGATAAATATCAGGACAGAGACATGATAAATGATTCTATAAGAGTAAAAGGAAAAATAACAAAATGAAGTAAACAAAACTTCATTCAGCGTCTAAAATGATCACGCCATTCATGCAGCATAAAGAAAGCTGTATTTACAAAGTTGCGCAAAAATATAATTTGCATATTAACTATTATAACTATACAATACGACTGTCAGTGTGTATTTTTCCTGTGCGTTTGGCCAACCTGTCTTATTTCTTAGAATGACATACTTTTGTCACAATCATACAAAGTTTTGTCACAATCTATACACAAAATGAGTATTTTGACAATACAATACTACATTCTTATAGTTTTTCTAATATATAATTTATTAACTACACATACTAAACAATAACTAAAACAATAATTGATTAGAGGAACCGGTTTTTTAGAAATAATGAATACACTATCAACCGGCTGTAAATATTTTTATATTATCAAGCAATAAATTATATTTTTTACTTTCAGTTATATTTTATTTTTTATAGACTTAATGAATTTTTTAAATAGACCCGTTTATGGTTAATCTTACAAGAATTATACTTTACAACTTGCAATTACTAGTTGAACAAGTAACTCCTGCTTCGGTCGGGTGTAGCGTAGTCATATATTACGCGGTTAGTATCCTGAAATCTAGTACACAAGGACATTTGGAGATAAATACCAATCTTCTGCAGAAATTGACAGAATTTACCGTGTTCTGTTAAAAAATTTAGTTTAACTTCAGTGAAAACTAGCGAAAGAAGTTCATTTACTAAAGAACCAAAACACATTGTCGATTATATATTGTATTTTAAAATTGTTCTTAATAACTTATTTGGTAAATTTATTAATTTTTTTGTAGCATGCCATATTATATGTAGAATATGTTTAATATAATGCAATGAACTGTTTTACATAATCATGCATTGAACTTTACTTGAATATTTTGTGGTAATGTTTAACAGTTACCATACATTTAAATACAGTTAATGTAAGTGGAAGTCATTTAACACAGTCATTTAAGAGAAGTGTTTGCTTACTGGATCAATTTCAAATATTCAATATAGTGTAAAAAAGAAAGGAATAAACTAAGTTAAGTTCGAAAGAAACAAATGCATAAAGTAACCAAACTAATTACTATTTAACAAAAATCTGTCGCATCTTTTCGACAAAGCTCTGTGTGTGTTTTTTTTTTCAAGTTTAAGGGAAGTTTGTTACTTAATGGTGCGGATGTATGTACAGTTCAATTTTACCCTTGTGAGAAGAAATATATTTGAATCCTCAAATCTGTTGCATTATGGAAAAATCACTTTGTTAGGAGGCATGTTATTATTCCACGTCACGAATAGCTAAAGTAATATGATTAACTCTAACGTGCTTTGCAGACAACGCAAACTATTTGCGTTGCTTAAAACATGAATACAGTCCTGATAACCAACTGTAGTAGGAGGAAAATAAGAAATGATCTCCATCAATCACGAATTCAAATGACTGAATATACCAACTCATATATTATATTGAAGTAGGCTTCTTTGTTTGATGTTGTCTATAATGGTTCAATTTGAAACATTGAAGTTGAATGTAGATGAGTTACTTGAAGTGTAAATAAGTTATGCCTGAATAAGACGCGATGATGCCATTAGCGCTAAGGCTTTGTTGAGCTTCTTTATAGAAGTGCGTGTTTGATTCTGTGCTTAATGCATGAAGCTTTCAAAAACGCTCTGTAGCACATTTCAAAGAACCTCTCTAGCTAATAAATTGATTCAATTGTTTTTGACAAGCAGTTCAGTTGCCTAATTGACTAACCCCGGCCTACTGAGTTCACGACCTCAGATAAAACATTTCTAATCCTTTGAGTAAACCAATTTTACTAAATATTTGCTCCCTCCTTTATACATGATTAAAAGTTTATTACTGGAAATAGTATTGTTATTGGTATGATATAACATTAACACATTATATTACCATATTATTATAATGTCATATTATATTCCAACATACGGAATAAACAGAAAACTGACCAAAGTAATGTATGTTCTTTTAAAACTTAAATACTCAATAATTAGATTGAAATTAATTTAAAAGGATTTAAATAATTTCTTTGTCATTTTTAATGTTATATATTTTAATTAAGCACACAAAAAACACCGCCGAAGGCTCTTTTCAATGCTTTGATATTCGTTGTCATTAGGAAAGTTTTTCATAGTTTGCGAATAATTGAAGACTGATTGCTGCATTCATGAAACCTGAACTACGGTCTGGCCACCAAGCACGAGGCAAGAAAGAAAGGGAATTAAATATATAGAACAAAAATATGTAATAAAAAAGCAAATAAACACCATATAAAAAAGGCAAACACCATATAGGTAATAAACACCAGAAAAACAATACGGGTTGAGCTTTGGAGTAGTTCTGTCTCCTATGAGACAAACACAGGCCTCAGCAGAATCTCTTACGGTAACATCGGTAGTCCAGTTATGGATGTGTTTGAGGATTTTGAGACAGTAACTGTTGTAAAAACAAAACAATGAGAAGAAGCGTGATGGCATGTGCAGGCTATACTCTGACAGATATAAGTTCTGCTACAACGCATCAAGCTGAATGTAACCCAATCAGTATAACCTGTTACAGTAAGTACAGGTAGCTTAAAGTAGTAAAGGTAGATTTTATTGTTGATGATGGAAATGAAATAAGGAATGGAATTGATAATAAGGTCAATCCGATAGATATGACGCCCAGCTTGTTTCATGCCTATAAGAAGAAGTTTTCGAGATACATACAAAAATATTTTCTAGATTAAAAGTTAATGGTTTGATGCAGAAGAAGTTTACAGAAAACAGAAGTGATAGAAGAAGGAAAGAGTACTGGCAAGAACTATGTAGTAACAGTGCTAACTTTATGCATATCAGGAGAAAAGCTGATGGACACAGTAGTGAAAGTAAAGGAATTATTAACTTGGAAAAGCTAAAAATTATGATTGACAATTACTCTCAGCTCAGAGCACAGTGTGAGAAAATGAATCGTGAAAATTATATCAAATGTATCGCATTAACTGAAAGAACGTAAAAACTGAAGCAAACCTAGCGGCTTTCCAAATAATATATTTTTGATAATAATCTGTGTACTAATGAAACTGCTAATACGTTTGCTCTCTCTTTTTAGTAGCATCTACAAATCCTGAAGTTCTTATTACAATATACTATATATGCATATTATATTATGTATCTTTAACCAACTTTATCTTAAGTTAGAATGAAATTAAGTATGATAAAAGCCACCAACATGTCATTATAAAAATCTTATTAAATATTGAGCACCACCTGCATGATTGTTTAATTTCTCTTTGTATATCGGATTCACACTTGATAATTAGAAATTTAGTTATACAATACCTCGTTTTAAAAAAGGTCCTAAATTCAATATTAAAAATCAGATCAATTCTATATGTCTAATTGTGAAAGTTTTGAGACGATAGAGTGGAATTTAATTTATCCATTGGTATAGAGTGTTATAATTCCTCAGCACCATGGTATTTTAAAAAATATTATTTTCTACAAGTAAGTTTTAATACAATTATACCATGATTAAAGCTTTTACTGCTAACTGTTACCTTAATGCAATACATATTGACTTCGAAAACAATACTTTGTTTTTGAAACGCAAATCTCATTTAAAAACTAGAAAACTATTCAAATGGTTCTCTTCTTATTTAAATTTTTATTAATATTTGAGATAGATGACATATCTGTAATAAATCTTCATTCTTTTTCTACTTTGCCAGTATAGTTAATATATTTTTCATCCAATAATAGAATTTAAAGTCATGCCAATGGTAAAAATTATGAGTTTTCTGATATCCTAAAAATATTACAACAAAATACTAACCATAGTTTACAATTCAATGAACATTATTTTATGTATATCAAAGTATATTATATTCAATGTATATCAAACGGAAATCATTCTTCTACTTATGAAATATATTGTTTAGTTTAGCATGGCGGTCTTATGCAAGGTATTATTATTATTAATTTCATTTTAATGAAGATTGTTAGATGTGGTAACTTTGTATTTGAGCTATCTAACCTGATTTAAAACAAATAAATTAAAAATAATGATTATAGAAATTACTAGAATTGACCTCCCATTGACTATGAGAAGTTTTCACTGAGAAATTGCAGGAGATTCATTTAAAAATAAACGAAGAGGTCTAAAGAAAGACAGAATAAAAAAACTCCTTAATAACAGTGTTAAGTTTATAGGTAATCTGAAAAAAGTAGTAATGAATCAAAAAAGAATTACTTCAACCCTTCTTAAGCCCCTGAGTTACCTCAGCAGAAAAAACACGACTTTCAATCAAAGAGAACAGAAGAGGGTGATTTGATCATTTGTTCATTTAAGTAAAACGTACAGTTTTTACTGTTATTACGACTCCAAATAACCTTACCATGAGGTAGGTGGTCATAATTATAATGAAGGTTCTTATTAGTGTTTGAAAGTTTTATGTGAATGGTAATGGCAATGGTTAATTATCCAGGCTATTATTATGGTCAAGAAAAAAATAATTCTGTAAAGCAATGATGAACTCAGAAACAGAAATTTTGGTTTCATTGTATGGATGTGTCTAACTCATAATAACAATGCCAACAAATAAAATGTTATCAATGTCAATGGGTATAACAGATAAAAAATTAATGACTGACAAAAAAATATTACATCAATTTAGTCATAAATAAATTACCAATGGAAAGAGGGATAATTGTATCTATATGAGTACCCAGTTTTAAAGGTGATAGTAGCATCAAACCAAACGGCAGTGAGTCAAAATTCCGGCGGTAAACAGATAAATGAAGTAGAAGGATTGAGTGAAGAAGGTCTGTAATCAAGTTTCTCAGAGGATTTACGCCCTCATAGAGAAAATTAACAACCATGGTAACTATGAAAAGATTTTGATCAAAATTTGTAGGTTGTGAATGATTTTCAAAGATTTGAAGAAATGAAAACTTCCTCAACCATAGGATAACTGGCTACAAACAAGTTGTGAGAAACAGTCAAGAAAAGTTCAAAGTCTTTCATTAAGGCAAGCCATAGGTTGAAATAGAAGATTTCGAGAAGAGAATCAAACATGTTGTAAGCATTATAAAATGTATACATAAAACCCAGAAGATGTAGGTAAAGAAAGAGTAATGAATACAATATTATCTTGGAACAGACCTTCGTTAAAGGCACTGTTTTAAGTAAAATAACTGAACCATCTTGAAACAAACCCGTCAGATCAAAAAAAAAAGATTATGTTTGAAAGAAAAGTTAGTAGACTACCGCACGACCTTTTGATTGATTGCAGATTCCACTGTCTTTGAGGGCAACTATAGAGCTCTTAATGGATGGTTTGATAATTAGGGAGCTGTCATTTCACAGGCTGTCCAAGGCTTTCCTTTCGTAAACAGTCAGATTAACATAGCAATTTAAATTGTTCAGGAAGGCAGGACCTGAAACTTTACGGGTAATAGTAGGGTGGGTAGATCAAAGATCTGGCAAGCAGGCCGGCCAAGTTGCCTAACTTTACGGGTAATAGATGAGACTAGACGACTCATGACCTCTTGTGTCCCGGAGTGTTAAGAAATGATAGCAATAGTTAATCAAATGCATTCACTGCCTTTGTTTGACAGGAATAACTGTAATTGTTATGTCTTGTTATTAAGTCTTGAAAACCAAGATTCTTATGTGACCCCAACCATTTATATATAATACAAGCTTTTACCTTTAATATAATAGTTTGTTATATATACTTTCGGAATTTTATATATCTGTTTAATGCGAAAGTTTCTAAAATGAATTTGAAATCAAAAGGTTGGCTTTAAAAATTTGATTTGAAGCTGGAAAGCTGACCGATTCTTGATAAATAAAGTTCATCAATATATAAATACTGATAAAAGTATCGACCGTGGAATAGAAAGAAACTAAAGCCTATCGGGACTCGGTCAGTTCTTCAGGTTCAAATTAAACTCTCATTGCCAACGTTTTGGTCTTTATTTAAAACCTTTTTCATAGGCAGAAGTATAAATTTTGAAACAGAAAACCAAGTATTACATTACAAATTATTTTACAAAGAAAAATAATTTGTAATGTAATACTTAGTTTCTTTGTTTAAAAATTTATACTTCTGCATATCTTCAGGAATGGTTGCTGTGGGCCTTGTGTTTTGGTGGTAAATTGCATTGAATTGGTGGTTAGGCTACTGAAGAAATAATGAAGAAATTACTACGCACATGCACCACAAAGTCACCATTTCGCCACATTGATGGAAGCATATACTACCAAGTTGACGGCGTGGCAATGGGTTCACCCCTGGGAGTAACGTTTGCTAACTTCTTCATGTGCTACATCGAAAACCAGATACTACAAAGAAACAAACCTACGCTGTATTGCCAATATGTGGACGACTGCTTGGTCGTCACTAATTCCAGTGAAGAACTACAAGCACTAAAAGCAGCATTCCAAAACGTGTCAGCACTGAACTTCACGCATGAAGAAGGCGAAGAAGGCCAAATTAACTTTCTCGACGTACATATTGACGCCCGGAGATCAAGTTAAAACACATCAGTATACCAGAAACCAACAGACCAAGGAATTTATATAAACGAAAAAAGCAAGTGCCCCGAACGCTATAAAACTGGAGCGATCCATGCTCTAATGCATAGGACCTACAAGACATCCTCAACGTGGCAACTATTTCATGAACGAATCTCACAACTGCGACAAACCTTCATTAACAACGGTTACAGCAACGCATCCTTCGACAGAGTAGTCAATGCCTACCTCAAAACAAGGACCAGCACCCCAAATCAAACAGCTGACTCAAGCAGCACAGTCCATAAAGTGTACTACAGGAACCAGTATACTGAAGCGTACAAAGAGGACGAACGGGCATTAAAGCAGATAATCCACAGGAATGTGAAATGTAAAAATGAAAATGAACGCCTCCGACTTCACATATACTATAAAAGTAAAACAACTGCAAACATAATCACAAAGAATAGCCCGGACATAGTCATCTCAGAGCTGCAAAAGGCCAATGTCCTATACCAATATAGCTGTACTATGGGAGATAGTGAGCTCCTAGCCAACTCAAAATACATTGGTATGACATCGACCACACTGTCGTGGCGACTGACAATGCATCTACAGGCAGGTGCCATCAAGAAACACACCACCCAAGTGCACAAGAGGCAACTCACCGGCCAGGACCTAGTACAGAACACAGTCATCACAAAACAAATCAACGATCCAGTTAGGCTACAAATATATGAAGCCCTAAAGATAATGAAAAATGATCCCCTGATCAACAGGTAACACACTGGGATGTCACGCACTCTGCAGCTTCTCGGTGACCAGCCACCAGCCACCCAACAAGACAATAGCCAATCCCCGCCCAGTACTCAGATCGACAACACCTAAATCTATACCTGGAACCCTATTGGTCCGCATTTTTCACCCCTTTCACCGTATAACCCACCTAACCTGAAGTCAAAACGCGTCGACAAAAATAAACCGTTGTTCTAACAACGAAAAAAGGATCTTTCGCAAACTGGAAAAAGTTGCAAGGAAAATTCCCCAGAGGGAATACTCTATCGTGTTCAACGAAACCTATATATATATATATATATATATATAATAAGAATTAACAGTAAACACATGAAATAAAAAAAGCCATCTTCTAAATAACAATAAAATTTCCAAAAATGGGACAAAGATCTTTCGTAGAAAATAACTCGTTATTAATTTTACCAGACTTATGTTGAAAGATTTTTGAGAGATTCTTCTTTCTTTTTAATGCCATTATTTATAAGGTTATATATTTCTATTGTTTTCTTTAATATTTATTTGAATGATCTAACAATTAACTGAATTTAAGAGGTATTCAAATTTTCACCTGTGTGAAAATATTCAAACAAGAACATCAAAGTCTTATAAGTATATAGATAAGCACTTTAAGGAGATGTGAAGCAGGTAGAGGAGGTGGTTCTTTATGAGACAGGTTGATTAGATGAGAGGTAAATAAACAAACCTATTTAATTGGACTATTGGAAATAGTTACCATCCGTAAAAGTAAATCCAGTTATACTGTTAGTTTTGATCTGAACTTTACAGTTGAACGATGTAATCGCTAACTAGTCTCTCATTAGTCCTATCACCATGTAAGTACTTTGACTATATGAATATTTAAAGTCGATTATATTTTTGGTAGACAACGACAAAGAGGATATTTCCACAAAAAAGAGAAAGATTTATTCTAAAAATCCCATACGATTATATTAAAATAATTTCAAACTCGATGAAATTGAACAACTTACAACTGAAACATTAACGCGTATGTTGTTTTAAAAATAAATGGTTCATATCCTTTCACAAATTCTTAAATAGAAGATAAATGAACTAAAATAGTACTCATATAATAGTACTCATATAATAGTACTCATAAATACTACACATTATTACCTAAAAATTCCTAAATATTTGAGAAGAGAAAGCAGTATGTTTTGTGAAAATAACGTAGAAATAATCAAAGATGATTATAAAATTCAATAAATCAAACCAGACAGATATTACAAACAAAACAATTCTGAGGTGAAATGGATAAACAAACAAAAGTCTCCACGTAAATGAAGTTTTATTCAACAGCAACAACGCGTTTCGAACACTGTGTGTTCATCATCAGGAAGACAAAGTGATCGAAACGCGTTGTTTCTGTTGAATAAAACTTCATTTGTGTGGAGACTTTTGTTTGTTTATCCATTTTACCTCAGAATGAGTAAATACCACACAATTACGGATTGCACAACTAATTAAACAAAACTATATATTGACTGCCATTTGTCAAAGGTATATTACCACATGCTAATAAGAGGACAATTCGAACAGTCTTAAAATACATTTTAATGATGGGATCATAACTGGGTGGCATCGATGGTCCATCTGAAAACGCTGACGTTATATTTTTCCGTACACTAGTGCTCAACATAATGAAGGCAATGAAATCCATATGGTATCCCATATCTAAACTTTTTAATCAAATATAAAATATGCAAGAATTTAAATTTAATCGCACAGATATCTCAGTTATATTGATATCGATCCGTTAACAAGTTACTAGGTATGTCAGAAGTTTATAAGAATATTATGTTTAGTAACCTCTGTGCTACTAACAATATATTTATATTTAACATTTTCTACTACTTCTAAATGGTAATATTGCTGGCATTCACCTCCAAATGACATATATTTCACTGATTCTACTCATTATGTATATTTTTTTATTTATATATATATCTTTAATTTATTTATAATGGAGTAGAATAGTTATTAGTACCTTAATATACAAAATGTATTATTTAATAACTTTCAAGGTGTTGTTCTAATAACATTAAGTTTATAATTACTTTTTAATATTACCGACATTTTCCCCGTTATATGTCTAATTTAAATGTTATATCGTAAAGATCATTGAGAATACCATCTTCAACACAAGTCATATTGAAAAAATGGAAAACAAAAAAAAATAAAAAAGTTTATATTAACGCTTTTAACTGATAATATAAATTATACATTGAACCATTAATGTATAAATCATTTCAATTGGCACTAATAATTAAAAGTTGTTTAGAATTAAAGCACGATTCCTAAGTCATGGCTGATTTAGTTGTCATGGTTGACAACAATATGGCTGACTTAGCTGCCATGGCTGTTTGATGAACAATGTTCAATAAAGTTTCATATTATTAATTCAAACGGATGAGAGGTAAATCAAGTTTGTAAACAATTTCATTAATAAACATTACTGATTTTTTGAAATTTGATAATAAGTTCAGTTTAATTTATCAAAATCGAATTTGAACTCAAATGTTTATCAAATATTACGATTAATTAAAAAATATATAAATGCTTTTGCAGGCTTTTTCTGTTTATCATAAACAGAATTAATAATAGGAAATATAAACGATAAGTATAAGAAAATCAAAAAAGTAAAAAAATACAAATAAAACATAAGTTAATATATTACTTTATTATGTTTTGAAGTTTAGCCGAGGTGCACTGCACGCATTGAGCAGCCAATTAAGGGCTACAAGGAATAGTAAAGTACTTCACTCGTTACCCTACGAAGGGGACGAACTTTAACTTCAGGGAAAACTTGTTGCACCGTGCTTAACTATATTAACACGGTATTAACTGTATTAAATTATCTTTTTATAAACAGTGGGTTTTATTGTTCTTTATTTTTATTTTATGCTTAATATTTTTTTTAAAGGATAAGAAGTATTACATTATAAATGAACATATTTCCCTAAATCTCCTCTATTTGAGATAGGGTCAGCGAAACATCCTATAACAAAACTGGCAAGTTCTATAGAGAGAATGTGAAATTGCTCAGAGATATGCATGAAACATTATAATGAAAGGGCGCTCAAGTGGCTCTCTTCAAGAGAAAGTCCTAATTATCCAGTCCCCAACCATTCTCTATGCCTAAGCATTCTTCTTCAAATATTGACTACAATGCGCCTTTTATTGTTCTTCAAGCTCTTAACATTTTTTTTTATGAAAATGATCTGTATACTACTTGACATGTTGCTCATAAATGATTGTTTTCCCCCCAAAAAAAAACAACAAAATAATAATCAAAATTTCTTGAACCTTTATTTTTGAAGCATAAGACAAAATAATTACTGTTTCTTTGTTTCATTTGGATTTCATGGTACAGAATTTAACCACTTTTCAAATGACTGTACTACATAAATTAGCAAATACTATTGACGAAAAGGAAAAAAATATGTTGGTAAGACAACCATATTTTTTTTTTATTATCAACATCCACAGTTTGAATGGCCCCCAAATAACAAAATATAGAATAAATATGGACCACCTAACTGAACACGGACATTCACCTGACAGCTTAGAAAACACAATGGACTTACTACAGACAGAACAGAAAGGACAGAGACTCAATATAACTGGACATATAGAAATATATAAACATAAAAATGCTGGTAACTTAATAAATGCACAAATAAACCACCAAACCGATATTCTATGTAAACCATTAATAAAAATAAAAAGACGACTAGACAGACAGTATAACGAAGTTAAAAAAAATCAAGCTATATAATAGCTAAAAACGAAAAATCAAAAATAACTAAATAAAATGAAAGTAATAATATCAGAATAGCATTGGACTTGACAGACTTTATAACAGCTCAGTAGGCTAGTTGCGATCGAAGATGGACAACGTCCGAAAGCGCTCGAACGACTCCAAGATCATCTTACGAGGTATGACAGTTTGCCATATTAATAATATAAAACAAAATATAGACTACACAACCATCTAAATATCAACTAAAATTAACTCTTGTTCTCCTGACCAGACCAGGCAGTTGAAATAAGTGACTAAGGCACTAGCCCACCTTCTGAAGTCAAAATACGAGTACTTTCAATACCACACTAACATACAGTGGGTGCTTCAACAGTACCCTCAACCAATAGAATATTATACCTATATTATGCTGTTATATTTATTTATATTTTTAAATTATCTGAAGATGTTTTAATAAGTATTAAATAAGACTAACACTCACGATTTTCGATCCATTTTGGTTTTCTCGCCGTCTTCAGGAGAGGAGAAAACAAAAAAGAAGAGGAAACAAGGGAATGGTACGTGAAAGCGTCAGCTGAGCCGACACAAAGTGACACGCAGTGCAGCCACTACACGCAGTGCAGCCACTAGTCGTGGACTAGTTCAAGCTATGAATAAATGAAAAAATGAAGGTCATATTTAAGTAAAGGTGAAGTGAAAAAAAAGGAAAAATAAAATTATAAATTAAAAATAAGAAATTGAAGCTCAAGAGAGAAATAATGAAAATCAAGTGAGAAAATAATCAAGTAAGAACTAAACTTTAGAGCACTTAAGTGTGAAAAATAAAAAACAAATATTTTCAAAGTTAAAAAAAAATTAAAAAGAAAACATAATAAAATAAAATAGAGGAAGTCATCTCATTTAGTTAAGACAAGTATCACGTGTTTATTTAAACTAGACAGTTGTTACTGAAATTCAAGACTCCTTAGTTTGTAAAAATAATTTATAATGTAAGATATTAAATAAAAACCGAAACGATGGTAATGAGAGTTTTATAATTTGAACTTGAAGAACTGATCGAGTACTGATTAGCATTTATTTTGTTTCTACTTCACGATTGATACTTATATATGAGAACCACCCTGCCTTCTTGCGGGACTCTTCGCTCTTCACACCTCCTTATGACGACGATGGTCGAAATATCGATGTGAGTTATGTCTGTGTCTTTCTGTGTGTTTCCTTCGTTTTGAATTTATTTTATTTAAAAAAGTCCGCTGGACCGTTTCTTTTAATTGTGTTATATATATATATTATATATATATATATATATATATATATATATATATATATATATATATATATAATTAAAGTTACAGCTAGAGAACACAAGAAAAAGGACGAATCTCGATTATTTCGGCGTCTTGCCGTCTTCAGGAGAGTAGAAAGAAAGAAAATAAAATAAAAGGAGAAAGAATGAAGGAACGGAGACGTAAATGCGTCCACTGGCCGATGTAAACTGGCGCGATACAATGACACGCAGTGCAGCCATCTTACCAACGTGAACCAGTGTAGGCTGTGAGTTAAAAAAATTATAAAAGTGATATTTAAGTAAAAGGGAGGAGAAAAGTAAAAAAGAGAAAGGAAAGGAAAAAAACATAAAACTAACTAAAATTAAACGAGAAAAAAAATATAAATAAATAAATAAATGAATAAATAAATAAAGATAAAAATAAAATAAAAAAATAAAAAAATCATCTGATTAAATTTAGACCAGGGGAATTTCTTGCACCCAATAACCAAATGAAGGCTTCCTCAGAAGCCCTTAGAGTGGTCTGGGTGTCATCATTTGAGAGTTTTCTTAATATTTTAACCCTGAAGCAATCGTTGAAGGGAAGGTTATGGAGATTGGCGTGGGTGGCAACAGGCAGCTGCTTGCGTTGACCAACGGATGACCTGTGACCATTCATACGGAGGCTAAGTGACGTGGAAGTCAGGCCCACGTAGAATGAGTCACATTGTGTGCAGTCCAGACGATAAACACAATTGCTGGAAGTGCAAGAACTAGCAAAGGAGAGAGGGTATGAATGGTTGTTCACTGTCGAAATGAAATGGCTGTCAGGATTGATGATGGGACAGGTGAGGCATTTCCTTCTGCCACATTGCTTTGTGCCAAAAGTGTCAGGTGCAGGCCTGGAGCGTTTAAAACTTCTATGGGAGAAGATATTGCCCAGAGTGGGGGGTCGTCTAAAGGAAATCCGGGGTGATTTGGTGAAAATATTGGAAGTGGTCGGAGAGGATGACAGGAGAGGGAAGAGTTCCTTGATGACATATATATATATATATATATATATATATGTGTGTGTGTGTGTGTGTGTGTGTGTGTGTGTGTGTGTGTGTGTGTGTGTGTGTGTGTGTGTGTGTGTGTGTGTGTGTGTGTGTGTGTGTGTGTGTGTGTGTGAATGTGTGTTTGTGTGTTATTTATTTATGGAACAGATAAAAATGATTTCAAGTTAGTAATGAAACACAAATAAAAGTAAAATATATTATATATCAATGATCAAACCACAATAAGAAATGGGAAAACAAGACTAAGATCTTTCAACCGTAACAAGCGTTCTTCGTCAGAGTCAAAAACCCAACGTTGGGTTTTTCACTCTGACGAAGACCGCTTGTTACGGTTGAAAGATCTTAGTCTTGTTTTCCCATTTCCTATTGTGGTTTGATCATTGATTGTTATTTCACGTGTATGTGAAATCTTTTTATATTATATATATGTATTGATTCAAGACATGTTCAGAAGTAAATAAATATCCACTTTGTTGATAACAGTATTTTAAATGAGCTACTGTAATAATATATACAATTTGATAAATCGCAATGTATTCCTTTGTATGAATAATCATTTATAAAAATAAATAAGCTGAAGAAATTTTTTAAACCTTTTAATTAACTAAGATTAATATTCCACGTCAACCAACCATTTGCACGGAAAAAAATACCGCTATTTATATTTAGAAATATTCAAGATAGTTACAATTAAAATTAGAAAATGCAAAAATATTGTAATTTTCAAGTTAAGAAAAAGATTATTTTAAAACCTAATGAGTTAATTTTTTTTCGTTTTAAGTAGGCATTTTCTAAAGACTTCATTCATTTGACAAATTCTTTTTCCACTTCAACACAAAGCTATCTTTATTATTTTGATTTTAATAATATAAATATGTGATATTAGATACATAAATAACTCAATGCTGTTTAGTTGGTATGTTGTTTCTACTATTAAAATTCAAATCAACGTTACTTGAAGAAATACATAGAATTATTTTCCATATGCTTAAAAAACTAAACTACACATGACATACACATTTCCCTGATACGACATAAGACAAATGAAATAAATATTACATCTGAAAAAAAAAGAAACAAGAAAGATACCATAATATTCAAATGCATAAAATCTTTTTATTCACTGATAATATTTTTCATTATTACAGTTAATGTAATATGAAAGTAGTTTTAATTTTATTAGTTCATTATTTTAAAGTTCATAGCTTAATTTATGTTATAACTTAACATACTTATTAATAATATATTTTTCTGAAATAATGTATATTTTCCAGTCGTGTTCTGAGATAGTAAATGGACCTTATGCTTTCAATGATCTACAATCTACGCTATATGATTGGTAAATTACTCGTAGTCATCCCTCAGTCTCTAGTTTCTTATTTATTTCAAATAGCTGTTAGTGATTTTTGCATGTCAGAAACCGTAAAAACGGAAATACTACGTAAAACGTAAAAACCGTAAAAAAAACATGTGATCGAACAAACGAAATTCAGTTCTATCATTACATGCTAGTTTTAAAACATTACGTCAGTGCCTCTCAAACGGTGCGCCCTGGAACATAGACAGGTGTGTCCCAAGAAAACGGAAGATTAAATATATATAATAGACTTATATTTCAAAAAATTGCATCATTTTCATTTATTTTATAAACATCAAGTATGTGGTTTTCAAGTCTGAGTCAAGTCTCTGCCACTTCTAATATAGGTTTTACCTATTTCTAATATAAATCATACTAACCTCAGTGGTATTAACAATATGCATGTATTCACTACATTAGACGTTAAAAATGAATACTTTTAGAAACAAACTGGAACACAACTGTCAGTTAAAATACGAATGTTCTAAGGTAATTTTATAAAGACACATTCCTTATAATAAACTTGTTTTATGTTAGGTAAACAAATTGAATATTTCAATTTACAAATTTTGTTTGTTTTAAATATATTTGATTGTGTATATAACTTGAATTGATGTTTTATTTAATCATGTCAAAATAATTTTTTTTTACGTTTAAATAATTTTTTTTTTGCTAAATATACTTACTGTGTATATATCTGTTTCTGTGCCTTAGAAACAGTTTAATTTAATCAACAATTAAAATTATCCCTGTCATCATGTTCAGTGAATTGATTTCAATACCAATTGTTTGATTTCTGAGTGACATTAAGGGTCAAGGGTAGTCTAGTGTAATATAAATGTTGAAATGCTTGAAACCATGTCGAAAAATAGTTTTCAAATGTTAAAATTAAGCATTTAATAATATAATATTTAAAATAGGAAAGGTGATTTTAATAAACTATTTCAACTACAGGTCTGATCTACTAGGGAGTGAAAATATTTGTGGTTTTCATCATCCGACTCGGAGAGTAAACCACGACGAGCTGTCACGCCTGCCAAGCTTTCATTGGTTTTTAACAGTATTTGTGACGCAAGGCAATTCATAAATTGAGTCCTCAGCGCTGTCAAACTGAAATAAAAGAGGCCAACTTGTTTTTCTGGCTTGGTTTTGAGTTGGTTTTAATTTGCAGTGTCAGAGATCCTTTCATCAAAGCGAACACATTTTCCTATGTAAATTTTTAAAAAAGCTTAAAAAAATATTGATGCGACGAAATGGTTTAAATGTTTTATTCAGAACGTTTGATTTAGGCTGGCGGCAGTGAGTGGTTGAATAGGTAATAGGGCCTTTTAGGGAGGCAGGAGCAGCTTTAATGCTGTCGACCTCGACACAGCGGCCTCACCGTCACAACGAGAACAGCAGGAGGCAGTGGAGTGGAAGCAATGCAAACTCGTGCAGTCTCAAACCATATAGCCAAATAAAAAAATTGAAGCCAAACTATAAAAAAAATACCCATCCAGTAAGAATAATTATAAATAATAATATCTAGTATAATAAGGTTGCAGCGTCTGTTTGTTATCAAACTTCTACTGTTTTAAAGATAAATGTTCACACGCTTATAGAAATCTAAGTGCTTCCACTAGGCTACTTGGAAAATATGCATTATTTACAATCATGCATGCATGTTCACAATAACGTAATCGCTTGATATTGCACAACCATTCTTTTTTTTTGGTAATTCTTTAATTACTACTACTAATTATTTACAAATATATAGTAATATGTGCAAACTATTGATAAACAAACTATACATCCTTAGTTTCATATTAAAGAACTCTATGTGTTCAGCATTCGTATATTTTCTACATCTAAATATATAAAGTAATAAGCACTGAACAATATAAAAAATATAGCAAAATATTAATATTAAAAATATATTAGAGCGAAATAGCTTTAGGATAGCTGGAAACACAAAGTCGAATATACGCATTATTCTCTACAACTTAAAATTAATAAATTCTTCTTTCTGCCTCATCTAAATCCCTCAGAAACTTAGAGCAGTGAAAATTTAAAATTTAAGTTGACCATTTATAGACTTTTGAGAATCACTTGTCAGTGATAAAGGTATTGTAACCGAGCAGTTTATACAATCTGTAATGATTTATTTGTTTGAACTTTATTCCATGGGTGAAACTAACAACTTTAGGTTCATTAATGGTAACTGATAACAACCATTTTGTTCTTAAATCCTGCCCTGTAGTAAATTAATAGACTTGCTTTAGAATAATATTTTATCTATTTAATATAATTATATTCGTTTATATTTAGCAGTTTAATCCTAAAAATATTATTATTGATTTCATATTTAGCTGAGGTGCTCTCCTATATAGAAATAGCAAATAGATTACAAGCATTTTGAAGAAAAAAAACAGTTCACTTGTAAGAAGTTGGGTTAGCATGTAAGCCTAATGCAAATCGAGAGTTTGTTGTCAGTTATCAAATTCATACTGCATGTTCATTTTAGAGGACTATTTTGTATCGTTTGACCAGGATGTGTGTACACTACAAATTAGTCAAATTCTTATCATTAATTATGCCTTAAAAACACTGTTTGTGAATGATTTTGTTTATACTGTCAATCTCTCAATCTGTAAACATATAGAAAAAAATCTGGAGTGGCCTACACTCAACTTTACTATAAGTAAACATAATAAGAAACTCGTTAACCACCAACTGTGTTTTGTGCTGTTTACATTTAATCAGTATGTGTCATTTGTTTAAATTTAACTGTAATCGCTTTATTAGTTATAAGAATCGTGAACATGACTGATAACAATGGTTAAACTGAGAGCCTGAAACTCATCGGACTCGTAGGCTCTGCAGTCATACTGTTGTAATAGCATATGACATACTCCTGTAACTCAATTCAACTTCAAATTTTATGTTCATTAATGTAAATAGAGAAGTATTCCTCACTTCTATAGCTTTAGATAAGATTTGATAGAAATCTTTGTCCATTCTGAGATGATTGCTTCGAATACAGATATAATGTGAATAAGGGTTTCTACCTTTTCTAGACACAGAGTTTGAATTCTTTGTATGATGTCAAATATAGCTTCCATTCGTAGTAATAAAGTAAATACTTTAAAAATAACGATACAGAATAAGAGAAAAAAATAAGAGATAACATTGTTTAAGGCTAGAAATTACTAAGGCAAATTATGAAAAATAGGTATAACTAATAAATTAAATAACTGTTTTCAAAGATATTAAAATACGTTTCTTGAATTATCTTATACAAATAATCATATTGAGTCAGTTTGACAAATTCGTTGAGCCTACAAAACTCAATAGGTGAACTTTTGCATTATATACATGGTGGTAATGAAGTATTCTATTTTCCTGGTGAAGTAAAAATAATTATAAATTATATACACTTACATAAGAATTAGCAAAATAAGAATGGCATAAAAATAATATAAATGATGTTAAAAATATAATATTACTAGATAAGTGTAGATAGTCTAAAGAACAATTAATGCACTTATAATATTGAAAAGAAAATTAATACAATATTTCCACTAACCGTGACTACGATGTTCAATACCTTCTGTATTCTTGCATGGTCATTTAATCAACGTAAACTCATATATAAAACATGCATTAAACTAAATATTTCAATGAATGTACTTTTTTAAACACAGATATTGAACTAAATTTATCAATAAGACCCACATTTGAAATAATTTCAAACTGTTACAAATAACATCTACGTCGAATAGAAACGCAATTAAAAATTAAAATGGCTTGAAAAAATGAGATCAGATGATTGGTCGAAATAATCATACGATTAAAAAGACATGCGCATTATGTACTGTTGGCGGTAAATGAAGGGACTTCATTCTGCCTGAATAATTACTTATATACTAAATAGAGACCTTTGAATCTTCAGCTATATTGAATTCAACTATTTTAAAAATTTATTTTCTCCCAGTTAATACTTTGATAAGAGAAACTTTTTTTTACTGGCACTATTTAATTTGATGGACACCGTATCAAAAACTTTTCGTTTTATTTATACCAAATCTTATAACATGGTAACAAATCTGGAGTAACCTGCACTTAATTTTACTATAAGTAAAAAAAGTACCAAACTAATTTACAACATAATGATTTTTGTCTCCTCAATAGCATTCAAATGCAATCATAGATCAAAATTTTTATATTTTTCTGAAAAAAATACATTTTTATTGTTTTAAAAATTTGACTATTTCTTTTGTTTGTTTCTTCTTTGATTATATCATGAGTATGCACTTCACATCGCTGTCTTAATGTCCTATCTCTTTATCCCAAATAGTGGTATCTAAAATCATTGCATCTTATCCTCTAAAGCTCATTTTAGTTTATTATAATCACTATTTAAAAAAATACAATTAATTACCCACAGAAATGAATTACAAAAATGAAATAGTTTAATATATTTATATTCTGCATGCTAAAAATAATAATACAGTTGTAATAATAACAATGTACATACAAATAATAAAACCGTTTATTTATGCAATATGTTATCAAACTAATAAAAAAAAAGGTTCAAAAACATATATAAAAATCTGAAGTGGCCTACACTTAACTTTAATATAATTAAACTTAATACCAAACTTCTTGGGTATACAATATATAATGGCTTATTTAATCATAATGTAAACATCTAAATGGGATGGGTTTATTAACCTTATTTTTGTGTATCACACCACTGATGGAAATAATCTCATTAGTATAACTCAGTAATATTAGTAATCACAGTTTTCAAAACCAAAGTGAAAATTCCTTGATAGGAAATAATCTACAAGATAACATGGCTTTTTTTCAAATAGCTAGTGGATTTCTTATATCGTTTACTTGGTCTCCTTCTACATTGAATATTTAAGTCAAATTTTCAAATTTATAACAAGAAAATACTCTTATTTTTGCTGAAAAAAATCGGAGAAAAAATGTCGTTTTAATATAATTTATAATTATAAGTACGATAATTACATGTATTAATCTTCAAACAAAATACTTCAATGTTGAATTATGTTTCACATTTTTGGCTCTTTATAGAATTATTATACTGGAAAATTTATGGTTTCTTAGTATTTAATAAAATCATTTTCCTTCCCCTTTATCGAAAATCATAGATACCAATTTTTTCTGAGCAAGTCTTTGTTATACTTTGCTGTACCTTGTTATAAGGTTGCTCTGAATATATATTGAGAAAAAAATAAATAAGTAATTAACCAGATTTACACACTCTAATTAGTAATTATAACTGATATAGGGTTTTGTACAAGAGTGCAATGTACAGATTTACTACAGCATTTTATGAGACAAATAAATCATGCCATGGAAGAAAAAAGTGATGTATTAATGTTTATTGGCGGTGATTTTTTACATGTAAAAATGCATTCCTCTTATATCTCGTATAAATCAATAAATTATTTAAAGTTTTCCTTTTATAAATATTTCTTGAGTATATAACACTTAACGTCTCATTTAAGCATAACGTAAATATCTAAATGGGATATGATTATTAGTCTTTCATTCCTGAGGTAGTACAGATAGTGATTGAAGGACATATCAATATATAAGCTTATTTTTGTACATCACACCGCTGATGCAAATAACTTCATTAGTATAACTACAGCAGTAATAACATTTCTGAAAAACCTAAGTGAACATTTCTTGATACGAAATATTCTCCTGCAAGAGAACATGGCTTTTGTTCAAATAGCCAGTGGATTTCTTATATCGTTTACTTGACATCCTTCTACATTGAATATTAAAGTAAAATTTTCAAATTTAAAACAGGAAAATACCGTTTTTTTCTCTGAAAAACATCATAAACAGCGAGGATAATGTTATTTTAAGGTGATTTATAATTAAAAATGTACGATAATTACATTTTTTAATCTCTAAACGAAAGATTTCAATTTTGAATTATCTTTTACATTTTTGGTTTTTTACAGAATTATTATACTTTGAATTGTATGCCTTCTTAGTATTTAATAAGATCATTTTCCTTCTCCTTTGTCAAATAACATATATACGATTTTTTTCTGAGTGAGTGTTATCATTTTCCTGCACAATGTTATTCCTCTTACATCTCATATAAGTCAAGAAACAATTTAAATTGTTCCTTTATAAACATCAATCTTATCTCAGTGGATTCGCTCAAAAAATTTCTAAGTCAATGTAAACAATGTAAAAAAATATAAAAACTTCGACAAGTATTGCAGGTTATCTCTTAGTCTAGGATAAACAAACAGTTTTTATAGCGTTATTGCTCTTTCCCTTAATTGAAACTTCATGAATTTTTTTTATGAATTCCTAATTTTTCGTTCCATTTTTGGTCAAATTTTCATTATTTTTTAATGAGCCGTTTAGCGTCAAAAAAAACATTTTCTGAAAACAGAAATCGTACTGTAACGCCTCTTTAGCGAATGTATATTTGAAATAAAAATCTCAACTCTTTTTCCACATAATGTTCTATTTTTACGCATAGTCTCGTTTTGATCCGTCAAACAGTATGGCTTGTATTGCTCTCACAATGTTTGAGATTGAATTTAAGTCAAAATTTTTACATTTTATTGAAAAAAAATATTTCCTGTTGTTTTAAAATTCTGAATATATTTTTCATTTGTTGCATTTGTAACCTCAAAGATAATGTCAAAATTTCAAAACTCTATGGTTATCAGTTTAGGAGAAATAAATGTATCTAAAAAATGGTTTTTGGCAAAAAAAGTGACTTTCCCATCATGCATAATTCTTCCCAAACAATAGGGATCTTCTTCCCTATGAGGCCCATTTTGTGTAAAATATCAACTTGATCCATCAAAGATTCTGGACCGTAGCGTGGTAACAAGCAATGCTAACACACGCATCCACCCACGCACCCACCCACCCACCCACCCACCCACACACACACACACACACACACACACACACACACACACACACACACACACACACACACACACACACACACACACACACACACACACACACACACACACACACACACACACACAGACATATCATCGAAAAAACTTGATAAAACGACTTCTGGGACCTCAAAACATGTAATTCCGTCAAAATCACGAGATCGAATTTTTTCACGATCACTACACTTTACTTTTGGTAAAGTAACTAGCAGTATCCGATATCTCTTAAGTGAAAAATTATAATAGTTAAGAAACAATAATAATTACAATTTTTGTTGTAAAATAGCGTTATACATTTTTGTAAAGTCTGTATTGCGCAATATCTAAGACATATTTAATATGAATTGGTATTTTTTATAATGTAGTATACAATAAAAAGAAATATGTCATATTAATAGGTAATACTCGTATTTTATCTATTATTCATAACTAAAACTAATAAACTTTTCGTTATTTGGAAATTTTAACACTAACTAATGATTTTTGAGTTAAAAAAGGATCAATAATTAAATGTCTGCAGCCATATTATATTTCCATATCAAGCATTATGTCTTCTTTAAGAAAGAGTTTCCGGAGCCCCTCTGCTTCACTCACGGAAACCCTACTTTAGTCGACATGAGAGAGAAAAATGTTTGGAACAAAAGTTGTAAAGGAAACAAGTTGCAATGAACGATGTGTTTTCAGAACATTTTAATGTCATATAAGTGAAAGAGGGGGAGTCATGAGAGGGAAAGATAGAGTGAAATTAGGAGGGTGAGGAGAGAAAGAGAGGGGCGAGAGAGCGATGGGAGAAAGGAGTAGACGGCTATGACTGACTTCTACCTATTGCATAAATCAAATTTGTAATCACTAGATAATTAAAATATTTTCATATTCATATACGGCTCTACATACCTTATCAATGTTTAAGTATTTTATATTAATCATTTATCAATAAATTGTTATGAATTTTTTTATAATATTAATTTCTTCTAAAGATTACAGTTTGCTAAACTTGTTATTTCTATATCAATTTTGGCGCAAAAATTGACAATTACTTATGTATTGAAAGGTATAGAACGAAATAGATGATATAAAGAAGTAAGTCAGGTTTGAGGCCACAAACGAAGTTTGTAATTGGGACATCTCAGGGAATGGAATTGACCAAAGACCTCTGATTAACAATTTAGACTTCATTTGTGAAAAGTACAAGTTCTCTGACTACTATCAAGTTACTTTTATTTTTTTTAACTCCTCCTTTTCTTATTCCAAAAGGATATCTAATGAGGACTGGGAAATGACGAGAAAACATTTTAATTGACCCAGTCTTGCAAAAGGAGGATGTGATTCAGCAGGCTTTTTGTCTTGGTTGAAGAAGAAGTTTTGAGCCTTGCTGAGAGTCCTCAAGCCACAAAAAGCTGTATTACAAACTCCATTCCCAGTGTGAAATGTGTGCTTTCATTCCAAAGAAGCACTTGTTTGAATAAGTCTGCCGAAATGGTTTTCGGTTGAGTGACTAAATCTATTTATGAAGCATCTTTGACAGTACTCTGGCTGAACATAATGAAGAGACAAGTGACCACAAGGTAGCAAGAAAAACATTGTTCTCTGATAATAAGAAATTATTAATATTATTATGAAAAGCGATTATTGCAAAATAGAATCATGAAAATGAGAGTAATTTTAAAATATTAATTCACCAGATAATACAAATTTCTCCATGGCATCAAAAAACTTTCATCACTTATAATAACACTTACAATAGCATTCCTAACTAAAAATGATTCTAAAAAAGAAATATTTTTTTGAATACGTATATATATATATATATATATATATATATATATATATATAAACAAATCTAATTTTTAATGTATAAACATACTAAAAAGTACGAAGAACATTTCTTCGTTTTTTTAAATCTTCACAGTTTTCATTTAAAGTCCATAATATATTCATATATTCACTTTAAAATTAAAAGAAAGATACAAACTAGACATATAAAAGTTCAAATACTAAGAAAAATAATACACACTGTAAAGAAACCCACTTACAAACTTAAATGTTTGGAAAATTCGGCATTCGGCAGGTAACAGATACTGCCACCATGCATACTCAGTCTTTAAGTTACAAAGTAGAAAAAAATTCAAAATTAAAGATACTGAGTACAAGGTTGGTAAAAGTAAATAAATCGAAAGTAACCTGAGAAAAAAAATCAGTAAAAAAGGCGTATACATAAATATGTATTTTCACTAATAATACATATTTTATATAATAGATAATAATCTACATTATAAATTATAGATAATAGATTTTTTTAAAAAGACACATTTAAATATAATTAGTAATATAGAATTAATGTATTAATAAATAAAAAAAAATGGTAAAAAATATATTAAGTATACCAAAAAATAAAGCATAAAATATTAAAAAATAAAGAAGGTAAAATAGTAGTTGTTGTTTTGGCAGCTGAATTGTTTGGGGGAAGAGACAAAGAAGCAGAAGGTTTTGAAATTCAGAACGAAGGAGTCAAGTTCAGAACTACCGTGCGATGGAAGATATATCAGCAATAAAAGAGTGTAAAATAAAGAGAGGAAGTGGTACGAGTGGAGCACGTTATTTTCTAAATGGGCCATAAAAAGATTGGCAAAAGAGGGAGCCCTCCTGGTGCTTATGGTAGTTCTTCTCCTTTGTAGATAAAAGACGTCTTTAAATCGGAACCAATATCAATATATATATATATATATATTATATGTATTCAATGATTTGTTATTGAGGGCTAGGTCAATAATTGACCTAGCCCTCAATAACAAAACATTGAATAGAATAGAAGAGGTCAATAACAATTTTTGAGTTTATATATATAAAATATATATATATATATATATTATATATATATAAAACAAGACTTAACATAAAAACGTTAAATAACAATCAATAATCAAACCACAATATGAAATAAAAAAAAATACTAAGATCTTTCAAACGCAACAAGTAGTCTTTGTCCCGAGTCAAAACCCAACAGAGTTGGGTTCGTCAGTTGAGTTTTCACTCTAAGGAAGACTACTTGTTGGGGTTGAAAGATCTTTGTCTTTGTTTTTCTATTTCATCTTACGGTTTGAACATTTATATATATATATATATATATATATATATATATATATATATAGAGGAGTATAATGTAATCGGGATTCGGTCAATTTTCCAGGATCAAAATCAAACTCTCAATGCGGACGTTTCGGTTTTATTTAAAAATTGACCGAATCCCAATTACATTATACTCCTATTCTATCCAACGGTTGATATATTATTGAATTTATATATATATATATATATATATATATATATGATCAAACCACAATAAGAAAATGGGAAAACAAGACTAAGATCTTTCAACCGTAAAAAGCGGTCTTCGTCAGAGTCAAAAAACCAACTGACGAAGACCGCTTGTTACGGTTGAAAGATCTTAGTCTTGTTTTCCCATTTTCTTATTGTGGTTTGATCATTGATTGTTATTTCACGTGTTTATGTGAAATATTTATATATATATATATATATATATATATATATATATATATATATATATATATATATGTAACAGATTCAATAATATATCGACCGTTTGATAGAGAATACACCTATTAGAACACACCTATATATATATATATTTCCATGTACATTGAACTATATTTGTCCGCTTCGGATCGTATTTTCATCAAAAAAGTATATATATATGTACAGATATATATATACTTACATATATACATATCTGGGTTTATATTCATATTAGTATATATATATATATATATATATATATATATATATATATACATATAATGTATATATTTCAAATCTACAACCTTTCAATGCGACTAAGATTTTTCAACAAAAACAAGAGATCTTTTCTTATTTTCTTAGGATGGTTTGGACGTTGATTTTTATTGCACTTGTTTACTCTGAAACCTTGTTATATATAGAAAAATCGAATCGAAATAAAAAAAATCAAAATGGAGCTAAGATCTTTTAAACAAAAGAACTATAGAAGTTACGCTTAAACACACGTTCAAAATTTGATAGCCGCATATAAAAGTTCAATTTTTATCTGAACTATTTATTTTTAAGCATTGTTGCATATGTATATTGAATTGAACGGTGCACCAGCTTTTTGTATTGACTGTCTTCTGGCTGTGTCTCCAATTTTTTATGAGTTTACTCTGGACTGGTATTAATTTCCGATGTAAAGTTTGCCAGAGGCATTCATGTTAAAATATTGCTATACACTTGAAGCAATGTTTGTATTCATTATGAAGTTCTACGTCCAAAATAAAGGGAGACGTTGTATACGTACTTATAATCAGATAGACAGTAAACAGTACAAGACCGTCGTCAATTTGTAAATTAGTTATTCCAATTTTGTCAATGCTTATTTCTATGGTCATTTAAGGAAAATTGTCCAAAATATAAATACGAATAACCGACAAAAAGTAACTCAAACAAAAAAGCAGGGGCCCCAAAATGTATGGAATGCCCACAATAATACACGTAACTACAAAGGAAAAAAATCTACTGAATGGACCTCCTTGAAATTTTGTTCAAATATTTATAACTAATTTCATGACTATGGTGAATATGATAAAATAATAAATAATATAGCTAATAATATCTAATATTACGTTTGAATTGTCTATATTCATAAACGGAAAAAACCCACACACTAACAAACCAAACAATCATAATTACAGACACATAATATATAATAATATATTATAATAATATATAATAATAATATTATTATTATCATAGGATATATAGGATATATATATATAGGATATACATCCTATATATAGGATATATATAATAATATTTTGTAGTAAATACGTGAAATAAAAATCAAAATCAAAACTCGTAGTAATAAATTCTGAAATATTTCTAAATTCTCTAACCAAAACAAATGGTCTTCGTCAATATCAGCATTAGTAAGAGTAAGACTCTGACGAAGTCCAGTTGTTTAATTGAAAGATGATAGGCATATTTCTGATTTTTTTGTGGTTTTATGAGTATATATATATAAAAAGATTTTACATAAACACGTGAAATAAGAAGCAATGATAAACCACAATATGAAATGAGAAAAGAAGACTAAGATCTTTCAACTGTAACAACCAATCTTCGTCAGAGAATATATATAGTATATGTATATAAATATATATTTTCTTTCGTTCACTTGACCTATTTACTTCGTAATGTCATCGGTGAACCTTATTTATTTATTTATAGTTTATCTACTACAATAAGGAAAATAGCCAGGAGACTAGAATCTGTTAAAAAAAAAAAGGTCGTAAATGCAGAAACTGAGGTAATTTTCAATATATATATATAGATATATAAACTAGAATTTAAAAAAGAACACATAGAAAGGAAACCACTGAACTCACTACTATATTTCGATGTCCTCGTCTTCAGGAAAAGAAGTGAATCGCTCCAAAGGCTGATAACGACTCATATATATATATAATATATATATATATATATGTATATCAAATAGCAAAATTTTATTTTAATTTTTGATATAAAAAATTTTAGGGTGATGTAGGTATTGTAGTAAAAACCCTTTCAATTTAAAATTACTACTGGTTTTTTTAATGCAGAGTCATAATATGTTTGATTTCTGATGTCATTATAATCAAAGATTTGGTGGCTTGATCTCCAAAAACAAATCACTACGTTTCTTTATCACTCTCTATAAATGCATTTATTTAATACCTTTCTATTTATGATTTAACTGCCTGGGTAATATGCTGAATTCTTTTCAAAATAAAAAAAAAATTAATTCAATTTTATGATGTTTGTTTCTTTATTTTTTTTTATTCAAATCCTTTGTCCCATGAGACATATATTTGTGTTAAATAAAGTTTATTAGACGGTGGCATGTCAGCGAACCTGGTTTGAGGATGTTGAGTAGAGAGTTTGGATGGCCGAAATTGTATTTGTACAGACGTCGTGTTTGAGAACACACGCGCAGCGAACACATGTGCCGGTGGGGTGAGACTGATGGGGTGGCCGGCTAAGGGTGGATTGTGTTCCGAGTTCAAGCGACTTGCTCCGAATTCATCCGAACTCTCTGCTTGACCTAGGCTTCCTTGCATTGACTTATACCACTGTTAGTGCATGTAGGTTAAATATTATAGTGCTACCTAATAAAAAATTAGGCAAGGGAATAAATATTGCTCAATTTTAAAACGAAATTATAGTTCCCCAGCTAAGGTCATTTCAGAACAAAGTTATTTATACAAAGTTATTTTTGACTATTTTAATTAACAATTATATGTTAAACGTAAACATATATACTATACTTAAATTATGATTACATGACCACTATGTTCAGTTATGCTACTCATTTCCTTTCTTTTTAATTCAAATACCCATTCAAAGAATTCAATGGAAATTAATTAAAATACAATTGCCTCAATTAAAATTATTAGTTTAACAATATTCCGTTATTTTTAAATTCAAATAATATATGTTTATTTTTTGTAAAGATTTATCACTTTAACAGTTTAAGTTAAATTTACCAATAACTCTACACTTAGATGTAACATGTTATATTACTGGCCTATAATAGAAAGCAAGTAGTTATACTTTTCTCAGAAAAATCACACTTTTCCAGTTAAAATGGTCTCCAAATGCTCGGTACTACGTCATATAAGTTTTATTCTATCTTTTAATAAATTCTACCATAGTTTCCGATTATAATTCTCTTCCATTTAATTTCAACAATTTACTGAAAATTATATACATATATATAAAACTAAAGTTTATCGGGACTCGGTCAGTTCTTCAGGTTCAAAGTAAACTCTCATTGCCAACGTATTGGTCTTTATTTAAAACCTTTTTAATAGGCAGAAGTATACATTTTCAAACAGAAAAACTAAGTATTACATTACAAACTATTTTTCTTTGTAAAATAATTTTTTACAAAGACCAAAACGTTGGCAATGAGAGTTTAATTTGAGCCTGAAGAACTGACTGAGTCCCGATAAACTTTAGTTTTGTTTATATTCCACAGTTGATACTTTTGTCAATATTTATATATATATATCGCATTGTGTTGCTATTTTACCACTCAAACTCGTAGTAAGAAATTCTGAAATATTACTTAATTCTCCAACCAAAACAAATGGTCTTCGTCAATATCAGTAAGACTCTGACGAAGATCAGTTGTTTTGATTGAAAGTTGTTAGGCATATTTCTGATTTTTTTTTTGTTTAGACATTATATATATCGGTCATCCTTCATCACTTCTATAGGAGAAAAAGTTTTATTAATTCGTTTTTAATTCACATTTTTCTTGTTCTTTTATCACGGGACGATATAAATCTATACATTTCATTCGGTTGTTTAATGTAATTTTCAAATTAAAAATAATTCAATATATTATTCAACAAGTTAAGTTTTTTTTATCTTTAATCAATAGTTCGTATCTAGAAGCATATGTTTCATTATTTAAGTTCCATGATTAAATAATATATATATACTTTAAAATCGGAAAAACAATCCAAACTTAACATAGACAACTAACTGCAAAGAAGAATAACACAGAGTAAAGAAACATATTTACTAACTCAAATTTTTGAGAGGGAGAGGTAGTATTAGATATGATGAAGGTATAGCTACTATTTAGTAAGTGATCAATTTAAAGAATGATGTGTGAGTTGGTAAACACACATATGACATATTTCAAAATATTTTATAAAACGTAAAAAGGCTTTCATATATCTCATTACAAATAAAATTTGAATTAATTATAATTAACAATTAAATAGCGTTAACCTGATTTTAATTAATAATTTTCATTTTTTACGTATATTTTATTAAAATAATGTGTATTTTTTTTAAACCAAGCTTATATTATTATTTATATTTCTTTTATATAAATAGATTAACAATCACGAAATCAGAAATAACAATACAGGTAAATGAAATAAATACAATTATCTATATTGGCGGTATTTTTTGTTTGAGGGTCGAAAAAATCAACATATTGATTGGACGAGCAAAGGATGCGACATTAAATATTCTTTCAAAAGCAATTGCCAGCCCTTTATATTCAATTGAAGTGAGCATTCATTAACAACCACTGCGCTCCATTTGGTGTTATGAAATGAGAAATTTGCAGCTGCCAAAAGTTTGAACCATTTCAATGATTTTAATATCAAAGAACAAAATTAGTAAAGCAAATATAAATTTATGCTTACTATGTTATATTATTAATATTAATTTTTAATATTCAGTAATTACCTTTTTGGTGAATACATTATTTAAAAAAAATGGTTTCATCATCGATTATAAATTTAATGAAATAACCAAAGTTATAGACTATCCACACTTATTTAAAAAAATAGAGACATCATTACGTATAATCTAAAGTAGTATAATATTTTTTATTTTAAATTATCTTGAAAACAAATTGGGAGGCTAAGATAAGAAACTATAATGGTGATTATTTAAATTCTAGTTATCACATCACAATCACGCTGTGAATCAGCACAACAAGGTCTAACTATATTAATGTGTTCTTATCTCTACCACATATATTCAACAATATTTTTCTTTCTTTATCGAGGTTTGGTCTAGCGTCGAATAGTAACCACCTAACTGTAATCCTTGGTTTAATTTATATTTGTTCCCAACATCTTCAAATTTTCCCAAACATGTTCAACATCTTCAGAGTTCCATCATTTCAAAAATTAATCACAATATCATGAAAAAGATATGAATTACATTACTTATATAAATTTACATGATATTTTCATGAAAATAGAGAACTTTACATGATTGTTGTATTCAAACCAAACTGTTGTATCCCAGTGAAACGAACAGTCGATATCACATTTTGATAACTAAGAAAATAAGTTACCTAAATAAAATATATAATTTGTTAATTACTAATTAAAAAATGTTTTTGTAGTTTCCAATTTCTTTTTCAATGTAGTTATCATGAGTTTTTAAAAAATTTTCTTAGTTATCATAAATGTAGTATTGAATGTTCGTCAAACTCTTGCTAAAGGTAGCTATAGTCTAATTTGAATATAACGGCCATGTATTTTTTTTCCTTTTACAAAAATACCAAGGTAATAATGTATATTCATATAAATAACGTATCATATATTTTTCCATGTCACTGTAATTATTTTTTCATTGATGTAGCCCTGAAAATGTCAACAAGTATAGATGAAACGTTGGCTCAATGGTTTTTACTGTTTAACGCTTGATAAAGAAATAACAATAGTATATATATTTTTGTAATTTAGTTATTGAATTTTTTTAAGTCAATATAAATTAAGGTCTTGTAAAATGGTCAGCCATAAACAACATCACCAGCGATTTTGACAAGTTTACTGAGGCTATGTTACGAAGCTTGCATTGGACACTACTCTTTATGCTGACAATCCCGAAAAACTGCTAAATCAATCGAAACACAATACCATACCTATTAAACTCTTGCCCTAATAATGAAAAATTGTTATTTTGTTGGTGAGGAAGAATAAAATGAATGTGGAAAGATATATATCGTTCATAATGAAATATGCCTACTTAATTTAATAAAGTTACAGTTTGTTTGTATGATTGTTAGCTGTTAAACTCCTTCGATATATACGTTCTAAAAGTAAAAAAACATCAGAATACTTGAATATACATGTATTTTACATGTTTATTAAGTGTGTGTATCGCACAATGATGTCATATATATGTGATATTGTTTAAAATTTGTCATTTTTGGGACTATTTTTTATCTCACCTGGCTGTACTCCTTATGTATAAAATACAAATATATGTAATAGGTTCCGTTAATCATATATTGACAAGCCATGTATGGATAGATTTTATGATGGATTAGCTCTAAATCTGTAAACTTTATAAGCTACAATACGTACAATAATACTTAAAACAGACTATTCAAATTAAAATATTTTAAAAAGAAATGACTATGAAGACAATCATAAATTACATAGTCGGTTATATACATCCTTCCCAAGAAGGCATATTTGAAATAGTTTTATCTGTGTTATCATCTTAAATTATAAAAACTTAATTGAGTAAGTTATATACGTTTACTTATAGCAAAGTGGAGTGTAGGTAGATGTTTTCAGTTCAGATGTTTTAAATATATTCTAAATATGGATCAATATTACAGCCTTTCATGTACTTCTGCTAGCAGAATAACTTTGTGCTAATTGATAAGGAAATTGATTTGTGAAGTAGTAAAGTAAACTCAGGTAAAAGTGGAATATTAAAAAAAGTATGCAATAATCGCAAATTTTGATAGCCATGCATCTAATTCACGAATTTTAAGAAACTAGAGACAAAGTTAGTTGTTGCAAAGTGGCTAAATTTAGACAAACGGTTTCTTTTAAGACACGTATAAAAGTAGAAGGAGAAATTGTAGGTTATCTCTGAATCTGGAGCACTAATTGCGACGTCTTATGCGAAATAAATTCACTGCCTGCAGAACAACTTTGCAATTACTGATTCCGCTGCGTTCTTCTGTTGATGTAAAATTACTCTTCAAGATGCCTGCAGTATTCTTATTAGAATATGTTTGTTATGTGCTCCTACAAGTCGAAACTTTAACTCAAATATATTAACATATTCAAAAATATCCTTTGTATATGTATGATATGGTCATACATAATACATTCCTACGTCCACCAAACCAAAACAATCCTTATATATCATTTTCTTTAACTACAATATTCTACAATGATGAACCTAAGCAAAAAAAATATACAGCCACTTAAAGGCTTTAAATAATTACTAAACGGACAAAAGAAATTACAGTCATACCTCTTCATTCAAAATTATTTCGTTCCGGAAGCAGTTTCGTAAGATGCTTTCTCCAGAGATGAAATGCTAATTACATGTAAATAGCCTAATGCGTTCCAGCCCCCAATACCCACCCTAAAATACACCTGATAAATTAAAATAAACAGTATATGTAATAACCAATGTAATAATTGTTATACATATTATAATTGCAATAAGTATAGAGATAAATTATAAAAATTACAAACAAAAATACATAATAATGTATAAAGTCATTTACCTTTGGATTTGAGCGACTGGATGCATGAACTGGAAGGAGTTGTGGTACAGAGCAGGAGAAGACCTAAATTTCCTAATAATAGGAGGTTTCCTAAATGCAAAACGTATGTATGAAGACACGTGAACAACTTACTTTAAACTTTAATTAAAATTATGAAGTGAACAGAAAATTATTTTTATAACTTTTACTATTTCTTAACTTTTTTAAACTTTTGTTCATAATTTTTTTAACTTTCGAACTTTTATCACTTTGTTTACTTTTCTGTTTTACATTTCTTTTGGATTTTTCACTGCTATCGTCTGTGATAAGTTCCTCTTTGTCCAAGGGAATGATCGGGCTACTACTGGGGAGTAGGGGTTAGAGTCATTCACAAACAAGATAAAACAAAGTTATCTGTGTTACGAAAAATCCCGAGGTCTCAGGAAAACATAAGCAATCCCGAGATCGCGAAGATTAAAAAAAAAAACAACATATATTTTAGAAGTATATTTAGACCTGAGAGCTGAGGGAACGAGAACGCACTTTGTAATTTGGCCTTTCGTATGATGAAACAAAGTTCGTAAAATGAGGCAATTTTTCGAGTAGTACCTTTTATAAAATGGAAATTTTATAAGAAGAGGATATTTATGTACCCTGTACATATAATAATATGTATTATATGTAGAGGTAACACTGTAATGATAATACATATGAAACCAGTTCTTTAGATATTATTAACAACTCTACTTAAATAGGAAACCACAAAAAACTTATTTAAAAAAAATATATTTATTATACAGAAAGTAATTATATGAGTTTATTTATGACAAAAAGTTGTCCAATAAAAGGTGTTTGAAATTCAGTTACTGACTTCGTGCATATAAACGTGTCTGGTATCCGTAATGGATTAAAGTTATAAAAAAAAACTCAACTATCAGAATGATTCCAGAATGGTTAATAACTGTACTTACCATTTCTTAGATCCTGTAGTAAGGTTTTTTTTTACAATAGAGTCATTATAACGCTAAAGTGGAAGTTTTTGTTATTGTTACTGTTATTGAAACAAAATCAGACCACGCGTCTAGTGGTGTTTCATTTGCTCAATAAATTTTGACCATTGTTGATCTTCAGAAGTACTGAAGATAGAATAAAAAGGTATTCCAGACTGACAAGTTTTTACAATAGAATTATACTTAAAAAAATAAAAAGAGAAGTAAAAATTTTTCGTAAATGTTGTTCCTCACTATACAGGTTTTAGATCTTATGGTCATCCAGAGTGTAAACCTAGTAGGTTATACTAATTATTATAACCTTTGTTTTACTAACAATAATATTATGTTCATTTAAATTATTAAATTTGTACCATGAAGACGGTCACATGTATGTCGATAAAGCGAGTATAACCAAGTGTTAAATTCATGCATTTTTTCATTACCACAGAGGTTAGTATCATTAATATTAAAATTATAGTAATCCGTCTTACCTCGTACGCTGCTGCTGAAGTTCGTAGACCGGTTTCGGGTGTCACCCATCTTCAACAAGAACTGATCAACTAAAGCTACGGAGTCCTACCTTTCTGTTTATATAACCTACCTACTTTCCCAATGCTGCCTAGATTTTAATATTTAATTATTTTAACTTTACTTTTATTTTATTTTACTTTTATTTTAATTATTATTATTTAGTTTAATTCTTTTCTTATTACTTTCGTCATTGTCAAGTCTGTCGATTCGTCGCTTCAATTTCTTTAACGGTTTAAATAGTGTATCGCTTCTTGTTGATAGTTGATCAGTTCTTGTTGAAGATGGGTGACGCCCGAAACCGGTCTAAGAACTTCAGCAGCAGCGTACGAGGTAAGACGGATTACTATAATTTTAATATTAATAACCAAGTGTATTAGTTTGTTGTTGAATGGAAGTCTATTTTTTTAAACTTATATTCATACATTTAACCTTATTTTTATCAGGTACATATAAATCTTTTATTTTGGCTGTTGCTAGCTGTTATACTCTACTTTGATTAGATTAATGTAATTTAAGTAAAATTATTGACTGATGGTTAAAATCTCCAAGTTATAAACTGGTGTTTAAAAATCAAAACTCCTTTGATTATCAACTAGTTTTGATATTATGCTTACTTACAGTAAAGTTGAGTGGAGGTCACTGCAGTTCTTTTTATAAAAATGATATTCATTTATTTATACCGAATGTTTTACAGCAGTATTACATATAACTAAATTCATGAATTTAGTTGGTACTTATACATTATACTAATTTGACAATATAACAAAAATTCTATTATTGTATTACAAAATTACTCAAATGATATACATATCATAGAATTCTGAACTGAGTAGTACAATTTATATGGATTACCAAAAATAGAATGGAAAAATGAAAATATGTTAAGGTCTTTGAAGTAATTCGGTATAAAAGAAAGTAGTGTAATCAACGTGGAACCTTTCTTCAGAAAAAGACCTTATAACATTCTCTTTTCTCTCTTGTTTTTGTGGTGATTGATTTAATCCCAAAATTGCATGTTATTGCGACATCTCTACTTATATGCATACATACCCACAAGTAAATTAAAATAGTAACCATTTCAAAACTATAATATTGTTCTATATGTATTTATTCAATATTCATATTCATGCATTAACAGTGAACCAACTAACTGGGGAAGTCTCCAAATAAAGCTGATAGAAATGCAAGGAGTTATGCAGGTCGGTCATGTATGGTCATTAGCAAACTTGACTCCATACCTCACTGTCTAGAGTTTCACTCTTAATTGCCCCTAGGTATAGCAAATAAATTTTCCTGTTTTTAAATCAGATTCAATTATTTTAGAAATATTTTAAAATTCAAATTATATATATATATATATATTATATATTATATATATATTATTTAGAAAAATAAGAATACCAAATAAATAATAAGATTAAAATATTTTAATAAAATAAGATCTAACAATACATATTTATTTCCAAGTAATTTCTAATCCATAAACAAATTTTACATAAAAAAAGTGAGCACATATATAATTAATATTTTTTAAAAATATATAGATCTAACGTTCAAACCACAGTAAGAAATCAGAAAAAAAGACTACATACTTACATAGAAAACCATAAAAAAGTTATTTAAAAAAAATAAATTCATTCTATAAAGATATTTTATGAACTCATTGCAGAGATCAAATCAGTATGCTTTTGACTCTTGCAGAATCAAAACTGATAGTATTCTGACGAAGATCGCTTGTTCGGTTGAAAGATCTTAGTTTTTTTCTGATTTCTTACTGTGGTTAGCCATTGATTTTGATTTCACTTGTTCATTGTGATATCTTGCTATATAGATCAAAATATGTATGTATTATAAAAAGGTTGACATTATTGAAAAATCCATATTTCTCATAGAAACTCAATATATTTGATAAGGTTATTCCTGTGAAAGAATATAAACCCCTTGATACGGACTTACATCGTATCGGGCACTCTTTAAAGAGAAATTATTTTAAAACACTTGATTAGAGTAAAATTAAGGAATCCTGATATACGTCAAGCAGAGAAATATTTCATTTAGAAATTTCATTGGGCCTCGCATTATAAAATGAATAAACTGATCTATTTGAAGCCTTCGTAAAAGTAGAGGAGTTATTTTATTCGCTACTACCTCGAATTTTGTTGTTCACATTGCCGAATGGTTTAGTATGGGATTAGAACTAATAAAGTACACAGGTTTGACTATTTGAAATGAGGCGGATTTGCATGAAGCAATTCAATGAAGTTTAGTTAAACAGGTGGGATTATAGAATTTTAATTATTGCTTAAGTACTGGTATTAAATCTTCTTTTAAGAGTACAGAATCAAGTGCAGGAGAAGGGTAAAGGAGGTTGTATTTCTCTTGTTAAGCCTGTAGAGATGTGGCCAGAAGACGAACACTCCCAAAGGTAAACACCCCTTATCTCAGCACTACCAATCTCTTTAATTATCCGACCTTTTTCCACTAAATCACTGCAAACATTGTTCATTGCAAAACAATAAATTAGGAGGTAGAGGTCCTTTTGTTACTGTCCGATCTAATCTCAACCGGAAGCCACGCCGTTTTCCAGTAGCTCACCATTAGGGCAAGTTGTGTAGAATCCTAGTAAATTCCAAGAGTATATATAGACATTTAGGGGCTATTGTGTTACTTATAAAATTTTAAAAGTTATAGACAATTTTAAATTAGTATATAGAATTAACATATATAGAACTATATCGGTTACTAAACACTAAAGTTTAAACTAATATCTTTAGTATAACTTTACAACTAAAGACTATTAATATATCTGCAAATACTTAAAACCATATTATTAAAAAAAATGGAAATCAATTCTAATAAATTAGAAAATTTAATCATTACTTTCATGCTACTTCTAATGTGATTTTCCTTTTACTTATGTTTTTAAGGCTACAAGATTATAAATGTTCTTTTCTCCACTTATAAATGAACGGCTATCCTGCTTAGTGTCTTAGACTTAAAAATATAATTGTGTCAGTATAATTCTATTCTATACTGACTATTCTATTCTATTCTATAGTATAATTCTATAATTCAGTATTCTATGAAATCTCTAACTTTATTTTCAACTTCAGAGGTTTTGACATCAGAATCTTCAGAAATCTAAAGGGGCCTATGCTCACTTTAATATGACATAATACGTATCATTCAAACTGATAACCCACAAATTTAGTAAATTAGGCTACTCAACTTCATTGATTGATACGTATTTATTAAACACTTAACTACCTTTTATATACAATATATAAATTTTCAAATTGTAATAATAAATTTTCATAGTATTAATATTATTATTTTGTAATTAGTAATAGAAATGAAAGAAACACTTTCCATCTTTTAAATTCAAATAATCACATTTTTTTTTGTGGCTCATAATTTTTCAAAATATTAGAAATGTTGGGCATCTCTAATAAGAGAAAAGTCACTACTGTGTTTCAGTTTTTATGTTTTTTTTTATTTACAACTGTTATTCAGAAACTTCATTACAACTATTGACAACATCAGTAATAACTTTTTTTCAACTCCCACACTTTTGAATAATAGGTTCTTAGGTTGTGTAAGGAGTAGAAGTGTTGCCCGTTAGTGATTTGTCTAGGTTGGGGTACCCGGTTGGCTACGTGCTTAATTAACCCCAGGACTGCTAGATCCGGGGTTCAATACCCACTCAGGCCAACGATTTATTCAAGCGCTTCTGAAAAACATCAGAGCACGTCGTCCCTAAGTTAAAGCTAAGTGATTAACTTGCATTGAACCCACTTTATAACTATTCTTTTTAATTAAATATTGAAAGTATTTGTCTCATATTTTAAAGAACACTAGTAAAAAATTTTATCGTATTTTAAATTACTGCCGTTTTGTATAAATGAATAAGATTCCTTTGTGTATGCAGATTATTGTAATCTGTAACATGAGATGTTTAAATAAAGGTGAAGATAATCTGGGGTCTCCCGGTTTAACGGGAGAGGACGTTAAGCCGTCGGTTCCGAGCTTGTTCGACGTCAGGTACTCCTTAAAGATTCCATCTATAAATACACTTGTGTTAGGCGAAATTTAAGATTCCGGATAGACAAATATTCATTGAGTGGTTTCATAAACGGCAATGTTCGGGCTATGTATGTTCTCCAGTGGGACAACTGTAGCAACCCTACCTAATGATTTGACACTCATTTAATCCACGGGTGAGATTATTACATAGTATGTCATCAATCCAAGCGCTAACCTCAGCCAAGTTAGCTTAACTTCGATGGTCTAATGAGAATCATAACAATCAACACATTATGGCTATGGCAAGACAAGTATAAATTATGAATTGCAAAATGATGTGGTATGATTTCGAAAGAGCCTAAACTCTATCCTAAATTCCATTCATAAACTTTGGTCTGCCATATCCTCATATCTTTTTCTGTATATTTTACATTGTATTTTTATAGATACATCATGATTTTGAACCAAAATCTGGATGATGATAAATACCTTTTAAATGAAAAGAAAACTATTTCAATATGAATTCTAATTTAGACATATTTACTCGTATCTACCTAAACCTATGAAAAAGAGTCAGCTATCGGTATCGTGTTCAATTTGCTATGATATTAAATTTCATCTTGGCTTTGAAATCATTTTGTATTATTTAGTAGTACCATATAGTAACTCCTAAGCAGTTTGCTTAATGACTTCAATCTGCTTGCTCAAATACTTACAATTACATCATTTAATGCCTCAAACAAATTTCCATGTCCAAAGATTACCAACAAAAAATCAATAAATGTTATTATTATATTAAAAATTGATTGAAAACGTTGAACCTGAATATTGGTTAAACCCGCTAGCATAATACCCACAGTTATCCAGAGGTTTTTCTCAAAATTTCATATTTTCTTTTATAAAATACCTGTACAATATTATATTATAGAAAATACTGCTCTTATTACTTTACTATAAGTAAAGTATAGTGATCGTGAAAAAAATCAATCTCGAGATTTTGACGAAATTACATGTTTTGAAGTCCCAAAAGTCGTTTTATGATGTTTTTGCGATGATGTCTGTGTGAGTGTGGATGGGTGGGTGGGTGTGTATGTTAGCATTGCTTGTTACCACGCTACTGTCCAGAATCCTTGATGGATCAAGTTGATATTTTGAATAAAAATGGGCCTCAAAGTGTAGATGATCCCTATTGTTTGGGAAGAATTATACATGACGGGAAAAGTCACTTTCTTTGCCAAAAACCGTTTTTTTTTTTTACTTTGTTGTGAGATATATTTTAAAACAAATGTTATTCTCTATCATTCTGTAGAGTGTAGAATTACTGGCAGTTTCTGATTTATGCAGGTATCAGACACCACCAGTTGATCTGACCTGGTTAAGCTGAAATGATAAGTTGAGATTAGTATGGGATTAGTCTTATCGCTTGAAAAAGCATATTCAAGAGTTGAAGGTTACTACTATTTAAGACATAAACTTAAAAATCCTGTCTCAAATATTTGTTAATAAACCATATATAATTTCTTTATAACTTTTACTTAAAAAAAAATAAAAGATGAATGGAATGAAAATAAAAGCTAGTTGTCAAAGTGGTTGAATTAATCTGACAGACTTGAGATGGTGTTAATGTTATATTTGTTGCTAGACTCAAAAAAAAAAAAAAAAAGTTGATAAGACTCACAGTTTAACAAATAAATGGAACGTCAGGATGAAAGAGATGTATTGTATTTTTATTTCAGGTGTTTGAACTCTTTAATGGAACCAAAACTAATCGAATACCGAAGATAAATCAAGGGAGCGAAGTAGATTTATGGGACAGTTCAGCGATACGAGTGGCCATGCCCTTGATGTCTACTCGTTCTTGCCACAACATGCTTCTATTGTGCTCTTCTATCTCTTACAGATTATCTTAGCCTTCATCTAAACATCTCATGTTTTACACAACAATAACCTGTATAAACAAAACAATTTGTTTTCTATAGACAAGCCAGTAGAAATTTGCAACATTGCAAATTTGTTACAACTGTTCTTTAAAATATGAGAAAAATGTTTTCAACATTTAATTAAAAAAAAAAAGAGTAGTTATAAAGTTAGATCAATATAAATTAATCACCTATCGTTGACACAAGAAATATGTAAATCAGTCAAAAAGCTTTGTTGCATTATAAATACCTGTCGATTCATTATGTTACTAAAAATAGATTAGTAATCAGATAATATAAATGGGGAAAATAAATTCTGGTCTAAATACCGAAACAACGTACTCATATACGAATCAAATTGGAAGACACCAGAAATGTATCAATGAATGAAAAAACACCTGAATCCTTGAATATTTAACAATTGAACGAATACAGCACACAGCACGGCTTCTTCCACGACTATTGGTATACCCGTTGAAACTAGAAAAAATCTTTGACATACTTCTTGTGGGTTATAAGCTTTCAAGTAAGAACTTAGGTTATTACTTTTGACAAAAGTATTTGTCCTGACTCTAGACAACTAGATTGGTTTGTAATGTAGACTAGAATGACATTACTTTGTAAATGTGGCATCATTAAAATATCATTAATAAAATATGGAACGATATTAACTGAATATCAGATTCATTAAATAATACTAAATAGAAGTTGTGCTATAATCAGTATATGGTATATTTCAGAGGTGGTCATCTACTTAATAGTCAAAGCCATTTTTCCAAATTTGAAATGTTTCGTGAGTCGCAATGAAATTCATATTTAAAAGGTATGCAAAAATGTATTACAATTTTTTTTCAGAAATAACTGTTATTGAGAGTTACAAAAAATCCTTCAAAGAATCGCATGTGGTATATTGTTAATCTATACTCTACACAAACTAAAATTTTAACTATGAATAAAACTATATTGAAAGACGAATAACCTTGTGAGCAAAGGTTTAATGCTTAAGATACAAGTGTATTATAGGGTCCATTGCTATAGAGCTTCTTTTCCCTACTTCAGCTTGGCAAATAAAGGCCCTCGAGTCGAGCTTCTTTTCCCTAATAAGGCCGTCTGTGGAGATTTTGGCCCTTTGGGGTTTTCATTGTGTGCATTTGACAGAGTTCCATGCATCACACTGACCATAAATAATACTTAAGCAGTCTTCTCGATGGGGCTCTGGGGACAGCCTGAGGTAAACAACCCTTTCCCTTGTTCTTTCTATTAATATGTCTTCACTCTTTCACCACCCCCAACCAAAACCATTTATAAGTGCCACATTTATCGTCAGTTATTTCGGTGACAAATTCTTATTCGTTATAAAAATATTGCTCTACAACAGAAATTTATTTTTCAATGATGGTATAAATATTATAGTTGTAGTTTAAATTATACTACCTGCAAACCCAACTACAATTTAAATAGGTCAATAATTATTTTTTTAAAAGATGAAGTAAAATCGCATGTAATTTTACCAATTATCAACGTATTCTAAAAAAATATGGAGTGGTTTACAATCAACATAGTATAATAAAATTATTATCAACCTCATTGATTCTTCTGTAATATTTTTTACCTGAGTCATTCTAAGTCCATAAAAGAGATTTAACTAACTTTCCAAAGTCAGAGAGAGAGAGAATAAAATGAAAAAAAATACCTGAAAGGAATTGGTTAATATATGTTTATTTACTAGCCCTTTCAATCAAAAAGCGGCTACTTTATGTAATAAGTTACTAAGGGTGGTACACAAGAGGCGGGAAGAGGGGGAGGCTGGAACGGGCACAGCTGCTCCAGCGAAATCCATCACTGTTCACACCCTGGCCATTCTGACAGCCCGATTTAGACAGTCATCAATAGAACCCCATGTTCTATGCCACTCATCTGCCACCTTCTATTCTACTTGTAATCCACCTCTGTTAGTCATAAAAATTTAAAATTTCACTATCTCTTAATAACTATAATAAGGTACTGTCCTTTATTAAGTATATAAAAAAAAAATCAATAACATATTTATTTTTTATTATCACTTTCTATTTATGATTATCAAGAATTAAAATAAAGATTTAACCATCTGGAATCAGCTACAGAAAATGACAACAGTACAAGAACTAAGGATAGGGATTTTGGACCTCCAGTTCCAATCTTAAGACAGTTAGTGACTTCGCCGGATGACTTCTTTAGCCAACATGAAGATAAAAACTTCACACGAGTTAGTTCACACTTCATTGACATCGTGAAAATATCGCTTTCAATCAGTTCACTAGTCGCTGTTGTATGATATATCTATAATATTAAGGATATCGTTCTGTTCTCTACTAAGAGTTGGGGGGGGGGGGGGGGGGTGTTATAAATTTGAAAAGACCACATTTATTTAGAATATAGAAAAAAAAAGTTAAATTCATTATTTAACTGTAACTAAATAAAGTTTATTTAAATAAAGTTCATTTAACAAAATTTTAATCTGTGTTGTGATGAAAAAAGGGAACCGATGCTGCCAGCAAGCAGTTTAACTAAACAGCATCATTTAGTTTTTGTCTTCATTAATTTGCTAGCTTTCCTGGATGTCAAAATATCATATATTCAAGTCTGGTCGTATGTTATGTCGTTTATGTAAGTGTATAGGTATAATACAATTTAATAATAAACACGAAAAATAAAAATGTGTCAAAAGCCATTATACGCAATTTTAAAATGGTATCACATACCCCAAGCCGCTATGATAATTTTTTGAGTGGCAAAATGAATTACTCATTTTTCAGTAATTCATCATTGGGTTTTGAATACAATAGAATCTAACCTATCAAGCGATTAATTTTGTGTTGACTGTATATTTCTCTATAAATATATTTCTTTACATTGATGTCAACAACAAAGTTACGCTTGAAAGCTACTCTGACGAAATACAAGTTGATACGATAATAAATAACTGGCCATTCAGGACAACTTGAAAGGTTTAATTCAATAAACGTAGGAACATTGGGCAACGCTGTTTTTCAGTGGTTGAAAAAGAAGGGGGATTCATAGGAGTCGACAGATAGAGCAGTTACAAAGCCACGAAGCTGCCTGAAAAGGCACCACCCCGGATAAGGAGATTTATTTATTGTGTCCTTTGCTTTTTCACCTCGCTTGAGCGCACAAACACGAGGTATCACTGTGTTTGCTCGAAAAACTTTGCCCGACAAATGGCTAGTAATTCTGACAAAAACCGACAGCAAACCTCTTTTCCTCTCTTTTAAACAAAAAAAAACTATATTGCCAAACATTTTAATTTTAAATGTGTGATTTAAATGAAACTGTTTAGGATTAACCTTTAAAAGCAATTGATTTGAAAACCACAAAGGCTGCCTATCCTATAAGCCTACCTGGCTTCCCCAGTGCCCCATTCACTATGTAAATAAGATGCAAATCCAAAGTTTAGACCATTGACTCCTCAGTCAATATTGGGCATCACTTTGCAATGTCACATCAATGTTAATTCCCACAGCTCTATGGTCATTCTCATGGAACACTGTCCCACATCAAGGTCAAATAAATTCGTTCTGTTCTTGACCACTTTGTTAACTCATATAAAGTTAATAATGTTAATAATCAGTTATCAAGATAAAAGGTCATCAAGTTATTCAAAAATCAATATTAATTCAAAATCATCAACTAAAAAATGGAAATTTAACTACATCCATAAACATTTGTATGTACTTTCTACTGTATAATTTAAGATTCTTTATTTCTGTGTATATAAAATATATATCATGCCTAATGACAATATGAAGGTAATATCTTTACTACTTGAGAAAATGAAATGGCATAATACAAGAGATTTCTGAAACTGATGTACAATGTATTCATTAATTTACTGGACTAATTTGACAATACCGAGATAAATGATTAATCAACTTTATGAAATAACTGCATTAAAATGTTTGAACAATAAATGGTTGAAGTTAAGATACTTAACAATGTAATCTGCAGCGTATACAGAGCCTCAAGAAAGTTATAGCAACTTTTTATAGCTGCGAAAAAGCCAACGGAAGTCAACAAGATAACTGGAGAAGGTTTCATCTTAATGGATTGGGTATAATAAGGGAAAAGGTGCAACAAAAACCTGCTTGATTTACAACCTTGTTCGTGTAATTAATTTCAGAGGTTTAGTAAATTATAACACTGGAGATTCTAGTAGGGAGATACAGTGGAGAATTCATTTCGTCGGAACAAAGTCTTGAGGATCTCAACAGTAGAAGTTAGTGCATTCTACCATATACGCCACTGCATTCAAATTAAAAATATTTTAATTTTCAATTTACGGGAGTCAATCACTTTTTGACCAAATATCGTAATGCACTACTTTTTATTGCCCTATTTCATTTTTTTTATGGTTTCCTTTATTAGGGAATTTATTAATTAGGGAATTTAATTTTAACCTCTTCCCTTGATTACAGGTTTACTCTTCATTAGTACGCTTATTTATATGCCATGCCTCAAAAAGTGATTAGATTCCATTCATATCCATACATATATTACATAAAATTATAATTATTACGCACATATCCTTACATATTATTGTTTATATTATTTAATTTAGATAATTCAAAAATACAAAATCGTCTATACTATGATAAGGAACTTATAGTTCAGAATGGATATCTTAATAAAAAAACTGAAGAGGTTTCACTATATTTGGTAATCAGGTGTAAGCAAGTCTAAGATCTTTCAACCGTAACAAGCGGTTATATATATATAACGGATATATATATATATATATCTTCCTCCGCACAACTTATACAAAGCTATTATATCAACAATAAATCTATACCAGGAACACCCAGATAGATTTATTTCAATCTTCATAAACACAAGTTCTTGTGTTCATAATGTCCACTCTTCACTTGTCAAAATGTTTCTATTTCTCTTCTCCAACACATATATGTATATTGAACCATCTGAGACTATTAAGATAATTGGAGCGATCTCTATATGGAAAGTAAATTTTCCGAGTGATTGTGTGAGTTGAGAGAGAGCTAGAGAGTTTTGTGTATTAAATGTGGTGGTTTTTAGAGAGTATTAAAATCCTAAATTCCTTAGAATATTCCTTTAGTTTTACTTTTTTCTTTTTACCTTATTTCTTGCTAAATACTGATCTAAAGCATATCACATCATTTTTGACAGTTTGTTTTCATGTAAACAAATTCTAAGAGATGAAACTTACTTAATTCTGCAAATTCATTTCCACTACCAATAAAGGTTATTTTATAACATAAAAGAAAATAAATTTGTTTGCAATTGAAAGGATAAAAATGTTGAGAAAACTTTTATATCATTTTAGACGACCGACTTTCAAAATTGTTAGTTTAATATGTCTTCAAGTCGTATATTTGGCTTTTATCATCAAGTTATTATTTTAGTATTTCCTTTCTATGAACTTTTATAAGGAAATATAAGGAACCTACTCGGTGGAAGTAGTATTCTGTAAACAAATAGGGAACACGACTACTGCCAAACGCATAGGTTATCCGCTAAACACTAATTTGCACGAACACATGACCCCCACATATGACCTACTTCCCTAAATCAGCAGCCGGTGATTAAAATTCACCCCCAGGCACCCTGTCCTCCCTCTCCACCTAATCACCTCCGACCTCACCACTGGCCCTTAATTAACCTCCAGATAACATCTCGTCCCTATTCAACACGTTTCACCCTCGATTTAACAATTCACCTCCCCACTGAGTGATCTCGCACTCAGCATCATTTACATTTTACTCCTTCTATAATGTTCCTTTATCCATGTACGATTCATGTTTATTCATGATCAAAACAGAAAAAGCTGGAAGAAAAACATTTATATTTAACTTATTATTTAAAATAACATTTTGTTGTTAATAATGGTGAATTTATTTGAACAGTAACAATGATGTTCTGATAAAATGTTTAATTGCATACTAGCAACTACTTTATAATAAAATGAAATTTGTATATAAATAGAACCATGGAAACAAACATACAATTAACTTCAATATATATTATATTTTGTAAATAAAAAAATTCGAAAAATTAAAAAAAATATATTTATGAGTTCGTAAACATTGTGTTAGTTGTCTTACTTTGTGACCAATAAACCTAATTCTCCATTGTGTTTAATATAATTATTTAACATAAATCACTGAATTTTTACCTATTCACTATTAATTTAATCAATACCATTCAATACGCTTACTGATTGATATCAAATTTAATAGTGCAATTAAACTTTTATTTCCTTAAAGGAGGCAGTGAAAGCATCTTACATAATCCACCAGAGAGCTTCTAGATCATAAAATTTCTTCTTTAAGATATATCAAAGCAAACTGTGCACAATGTTAACATAAATCTGCAAACACTAGTGGTTCAGAAAAACATTAACAGATATCTCTCGACTGCAATTTCTTCAGATGTCATAACATACCAGGGGTAACTTTGACAACTTTTCACTTATTGGTTTCGATTAAGGTATTAGACAATAATAATCACAAGAGTAATTATTATTATTATTATTATTATTATTATTGTCCGATTGTGGGCCGAGAGAGGTCATGGAGAGGTGGGGTACTACCTTACGCAATTTCTCAGTGGACATGGGTACTTCCGCGCCTACCTACACAAGATAGGAAAGCACGAGACTCCCGAGTGCCTGTATTGGTCAGCGATAGACGATATGGAGCACGTATTCTTTGTATGCAAGAAATGGAATAGCCAGAGAAGTGATTTGGTGAAGAAAATGGTATATTCTCACCAGAAACCATCATGACCAAAATGATAGCGAGAGCTGGGAAATGAAATGAATTAGAAGGGAATGACTAATTCTAAATTCAAGGATACCTTTCGTAAGGTAATGAATGGCCTAGCCTGAGGTAATGTGTGAAACAGTTCCAGGCTAGTGTCCAAGAAGAAAAGGAGGTATTTTAGTTGGTAGTCTGGTTTACTGGGACCCCAGCACAATGTGCGTAAATGTATTTCACCTCCTTACCCAAAAAATAAAATATAATTATTAATACAATTATTATTATTATACTTCCGGACCTACCTACACAAGATAGAAAATCACCAGACACCCTGTATTTCTATATTTTTAGAGTGCCTGTATTCCTCAGCGCTAGACGATATGGAGCACACAATCTTCTGATACCAAAAATGGAATAGCCAGAGGAGGGACTTAGTGAAGAGAATCGGCGTGTCTCCCCAGAAGCAATTATTCACAAGATGATCCAGAGTTCTGAGGTATAGACAGTACTATACCTATTGAGTATAGGCAACTGTCATTGCCTTGAGACTGTCATCATGCTAAGCTGTAATTGAGAAACCTAAACTTTGACTCAAACTTCTCATTACAAAGTCTATCAGAGTATTTTATTTTGAATTATGAAATGAAAACAAAACCTAAATACTTCATCAAGAAATACTAAGTTAAACAATATTCAACCACTCTTTTTTACTGTAGCCACTTCCTTAAATTAAAGATTAACTACAAAGTTATTGGTTTCTACGGGAATTAATTCATTATTACTTCGTATTTATAATAAATTTCATCTCTCATAAATTAGATTCATTTATCATTTAATTATTAAAAAACAAACTAAAACGAAAAGTTAAGAAGGCAAATTAAAATTAAAATTTAAATTGCTTATTTAGTTGAAGAAAATAGGAAATATTTTTTTTATAAGTATTTAAAATTCCGTTAAATTAGGAGTTAGGTTAGCTAATCCTTAACAGAATAAAATGTTGAAACTTTTTTAAGCTTTTAGCAGAAAAAAAGGGAAAGTTGAGGGAAGAGGATTTGGGAGAGGAGTGTGCGTGTGTGTGTGAATAGGAAGCAGAGCGGTCAGAAAACGCAAGGAGTCGGTGGAGCACGTCCCAACTCCCCAATCCATTCCGCACCGATAACCGGCCTACTTTAATACAATTGCAAATGCAAACTCCTTTAAGGAAAACACTATAAGAAATAGTGTAAAACACAAGCAAATAAAGAATGTTCCCTCCCAACAGTAAAACACTCCTAATCACAAATAATAAGATATGAAATTTTAATTATGTCTTAAGGAAAAGAAAGAAATATTTCTCATTTAGTTTGAAAAATCTAAACACTTGCAAAACGTTGATGTTCTTGATTAAGTATTTTCACACACGTGAAAATTGTAATACCTGTTAATTCCAGTTTATGACGAATTATTCAAATAAATATTAAAGAAAACAGAGAGTAATATATTATTTTACAAACAATAGCATTAAAAAGGAAGAAGAATGAAAAATAAATTCTCGAACGTAAGTCATGTAGTAAAGTTACGACTTACGACTCCAGAATTAAAATCTATTTATGTTATAGAATAACCCTGACGAGTCATTCTACGAAAGATCTCAGTCCCATTTGTAGAAATCTTATTTTGTTTAGACGATGTATTTTTTTATTTCACGTATGTACTCTTAATTCTTGTTATACATATATATATATATTATTTATCAGGAATTGATTAGTTTTCCAGGTTCAAATCAAACTTTCAAAGCCAAAGTTTTGATTAAACAATCATATTAGGAACTTGAGTAATAAACCGATGTATGAAACTCTGATAGTATATATAATAAACTATTGCAATAGAGGTTAAAATAAATAACTTTAGGAATATAAACTTGAACACACATGTCAGTTTAAATACGAATGTTCTAAGATAATATTATAAAAACACATTCATTTCATTAATGTTATTTTATGTTGGGTAAAATAAATGGAATATTTCAATTACAGATGTTGTTTGTTTTAAATATGCTTGATTGTGCATATATCTTGGATTGATGTTTCAACTATTTGTATAATAAAAAAATCTGGAGTGGCCTACACTCTACTTTACTATAAGTAACTTAATGTCAAATTTCTTGAGTATATAAAACATAACGTCTCATTTAAGCATAACATAAACATCTAAATGGGATATAATTATTAGCCTGTCATTCCTGAGGTAGTACAGATAGTGATTGAATGACATATCAATTTATAAGCTTATTTTTGTACATCACAAATAATTTATTATTTGCAAATAATTTCATTAGTATAACTACAGCAGTAATAACATTTTTGAAAAACCAAAGTGAACATTTCTTGAAACGAAATAGTATCCTACAAGAGAACATGGCTATTGTTCAAATAGCCAGTAGATTTCTTACATCGTTTACTTGACATCCTTCTACATTGAATATTAATGTAAAATTTTCAAATTTAAAACAGTAAAATACTCTTTTTTCTCTGAAAAACTTCTTAAACAGCGAAGAAAATGTTGTTTTAAGGTGATATGTTAATTAAAGATGTACGATAATTACAGTTATTAATCTCTAAAGGAAAGATTTCAATTTTGAATTATCTTTTACATTTTTTGTTTTTAACAGAATTATTATACTGGGAATTTTATGGCTTCTTAGTATTTAATAAGATCATTTTCCTTCCCCTTTGTCAAATAACATATATACGAATTTTTTTTTAATGAGTGTTATCATTTACATGCACAATATTATTCCTCTTACAACTCTTATAAGTCAATAATATATTTTCATTTTTCCATTAGAAACATCAATTATATCTCAGTGGATTCGCTCAAAAAATTTCTAAGTCAATGTAAACAATGTAAAAAAATACAAAAAATTCGACAAGTATAGCAGGTGATCTCTTAGTCTAGAATAAACAAACAGTTTTTATATCGTTATTGCTCTTTCCCGTAATTGAAACTTCATGAATTTTTTTTGTGAATTGCTAATTTTTTGTTCCATTTTTTGTCAAATTTTCATTTTTTTTTAACGAGCCGTTTAGCGTCAAAAAATCATTTTCTGAAAACACAAATCGTACTGTAACGCCCCTTTAGCGAAAGTAATTTAAAAAAAAAATATCTCAACTCATTTGCCATATAATGTTCTATTTGTAGGCATAGTTTCATTTTGATCCGTCAAATAGTATGGCTTGTATCGCTTTCACAAGGTTTGAGATTGAATTATAAGTCAAAATTTTTACATTTTAGTGAAAAAAAAATATTTTCCGTTGTTCTAAAATTCTGAATATATTTTTCGTTTGTTCCATTTGTAACCTCAAAGATATTGTCAAAATTTCAAAACTCTAGGGTTATCAGTTTAGGAGAAATAAATGTTTTAAAAAAAACGGTTTTTGGCAAAAAAAGTGACTTTTCCATCATGCATAATTCTTCCCAAACAATAGGGATCTTCGTCTTAATGGGGCCCATTTTTGTGTAAAATATCAACTTGATCCATCAAAGATTCTGGACCGTAGCGTGGTAACAAGCAATGCTAACACACGCACCCACCCTCGCACCCACCCACACACACACAGACATCATCGTAAAAACGTCATAAAACGACGTCTGGTACCTCAAAACATGTGATTCCGTCAAAATCTCGAGATCGAATTTTTTCACGATCACTATACTTTACTTATCGTAAAGTAATAAATACAATTTTTTACTTTTAAATTATTTTTTGTTTTCTTAAATATAGTTATTGTGTATATATCTTGATTCATGTTAAGAATACTATATCAAATGTTTGGACTATATAAGAATCCTTGTTATCATGGCTTAATAACAAGAAATAGTAATACCAGTTATTCCTGTCAGTCAAGTTCAGTGGATGTACTTTATTAACTGTTGCTACAATTTCTTAACACTGAATGACACAAGGGATCACAGGTCGCCTAGTACTTTATATAAGCCTTTCAAAATTAAAGTTAAATACTTTACTGTACTAGGTTACCACAGGGACAACATTCTCATCCACTCTGGCCCTCCTTTTATTCATGCGGGAGGTGAATTCATCTCCCTCGGAGACGAACCTGCAGGATGTCAGATACTCGTTAAAGACCCAATTGGGAAATTTAAAACTCCCAATGTAGAATGAGCAGATAATTTTCCTCTCCCATTATTAAAATGGGTCCCAAATAATAAAAAAAAAAACAAAATTTTTGCCCCTAGAACAACATTAAAAGATAAAAGCAATATATGTGTGGGCGTTGGAAAAAATGTAATTTTTTATAAATAAAATAATCAAAAATGTAAATGAAACAGTACAGCTCATAAGAAGTGAAATCAAAGAAAGGAAACTCCAGAAAGTATATCTTTAAGGAATATTAAAAAATAATTTAAAAATATAAATAAAAACTTCCTGACATAGTAGGAAGTTTAAATATAGAAACCTTGATGTATGAAACTCGTTTTACAGATTTAAACATGACTCTATAAAATACATATTGGTATATAAAAGGCTTGGCAGAGATGTCAAGAAGTTATCAAAACAATTGGAGATCTAAAATATGGTTGTTATTCTTGACTCATACTAATCAATGGACCAAAAGACGTCGGTTTTGAAGTGAAATGAAAGGATAAAGAATGAATAAAAACATAAATAAATCAAAGTTTTATGATCAAGCTTCAAAGAACAGTATATTATCATAGCATTATTGTATGAATAAACCTGAACTGTCTAAATAATACAAAAATAATATAATCAAATCAAGTTGTGTCTCATTCTTATACGTTTAAACCAATCCATTTTTTTGTAATTTTACTTTTTCTAAATTAATAATCAATTGTCTATTGTTATTTCAAAGTTTCCTAAAAAATTTTTAATGGAATATATTTTTTGTAAAATTAGTTTTAATATCGTCTACTTTATTTACTTCTTTATAAAGAGTATAAAGATTTATTTGGAGTGCGGTGTAGTCATTCCTGGTTAGTATAATTCTTTACTAATTATGAAGAAGTAGATGTGTAATGTGGTGAATATACTGCTGTAAAGTAACCTCCACGTCACAATGCTCTAGATTTACTCAAAGAGCAATTGCACAAAGCTTCTTTCAATAATGATTCCAAATTGACTCTCAACTCCTACTGACTTATTGTTTCATTCCAGTCACTTTAATAATTTCCAAGAAATTTATTTCAATCTTTTCAGTTAATAGTCACTTAATATTTAAAAACTTAATGTGTGTTGATTCGAAATTCATTCTATTCTCAATGTAGGATATGAATAAAAAATCATTGTAAACTGAAACTTCCTGTATATATTCCATTTCTATAACTAAAGTATAGTTACCATGGAAAAAATCGGCTTTGAGAGTTTGACAGACTTGTTTTAACATTATGTTTTTTGAATACTTTTGATACTTTTATTTTACGGTAAATAAAATAGTTATTAAAATAGTTATAGTTTTTTAAAATTAACATAACTAAAATAGTTATAGTTCATTTAGTTAAAGTAAAATTTAAGAAAATAAATTATAAAATTATGACAGATTCAAGCATTTGGATGTCTACTAAAATTATTTCACTTTTGACATGTTTTATTTGACATCTAGAATGAGTATGTTTCCAAAATGTTGTATTCGCTCCACAGTTTTGTATTCCCACCTTCTTTAAAAATGTATAAGAGTTCGTATGAAAAAAATATGTTAAATTTTGGATTATTTTAATGAGTGCTAAACTAGCAATAAAGGACTATAATTAAGTTACATCCAATTCCATGATTTACTTTAATCTCATGAAGATCTCGAAGATTATTACATAACATTATTTATTTAGATAGAATTTATATATCATAAATATTTTTTTCATTGGATTGATAATATCTTTTAAATGCTGTTTTTAACCCCCACGTGTTTATAATATCTGGTCTAACTTTAGTTTTGGTAATTTAATTGTTAACGGTTATCTTTTATTGCACTAACGTTCTGGTTTCTATTTGGTTACGCAGGTTTCCTTCATCTGCCTTAATAACAGAAAAAAAATTACCGAAGAAATCATAAATTGTTGATTTCTTTTTCCAGATTTCTGGGCATGTGCCTAATGTGGAGTTTAAGAATTTTAAGTAAAGGTATAAACCTGACTGTTTTCACTATCTCATTGAGAAAGCCACAGAAACAACCTTTAATATTCTCGCTCGATCAACTAAATCATGGATGAGGACAAGATTAACCTGAAACATGATTCACAATACAACTCCAATTCCAGAACCTTGGGAGATAATTGTTTTCCTAAACTCGGAAAGCAAGTGATTAGATAACGAGTTTCAAACACCCAGTCGTTTGTAACGAGTACTATCAACCAATGTCGTGAGGTATCGTGAAGTCTTCAATAAGATAACTCAATCTTATCTTATCTTATCTCATCTTTTGATGAATTCAAAAGAGTATTATGTTTAATAGTCATTATTATAAAAGCAATAAATTTTCACGTCAATAGTAAGTTTGTAGTTCCCTTTTTTAATAATATGAAAATAATCCATTAATTAAATAAACTCAATAAACATATAAAACTGGATTTTCTATGTCGATAAATAATGGAGAAGAGCACGTGAAAGTTATACTTTTAAAATATTAAATTTTTCTTAACTGTAGAAGACTTATAGAGTACTGAACAGTATTTGTTTAAATATGTTAAGTTTAGTTTCTGGAAAGTTTTTATTAACTAACAATTTATTATCACATCAACTAAAGTGGTGCATGAAGAAATAGTAATTTTTTCTCTCACAAATTTTTGTTGTCAAAAAGTTTTAAATATTTTAAAATTTCATCTATTTGTATCACTCTATGTAAAATTTATCTATTCCTTCCTTAGCGTTTCCAGTATATGTGATTAATTTCTGATGTATTTCTATAATGTGCTTTTACGTGAAAAGTTATGAATAGAAATCGAAACATCTATAGGAGTCTGATTCAACAAAAAAACTTACTTAATCCCAATTGATTTTGATTCAATTCAGTAAGATGGTTGATATATTCTTTTATATGAATACTGATAAATAGAAATAAAATATTTCAAATATTACAAACATAAAGGAAATATGTTTAGAAGTAAACGATATATTCACATACAACAGCTTATACTTACACTACAATAATTGTAATATAAATTAATTATAATAATATAAATTATATTCTGGTCACATAATTAAATAACTTTATTTTCTGAATACATCAATAAGCAAATAGTAAAATTCCTATTAGTTGTATATAGAAAAGAAATATCGTAGATTTGCCTACATACATTCACTACATATAGCCATATATGATCGAACCACATTATGAAATGGAAAAAAAAAGACTAAGATCTTTTAAAAAGCGGTACTTGTTGTGGTTGAAAGATCTTAGTCTTTTTCCTCATTTAATATTGTGGTGTGATCATTGATTGTTTTTCACCTGTTAATATAAAATCTTGTTATACCTATACATATATATTACACCGTATATCGCCGGCTTGCATGATCTGATGACGGGCGAACTAAAAATTTTTGGAAGCTATTGTTGCTTAATATTTTATGTCAATCTTACATTTCTTTTGAACTGGTTATAAATATACAGAAAAGATATATAAATGCAAGTGATTAAATAATTTAGTATTGTATTTGGCACTACAAAAGTTAAATCCTCAATAAAATTTAATGTGTTTCTGAAGAAACACTACGCAACCCTTCTGTGAAACAGATGTCTACACTGGCTTAATTAGTTATGTCATTACTTCGTCTGTTCTACTACTTGTTACTGGACTAGCTATGTTTAAGTTCATTTATTTGCATTCAATGACTGCTGCCCTTTAATATCTCAAAGACTATTTAAACAGGACCTTGGAGCACAAAGTTAATTAGACATTCTCAGGAATGGAGCTCCAAGATTTCGCTTGCAGGCTTACCCTATACACTTTGATTAAATCATACGCACCAGACAAGAAATAGCTCCCACTCAATTCTCTACCACCAAATAGCATCAAATTCCACAACTTCTCTAGTTTGCAAGTCAAATGTTATTTTCTGTACCCACGATATAACTAAGATGCCTGGGGTGTCCTTTACACGCTCGAATCATGTTGACTTCTAAATGAAACATTCTACTTCAAGATCCCTATAACAAAACGAAGTTAACAAGTTTTGAGAAAATTTCATTTTAAGTAAATAAGGATACCATTGCATATAGAATAAGAACACAAAATATATACTTCTATTTGTATTACTATTTTTGTTCATGTTCACATAATATGACATCAGTCTAGCATATTAGTTGCTAATTTTCTGTTCAATTTTGTGGCCCAATTTCATTGTTCTTTAATAATTCGTTTAGCTTCAAAAAAACATATTCTGAAGATATAAAATCCACCATAACGCCCCTTTGGTTAATGTAATTCTATAAAAAATTACATTATATTATCGCCAATTAATATTCTAGTTTTAGGTATAATTTCATTTTGATCCATCAAATAGTATGGTTTGTATTCTCCTCACAAGTTATCAGATTTAAACATAAGTCAAAATTGTTTATTCTATTTAAAAATAAATCATAAATTGTTTTTAAAAAAATCTGAGAAATTTTTGCAATTAATGTTTTTGTTGCTTCTATTTTAAGAATCTAAAGTTAATAGAGAAAGAGAAAAAAAATGTTGTCTAAACACACATTTTGTCAAAAAATTGACTTTTTCATCATACATAATTGCTCCCAAACAATAGGGTCCTATACATTATGAAGCTCATTCTTGTGTAAAATATTAATTTGATCCATCAAAGATTGTGGACCGTGGCATCTACACAAACTTTAGAATCACACCAACCCAAACACATATATTCAAAGTCATAAGACAACTTTAAGCAACTCAAAACATGTAAATTCGTCAAAATCTCGAGATGGCATATTTTTACGATCACTATACTTATAGTGAAGTAGAAGTCTTTCAATAAAATAGGAGGACGCTATAGAATAATTCTTCTATCTTCAGGTATCCAAATCAATATTAAGGAAAGTGCCTAATTAATGATCACGTTGAAAACATGAACAGCAGTAGCTAGGCCTCATTAGCTGAGAGAATGTCTTAATTGTATTCGCAATATAACTATTACATAAGAATTTGCGTATCCATTGGTTTTGGCTTTTAGAGAACGTGGATAGTGCTGATTAGGCCTTTACTCCAGGGAAGGTTCCTCACCCCTGGGCTAAACTATGAGAAGTGATTCTTTGTGTTATAGCAAAATATAAGATTTACTTTATTTTTTTTTAATTACTAGCTCTTTAGTTTCTAAATAATTAGGTAAAACTTACATGGCCTTAATTGATTATCTTGCAATAGGGGATTATATATCATTAATGTTCATATAATAAGAAAAGTTATAGATGAAAATATTCTAAAAACTATGAAATAATTAGTGGTAAATTAAGATTTGTTTAAGCAAGTCAATGAGTTTAATGTATATTTAACAAAAAATAAGCCCGTTGAGAAAAACATAATGAAAGGAAATGTGAAAACTTTTTAATTTGGTAATTTAATTTATTACTTTCATTGTCACCGTCGTTTCAGGTGTTTATATTAACAGTATTCTATCCCCAAAAAAAGGTAAAAACTTCTTCCCTAAAACTTTTCGTAAAACTTAAATAAAAGTGAATAAAACAAAAAAAGGTTTGGTAAAGTATAAATATGAAGTATTTTTTTATGAAATAGAATGAACTGGATAGACTAAAATTTGAATTAAAAACATAATGAATATTAAAAATGGATAAATTTTATTTATTTGAAAGTTGTAGGTTTCAGTTACAATCCGTGAAGTATGCAGTCACTTTGTTTAATATTCATACCTAAGAATCATGAGATGAAAAAAAGCAAATTAAATAACTTAAAAGTAAATAAAAACAAATTTGTTATACAGTTATAAGCAAGTAATATCACAACCAGAAATAAAGTGCTACAAAAGATAAAATAAACCTATTTTCTGTCAAATATGAAAACAGAAACACCAGAACACTAGACATATTGCGACTACAAACTGATCATATTTTAAGAAAATTCTGTGGTTATCAAAAATATATGTCCAACCTTTCAACCTCCACTGGTATAGGTTTGTTTAAAGAAATAAAAAATGAATATTATAATAAAATATCACCACTCTAACTAACTACAAAAAATTTCGTATGGTTCAAATCGTATTGTTTTCATCTTGCTTTGTAGCTAAACATAAGTACATCAGCTCTATAGATGTTCTCAAGAAAAGATTGAGTAACCTTCTTCATGAACGCCATCATTTGAAGAGGTTTAAATAATTAGTACTTACTATATAACTGCAAGTAAATCATAGTATGGCTCAATTTATCACTCCAAATGCAAAATACTCTAATAATGTAAGCAGTTTATGTTCATCTGTACATCAGTACCAGTGGAGGTTGAAAGGTTGGACATATATTTTTGATAACCACAGAATTTTCTTAAAATATGATCAGTTTGTAGTCGCAATATGTCTAGTGTTCTGGTGTTTCTGTTTTCATATTTGACAGAAAATAGGTTTATTTTATCTTTTGTAGCACTTTATTTCTGGTTGTGATATTACTTGCTTATAACTGTATAACAAATTTGTTTTTATTTACTTTTAAGTTATTTAATTTGCTTTTTTTCATCTCATGATTCTAGTCTTTATTTTAAAATAAGAGGAAATTGCTGTGCTTAGTACTTTTAGAATCATTTAGTAAATCTTTATAATACATGTGTGACTATGTAACTACTGTTTCTTAGCTCTAGCTTCCTGGTCCATGAGATACTGACGGTCACATGTTTTTCGAAAGATCTTCACATATAACCATGTAAACAGATGGTTGCATTTTTTTAACACCTTTTTCTCCAGTAAATTCTATTTTTTATCTTCCTTCTGCTCTAAAGTTTAAAACAACTGTATAATTATTACAGTAGAATGATTTTTATCATTTACGCTATTAAATCGAGAGGGGAGTATTTTTTTGTAACATAAATCGAATAATAATGTTATGTAGGTTTAAATGAGTTTCTTTTAAGCAATGATCACCAAATCGTACCATACCACTACCAATAGTTAATAATTGTAAAAGAGTAAATTTTATAAGTATTGGAATAAAAGTATTTAGTAAAATACATCATCATTCATCAGCAATAAATAATTAAATTTTATATAAAATAGCTTAAATACTTTTCATAATAGCATGAAAAGACTAATAGACTTTTAAAAAGAAAACAAGAGTCAAGAACGCTGTTATAATTATTTTCAATAAATAGTTACTGGCTATTAAAAGTATGTTCTTTTCATTGCAGTTAACTTTCTTATTATGTTTTAGATTTTACAATGAATATTAGAATATTTTGCTTCTAATACACTTCATTTTTAATAAAGTTTTCTAACTCTCAAACATTCTTCCTTATAACCCATCTCAAATCTGCAGAGATAGTTACTATTTAATATTTATACATACAATTGAAAAAGTTGATCATGAGATGGGTTTCTCTAAATGTTTTAGTTTTTATTAATATTTTTCCTGGTTAGAGCCAAGGTCATCCCAATTTTCGACTATTCAAAAATTCCCATTAATGCATTGTACACTCACTAGAGCTAAACCAGCTGTTCGCGAAGAATTTGTAATAATTACTAAAAATAGTCTGTTATGTGATTAGTATTATCACTAGTACTGGTTGTATTATTTCATTTTTTTTTTATTCTGTTATATGTAAATTATGATTGCTAATAATTTGTAAATCAGACGATGTATTTATATATTTTTGCTTTTATAAAGTAACATTTATTTAGTATAATGATTTTAAAAAATTTGGTTTCAAATTATGAATTCTTTTAAGATGTGAGTAAGAGTTTTGAGGAGAGATCTAAGCTTCTTTTTTATGGCTACTCACTCCCACAGTGTGTCCACGAGCTGTATAAGCAGACGCTTCAAATAACAATCCACAAAAAAATATTGCTTTTTGTTATGGTAGACCTCTAATAAATGACGAGATTTGTTCTAAATGTGCTCAAACGTGAGGTATGTACAAAAGATGTTCATAAAATATATATAATACTAATGTACTCTATATGTAAATCGTGTGACAAATGTAATAATCAATTCATTCAAGATTTAAAAACTTAGTATTTGTGATTTTATTCATAAATTTTGAACAAATTTTACAATTTACAGAAATTTTAACAATACAGAGACAAAGTTGATCTGCAAAATTGAATAACGTAAGCCATTATAATAATCGAGGTCACGAGGAATACTAGGCCTTGATATGCTAGGTCACGTGGTCGAACAGTAAGTATAAGAAATCCTGAATTTGGCAGAGGATGCAGTTTGGCAGAGCAATCATAGATAAGCACTGATATAGCTTACTGCAGGCTTCCTCTGCACAGAAGATAAACCAGAATTTCACCTTTTTTCAAGATTTCGAGATTCAGCTAACTTTTTCTTTCTCAAATAAAAAATTAATAAATTGAAATACTTAGTAAACTCTAATGTTCAAAATTTTTGCTTAAAACATGTATTTCTGTAAATTTAAAGTGCCAAAACTTGATTCTTATTTAGTAAAGCTTTTTTATATTATATAAAAACTGATTTTTCTCGGTATGCAAAAAAAAACAAACAAATATGGAAATAAGTGAAACCACCTCCCCTTCAATTTAGATGTAATTTTTATAGTGTCAACAGACATAAAAACAGAAAAATAACTGATTATTATTACATGTACAGATGGTGTATAATAATGTTCACACACTTTTAAAATAACCGACTTCAAAAAGCATTCTGAAATTGGAGCCTGAGAGTATAAGGTTAAGTTGTCACTGTTTGTGGGAGCTAATTCAAACAAAATCATCAATTGTCTGGCTCGAAACTCGGAGTAAAAGAGGGTTTGTAACAGGTCTCTTGGGCAACTGTAAATGTGTCTTAATACCTCCTCCTAAATCTAAATCGCAGAGAAATTAAACAAAAAAGCCCAGCCATCCAGATATCTAATATTGGTTTCAGAAAAAACTTTACTGTAAGCACACCCATATCAGATACTGTAAAACAATAAATTTAATAAAATGACATTATATTATTGGTATAATTATATTTATATTGGCATGTAATTGATATATTTGTTGAGAAGAATTGGCCAACGTCTGGAACTTATTCTTTACTATAATTGCATAGATTCAAAGTATGTATTAAAAAAACAGTGAAATATATTATGATGTAAATATTAGAATGCATTAATGTTCAATTTCAAACAAATATGTAATACTGTATATGTCTTTTTAATAAAGAATTTTATCTGGTTGTCTTACGTGATTTTCATTTCAGATTTTTCCAAATAAAATATATATTTAGATGTATTTGTTCCTAAAAATTTCTAAATTTCTAAAGGAGTAAATTTTATTTTCTAAAATAATGAATTTGACTTACAAAAGGGTGAATTTTATTTACAAACAGTCAAATTGGTTTAGAAAATGGTTAATTTTAAACGTAAAACCTATATTAAAATGCATTTTTATATAGGTTTGCAAATAAAAATGAAATATATCAAAATTTAATAAGTCTTCTATATAACTTATTCAAAAATGAAATACAACAGAGAAGATTAGCATCCATTCTCTTAGCAAATAATATGACAAAATTGGACAATGAGCTCAATGGATATTATTCATCAAAGAGTAATTGTAATAAAGGAACCTGCAAATGTCATTCGATAGATTAACAATGGATTATCTAGAGTTAGCTAAATACATAGTTAATTTGTTTTGGTTATCATCGGAATTATAATAAATTGAAAGCAAATATAAATAATTATTATTAAAGAAGGTGCACTTTTAATTTAATTCATACAAGGGTTTATAATTTTTTATAATTAATATCCTATGGTATGAATTATTACAATTAATAATCAGTTATATTATTTATAGTTTTGAAATAAAAAAAAAATTGTGCTTTAATGAGTCACTTATGTTAAACTCTGAAATTGTCATCAAGAATAAGCCAAAAACATGAAAAAGTGGTTCAACCTGAGGGCCAAATAGCTGATCTTCGTAGTGTATTATCCTTTACAATAATCCAAAATTTATAGTATTTTTATCACACTACACTCCCATAATATTATTATAAAATATAATATTTCAACTCTTTAAAGTAAATAGAAGAGCAAGAAAAATAAGTATTTGTTTTGTTGTAAAGAATGAAAAAGTACTTTTCAATTAAGCAATTACTCAATAACATTAGGATAAATTTTAACACCAAGAAATGTGTATTTAATAACATTCATTAATATTTTAGTAGAGTGCTTACAAAAATTGAGGTACATAACTCATATACATTCAAACAACATTCTAAAGGCATCGAAAATGCACTCAGATGGACAGAAAACTTATAAATGCGATGACATTTGAAAATCGAATTTTTCCATGAACACTATACTTTACTAAATTGAAATAAAAAGAAAAGAAACTTTAAATGAATATACATTTATTGCAAGTATGGTTCCGTTACCACAAAATACGATTTATGACATCTAGTGTATAAGTTATACCTTCTTTTATGTGCACATTAAAATAATGTGTCTCACACATTTCTAATCACTTTTATAAATTAAATTGTAGATTTAATTGTAATTTAATGACTATAAATATTAAGTCGTTTTATTAAGTGACTCAATAAAATTAATTAATGTAATAATTTTTAAGTTTCTTAAATTAATAATTTAATAATTTTTTTAATTAAATAACTTAATAAAGAATTATTGAAACATATTTCTTTAAATAAGCTTAGTTAGTTGAAAAGCACGGTTATTTGGACTGCGTATAATATTTCGATGTGTTGGTACAAAAGCTTTTAATAACTATTTCTCTTTGAAACAGATCAATTAAAAGTGTTTTTTTTCTTAACTCTTATGATAGTTTCAGTAATTAAAATGGAATATAGCTGAAGGGAGTGTATTTCTATTGATTTGAGTGGTTTTAGAGAACTGTATCACAGTCAACGTGACCCATTTGCTCTCCAGATAAATGTTCGCCACTTGTTCAATTTGTTAGAGAAAAAAAATTACTTTCCTCTAATAAAAGAAGATATTTGGGGTAAAATTTCGAAGTATCTCCATACAAAGCATTTCCACCTTTTCGATTCTTTATGGGTAATAAATGTGCACTCTTAAGCATAAGTTTAAAGTAGATACTAAAACTTTTCATGACCACGTAATTTATGAATAATATCCTTTACCCAAAAACGATTTTTTGCGTTTTTTTTAAAGAAAGATCTCAAAAAAAATTTAACGTTTTAAATAATAAAATCTGTAGTGGTTTACACTTAACTTTAGTATTAGTAAACGTAACATATATATCATTAAGATAATTAAGACTCAATTTCATTATTATTTATTTTAATATTGCTATATCTATTTTATCTAATACAACTAAAATGTATTGATTAATATATTACATCACAATCTGATAGGTTTTTGCAGATTAAGCTCAATAGTTTTTCTTGAAGGCGTATTTTTTTACATATACCATTTCAATTTCAAACTTAAGTAAGAAACGTTTATAACGCAATGGAGATATTATGTCAATGCTTGGAGGCCAGATTAATCCAGTGGCTTGTGCTCTCGTCTCTTTTCTCGTGATTATTACGCTTATCTTCGATAGTTTTACGGTGGAAGGGAACAAATCTGGGCACGTCATCCCAATGCAGAGGACGTTAAGCCGTCTTTACCGAGGTACTAGTTAAAAATCTTTACTCTAAATATAATTGTATCAGGTAAAATTTAAGACTCCTAATGTAGAATCATTAAGGATATGCAGCACATCTTTGAGAAATGAGTATCAAAGATGTAACTTTCTAACAGACCTTTAATCCCACTATTGAAAAAGAAAACAATACTTAATAATAATAATAATAATAATAAGTTAATAATAATTAATAATAACTTAATAATAATAGTTAATTTAAAGTTTCAGATTGACTAAAAGAGCGGGTTGAAATTAGTACCCCGTTTGAGATAATGAATCATAAAGTACATTCAATATCCAAGTTTCAATATTAACAAAAACTATGAGGTTATTAAACATACGAATACAATGTTGAATTTTAGTATTAGCAGATTACGAAGAAAAAATATCTTTTGAGGATTGACAACCACATATCTGATTAAGATTTGTCAAAGTGGGTGATTATGGAGTCTTAAAAATTTCTTGAAGGACATCCATTCAACCAGAGGTACGTATACGTCATGCAAATGTGTGTCAGTGGACCTTGAAATGTGTATATCCATAAAATTTTGAAGCATTTTTACTATACTATTAGTAAAGTATAGTGATTGTGAAAAAATTTTATCTCGAGATTTTGTTGGAATCACAAGTTTTAAGGTCCCTAAAGTCGTTTTATAACGTTTTTTCGATGATATCTGTGAGTGGGTGAGTGTGTGTCCAAGGGCTTTTGTACACGCTACAGTACAGTACAGTACAGTACTTTGATCCTCACCTTTGATGGATCAAATTCATATTTTACACAAAAATTTGCTTCATAATTTGGATGAACTCTATTGTTTGGGAGCAACTATGCATGATGAGAAAGTCACTTTTTCTGGTAAAATGTTATTTTAGACAACATTCTTTCCTCTTAAACTACGAACTCCAGAGTCATGAAATTTTTGGCATTGTCTTCGAAGCTATAGAAGCAATAACAGAAAGAGCCCTCAGATTTTTAAAATTAATTGATCTTTTTTTTTCAACAAAAAGTAAAAAAAAAATGTGATATCATTCAATCTGAAAGCTTGTGAGGATGATACAAGCTATACTGTTTGACGGATAAACATGAAATTCTACCCAAAAATACAGCACTATATGGGGGATACTTTGACAAACAACCGTGAGAGCGTTGTTGTCAATTTTATGTTTTCAGAAAATAATGAGCAAAATGGCTCATCACAAAACTATGAAATTCGGCAAAAAATTAAACAAAAAATTAGCAATTTATTAAAAAAAACTTGAAATTTGAATTACAGTAAAAGGGTAAACATAGGCTTGAAAATATTCAATCTAGAAGGAGGTTAAATAAACGTCAAATATAACAGATCCACTGGCCATGTAATGTTACAGATAGCCATGTTTTACAGCCATGTAAAAGAATGAATAGTTATAGGGGCAAAAGTCATTGGATTTTAGTTACAAATGACGTATCTAAAGGAAATTCATGGTTTTACGGTTAGTACTCGTAGTTTAGCTTAAAAAAAAAAAAAGATTTACTGAAATCATAAATGTCCGATATCTTCCCTTTTCATCTATTTCATTTTAATAGAAAATTATTCAGCACATCCTCTCCGAATGTAATATTTTTGTTATGGTTTGATTTTGATCCGTTAAACAGTGTGAACTTTATCGTGTTTACAATGTGTCTTACGTTAACATTTGTAAATTTTATTGTTAGACATACCCATAACGATAGTATAATCATTGTTAATAATAGCTAATATTATCTCTTTCGGCCTAACAATCATGTTATACCTTCCTACATTTTGTTTTCAAACAGAAAAATATGTTTTCACTTCTTTTTAGTCATCATCAATTTTTAATAATTCTTAATAATATTTAGTGTAAATCAAGATTTTAAGAAATTATAAATAAATCTACTTCTTAGTTTTAAGAATTTCAATGTGATAAATGAAAGGATCCCGGCATGGTTTAGTCGGTAAAGTCACTTACCTGAGCCGCAGAGACGGGTTCGATTTTCTTAACCTCTACTTGTTTGTGTTGGTCTGAAAATGTTGATTTTGGCACACTTTAACCTTTCTATTTTCAACCATTGCTGCTGCAAAATATTTCAAAAATTTAACAATGAAAGTCAAACTGTATTTCTTTATAACAGTAAACTAGTTCAAAATATTTAATATAAGATATAATACAATAATATCATCATACTTTTGGTACACTCATTTATGTATTTTTTGGTTGTTAAGAGCCATCAATAAAATATTGTGAATAATTCTTATTATCACTGCTCGTATTATCAGAACAAATTTTTATTTTGTTATACTTCTTCTTCCATTGTGAATTTGATTGTCGGCACTAATGAATTCAGTTTTATTAGGAAAGCATCTTTATTTATAAAATTAGGACAGATGCAAAGTATATACCATTTAACATGTCTAGGCAATATTGAGCTTAACATTTTACTTTCAAAGAATTCCATGTATAAATTACTTAGGAGGGGGGATAAGCAGTTACCCGTTGCAAGCCCAAAGTTTTGTATATAATAATTATTTTTAAACTGAAAATGACAATCTACCACACATAACTTAATTAACTCTATTTTAGTGGTAGATGGAAGGGGAAGGGAATAATTAATTCTTCCTGGAGTAAGCTCAAAAGATCAGTTACAGATACATTAGTAAAAAGGGACTTCAGATCAAAACTGATCAATCTATAATTTTTATTCATGTTGACGCTTTTTAATTTTCTAATTAAATCAACATTGTTTTTAATATGGCTGCCTGAAATTTTTCCAATTAATGGGCTTAAAACACTTACTAACCATTTGGACAAACCATATGATGTCGAACCAACCGAGCTCACAATCAAACGTATTGGGTATTATCCTTATGCGTCTTGATCAACCCGCACATATATGGCAATGAAGAGGATTTTGGTATAAATTTAGTAATAAGTTCGGGTTGATTTTTTAAGATAGTTTTAATTTTTTTCAAAGATAGTGATGACAAAAGAACGTTTATAAAAGTGACAGTTAGACGTGGACGTGAAAAATTCCGTTTCAAGTGCTGAAGCATTGAAGTGCTTCTTATGCACTAATTTAGTTAACTAAATTTAGTTAGTTAGTTAACTTAATCTAACGTTTTAGAGGTACCAACATGACATTTTAATACTTTCTCAACAATGTCTGTATGAGTAGGTGTACAACTTAAGTTCTACAAACACATTACAGTTTACTCTGCTTGACATCCTATAACGAAATTCAGGATTTAAATTCTTTGGTAAAAGAACACTATTGAGAAGGTGTAGGGAACCTGCGGCCTTAAGGCAGCATATGGCCTTTTAAACCATGAAATGTGACCTTCTGTGGTTTGTTGAGAAAAATGTTTCAAATTATGAAGAATTACTATTATGGTAAGAAAGACAAAAAAAAGTCTGGAATTTAGGATGAAGACTATTATTAAACATTACTTGAAAAGGCTAAGCTTTTAGGAAATCTTTTCCTGAGTTTAACAAAGGTAATAAACAAAGGCAATGAGTACACTGCTGAATCTTTTGAAAGATGCAAAACAGTTTTAGATGCACTGATCCAGTGATTTAATAATAGATTCAAGGAATTTACAATACGACTATTATATAAGAATTTGCTTATCCATTCGTTGTGGTCTTTTAGAAAAGTGGACGGTGCCAAAATGGCATTTACTTCAAGAAAGGTTCCCCACCCCTGCTCCAGAGTTTTTCAGCAATATGACAGAAACAATTTTATTTTTGTTAATACTGCAATTTGATTTCTAGTACCTAGTACTGGCGTCCCCGTCGGAGAAATGGTAATTGGTATGCTGGGGAGCCAAGCAAACAGAACAAAGCAGGCCACTCCAAGTGCGGTCAAGTAGCCTAGTCCCTGACGTTGTCAGAGGGAATTCTTAACGTGCTTCGGCACAGCTTGGACACCTGTTGGGCGGTACGGGGTGGTAGCCCCTCTCCTGAGGAGAGTTTAAAAGGTTTTCTTAAAGAGTGTTAAAATGGTAGCCTTGTGCAGCACCATCTCGGTGGTGAGTCTTCCAAACCGACACTCATCCGTCCAACAGCCCGAAGTGGGGACATGGAGTCTTTTTTCATAGGCTGGATGTCTTAAAATCCACAAGGTTCTTTGAACCAGGGCAATATTAGTGCCACTCCCGGGACCGTGCAGTTAGCTCATAACTGTACTGGCATTATAAATGTGTCTACCGGTGGCAACAAGGACCACTGACCCTACCTGCGCTGAGCGGGTTCAGTAGGACCTCGGTTCGGAGTTTGATCCGAAACTCTTAAAATAAGTCGGTACTACGGGTGGAGGGAAGCCCCTGGCGAGAGTTTTTCTCTCTCCAGGCCACCATTGAGGTTGGACTCGTAGTGGCGGTGGTTCTCACCCAGGTTGGGTAGATCTTCGGGTCGCTGCGTGAGGAGCAGTCTCTTCTCGGGAGGATGCCTGTTTAGCATCCGGGGGAGCTAGACCCCAGCCTTTACCAGTAGGTACGGACCACGATCTCAGCTAACTGGGCTGGAACACTGGTAGTTGCTTTCTTTTGGCTCTAAAGGAACTCGGGATGGGTGTGAATGGCACCCTCCCTTTCATGCACTATTTTAACTAGCGAGCGAGACAAGATCTCCTCCCGCCAAGTCCTCACTCCAGGTGGCGTTTGGCCAACAAGGGATTTTAATCCCTTCTTTTCTCTAACCTCTAGTCCAGAGCACCCAAAACGGGGCCCAGAGGAGTTAATCATTGCAACCCCTGATCCCGGGGTAACGGGTACTTCCCTCTTGTAGGGGGTCGACCGAATCCTTATGGAACTAGGGTAGACCTTAAATCCTGTAGACCCTCGTGGGGGGTCGGCCATTCAATATGATTTCTCTTAATTACCAAACACATTGGGTAATAATTGATAATATTTTAATACTAACATAATTTTACAATAATAATTCAATAAGATCACAGTATAAAAACAGAAAAACAATACTAAGGTTCCTATGAAGAAGAAAATCATCTATGGCTTAAAACATTTGCATTGTTAGAACAAGTTTAACTATCTAGTAAATTGAAATAAATAAACTAGTTAATTTCTTACTCATTCTTGGCATTATGATTTAGTTAGACAGTCTGTATAGATATAAATGTCATTGTTATCAATCCTACTACTTTCCCTTGCCTACTTATAATTGCTTTTAAAAAAATATGCATTTAGAACATATATTCAACATTTTTGAAAAATCTCGATATTTTTTAATATTTTGTGCTGAATGTTTTTGCAGAGGTTTTATGAATACGGGGGTAAGCTAGGCTCCTAAAAGGGTCAGTCGTGTGAGCTGAATGAAAGACGATATTCTAAAGAAGCAATGAGACCATGATTGTGGATGAAATAGATATTGTGGTTTGGTCTAGGCTGGACGGGTGCTGAATAGCGATGGGAGAAGGTGATTGATTCGTGGGCCGTGATTTGGGCGCTCAGTGAATGCCTGATGCCTCCAGCAAAAAGCTTCTCCCTCACCTGAGGGTCTTTGGCTTTCCTGATTGAGAACTGCTCTCCACCAGTGTAGAATAACAGGAGCAAAAACAAACACGCTCGCTCTCCAAACAACAAACCAACACAGCTCAAATCATATCCTTCAAAACAGTTTCATTCTAGTGTATTCAAACAAAAATGAATCGCCTTCCTATTTCAGCGTTAGATTATTAAATTCAAACATATTTTAACAATATGAGAAAATTTAAGAAATCGTAAGCAATATTGAATTTTCCTTGCCCTGAAGAAATTTTAGGCTAAATTTAAAAGGCTATTTTAATTTTTAATTCTCACCTATTTTGGTCATTCTGCAGTGCACCTAAACATATTTAGGCGTTAAGAGCTGATAATATATAAACATCGTAATTAAGTGAATCACGACTGGTTTAGAAATAATTGTTCAGATGGTCAGTTGACTGTTTGTTTAGGATCTTGATGGGTGAACAAATGTTTAGTGATTTTATAAAATTTGCACGACAAGATGAAAACGATTGTATGTCCGCTCTCAGTAATCAATTAATTTCATTGTTAAATATATACTAGCATTGTCACAGTAAAAATAAATCCATTTAATTTAAATTTTAAAACCGAGTTTTAATGAAATGTGTTTAATTATTTATATAGATTGTTCATGTAACAGGTAGCAATTTTCATTCAAGAAATCCATTTATAGATACAACGAGTATGACGTACACATGATATATGAAACACACCTTATGCTTAGGTGGCAAATTTAAGAAACTACTTGCCGACTTATCACACACTAGAAACTTCTCTACTTAATAGCACATATTGTGGACTGTCTGCTTATGGTACCATTATGTCATCACAACAGTAGTAGATCTGAAAATACAAATTTGTGGTTAGGTTCCTGTGTTCTGCTAAAGAATCTCTTTCAAAAAAATATTGTTTTGTGGTCTAATAAAACACATCGATCATTGGCTTCTACACTTTAGTCTTTTATTTAAACCAGTGGTTCTCAAGCTTTGTTTGCTGGTCCTGAGAACTATTGTACAATCTCTGGGCCCCCACTCTTCAAATCCCCAAATGCTAAAAAAACATATTTCTGCACATGTAAGTTTTCAAACAAATATTTATTTTTAGGTAAATTAAAACTATACATATGAAATAATGAAATTCCATTTACAACGTTGTGTCAAAAAACAAAAATTATTTTAAAAAAATTACGACATATTTTTTTACTAATATTTTATGGACTATGCTAAAATAAATTGTAAAAGAATAAATTTTGAATATAGCATAAACAAAATTGTGGTAGAACATTTTAAAACATTGGGATTTAACAAACTGACGAGGATGATATTGAGGTTTATGTTTTAATTATTATGTTTGAATATTCTGCAGGTCACCTTGCTATGCTTTGATATTTAGTTATACTATACAGATATATGCATTTAAAGCAATCATGGAGTACTAATCACGTGACATGAGCCCTCAAAGAACTATTCACCCCCACCCCCACCCCCACCCACACCCCCACCACCACCCACCATGGGCTCCCAGTAATCCTCTGTGGATCCCTGAGGTTCCATGTCAACAATGTTGAGAACCACTGATTTACGTTGAGACTCCTACGTTTTTTATACCTCTGATTTTTTAGAGTATAGTAATTTTAATGAAGAAGCTTTTGTGAGCTCTTTTTTCATGATAAAAGAATAAGTATCATTTTAGCTGGATTTATATCCAGACATTTCTTGTTTATCAATCCTTCACTATTCTGAAACCATGCTGTATAAACTAAAAACACTACCAATAATAATTATTCTTACTCTAATATCAAGGTCACCTACAAATCGGACTGGTACAGCGGATTATTATTTCAAATTGAGTCTTCAGTTTTTATAGCTATATTGCCTTTTTTGGTAATCAAATTTTTTTGATATTGTTTCTGTAGCTTAATAATATTATGCAAATTTTTATTAAAAAAAAATTGAATTTGCTACAGTTAGCGTTTTAATGTTAAAAACATTCACTGAATCATAAAATGTCCTATTTTACCCACCTCTGTCCAGAAAATTTAAACGAAAAGTATTTAGTCTATCCACTCAAAACGTACTAATTTTGGGCATAATTTCATTATGATCTGTCAAACAGTGTATCTTGTATCGTTTTCTCAAGCTTTTAAAATAGATCATGACCAAACAGTCTACTCTTTATAGCACTTTTTGTTTATGAAAAAAGCGTAAGTTTTTTTATTCAGATAATGCAGCTCTCAGATTCTTAACAATCCCAATATTCTAATACTGCATAATTTACAGTATATAAGAGAAAAAAGTGCTGTCTAAAATTACAATAATCCAAAAAAAGTGATTTTCCCATATGCAATATGACCGAGAATTAATAGGACACATCTAAATACCCCATTTTGGGGAAAAATATGAATTTGATCCATCGTATGATGTGGTTTCTTGCTTGAACCTTTTTTTGCATACGCACCAACCCACACAGAGATCATGAAAAAGAGACTTTGGAGATCTCAGAATATGTAAAACTGTCCAAGCATCAAGATCAAATTCTTTCATTGATAGAATTTCAAGACCAGTTAGAATTGGATAAAATTTGAACCATGAAAATTAGGCACTATTCAAGTAAAATTTCATAATAATTTGAAGATCCCTAGAAACTCAAAGTCACTGGTTCCAAACATTATTTAAAGAAAGGGTAAATGTTAAACGGATTCTCATGCCTAATATTGAGTGGATATCACAATAATAAATTTAATAAATTATAATATTTTTTCATCACTATAATTTTCACTGCTTCTATCTGTTTTTCTTCATTCTCACAAAACAGTTATTCCTGTATAGTGTTTATAAATAAAATGTCTCCAAATAAAGATTTGGTGATCTGTTTTAGATATAACTGTTTTGTTGTATTCTTAGAATGGCGATTATGTATAGTCTTATAAAAAAAAATATTATATTTCAGTAACATAAATAGCAACTACATATATTTGTTCTAAGCTAATAAAAAAATCCCAATTGGTGGTTTCTACATAAATTACTTTAGTTTGCTAGTTTTAAAATTAGCTAATTAATATGTTAGGGTTAAAGGTAAAGACAGTGACAACTGTAGTGTCAAGCATACCCTTAGAATTGAATTGTGGGATTTGATCAACATTGAAAGGAGGAAAATGGAATGGAAGAATTTGCATAAAGGCGGACAGGTGATTGGGTGCTGACAGAGATGTGGATAAGGCCTGTCAACCCGGACAGAACGTGATACGCATGGATATCCCCGTCCCTCCGGAGCCTTCTTTACCGTCACGACCACCATCGACACCCTCCTCTCATTCACACTAGTGACAACCTAGCCACTTCTCTGAGTCCATGTAAGGTTATATCATCAACAACTCTGCAGCAATAATGTCCTCGTTACTAACAGAACTTATACAGACGTATATAGATCGCTAGATCTTACTTGTTTGCCAGCCAGTCATCAGTTGCACAACTACGTCCGTAATAAAGGTAAACAGCACAAAGTTAGAGAAAAAAGTACACTAAAATAACCTTCTTCTCCATTTTTAAAGAGACTCAACTTTGCAATTGGACAGATAGAATGGAATTTAGGCTTACTTTCACTCAGTGTAAGAGGAATATATATATATATATATATATACTTTAATACATAGAAAAGAACACAGAAAGACACTACAGAACTCACTTCGATATTTCGACATCCGTCGTCATCGGGAAGAAGTGCGAAGTACTCGCGTTGAGAAGCAAACCGCTACTGGCCTCCAGAGTAACTCGTGGAACCACCGCAATGCTGCTCCCCAGCGGAGGAGAGGAAAAATAGAAATCCCTCCAATATTTATTTAGAAAACAAGATAAAAAATATATAAAATACGAAATAATAATATTAATAAAAAAATAATAATAATAAAATAATAATAATAAAAATAATAATAAAAAAATAAAAAATAATTAACAGTACAGGTTGAGACCAGGAGGAGAACGAGCCCCAAGGAGGCATATGAATGCCTCTTCGGAAGCTCTAAGGGTGACATGGGAATTAGACTCGGGGATTTGTTTGAGGATTTGTACCCTGAAACAATCATTGAAAGGGAGGTCATGGGAATTAGCATTGATAGCTATGGGTAGGTCTCTGCGCTGACCAACGGACGCCCTGTGATTGTTCATACGCAGGCTCAAATTGGTTGAAGCCAAGCCAACGTAAAAAGCATCACATCGAATACACTCCAAACGGTAAACGCAGTTACAGGAAGTGCAAGATGTATCAGGAGGAACAGGATAGGAGTTGTTACTGAGAGGGGAAGTAAAGTAAGGACTGGAGTTAATTAGGGGACAGGTTTGGCAGTTACGTCGTTCACATCGCTTCATCCCTCTGCTAGCACAGGGGCTGTTGGAAATAAGGGTAAAAATGGATTTAAGGTTGGAAGGTCTACGGTAGGAGAAAGTAGGGGACTGACTGAAAATAGGAGAAGTAGACGAAGAAGAAGAAAATATAGGGAAGAACTCCCTAATAACAGCGCCGAGCTTGTGGGAGCCTGGGAAAAAAGTAGAAATGAAGGGAGTAGTAATTCTACGATCCCTTCTAGCTGTAGGGCGGTGAATACTATCAGCAGGAACGACGGAACTGTTGATTATATTACGAGGGTATCCTCGTTCAATAAATTTTTCTTTTAATAGAGCTTTTAATAGCTGAGCCTGCGTATGAACAATCACAGGGCGTCCGTTGGTCAGCGCAGAGACCTACCCATAGCTATCAATGCTAATTCCCATGACCTCCCTTTCAATGATTGTTTCAGGGTACAAATCCTCAAACAAATCCCCGAGTCTAATTCCCATGTCACCCTTAGAGCTTCCGAAGAGGCATTCATATGCCTCCTTGGGGCTCGTTCTCCTCCTGGTCTCAACCTGTACTGTTAATTATTTTTTATTTTTTTATTATTATTTTTATTATTATTATTTTATTATTATTATTTTTTTATTAATATTATTATTTCGTATTTTATATATTTTTTATCTTGTTTTCTAAATAAATATTGGAGGGATTTCTATTTTTCCTCTCCTCCGCTGGGGAGCAGCATTGCGGTGGTTCCACGAGTTACTCTGGAGGCCAGTAGCGGTTTGCTTCTCAACGCGAGTACTTCGCACTTCTTCCCGATGACGACGGATGTCGAAATATCGAAGTGAGTTCTGTAGTGTCTTTCTATGTTCTTTTCTATGTGTTAAAGTGTATATATATATATATATATATATATATATATATATATATTAGTGTAATTAGGTAGCAGACCTTCATTAATACATACACAATTAAATTTCTTGCCAATTTCTCTATGGATGATTTTTCGATTTAGCTTCTCGAGTTTTCTGATCTCACACTTTCATTCATTTGGTACTAAGTGTAATAAGTCACCAAAAGATTTCCTTGTAAATTCCATGTAATATTTAGTTATCATACATTTAAAAATTTAAATCCTACGTTTCAGTCATCACTGACCATCATCAGGGTGTAACAAAAGATAAAATAATTGAACAAAAGTTACTAACGAAAATGAAAAATATATCCTACTTACTATAAAACAGCTTAAAATTACCAATACAAAAGATAAAACTACATAGTAAACATAAATTTGCAGGTTGCACTGGGTTTTACACTATCAATGTTGTGCTTTCATTGCAATGTTCCTAGGGTATCGCTCTGCAACTCAAACTGTTGTTTCTGCTGTGCTTGTTCCGTATATGGCTTTAAAATATTGTTGAAGCATGCAGTTTGATGTTAGGTCTTCGTTCTAAAATGTTTAGGGCTTCCAATATCATTAGCTTGTGTCTTTCTTTTTCATAGTATAGCACCTCTATGTTGCTTACTAGTATCTCTCGTGTGAGTTTGACTTTATGGGCATTGAGTGTATGGTCTTTAGGACCACCTGCTGCCATGTGCATAGTAAGACATTTTTGTTAGTAACTTTTGTTCAATTATTTTTTCTTTCGTTACACCCTGATGATGGTCAGTGATGACTGAAACGTAGGATTTAAATTTTTAAATGTATGATAACTAAATATTATATGGAATTTACAAGGAAATCTGTTGGTGATTTATTACACTTAGTACTAAATGAATGGAAGTGTGAGATCAGAAAACTAGAAAAGCTAAATTGAAAAATCATCCATAGAGAAATTGGCAAGAAATTTAATTATATATATATATATATACATGAAGGTATAAAATACGTTTCAATTAACAGACTTTTCTTCTATTACTGGACACTTCAATTTACATGTATCTATAATTTTACAGATACCATCTTGGAAATAAAACAAACTTTCCTTCATAATTCACTGTTACCAACTTATAGTAAAATACTTTTAAAAAAGAAATAATTTGATCTTACAAATTAAAAATTTGTCTCAAATGAAAATTACAATAATATTTTTCTACAAATAATCGAAATTCCCTCCAAGGGTAATGCTGTTAAATTAGATAATAAAGAAGCTAAATAAGCTACTAGTTTAAATAATACTTTTAGAGTACAGTGTTCAAATATACACATGGAATTAAATTTTGCTTGCTTTGCCCCATTGTTATCAATCTAGATATAAGAATCCATTAAAATTAGTAAATATCTCTTCTATTCCAGATAAACATTTCACAGAGCAATGTTAATATTGTGGTGGGTAACACCAGTGTTTCAACTCACAGATAAGAAATATGCTACACGCAATAAATGAATACATATATTTTACAAATTGAAAATTTACTTTTAATAATTGTGTTCCACACAAATAATGTTTGTTTATTTAACCAACAAACAATGTTACTAACTGACGAACGTAAACCCCTATTTATATATCAATTAGAGGAAAATATAATAAATAATCTACTTCCTCATGTTTATAGATTTTTTTTATCTCATTTAGTTATAGTATTGAAAAAATATAGTTAGAATATATAGCTACCTTTTGCTCAGTATAACCAACCAAAAACTAAAAATATAACAAAACTTGACAGACACTTTTATGATATAATCAATGTTTTTTAGTTGTTATATTATTTTATATCCTTTATTTTATATCTTTAAAATCTAGGTTTTGAAGTTAATTACTGCTGGACAATAATTTAAAGGTAGAAAGAAGGTAACCATAAGAAGAAAAGAATAATTTTATTATTGTAAAATTAGCAATTAAATAGATTTTTGGAAATGCTACCTGAATTAGAAATAAACTCTTTAAAGTTCCTCTGATTGAAATTACATATAATTGTTGCAACCAAACAGGCCTCAAATATGCAATAATATGAAATTCTTTACTTATCAATACCAACTGCAGATAATTTGTACAATACATTGCTATTGTCGATTCAAACATTATTCAATAGCATTCCTTTCAGTGTAGCCTCATATTATTAATTAAACATTCCCTGTGAAGCTATTTGATTGTATGGAGCATAAGATATTTCTTTGTCAGTTTGATTGAGTTCAGTACGATTAAAAATTTGGTAATATTGAAGTAGAAAGAGGTATTTACTAAATAGTAAGAAAATCACATTTCATTACAAACAAAGACTAAATGAAAAAGTATGCTTCATTATGAAATTGTTGAATATGAATACGGATTCTTTAGAACCATTTGTTTCATTTTAAAATAGTACACAGAAATGTGATTTGCAAAACTAATGAACTGTGATACTTTAATTAAACAATGAATGTATGAAAAAGTCATTGTAGGAGACATCTGACCTACAGATGTTACAGACTTTTGTTATAAAATCCGTAATATGTGATGCTACAAAAGCTACTATTAATTATGATATGGTTTAATGATTATGTATACTATTCTATAAAGACTATGATATGATGTGTTATAAATACTGTGATATATGTGTAACATCTACTATAGAATATTGTATACAGATTATGATATCCTATACGACTATGATACAATATTTAATAAATGGTATTATAATATATTCCATACAGACTATGATGAGATATAATATAAATACTATGATGTGATATGCTCTAAATATTATGATATACTATATGCTATAAACATTATGATATGATATGCTATAACTATTATAATATATGATATGCTATAAAGATTATGATATGATATACTATAAAGATTATGATATGATATCCTATAAATATTATTATATTATATATTATATTATTATATTATATATTATATTATATTATATATTATATTATATATAATATAATACTATTATATTATTATATTATGATACATTATATGTTATTAAAATTATGATACATGATATGCTTTAAAGACTATGACCTAATATGCCATAAAATTGACTTGATACGTTATAAAGACTATAATATGACATGCTATAATTATGATTATGACTATTCATGACTATACTATAACATAACTATAATATGGTATGCCCTAAAGACTATGATATGAATGCTAAAAAGATTATATACCATGCCTTAAAGACTATGATATACCATTAATGCTATACTGTGATATGATATGTCATATACTATCTTATGAGTGCACATTTTTTAGTTATAGGAACATATTATCTTTCTCCCTGGAAGGTTTAATTATCAGTTGTAAGATTAATAAGTTTTAAAAGCGGACAAATCTGTCTCATGATTAACAAAAATGCCGAACTTAAGAAGAAAGAACAAAGGTAAATGAACAATAATGGAAATCGGAAACTTGTTACAACATATTATTGTTTGCGAATGAAAACAAGAAGAACTTGATAGTTGAAAGAGTTGCGATAGACTTTGTGATGTTGAAAAAGTTATGTTTTATAAGTTATTAAAGTTGTTCTTAGATGAGATTAAACCTACAAAGGAATATTAAATTGCATAAGAGGATAGAGGTACATAGCCAGATGCATAAAGTAAAATCAACTATTTAAAAACTTTTAGGCAAAGATCAAATGGATGATGAAAGTGAAAACGGAAAGAAGAGGAGAAAATCAGAGAAGAAAAATTGAATGATATAAACGAATTGAAAAGTTGAGATACATTAAATGTGAGGTCTGATGGAAGAGGTGAATAGAAAGCTTCAGATTATCTCGTTATCACTGTAATTTATAGTAAAGTTAAAATGGAGCTCCAAGAAAACTCGTATACGTTAAATTTGGATAAAACTTGTTTAAGCTTTATTGTAAAAATGGTGTCTAATAATTCTGATAACACATTATGCTGACAACATGAATAATAAATTTGCAATAGTATAGATTTAAATACTTAAAAAGTCAAAAACTCTAAAGTGAAAAATTCTGTTATTGAAAGAATTAACTACTGATGTCAGGGTACTAACTCGATCGAGTTTTCCTTTAGTAGTAGAGAGTAAGAAACTGGGTCAGTGTAGCGACTCCAAAGAGTATTCTCTCTCATTCTTTAGCACAGTCCTTCACTTGTTACTAACTCTGTCTTCGACTTTGAAGACTCAATCACCAACACCTTCCTCTCTTCATATCTCTCAAACTCATTCTTTCTCTCTCTCTCTCTCTCTCTCTCTCTCTCTCTCACACACACACACACACACACACACACACATACACTATAAACTAAAACTATAGTGTGATATATCAATAATTTAAAGCTACAGACTACATGGGTTTAAAATAAATATATAGAATAAATAAAATTAAATATTACATATAAAAAAAAAGACTTTCGCTCTCTGAATTAGGCTGGGTTTTTCTGAGAGTTATTTTATGTAACTATTAGGGATATTGAATCTCTTGAATTCCCTTTTCAGTACTTTTCAGACCTCTAGACTCTGTTAAACAGTTAGATATCTAACAAAAATCACATCCTAAGGGAGCATTCCCAATAAACTACACGTGTGTTTGGTTAGCCTGGTCTAGTGAATTCTTAGTCTGGAGATTATTGTATCATCTATTCCATTTCAATTTTTTATTGATATTCAAATAAAAACAAAAAACATATTCCATCCCTAGTTAGTCCAGTAGATATTCAGCATTAGGTACCGAGTGTTCATTAACATTTCACCATCGATGCTTGATTTTACAATAATTATTACAGATTGTAAAGTTGATTGAATATGAAATATAAAATACATAAATTTTAAATTCATATTTCTTTCAACCACAATGCATTCTGACATCAATTTATGAAAATCTTATTTGACCTAGTTTTATTAACTTGAAAAAATAAGGGCAAGAACACAGTTACAACAATTTTTCTCTTTATCCAAGAGCTAGTGAGCATGCTATATCCACCATTTGATCGACTTAGTATTTTACTCAAAAAGCAAAAATGTAGATGTGCTGTATTGTTTTGGGATATATTACGTCATAAGAAGTATCTATTTTGAATAAAATATGACTGAAGAATCCTTTTTGAGTTACGTATTCTAGTGTAAATATTTTAGGATTATTATGAAAAAGGCACCAGCATTAAAAAAAATTTTTAAATTTCTTCACTAATAGGAAAGGCATTACTTCTAGATCTAAAACTTTAAATTTACGGTTTATTTTGAAAACTTGTGGGTATACAACTATAATGGTTAATGTATAATTATTTTAACGGATTGTAACAGGAATAACGAATTATTCCATTTGTTGGACTGAATTAGGTTTTTATCAGAATCGAATCAAAAAGAGTTCTTTACAAATAGACATTTGAACATCATTCTATGAGTTAATATGATATGTGAGAAGAGATTTTAGGTGATTCAGTAACCTAAAATGTCATAAGATTTTCTTACTTTGAATATGCTATTACCTTACAATATTGGAAGAATAATATTACACAAAAAATGACAACTAAAAAGATTAAATTTATGTAACATTAGAATTTATTTGGTAAACCAACTCATTCATTGTGCACAATACACCTATCAGGGTGGCAAATCAACAATCAGTCCTGGTCTGCTTCTTGTACATACAAAGAGCTTTAAATAACACACCCTTACAATCCTTTGAATCAGTACTTTCTATATAAACGTATAGAATATATAATCGCTATGCTTAACAGAAGGATAGCGCAAAAAGTAACTTATGTAATTGTACGATCTACAACTGAAAGTGAGACCATTACTGGTTGTCCTCTGGAAGGTGTTCTATCTTATTCTGGAAGGTTTATATTGCATATTATTGCAACCGTTTGTTAAAATTATATACTGGATACTCTAAATAATCAATGTTATAATATGCAAGAATATACAGATGACCTTGTTATCACAAAAAGGGGAATGCTTGGTAATAATGTGTTGGACTTATGTTTCATACGCTCCAAATACAGAAAGGTCTGGATGTAAATACAGCAAAACGATCCATATGCCCTTCTCATGGAGTAAAAAAGAAGATGTCAAAGACTTCTTCAATTAAAAATACATTAATAAACCTGTCAAAAATACACAGATATATTGTAGTTTCCTTAGGTGAAGGACTAAACAGGAAACCTTATGTATCAAATTCACTAGGTGATGTCACAATAGTAAGGTTCTGTTGTTACTTTAATAGGTGTATATACAGTACATGTACATGTACATACAGTAATAGGTGTATGTTGTTACTTTCCAGATGTTGGGGTCTTAACCCCAATATTTTGACATTTGGTCTAAGCTACTGTAACAAGATCAATCGTATCACATGCATTTGCAGTTTGATATCCAAATTTAAATCAAAAGCTACCCAGTTAGCTTTGAAAAACCCTATAAAGTTATTAAAATTTTAAGTTTAGGGATGACTAGAATAATAACCACTTTCCCGACATTTAGCAGAGAACAGTTATTTAACATACTAGCATAGGTATTTTTATCAAGAAAGCGAGCATTTTCAATTCGTTAAGATGAGTTTTAAATAGAAATGTATCAATGAGAGATAAATTTTTAATAAAATCAAGCATGTTTCATGTATAGTTACCGGTCGAAAATAAATGATAGATATTAAGAGCCAAAATACAATATTTCTAAAGCTCTGGGAGGAATAACCACGATCTTCCAGTTCAATGTTCGTGATAAAGTTTTATGGGGATCATAAATATCATTGATTATTATAATCAGGCTGTCAGACCGCACTAAAGGCTTTGATATTCCTGATTTTTAATTCAAATTGGTATGGGAATCCCAATTCTTCTACACAATCTATCTAGTAAAAATAAGTGAATTTTCATGTGAGTACCTGGATATATATGAAAACAGAGCGATGAGTCAGTGGATCGGGTGAAAAATTATAGTAAAGCCAAAAAATCTTACAAGGCTTGGAGCCTTTTTGAACAAAACACCCACCTTTTTCAAAAATTAATTTAATGAATGGATAGAGAAGAAATATTTAATATATAACTAGAACAACCAAGTCTAATTCACTCTAAAAATCTTATTTTAGTTGATATTAAATGTGTAATGAAAATAATAAATCTAGAAACAAGGATTGAAAAATATACGTGTAATATCTAACCGGACAAAGAGTGTAAACTCTGTCTGCAATGAGAAAAAACATTTCACATTTATTTTTTCATGTCAAGAAATCGCCCTTTGTTAATCATATTTTACTAAGCGTAACTTAAACCACTATAAGTGAGAGATACATCTCAAAATACAATTATAAAGTCCATTAAAGAACTTAAAATGTAAAGTTTATTTTAGAAACGACAATGGAAAGGACAGAATAGATATGATCACTATGAGACTCTACTCTCATTTAATACTCTAATACTCTAATTTAATAATAATACAATGTCCGATTGTTTTAAACAATGATTTTAATTTAATTAATATATCTATAATAACCACAATTAAATAAATGAACATTGCACCTTTCTCCATGATTAGTGTAATAATGCTTTATCACAGAGTAGGATATTATGTCAGTATGAAAGGCATATTAAAATAAACCCCAAAATAAATTAATTGTCGACGAGTTTGATATTTCATTAATAAAAATTTGTTTGAAAGTCACTCCAAAATTGTTTGTTCAACTATTATAATTTAAATAATATAAACATGTAATAGCACTAAAATTTTTAAAACTGTACAATTCTTTGGTTTACAATTCCTCTATAGAAATGTTTTTTAAAGATTTTTCAATATATTTGTGATATTATACTTGATTAATTATTAAGTATTAAAAATAATATTAAATTAAATATAATATATGAGTATATATAGTAAAGGTCTATTTAAAAGGGATTCTTCAATAAGACTATAAAGACACAACGTATATTTTAAAAATACCGTTTGAAACTAAATAGAAATGTTGATGTGGCATAATGTTGACTAGGTGTTAATAGATAAGAAGTGTTCTGTTAGTTTGAATATTAGAAGGGCTTTTCTGAGATGGGCTGTGAGTGCCAGAGACGGGTAAATCTCAAGATCTTCCTCAAGACTCTGACCATAAGAGGCTTACCAAGAATACTCTCAAACTCGCCCTCAATAAACTTAACTTCAAGAAAAACTTGCTGCTGGAAACTTAAAAAATTTGATATAAAAGAAAGGTTTTAAATAGCTTGATTATTAAGTTTCAAATAAACTTGATAAACTTAGTTACACTTGTCTACAGAAAACTTGTAAAAAATCCTTATGGCGTTCACGCTTGTAAACCTTCGCGCCATTCGACTGTCCTAAGGGTGAAAATCTGATAATTTCTTTTCTTTTTCCCGATCATCTGGAAATAATTTTAGTTTTAGCCTAACTTTACGAGATTAATATTTTATGGTGGGGTTCTAGATTTTTCGTTATTCAATTCCATCACAGCAGAAATGTTACCAAGTGCCTGACTATATACTGTCGTTTTTTTAATTATAGTTGATTTTAATAAGAGAGTGATTTATTTGTAAGATTGTTTCTGTGTAGGAAGTTATACATTTTCCTTATTTAATTTCATTGCTGTAAAGGTTTTATCGATTATCTGATATCATATTGGCTCAGGAACATTGTAAGCTTGAACAAAGTTAAGACATACTGGGCTAAATGGATAAATCAAGGTCTACACACAGAAAAGAAGCTTTTTTATTCTATGCTTTTTGAACATTTCGTATTCATCATCAGGTAAACTTCTACAATACAAATAACAAACTAAACGTTACAAAAATAATCGGAGTTACCTATACATATAAAAGTCGTGAGTTTGTTTGTTTGTTTGTTCACCCATTTTCCGAGATAGAGACCTGAAATTATTATAGTCCTTACCGTTGTTGTGATTGGTTTTTGTTGTAGTAGTATTACATAATAACAAATAGATTAGGGGTGTCATGGTAGCTCAGTGGCTTGCGTACTCGCCTCGACTTTCTGAAATATTATTTAATAATATTTCTAATTAGGGGGTCAGGGTAACCTCTAATATATAATAAACTATTACATTATAAGTTAAAAATGAATAATTTTAGAAACAAACTTGAACACAACTGTCAGATAAAATACGACTGTTCTAATGTAATATTATAAAGACACATTCCTTTCATTAATGTTATTTTATGTTGGGTAAATAAATTGAATATTTCAATTTTCAAGTTTTGTTTATTTTAAGTATATTTGATTGTGTATATAACTTGAACTGATGTATTATTTATTTATGTCATTAAGTGAATGATTTTTTACTGTTAAATGATTTTTATTTTGTTAAATATACTTACTGTGTATATATTTTGAATCATGTTAAGAATACTATCTCAAAAGATTAGGCCATATAAGAATCTGTTTCCGTGTCTTAATAACAAGAAACAATAATCAAAATTATCCTAGTCAATCATGTTCAGTGAATTTATTTCAATAACTATTGCTATAAATTCTGAGTGACACAAAGGTTCATGGGTAGTCTAATATAGAATAAAAATGAAAAAAGAATGTCATACCGAAAGGAAGGAGTGGAGAACCGACCACAGTCAAACATTCATTCAAGATATAAAATGTTAAAACATTTTCCTGTTTCAAGATCCCTGGTTCTTTTACGTTATTTTAATTATAGTATTTTAATGTGTGTGGATAGCCGGGTATGTATATCCGAAACATTGTAAACACTCTGCAGGACACAATTTTGAAAGGTTTAATTAAATTTAAGATTGGTGTAAAATACTTCTTGGTGTGAAATGAATCCTAAGTATTCAGTCAATTATAAAGCATCAGTCAAATTATAAATTATAAAGCATAAAAAAGGAACTCACACTGTCTATATTTTTTCCCAACTTATTAACCTTGCATCGGGACCGTATATTTACAATGTGTTCCCTTATAGATTACACATTTATCACTATTCTAAATATATATTCTATCTAAATATATACAATATATCATATTAATTAATTGAGAATATATCTTATTTTAACTTTAACTATAACGTCAAGTAAGATTTGTACATACTTAAATTAAGAGTAATAAACTTTTTATAATGTCTATATTAGATTTTTCCATTCTTCTGATTATCCTAAACTTTATTTCTTATGTTTAATTTATATTGATAAACATTTAATCATTTCTGGATTATTTCAAGATGCATTATAACACCGAAAATGACAGCTGCTAAATCTTATCTGTAGTCAGACACGGATTATAATTGTTATTATAAAAATTACGGATTATAATTGTATAAGTATAATTACAATTGCAATTATAATAATTGTTTTTTCCTGATAAATTATTGTTATGATTGATACTGGTGCAATTTTTTTGTCAAGTTATTAAAATTATTAAGTTAGTTCATGATATTTTTGTAATAATTTCAGTAAATCATATATGATCTACAAAATCATATATGAATATGATTTATAATCGTTTTAATTATTTAAAAACGATTTCTTGCTGAAAAAATGTTTTTCATTTCTGAAATAAGACACAGATTTAGTAGTCAGAAGGATTTGTTTTCCTTCCTAGGAAATACCTATAGTATTTCTTTCAAACATTTATACAGGTCATAACCTCAATGCTGTTCCACGATAGAGTAATGTGATAATTTGATTGATTGGTACCTATTTCATTTGGACACGATAATGCATTAATTCTATATCTAGAGTTCTTAATTTTGTCTTATTTAAATTTATTTGAAGAAGGGATTTTTAAACGACAAAGTAGATTCAAATGTAAGTATTTTCTGTCTTTTTTATGAATATATTAGCAGACGTGCCCGTCATTAACAGGTATTTTACAAAACTTCAGAGTTGATACGTGGTATTTCAAAATATTATTACAAAAATTATAGAACAGGAAAAAATACATTTATTATTTTTCATGTTGAATTGAGAATCCATTCAAAGCTAAGATTTTAAGTTAAACATACACAAATCTATTTTCAATGTTTCAACTCACTATAGCTTATGGCGGCTGAGTTTATTTGTGACAAAATTTTGCGGACAAACTGACAGCAGAAATTTTTCAAGGGTCAATTCGGTTTCTCTAATGTATGAAACGTAAAGATAACTAGAATTAGTCAGTTCTAAGCAATGTACAGACAAAACTTTCTTTTTTTTTTATAGATTTTAGTCATTCAGTTTAGCTACTCATTTGGTACAAATTTTATTGATTTAAAAGATTTTGGGAACTTAGTACTAACCACGAAATGTCAAAATGACTTCAAAGGACCCTGCTTGCTCATAATAAGTATGTTCCTTTCGAAAGAAAGGAAGGGCGAGTCACGTTACCGGCATTTAATTTAAAAAAAGTCATCAGAAAACACATGCAAATTAAGCATGTGTTTTCTGATAAATTTTTTTTAACACATCTGTTTAAATACACAACTACGCATATGTTGCGTCACAAGCATTTGTAGTGTGAGTAATATAAATAACTTTGACAAACATGAGCAAAGAATGAAACCCACTGGTTCAACTTTTCACTTCGTTTCCTGATTCTGGATCATCATGGCAGTAGGTCCCTAGGCCATCTTCTGTTAAGTCGTCTTGGGGGATTCTGGGAAGGTGAGGAAGTAGCAAGGTTTTGTACGAGTGGATTTGGGTGAGAGGAAAGTTTGGTATGAAACGCCTTGTAACGATCAGTGGCTAAATTATGCATAAAAACTTTTTTTAGGTCTCTATGAGGAATGTGGTTTGTGACATAATAAGGTGCATTAGTGATTGTACGGAGGATTTTTGATTGTAATGATTGTATTTTATAAATGTTGGAAGCTTTTGCACAACCCCACAGTTCAAGTCCATAAGTCCAGATGGGTCGTAGTAATTTTTTATATAACAGCACTTTGATGTGTTCTGATAACTACATAGATAAATCAAAAATATGAAATGTTATTATTATTTTATTTTATCCCTAAAACAACTTATTTTAATTTAAGAAACTTAAGAAAGCAATTATTGGAATCCCTATTCAAGCTTGAAAGAGTCGATAGATCAAAGTAAATGTCTAATTAAAACAATCCACTTAGAGATACTTCAGTTTAAAATTAAACACTTAAGTGTTTAAATTATAAATAATCATAGCCCGTTTGTACTTCAATAAAAACCATTTATGTTTTTTAAACTAAATAAACAAATGTACATAGATTATTGAAAACATTTTAAGTTTTAATTGTCCTTAAATTGGTTCTATCAAAGTGATAGTGTAGATGTTAAATAATACAATTAAGTTTGATTTTACCTTAAACAGAAATATTTGCGTAAAAATTGAATTGCTTTTTTAAAGAACTGAAAAAATGTTTTTCATTTCTGAAGAAAAACATTTCTCATTAAAATGGAGGTTGGAAACTGCTTCTTTTCTTATCACTGGGAGGCAAGTGAATCAACCTACACTGCAACAGCAAATATTCTGAGAAATATCAAACCCTCATCGGATCTCGTCAATGTTCCTTACTATCCATTCATCAATGTTATTTTTTAAAAAGATTTTTAAAAGTACCAAAGAAAATATCTACAGCAAAAGAACTCAGGTTATTGCTCTGGTTTTCATATTACACCTGTAGGATATCGAATATTAGAACAAAAAAGTATGCTAAAAACTAAAACTTAATTTATTTTTAAATTCTCACAATCTAAATTATGAAATATAAAAACAATTAATTTGAAAAAATGATCAAACTTAATGATGTCATTTTCTTACTTGCGAACGGAATACAACCAAGAAGGAATTATCTTTATCTGTTTGAAAAATTATAAAACTAAAATTTACCTCGCTAAAAAGATAGAAATATTAATTTTATGTAAAATTACTTAAGTTTTGGTTATTGATTAAATATACGAAGCCTTCAGAAATAACAATCACAAATTACTTGCATAAACTTAAATTATAAACATCACAGCCAACATTAAGTTGTATCAACATCTAATGTTCTTGTTAACATGTTTTCCTTCAACATATATTAAATATAGTAACAATTAAAACAAAATAGATTTTGAGATTTTGAAGGATTCACAAGTTTCCAGGTTCACTGTGTGCATTTTGTAAGTTTTGGAGACATATGTGTGTGTGTGTGTGTGTGTGTGTGTGTGTGTGTGTGTGTGTGTGGTGTGTTTGTATGTGTGTGTGTGTGTGTGTGTGTGTGTGTGTGTGTGTGTATGTGTATGTGAGTGTAAGTGTGCTTATGGGTTCTGTGGTGTTTTGTGTATGTGATGTGATGTGTGTGTGTGTGTGTGTGTGTGTGTGTGTGTGTGTGTGTGTGTGTGTGTGTGTGTGTGTGTGTGTGTGTGTGTGTGTGTGTGTGTGTGTGTGTGTGTGTGTGTGTGTGGGTCAGTGGGTCATTGACTGTATTGGACTCTTAGTTGGTTCTCATTATGATCGTACTACAGATTACCTACCTTTCGTTAGATGAATTTGATATCACGCTCAAATATATATCTTATACTGTAGAAAAACTGCATAGTTTTTCGACTAAATTATTTATATCTGAAATTTTTGGCATAGTTTGCTACTACTTAGTAAAAATTGGTTGGTAATTAGTAAAAATTCTTAGTTGGTATCTTTGTTTAGAGTAGCGTTTTTGTTAATACTGGACCGTTAAATTCAAATTTGCATTCTTCAATTCGTTTATTGAACGATCCTTCTTTGTTATTTTTAAGAATTCTTACTTCTGTAATAGTACGCAGCGTATTAAGCAATAGTAATTGCGTACAACTGCGCACGCAATAATACGCAGTAATTTAAAAGAACGCAGCACACAGATAGAAAAAGGAATAACACACTTCTATATTTTAAAGGGAAGTTTGCTTTAATCAATGTGTAGTTAGTGAATTTTATTTTGAATAAGGTATGGTTTTTGTTATTGTTTCTGGTTTTTGAGGTGATAAATAATAACAGAGAAAGGGATGAAGATATGTTAAACATATATGTAATTAATACAATGACGGTGCAAATTTGCTTTAATCGGTGCGAAGTTAAAGATCTTTGTGCTGCATTAGTGTTTTTGCAATAGTGTTGTGGTTCATCGGAGTTTAAAATAATATCTGTATGATTATATGCTTCAGTGGAGTTACAGTTCCTATATTCAAATATCTTAATCCTTTAAGTTTCATTATTTCTAATGTATTGAAGTTAATACTTAATACTTAAGTTAAGTTAATTATTACTTAATGTATTAAGTTCTATTATTTCTATTTCTAAGTTGTATTATTTAATTCGTTGTAACAATATATTGTATATTAATGTATTATGTTGTGAGTAATGAATGATTTTGTGTATTTTTTTGTAGGGCTATAATAAAGGTTTTAAATATAACCGAAACGTATTGGCATTTGAGAGTTTGATTTGAACTAGTAATATGACCGAACAATTTAAAAAAGTAAATCGTTTTTAATTAGTTGTAATTAACTTAATTTTAACGTAATTAATTAGTACTGAAATGTTGACGGGTTATTTGATGTCTTATATATATACATTTATTAAAAAAATATAAGAAAAGAAAATGTACTCCAAATTTAATAAAGACATTATTTAAGCTCACATACGTATACTCATATACATATACATATGTAAGCATACATTATTACCAGTAAATCAGAAATAAGTCTTATTTACATGATTAACATACAAGTTAGTCATAAATCAGTATTTTGAAGAATATTTCATATTCGTACTTCTGGTTTAACCCGATAAAATGTTTCCAATTTCCTTCAAAGAATAAAAAACAATTTGTTAAAAAAATTGGAAAGTCATGCTTTTATGCATAAATATTACAAGATAGCAGAGATGTGTTGCAGTCGTGTCAACAGACCAGAAAATGTTCCTTTAATAACGCTCTTACATTGGCTGAGAGTATTATAATACACTAATAGATGTCTTAAAATGGAAATCACTTGTTGGAGCAAATCTGAGTAATAGAGAGGTGCGTGATATCCTGGAGTTGGCTTTGCTGGAGGAATATAAATTGAGTTATTGGAATATTTATCAAAAGCCTGCAGAGAGTGGACTGATCGGTGTGACGTGTCAGGGACTGAGCTCGCTCTGTCCATAATATTCCTCCCAACGAATACATGAATGACTAGATAGCCCTCCCTCATTTCTTTTTGATCCAAGCCTGTACTATGATATTCAGAACTCTGCATTATGTAGTAAATTTTATTTAAATACTTCTCTTAAGAATTGAAAACCTTATGAATCAAAAAGTAAAAAAGAAATAATAACATTTTCAACTTTCAATTAGAATAAAAATATAAAGTAAATAATCATTTTAGAAAAAGAAATAAAATTACAATGTTTTCAACGTAACTTTATAATAACATAGCAAATGAAATTAAAGACAATAGAATAACTGACTTGATACTAATGAAGCTAGAAGCAGTTATCATGAAGATTGAATTGAAAGAAAAGCCATCGTTTCAGTGAAAATATACAAATTAACAAAAAAAACGAATCCAGCTTTTAACAGTCCTGTTCTTAATTTACTGAAACCATTAAATAATTTTTCGTTTATTAAAGAAACGATTAAGTTTCTTTTGTGTAAAATAGAAGGTAATTATGTTAATTGTCTTGATTCCCGAAGTGGCTAAAAGAGATCAGCCACCTTGAACCACAGGCAACCACTGCCTGTAAGGTTTGCCACTGCAAACATTAGTCCCTCAAAGCTATTTAGGGCTGCCTTTAGAGTACAGTGCATAAGAGGGCCTTCATCGCCATCACAGAACTAGAGGAAGTCATCCGAGAATATCTAAGAACAACTCTTTACTGCTCTTTAAGAAATGCATGAAGTTAAATGATGGTCATTTCAAATACTTTGTTTAGAATACTGGATAGATCTCTTAAAAAAATCAATATAAACATTATAAGTATATGTAGTAATAGATAAATATTACGTATTTATATATAAATGGTTTTAATATATATTTATATATAAATATAATAGGTGAAATATGTGGATACAAATTTTTATGCAGTAAAATATTAATATAACTGTAACTGGTATAGTAAACAATAAATATAAAAAAGAATTGTACATCAATTTCTGGACTGGTAAATTTGGAATGCCATATCCACCATGGCTGTCGATTTTTCAACCGGAAGATGAAAAAAATTGAGCACATCGTCCCTTGGAGAGGGCGTTAAGCAGTCTGTCTCCAGCCTGTACAAAGTCAGGTACTCGTTTAAGAACCCTATTCTACATACACTTGAGTTAGACAAAATGTAGGAACCCCAATAAAGAATGTTGATTGTGTGTTATCACAAAGCACCAATGTTTGGCTGGTGTGCCTCTTGTGGGACTGCCACTGCAACCTAACTTAAACTAACTATACATCAACAGTTGTCAAATCTGCCATGATGAACTATCTAATTCTATAGGGGAAAGTGTATCATGAATTTTATCCTATATTAAACTTCAAGGTCCTACTGAAGTTACTTCTTCAAGATGTGGTATGAAAATCATTAACAATGCGACCTGTGCAAGCTCATCAGGTCATCTAGCTTCCCGGTATGCTAAGCAGCCATCCTCCCGAAAAGTTACTGCTTCACACACAGAGACCACATGGGTCTACCCAACTTGGGTGAGAACCAGCAGCCACTACGAGTCTAACCTCAGATTGTGGGATGAGGGAGGACCCCACCGGTAAGGTGTGCCCCACCGTCCCTGGTTTAAGAGTTTCTAATCGACCAAAGGTCCTACTGAACCTGCTCAGCTACAGGTAAGGACAGTGGACGTTACCACATCAACATCAAACCAGGGACGTTCCACCTTCTTGAATGAATGGCGGCTTGTTTCTTTTTATCTCGCTGATAGCTGTGTCCATACTTCAATCATATCGTACTTAAGCTACTAAAAGGCAATAAATACATAATTTATATATTTCAGAGTAGTATCTAAAAGATAACATACACAGTATTGTTTAGCTTATAAAGATAGAAAATATAAAAACTTGGAAATATATTTTTTATCCGCTGAAATATTATTTGTAGGCATGGTCAAAATATTCACTAAAGAACTTGAAGAGACTTGGTCTTCCGATTGACAGCAAGATACAGTCAAGAAGCAAGCAGCACTCAGGCTATTGAAAGCCGTCCACTTCTGAGGGCTTTGAAATTGAAAACTTTTAGAAACCATTTACATTAACATCATTTATTCTCTTTTCCTAAAAGATTATTTTAAACTGATTTAAAGTTTGATATAATTGCAAATAATATTTGTAATATTTAAATTTATTAATATTATAATAATTTATAAATTTATAATGTTATAACTTTACTGTTTATTCTCTTTCTTTGAGATAATATAAAGGAAACTAAGAACCAAACATGAAGAACTTCTATTATTATTTTTCAATTGTTTTCTTTTATTCTTACTGATTTTCTATTTTTGGTATGTGCATAAATTATAATCATACTTAATTTAAATGCATGTATATTGTAATGAATGCTCTAGGTGATCTGGAACAGTTGCGTGCATAATCATCTCTGAATCGTGTTATAATTGAAGCGGAAATTTCGCAACTGAAGTGATTTATGAGCTTTGAAATGATTAATGGCTCTATCAATATCAATAGAATCCGAAACGAGAGCAATAAACAGTGTCCTGCCGAGCAACGAAGTCCATCTGCAGTAACGCCAGCCTCTCGCTACAGCAACTACCAACAGCATTGCATGCTTAACTAGTGGCAGAAAGACACACAACTTCTCCTTGACTTTTATAACACGTGGGCCTTATGTATAACTCACTGCATGAATATTAGGAAACCAACTAAAATATGAATATCGGGAATATCAGTAGCGACTCTATTACATAATTAGAACTCCATCTTACGTATCCTAAGTTGTTTCAAGTAAGCATCTAAGATTACCTTAAACATAACAAAAAATACATTATGACCCAGGCTTCTGGATATTACTCAACTATTATATCGAATAAATAAACGCCAATAAATAAACTTATAAACTCCTATTTGTAAGCAGTACTTTTAAAAATGTATTAATTACATTTTATATAAAATATGTTATAGGAATTGTTTGTAAATATAATATAATATTGTAAATATTATATTTACAATATTTATAATATTGTAAATATAATATTTTTTGTAAATAAATGAATAAATACAAAACTGTTAATTAATTACTTAGGCATTAAAGAAATCTTACAAGGTGTGTTGCTAGACTCCCAAACCTTTAGGCAGAATTGCTTAAAATTGATATGTAGACTACTGACTTCTTAATCAAGGTCTAAATAAGGGGGACGACTAAATCGTGCTAAGGAAAGGCAGAAGACTTCATGAAAAATCAAATAGTTCAATTTTCATGAAATAACACCATATATATTACTTAATTAATAATTACTTCTAATTAAAATGGTTATATTTTTATATCAATAAAGATATCCAAATATTACAAGCATTGTATTTACACGGGTACATATGACATAAATGAATAGATATATTATATTAAACTGAAAAAACGGTCCACACGGACTATAAAACGTTAAATTACACAAAACATGACAGAGAAAAAAGTTAAAAACCACACTTAATAAATTCAATATTTCCAACTTTTGTTCATCATCAGGAGAAGACTAGAAGAGATGAAGTGAGAGAGATCTCCCCACGTCAGAGGACGGTACGTGAGACTCTCGTTCCGTCCTTCAACGTGAAGAGATCTCTCTCACTTCGTCCTCCCATCTTGCCTTCTCCTGATGACGAACAACAATCCGAAATATTGAATTTAGTGAGTATGTATTTTATCTTTTTTCTGTGTCGTGTTTTGTGCAATTTAAAATAGATATATCATACTACTTAGAGGTATAGTTAGACAGATATGTAGGGAGAAAAAGAGAGAGAAAGGAGAAAATAAGTTTTTATAAAACTTGCCTGAGCAATGACAATATTTACTCACTGTTAAATAAAAACGAAGCTAATAAAAAACTTTAAATATTCTTTATACAGCTTATTTTTAATTTTTTATAAGAAAACCAATAAGAAATGGATTTGGTAGCTTCATAGTCACATATGTTTAGTTCTAAGAAAATACGTCTGAAAAATTTTAGGAAGATTTATAATAAGTTAACTGCAAATATTGTAAATAATATTTTGTTTAATGAGTTAAATAAATAAATAATATGTAAAATGTTAACATTTATCTCATTCATGCTGAAATATGTTTGTCTTGAGAGCCAGGTTAGCTCAGTGGTTAACGTACTCGCCTCTGGACTGGCAGTTCGGGGTTCGGTCCCCAAATGGCCCTTGATTTATTCACGAGGGAGGTGAATAAATCTGAGTACGTATCCCCTCGGAGAGGACAATAAGCCGTCGGTCCCGAGTCTGTACCATGTCAGATACTCGTTAAAGATCCCTATTCTGAATCCCTTCAGCTATGCGAAATTTAGGACTCCAAATGTAGAATCTGTAGAATCACCGATCAAACGGCTGACGTTATCACCCGCTAGAGGATTGGCTTAAGCAATAAAAAAAAACAAACAAATATTTGTCTTAGATTTGTTGAAATAAGAGGAGTTATAATATAATAATATTAATATTATTATTAATAAGGAGGAAATATTAATAATATTTAATATTAATGAAGCTTCTTTACTTGAAATAATAAAAATATCCATTTTAAGAAAATGTTGGTTTAATAAAACTTATCCTATTTCGATATTTTTTGTTCACATTGTTGTTTTATTCTGTATTTTATTATCAACTTGAACAATGTACAAGTTTTCAACAAAGTTGTCACAATTTAGTATGTCATATGCATAAATTATAATTTATATGCCTAAATGGTTCCCATCCAAAGTAAAATGCTTTTAAAGAATAATATTAAACAACTTTTACAAGTCATAATGGTGACTTATAAAAGTATTCTTTTCATTTTTGAAAATATCTCGATGTTTAACCAAAAAGAAACATGAAGGAATCATATACTTAAAATAACGCATCTTTATGATTTCTATATATCTTATTATTGTTCACTTTTTATAAAGATCATAATATAAAATTTGTTTTTAGAGGGTTCAGATTGAGAGATTAACCAACTAAAATAGGGATAAAATATGTAATAAAGAAATTTAACTTTAAAATAATTAACACATGGCAGTCATATAGAAAATATGAATAAAAATACAATTTAAAACAAAATAAAATAATTCAATCAGTTTTAGTTTTATTACGATTTGATCCCTATAAAACATTAGTAGAATCAAAAGCAATCAGAAGTTTTGTTAACAATGAGGTAATTACTAAACAAAAGGTTTGAAATCTGAAAATTAAGATCCACAGCTAGCAATCAGTTATGCCTTGTACACAAGCAACACGCTAATGAATCTCTTAGGATTGCATGGCCTAAGTCCTTTCTCTAGCTGCCAGTACTAATGCTTGTTCCAACAGCATTGAACACCAGTCAGTCTTAACGACTTGTTATGTGGTGCAAGTTCTGAGACCTTTACACAACATCTGATACTAATAACTACCTACAGCTGGTATGAAGCCCGATAGATCATTTCCATAGTAACTAGTACTAATGTTGCCCTGCTGATTGCATAGTAGAAGATCAATCTGCAGTAATAAACAGAACCGTCTCTTTAGAGGTTTAATGTTCTAAGGCACTTCTCCAACAGTCAGTACTAAGCGGTTGTAAGTTAGCATGTTCTAAGACATGTTTATGGACTCTTCTATAGTTCTCAGTATTGAGGAAATTCCAGCATATTATATATGCCAAGACCTTTTACCGGAATCATTACTACAGCTTTCTTACAATTTACATGATCTAAAACATGCTCATGAACTCTACCAAGGCCACTAACATTAATGGTGTCCTGCAAGTTGTATGTTCTAAGGCCTTTCTACATCAGCCAGTATAAAATGATGAAAAACTTTCAAAATAATTATCAAATGATATCAAAAGCTGGTTTTTTAGAATTAGGAAAGTTGCATTATTGTAAACATATTTAGAATGAACCTCGTTTCATAGCTGATGAGGTAACAGTAACAGAAATCATGGTTACCTGAATAAAGGAACAACTACTTAAAAATAAGATATTATTATTAACCGTCATACCTCGTCTAACGCTGGTAAAGTCGCCCGACCGGTTTTGCAATGGCTGCATCATCAATGGGACTAACGATACCTTCCAAAATCATGGATATAAATACTTATAAGTATTTATATTGATGATGCAGCCATTGCGAAACTGGTCGGGCGACTTCACCAGCGATAGACGAGGTATGATGGTTAATAATAATATCTTATTTACTAACCTCTGTGGCACCAACGATATTCATGTACTTAAAAATAATTGTGAACACCGATATTGCTCTACTTCTCTATTAAACATATATGTGTATATTATATACTACAGTAATCGCCAATAATAAACAATGATTACTTTGGTTACCAAAGAAGCCAACAGTTTACTATTTATAAATAACTTTAAGAGCTCTAAAATTGTAAATTCTTGAAGAGCAAAAAGTTCACTGATAAATTCGTACGTAATTTTACTAATTCTTCAATGCAAGTGTTAGAGATGGAACATAAGATAGGGTTTCACTCAATTCCTGAAGTCACTTAAAACTGATTAAGATTTCATGATCTGAGAGGTAGCCAAAATATTTTTTTTTGCTAGAATAGTCTACGAGTCTAAAAGACTAATAAGAATATGGTTTTTATAAGGTAAAATTGTAATTATAAACATTTCCTGCATTATGTAATTAGACACAAGTGGAGTAAGAACGAAATGGAAGCAGACGTCAAACATCAGGGCAAACATTCTCAATGGATTGAGTTGTTGTATTTCATTTTTCAAATCTGCAGGAATTAAAAGTCAGAAGATGGTTTCTTGTGTACATAGTCTGTTGGTATGAGCCTCTCTTCACTATCCACCTCTGGGTTTAATTAAAACTTTTTTCTCCAGTCTTTTACTGAGAACGCCGTCCTATCGCACTCTGGCAGAAACAAACACACACACACCCACATCCACTAATGATGCTATCTCACTCTCTCTCTCATCTGCAATTCAACTTTGATAGGATCCAAATTGACTTTTTTTTTCCTTAAAATGAAGACAAACTATTTGAAAAGGTTCTAAAAGTGAGTCGCCTAAGGAAATAGAATTCTATCGAATAATATACATCTTATATGAAGGCAACTTTTCCAAAATAGTTCTACATGATGTGAAATATTTTTCACATGATATTTCGCTTAATCATATTTTTATAAAAATTATGATTTTTATAAAACAATATAAATGTGAATGCATTCTATACTATACTTAATAAATATTTAAAAATCAATTTAATTTAAATTTATTTTGATACTAAAAAACAAAAAAATGTCGTATTTTTTTGTATAATTGTCATTTATTTAGTCTTCATTTATACTTATTGTCATAACTGACATGGAGAAATTTTTCATGGTTTGAGATTGTCCTGGTTTCCTTTCTATTTGAATAAACGATCAATTTAAAACTAATTTCTTTGAATGGTTGTATTTTTACAGTTTTAACAAACTACAATATAACAAATTATAACAATTTCTAATGCAGCTGATATAATTTATTAAACCAACTTCTGAAGTCACATCTAGTACTATTATTATCATTGGAGGTATCAAATTTCCTGTCGCAGTCTTACAGGAGAACACTTTACTCATTCCCTTAATGATTGTACCATATCTCATTTAAAATTTAGATTTGACGAATTTTTGTAAAATTCAATATGTTTATATGTTATAACATAGATATTTTATAATGCAAAGAAAATAAAATTAAAATGTTTTTATGGTTTTTTTTTTGGTAAAAATGATATATGGCCAAGATCGTTTTGGTTAGAGGATGTCTGAAGTTAGGTAGTGGCAGAGCTATTAGGCTGACTTTGTAATTAGAAATGATGTAATAGCCATGATCAGTCAAAATATTCACTGTCATGTCGCTTGTTAACTGCATGAAAAATAAGGAAATGGAAAATATGAGCTGGTGAGGCGAGTTATGACACGTCACCAAGTCATTTTGTGCCTGAGTAAGAGGCCATTAAAAGCAGTAGGTCACAAAGTGAAGTGATATATGCGGATGCGTAGAGTAGTTACATTTATTGGCTGGCGCCAAAGCTAGGGGAGGCCAGAGCCATCAAAAGAAGGGCAACACTGACTGATGGTCCTTGAGCACCAGCTCGCCAGTACATCTTACAAACCACTCTTCTACCTCCTGTTCTCTTTTGCAAACTACCTAGAAGAAACAATATCGTAATCAAAAATCAGTGGGAAATAGTTCATTAAATATGTTTATACCATAGGTCTCAAGGCATTTGCTGAGTTAATTATATCAGCAAAATATTCCAACTTTCCTTACGACTTTAAATAGTCTCTTTAGCCCAAGTTTTTAAGGTTTTCTAATTAAACTTAACATAATACTAGTTCTAATACGAGTGTATATAAAAATAAAAGAATTTTAGCTCCATAAATGTCACATATATACTCGTACATAAATCTCACAGAGTTTAGTGAAACACTGCTATAAATAACTGCTTAAAACTACCTTCAATCAATATATTACAAGATTAACTATAATATCATTACAAAATATGTATAATGATAGGTTCTATAACACTATAGATCAATTATAGTTTATGTGACAGTGTATGTATGTGTAGGTCTGTATCTATGTTTATCAACTGGGGTTAGTATAAAGTTGATATCCAAAAAAAGAAGATCATCCATTAGTCTTAAGTTCAATAGTGATACCTTGTCCAGATTTCACCCTGAGTGGAAGAGTTAGATCTGTTCGTCGCTCATTGCGAGTACAAAGATGCCGTCTATACATCGAGCATAAATATTATGTGTCTTAATATTTACAAATATATATCTTTCAATTCTTTAAAGGTTTGAAGTTAGCAAAAAGAACCCCTAACTTCTATCTTTTGATTAATTTCTATATTTATATTTTCATTATTATTATTGTTATATTAATTATTTATAAGTTTGTCTCTCAATAATGTTATAACTTTTTCTGAACTCCTTGGTTTTTTTTACCTTATTTTCTTTATATTATTTTTTAATTAGTTCATTTTTGTTTAATTGTTTTGATTTTTCTATTCCTCTTGTGTATGAGGCATACTGTGGAGTAGGGGACCATGTGGACTTGTGTTTTGCACTAAAGTTCTAAAGGACTAGAGGCATTTAAATCGAGTATATCTTTTCTTGTGTAGTGGATGCCAAAATAACAAACCAAGATTGTTGCAAACTAGAAAATCTTAAAATTAAATCAAGGACCTATGAAGAATTAGTGGATCTGATGGTCTATATATCCCAATATAATTTGTGTTACGTCACTCACCTTGGAAAATGAACCAAGAAGTAGACTCACAAGCAAGCAACCCTCATTTTAAAATATTTTGAGAATTTAAATGAACTACTAAAAATTGTAAAATTTGTTTCAATTGAAGAACTGTAATTTAATCAATAAAATGATCAAAAATTTAATTTACAGCAGAAAAGAATATTTATGAGAAAGAAAATTTTCTTTATAAGAAATTTGGGATCAGAGAACAAATATTTGTATCAGTATATTTTGATGATGCTATAATTCAGAAAATTCACAAATATTGCGGGCATTTCAGTAAAAAATAGAGTATCTAAGATTAGATCATTTCATTATTTCAAAATAACGGGTAGTCTAATTTGTAAATATTGTAACAGATGGTATACTTGGAAGACAAACAAATGCAGTAGTCGTGAAATTGGACTACTGTCGTACATAGAAACACATGGGGTACACTGACACATAGGGTCGCCCATTTGAAATTGCATCATTAGATACAATTGGTGGATTTGCTGGAAAAAGATCTGCTAAAAGATATCTTCACCTACTATCAGATAACTCCATTAGCGTTACACTGTTTTATACAGAAAAACAAGATAAAGTCTTAATTCGTTTTCCAACCTATTGTGAAAACAATAGAAATCTTTTTTGCTCGATTATCAGTACTTAGGTGTCAATTATAAAGAGTTTAAACTTTTTTTTTCATGGAAATATTATAATTATATTTTTACGGCAGCAAATTGCCAATTCTCTATTAAGTTGAATGGCAAGATTCCAGATGAGCTGATATCTCATAGTCTAGCTGACAAATTTACAAGATAATTCAACAAAGTTAACCATAGTGGCCTAAAAATTTTATTATTTTTACCTTAATGATTCTAGGACAATCTTCAATAATCCTAGAAACGTTATGGAGAATGATATTGCCAGAACGTTATAACATGAGCAATATGTTAATAAAAAACTCTCCCAGGGAACTGGAGTCCGGTGGTATTTATAAAATTCCGTGCAAAAGTTACCATAAAATTTATATTGGTCAAACTGGTAAATCATTCAAGACACGTGTAATACAACAACAATACAACGCAAGTACACAGGAAAAAAGTAGCGCCTTATTCTAGCATATAAACAATGAAAATCATCATATTGATTAGACAGGAGCTAACTTTATTACCTATGAAAAATCAATGTTGTTATGAAATATTATCGAATCCTCTCTAATGAAATTTAATAGATCAAATATTATAAACATTAGTAACTGGATCTTCAAGCTTGATATTTTCGTGACGAGGGGAATAGCCTATTCTAAGAGGGTTGACAGCTAGTGGATAGTTTTTTACTCATTCTTACTGAACTCCTTTGTTTCTCCACACATATATATATATACGATTTTACATAAACACGTGAAATAACAACCAATGATCAAACCGCTTGGAAATAGACTAAGATCCGTAACAAAAGTTCTTGTTATCCAACTTGTCTTGTTGAAATCAAATCCCAACTGAAGCTAAGGATGTAGAAATATTTGGAAAGGTATTGAGAGGAGTGAAAGGGAAGAGAGGTTATATATATATATATATATATATATTAAATTTACAATAAATAAACATGCTCTACAATCAAGCTATTCACAACAAATTTTTATTTTTTTGTGTTACTGTGACTTATTACATATTTAATTAAGCATAAAACTGAAAACAAAAATAAAATGAAAACAAACACACTTGGTTGTCGATCATTTTGGCCCTCTGTCTTCAACAAAAAGAAAGGAAAACGTAAGGATGAAGACGTGAAGGGACTTGAAGACAGTTAGAAAGAGAGATTCAATATAGCCAATCATAAGATCGTAAAGCAGGCGAAAACAAAATATAGACATAGCAAAACCATCAGAAGTCAATGTGTAAAATACCACTGTATGTACAATTCACTCGATTATTTTTCAAACTTTAACATCACTTAAAATTGAATTAATTTATATATAATTTTTAATTATTAATCTAATTAACTATTTCGGGAAACAGTTCCAATTGTTTTTTATAGTAATTTTAATTTGTTAAAAATAAGAAAGAAATCTTTTAATTAGCACATTTATTTTAATACAACAAACAAAGTTTTATAATATTTTATTTTGTTATCTGAACTCAATTATAGTGAATAGTTTTATAATATTTTATTTTGTTATCTGAACTCAATTATAGTGAATAAAAAGAAGTATCTAAAAAAGTATTAAAGTATAATGTCTATATAAAAGATATCATTACTAATGGAAAGAAAACAGGTTTATCTTCAAAGACTCACGGAGGCTGAAGATATATCCCTTAAGGTTGTATATTTAGAAGGTGGTAAATTGTCTTTGAAATAATAGGATTGATACAAAAAGGAAGCTTAATAGATATATCAATAGGAAAATAATCGAAAAATGTCATTTTGATTAGAAAATAATTGTGAGAGGGAATAAATAGTAAAATAAATGTTTACTAACATTTATAATTGTTTAATTGTATTATAAAATTTATAAAACAACTGATCAGTTTATTATATTATTATTAACTGGAGCTAAAATTTAATTTTATGTAAGTCGAATATTATAATAATCTAGATGTACGGTTGAATGGCTTATAAGCTTATGCGGTCAATATATAAGCTTTGGTTTTGTGTTCTGTTGCAGGGACGGAAGATTTTTCCTCATTTGTCACTTGACAATCAATATGGATACAAAAGTCATAATACCATGTTCTTTTACATTCAGAGTCTTAAGATGTATACAACTTAAGTTTATGTAAGTAATGATCTTTAAAGAGTATGTTGTATTGTATAGACTAGAGACCGACAACTTTAGGACTTTTCAATGGACGGTGTACAAACTATTTTCCATCCTCTACATAAAAAAATCAAGAGTATATTATTTAAAACAAGGAACTGTTCTCCGTCATCGAGTATATTGTAGACTTATCTTGATATGTGGCTTGGATGTTTGCTAGAAGAAAAAGTGATATATATACTTTCTTGGCTATGATAGAACCCTCAAATATTCAGCCCTAAAGCCTGCTACTAGTTAAACCACAACTGACTCTATTACTGCTCTAGCTGTAAAGTTACTTGCTGTACACAACAGGTGTTGTGTACTTTACTAGTGAAAGTAACAACTGGCACATTTTTCCCTTCTGCTGTCGATATAATCAAACCACCAGCATGTATTATTGTTTCTTCTGTATCAATATTCCTTTACCAGTTATTAAACTTTAGTAAACTCAATTGATTCTCTTCAACTTGATCCCCTTTTAAATAGTCACCAGAAACAAATAAAACAGACAAAATGTTAACATCTATTACCTCATAGATGTTAACATTTTTTTTATATTGTTGTACTTAATCTACTTAAGTATATTAATATAATTCATTAATAAGTATATTAAATTACTTCTCTTAATATAATATTAATAATATAAGTATACTTAATATTGTGATTTCGGTTTTTATTTAAAACCTTTTTCATAGACTCATAAGTGTCACGTGTTCATTCAAACCAGACAGTTGTTGTTAAAATCCACAGACTATTTATTTTTGTAGAATAATCTTTAATGTAATGCTTAAGTTTTCTGTTGCCTATAAAAAAAAGGTTTTAAATAAAAACTGAAACATTGTCAATGAGAGTTTGAACCAGAAAACTCACAGAGTCCTGATAAACTTTAATTTTGTATATATATTTATATATATATATACATGCCATCTATATAAAATGAAACACCCGGTACTTATTTTGTCATGTTAATAGAACGCATATTAATGTTGTAATGTTATTACTGATATCCATACTGAAATTGTCTATTGATTTTGTTATTGTAGTCATGTTGTCCTTTTAGCCCTGAGGATGATGTAAAAATGATGTTGCAAAAAGAGGTTTTTCGTCAAAGAACCAGTACTCAAAAGCAAACTTAATAAATAATGTGGTCAAGAAGGTATCGAGAGAGTATATATATTTTTTTATTATTTATTATGTTATTACATTACTTCGATAACATGTTCATATGTCATCACATAGAACAGAGGTCGGCAACCTGCGGCTCTTTCATCCTTACACTGCAGCTTCGAGTGGCTTGGGAAATAAATTACTTTAAAAAATTATTTATGCGTATTTTAAATGTGTTAGTTATTTTTTTAGTGTTTTAGTTCTAAATTGAAAGATCTTTATGCAATCTTGAAATATTTAATGTTAAAATATTACAAAAAAAATATTGTTTTTTGTAGCTCAAAATAAACGTCATACTCGCAAAAGCCGGTATTCCCACCCAAACGCTTCTCAACTTTTTACCCGAACAAAGCCAGATATGGAGAAATCTAAGAAAAGAAAAATATCAGAGGAAAAGAGAAAGAGAAAAGCTAATAAAGACATTGTAGCACGTTTTTGCTTTTGTTTCCTACTTGGATTATTTAAGTTCAGCCTTTTAATTTATTTGAAAGAGACATTTAGACATTCTTATTATTTTTCAAGAACTTAGAATGTTCAAAATGTGTTCATTAGAAATTAAATTTAATTTTCTCTGTTGCACTTTGTGGATTTCATAAACAACACTTTATAGCCCATCTTTAAAAGAGTAGTCAAAGCACCAATAAGTGTATGTTTATTTTTTACATTCTAATAAATGCATTTTTCTCTATTTTAGATGTCAAAAAGTATTTGCGGCTCTCAGTAGGGTGGACTTTTTTTTTGTGGAAACCGGGTTCAAATGGCTCTTTTGGTGTAAAGGTTTCCGACCTCTGACATGGAATATATATAAACTGGTCATTTTAAGACTACTTCTAGTTTTATAAATTTTCAAAGTGATAAGAGGTGCAGGTAGTTGAAATAACAGCAGGCCGCTGATCATTACCCGGTCGACTAACAAATCAACCCACACCCCCTCGCAATCACACCTCCTCTTACACAGTGTGAAAGACACAGTATAATACGTGTGAAGATAAATAAACTCCCTAATGACTGGAAATCAGAATCTTCAATAATGTTTTAACAAAATAAATTAAATACCTCTGTTTTATAAAAAACTTTTTAGATTCAGAAAAGTATTTGTAAAACCTTATGGTAGACATTTCACAACTGCAATATAGCAAAAAAACACAAAGAAAACAGTTATTCAACGCTATCATATTCGACCCTATTGCAAATGGCGATCGATAATCAGGCTTCCAAAGCAATATGTTCCCACTCTTGTTTTAAATGATGTTCAATATCCGAAACTGATCGATTAGTGAATAGAACATCTAGTTTGTTTAACCATTACAAACTAAATACTAGTTGTAAATACAACTTTAATATATTTCTTTAATTTCTTCATTGCATTTATGAGGAAATCGTCAAAATCCTATTATTTGAGAGTGCAGTTTTGATAATATTCCCTTATGAAAAGAGTATTTGCTTTCAAATATAACAAATAAGATGTTTATACAGGAAAAACTTAAGTTTTAAGTGAAAAACTAAGTCGAGAGGTCCATTTCAGGGAAACAAGAAAATTAAAATAAAAAAAAAGAAAAAAAAGGGAGAGAAATATTTTCAATGACTGAGTTTAAATAGAATCTGAAGACAAAACTTATTATCCCTTACGGTAAACCTAATAAAGGGCTTACTTATCGGATTGCATCAAATTTGAATCCCTAAATCCCTGCCGGTTGTAGTTGGGCGGAATTTGCATAATCTCACTTTACAGGCTCATATCTGAAGAGGCAAAAACTTGGCTGGAGCTTATCTTACCCCCAGGCTGGCATTTGAATGCCCTCGCTATTAATTGACACTATCTTGTACAATGGATCTTCGAGTACGCCTTCAGGGGTGTCCATATCTCCTTGCACATACGGCAAATGCACGAGTTCTTAATCTGAAGAGAAACCAGGGAAGGCAAACCAGCTTGTCGCCTGCTCTTGCCATTGTTTTCACTTCACTCAAAATAAAGTTTTAATTTATTTCAGCAACAAAAATGAATGAAGTTTTAATATTACTAATGTAACTATCAATATAATTAAAATCTTTGTATAATCGTATAATTTAAAATAAACATTTTGTAATTAAACATTTTCAAGTCCCCCTCAAAACAAATTCTGTAATAACTTAAATAAACTTGAAACATATTAACTATATGTTAATAATTCAATAATTATAGATCACTAAGTTGTGAAAACCTCTATTTTGATATCAGAAAATAACTTCACTTTTTGAGGAATATCACGGATTTGAAACATTCTTTCTCTTATATTCTAATCTAAATAGTCTGCGCTATACGAAACATTTCTGAGACCGACCTGGACTTATGGACTTGAACTATGGGGTTGTGCATAACCTTCCAATATTCATTAAATACAATCGTTGCAATCTAGAATCCTCCGTACTATCACAAATGCTCCTTATTACGTCGAAAACTATATCCTTCATAAAGACCTAAAACTTCTGGCCCAAGCTTTTGATATTGTATTTTTAGCATGATTTGAGATACTCGTATATATACTCGTATACAGCAAGTATATTTAGCAAAATAAAAATCATTTAAAAGTAAAAAAATCATTCATTTTATCATAAAAATCAATAAAACATCAATTCAGGTTATATACACAATGAAATATATTTAAAACTATATTTAAAAATATAGTTAAAATTATTCATTTTTAACCTCTAATGTAGTTGTTTATTACATATTTGTTGCATTTATTTATAATACATTTGCAGTACTGTCATCAACGAGCATGCAAGCCTCTGGTCTTCTCTGGCTCCATTTTATTACCTTATTTATGCCTTAATTTTATTACCAGTGTTTATATATTGCAAATTTTATATTAATTTTTTTTGTTACATTTATATGCAATACATTTTCACTATTATCATCGGCAAGCATGCAAGCGACTGGCTACCCTGTATCAATGCCTTTACTTCATTACCGTTGTTTATATTATTCAAATTTTAAATTAAAAAAATTTTTTTGTTACATTTATTGTTAAAACATTTGTGCTACTGTCATCGGTGAGCACGCAAACCAATGGGCTACCCTGGCTCCATGTCTTTGGTTTATTACCAGTGTTTATATTACTTAAATATTAAATTAAAAAAAAATGTTACATTTATAATAATATTTTTGCACTACTGTCATTGGCAAGCAGGCAAGACACTGCTACTCTGGTTCAAATTTTGGGAATATAGTAATAGTATTCTTTTATTTAATATTATTCAGGTAATAAATAATATATATTTAATTTCAGGTCTCTATCTCCACAGGAAATGGGTGAACAAACATACAAACAAACAAACTCACGAAATTTATATATAGAGATCTATTGTTCTACCAGCTACTGTCATCATCCCTAACCATCCCTTACTTCATCCCTTATTCTAACTTTGCTTATCGTTTGGATCGTACCAATTATATTACAAAATTCTTATAAAATATCAATGAATTTCAAATAATTGAGTTACTAAAATATCAAATGAGATTGATATTTCTTTTTTGCTAACGCCAATTTGGGTAAATATCATATTCAGTATTTTAATATTGTAATGTTATTGGCTTAGCAAGAAACAAATCATTTTGAATTCATCAACTCTATCCAAATGTACCTTTTCTATGATGTCATTTTTGCTATATCTCACTCAGCATATTCACAGAAATTAGCTATCATTTTATTCATTTTGATCCATCGAACAGTATCCATAGCAACCTTTCAAATTTAGTATTAAGTAAAAATGTATTAATTTTTTAATGTTTTACGCAATAAAAGAATTAGAAAAATATTTTTATTAATTTTTAATAATAATTCAACATTAGCTGCATAATTAAAATCCCTATAATTAGAAGTTTGGGAGGAAAAAATTATGTCTACAAAAATCTAAAGATCAACAAAATGGATTTCCCATAAGCAAGCATTACCCAAACCAGTGAACGCTTGGGTTTCTTCTTCACCATGAGCACTACTCCTGGATATGATATGAAAACCATTAACAATGCAACCTGTGCAAGCGCATCAGCTTTTGGACACATACCTACTACCCACAATTCATCGTCACCATCTTCAACAGCAAATAGACTCAGAATGCCTCAAAACATATGGTTAAGTCAAAACATCCGAGCAGGATTTTACTCATTTCTAGTTAAAAACTACCACAATGTTCTTGCAAACTAGGTCGTCCCCTGTGAAGAGTGGACTCAAAGGGGTGGTATCTAACCGTCCCTACTCTGAGATCCCGTCAAGAGCCCGAGTCTCTACCAGGAAAGTACCAGTTATCCAATCCAATCAGCTGATTTCAAGGCCAGTTCCCACTGGTAAGGGCTTGGGGTCTCTTGATCCTCGGTATGCTAAGCAGTCATCCTCCCGAAAAGTTACTGCTTCTGACACAGCGACCACATTGATCTACCCAACTTGGGTGAGAGCCAACAGTCACTACGGGTCCAGTTTGCAGGATGGAGAGAGAACCCCTCCCATGTAGCCCCACCGCCCCTGGTTTAAGGGTTTCAGATCAAACTCCGGACCAAATCTCCTACTGAACCTGCTCAGCTACAGGTAAGGTCAGTGGCCTTTTTAGCCCCTGGTTCAAAGAACCTGTGAATATATACAAGCCAATGCAGCCTGCGGATATAGCTGCATGGCCCCACTTGGGGGGGATGATTAAGTCAAAACATAGAAATTGAATATTTCTATGACTACTACAATTTATTGATAGCAAAGAAAAAATGTTCAAATTATCTTCACTACTTTCTGTATAGCCATACTTTTCCGGCCTTTATATTTGGTCAAAGCCATAGGACATATACATATTTATTGTTTACTAATATATTGATAATTTTTTTCCTTCATAAATGGCTTTCTTGTTTGACTTTATTTGCTGCTGTGTTGTTTTCCTGTTATATCATAACTTGTAAGAATGATTTAAAAGGAAAAGAAAAAATATTGTAGGAAAGTGAAGTAAAAGACCAATAAAAACAAACCAGTATTTCTGATTATCAGAAATACTGATAATAAAAGGTATAACTTACCGATTTGATTGTAAAGAGTCAGCAAGACCTCTCAGTAATACAAGTAGATCTGAGTGTGTTTAGAAAGCACCGAATCACTAAATAGATCATCTATTATATTCGGTATATTTCAGGGTCAACATTAATTAATTTGGCTTACTATCTTTTAGCAAGTGATGAAAAACATGGCGTTATCATAATTGATGGATTAAGTTTGGATAAAGAAAATGTGCTTTAAGTATCAGAGGATGGATCCTTTCATTCTAAAAACCTTCACTGTCTCTTCTGTAGACTGTACCAAACAATTCATTCCATCCAAATATTCCAACAATTTACCAAGTAGTTAACTCTCCTAACATAAATAAATGTAGGTTTATGTATATGTATATATATATATATATGTATATATAAGGAGTCTTTTCCGATTCTGTCTACTTCTACTTCTACTTCTTCCATCTTTAATCACCCCCCTTCTATTTCCTACCGTAAACCTGCCAATCTAAAAAGCATTTTCTCTCATATTTCCCCTCAGCCTTCCAATCCTGTTCCTGGAATGAAACAATGTGGACGCCGTGGCTGTCAAACTTGCCTGATTGTAAATCCTAATCCTTCCTTCGATTCCCCTCTCCACCATAGTTCCTACCCGGTTCAGGTCAATTCCTCCTGTACCTCGAGCAACTGTGTTTACCGACTGGATTGCACTCAGTGTGACTCCTTTTACGTTGGCTTAACTTCTAATAAGTTGAGCCTTCGTATGAATGGTCATAGAGCTTCAGTCGGTCAACGCAGTAACTATCCTGTAGCCATCCATGCGAACTCGCATGGACTCAGTTTCAATGACTGTTTCAGGGTTCAGATCCTGAAACAGATCCCCGAATCCAACAATAAAGTTACCCTAAGAGCTTCAGAGGAGGCATACATATGCTTACTTGATGCTCGCTCTTCCCCCGGACTCAACCTCAACCGATAATTTATTTATTTATTATTTATGATTTATTTATTTATTTATTATTTTTTATTTATTTATTTATTTTTTTATTTATTTATTTATTATTTTTTATTTTACTTTTTATTTATTATTTTTATTAATTTTAATTTGATTTATCTACTTTTTTATAATTTTTTATAGTTATAATTTTTACTCGTTCCTTTTACGTCTTAATTTGGCTCTTCATTTCCTTCCCTCCCTTCCCCCGCTTGGTGGTAAGTGGTGGGGTACTGGCTGCGGTTTCCGAGTTCAGTACCGCCCTGTCTTCCTGCGGGACTCTTCGCTCTTCGCTCTTCGCACCTCCTGATGACGACGATTGTCGAAATATCGATGTGAGTTATGTCTGTGTCTTTCTGTGTGTTTCCTTCGTTTTTTATTTTATTGTATATATATATATATATATATATATATATGTGTGTGTGTGTGTGTGTGTGTGTGTGTGTGTGTGAGATTGAATTTTCGGCCTATTGTTATTTTAATTAACTTCTTAGATAACTTTTTCAAATCCCCTTAAGAGTCTTTTAAATTCACCAGGAACTAGGTACATCAACTCACCATATGTTTTGTTTTCAATGCTTATATTTCTTCCAACGTTTCGGTCGTCTTCGACCATGTTCAGAGTGTAAAACGTATTTACAATATCTTAAAAACAATTGAACATTTTTTAAACACTTAGATATAACACTCAAAGTTCATAATGAACTACTAAATGGAATGTAAACATTTAAACTGGCTTGTTGGAATTTCCATTCCTTGTCAGCAGGTGTCTTCAAATTCTTCTATCCTAGTTAAATTTCCCGTTTGTTGCGACTATCCCATGTGCAGCTTCAATAAGTTTGTAAAACTTAATATTTTATTATTTATACTGGGCCTCATTTCCAATATACTGAGGGCCTCAATAATGCTTATATCTGCCATGGTCTCTTTCTTAGTATGATATATCAGTGTTCTTGGTAAGCATATCCCTGGTCAGCTTCCCTTTGTGTAACCTTTCTGTGTGATCTTTAGGTCCTCCTGCAGATAGGTGCATCGTGAGGCGCCTAGATAAGGTTGTGTTTGTTGACCCAATGTATGTAGAGTTTAGGAGTTCGCAGTGTCGTATTTTGCACTGATATCTACACACTACATTAGTGCGCTGTAATTGCGGTATCACACTGAGGTTATTCTTTACGGTTAAATTAATTAGTTATGCTTAAATACTTGTAATATATGCTAATTTTCAGTCTATCTTGGCGATTTACACATGAGGTGTTGGCCTTGATAATTTCCTTCAATATACGTTCATCTGTTTTGTATGCCCTTGAAAATTGATTTTGATAAAAATATAAAATATATATATATATATATATATATTGTGTGTGTGTGTGTGTGTGTGTGTGTGTGTGTGTGTGTGTGTGTGCTGTGTGTGTGTGGGTGTGCGTATTTTCCCATCAAATGAAATGCAACGAAATCTACATAATTGAAAGTTGATATTGTTCTACAATTAGTAGTTTGAACCCTACTAGATATATAGATACTTGATTTTTATTAAATTTGTATCATATTAATGCACTTTTCAAGTTCAATAATTACATTTCTAATAATGAATAAAAAAAATTTGTGAAGACAGCATAATTCTTAGAATCGATCCAACTGCACAGACTATGCTTGAAGAAGAAAAGTCAAATCAAAGAGTATGATTAATTTTGCATTTGGTTTCGCAAGGATTTATTTACGTTTATGAGACACTTGTATCCCGTACTAAATGTCGTGATCAATAGCCTTATTCATCCGCTGTCACCCTAATTACCGTCCACTGCATGTTATTAATAACCTTCGTTGAGGGAAACAATAAATTATAACTCAAATCAATTTCCTTTTGCCTTTTAATTAAAATTCTTGATTTCACTGACAAGTATTGATCGCAAATTTTATTTTCTTCATGAAACCGGCAATTTTTTTTTTATCGTAATATTAATTTGTGATACCATATTATTTGCAAATTGGTAGGTACTGAGATTTAAGACGTTAAATAAAAAAAAATTATAATCTATCAAAAAAAAAAAAAAAAAAAAAAAAAAGGAACTGAGTCGGAATTATTAATAATAGTAGGAGTTATTATTACCTTATTATTAATAGTGCAGATCATTCCCGTATCATTAAAGTTTATTTTTGATAAAGTCTCAGGTTAAACTAACTCACTCATACAGGGAGTTTTGCAAGCAATATTTTGAACATAATGAATATCAAGTGTAGAAGCGTTACTTTACTATAACTTATAAAACATTTTGCATGACCAAACTGTTTCCTTTCATCTTATAGTTTAATTTTTAATTTAATATAGTAAGATAAACATTGAAATAACTAAAGTATGTTCTCTTTTTGACTTCTGTCGACGATATACATCAGTCATGGGCAACCTTTCGATAACTGGAGGACGCAATATATAATTTCTAAGTGATCGCGGGCCGCATGGAATTTCTCTGGTATTTCTATACATATGTCCTATATATATAAATACAGTGTGTTATATTAATGTTTCAATAATTATTTAATTTTGTTTTCATTCATATGATGAAGAGTTTTATTCTTATCTCATTATTTCATCATGATAATGAAGTAATTACGACAACGAACGCAATCTCTAATGATTAGTGTTGTCATATCAAACCAACAAAAAAGCATTTGTTGTTGTTACGTGTTCTCTTTCTCTTTCTCTCTCCCTCTCTCTCTCTCTCACTCTCTCCTTCTAAAAGCTATACTTTGATAGATGTATTTTCCTTCCCAAAACCTTTGTGAGCTTTTGTTAATAAGTAAAAAGAAAAGGAATATTAAGTATTAAGATAGAATTGCAGATAATCTCCGAGGGCCGCACAAAAATACGTAGTGCGCCACATGTGGCCCGCAGACTGCAGATTGTCCATGCCTGATATAAATCATTAAATAACATTTACATCTACAAATTTATGATTAGCACCATAATCATTAAATTTAAAGATATGTAAAGTAAAATATGTAGAGTAAAAATTTAAAGAAATAAAGGTTTCAGAATGAAACAGAAATATGCTTTAAATATAAAGCAAAAATAAATTTGTTATAATAATGTAAGATGAAATAATAGAACATGAGGAGGATTTTCTAAGAGGCAGTGTATATCAAGGGTTCTTACTTTTATTAAATCACAGACTCCTTTGACAAAGTGGCGAAAATTATGAACCCATTTTCTAGAGAATTCCAAATAAACATAACGCTGCATGCAATGGTTGTTCTTTATTAAATGTCGTATAGTATATGACATACACAAAATATGTACAAAGTAAACAATCTGCAAACTGAAATACAATCATCTTGTGCAGAGTAAACAAGGCAAAAACTTTAATTTTGTTCAAAAGTTCGTTTCAGAGTTCTAATACTTTACTATTCAAACTTGAAAGGATAAGAGGAGATGCAGAATTTGAAGCTTGGTTTATTTTTCTGATGAAATTATTATTTGCATTTTGTTGCTGAGAATTTTTTGATTAATTTAATCTTCACGGATTCCTAGACCGTGAAGTAGAGCATTGGTAATGTAGAACATTATTAACATATACATCCGATAATTAACGAATAATGCTTTAGGAAAGACAAAGTTAGAACATCTGGGCACAGATTAACGATGACAGATGAGATGGCATTGTGTCGTATCAGTTATGTCTAGCATCAAAAAAACTTGAAATTAGTTTAGGAAAAGGTGTAGAAGTAAGTACTTTAATATAAGTATAAAGGACCAGTAAAAAATTGATTTTCAGTTCCGAAGGCTTAACACGTTTTAAGGTATCGTGAATTCATTTTTAAGATGTTGAATATTGTTGAATAGGTGTATTTAAACAAAAAGTCTTAACTACTCTACAAATTAAACAGTTTGACGACCCTTTATTAGATTTGATAGATACACAGTCCTTGGTCTGGATATAGACCCAATTATTTTATCGTAATATTCTATCACTGGAGACTACTCTGTTATACTTCATGATAAATTCAGTACCAACGTTTTCTCACTCTTCTGGTCAATCTAGAAACTAGCATTTCTTTTATTTAGTATGCCTTAACATGAGTAATAAAAATTACGCATTAATGTAAACTTGCATTGTTTACTTTAATTTTATTAAATATCTGGTGTTTCAAATAAATAATTTATAAGAATTAATTAAAGAGTGATATTTTCAATCCAAATTACAACCGTAATCAATAATCTATAATAAATCATTTAATTGATATTTGAAGATAATTAAGGAAAGCTAATGACATATTTTTTTGGAAGAAAAAAGTAACAGATTAAAACTTATAAAATAAGAAGTCTGTTAATTGTTTAAATAAAATAAAAAATCTGGTATGAGATGTCACACGGCTTTAGTTATCTCATTACAAATGTGCATTTGAATATAATTATTTAACAATAAAAGCGCAACTTAAGCAGTATGTACATTTCTAGATAAGATACAAAAATATAAAAAAACTTTTTGCACGTTTATTTACAATTTTATGTAAGCTAAACCAGATTTTGTATTCTGTTAACCAAAATATTGTGAACAGTATTATCTCTCTATTTGCCCTGAAATTGATATGTTCTCCCTATTAACGTTCTCCTTTGCCTAAAATTGTCATTTTAATATAGGTGAAACACCTAAATTATATTAATAATAATAATTATATATTGATAATTACACACATTAATTTAGTTTCTATTTCACGGTCGATACTTTTATCAATATATATTAATATAGGTAATTATTAAAGCAATATTGACGATAAATATAATGTTATGAAATATTTATAGTAATATAATATCCAAGGCAATATATTTGTTTGTTCAATCAGCTTCAATATGATATAGAAATAGTAGTGATATTATTATATACAAACAAGATCGTATTTAATAATTAATAACAAGAAACAACAATTAAAATTATCACTGTCAATCATATTCAATTAATTAATTTCAATGTCTTTATGTTATAATTTCTGAGTGACACAAAGGGTCTTGGGTAGTCTAATAGTCCAATGTTACCCAAAACAAGGGAGTTTGTAAAACACACTGAGAACTGTGTGTCTGACAAATGTTATGTTAAAGGGTGCTACATTTAGATTGATTGCAATACATTCCCTAGACATTCATCCATCACACTACCGAGCATCATAAATTATCTAGTTGTAGTGTTTCATTGAGTAGTTTTAAGAATTGTATCATCCTTACATATCATATTAACTATTAAAATATCTTCAAATTTCTTCGATTAAGCAAAAAAACAATAATATTATTGACTGAATTCTGTTACAAAAAAGTTCAAAAAAAATATCTGGACAGGCCACACTCAAATTTACTAGAAGTAAATATAGTAACAAACTCGTTGAAGACCAACTGATCTTTGTTTTTTTTTTTGTTTTCTTTTTAATGGTCAGAAGTTTTGCAAATCTAGACCTAGAAACTATTTATAAAGTCGTCAGTGAAGATCTTCAAGGCATATGAAATGCTACCTATTCTGTTCATTAGTATCTTACACATAGAGCGAGTAAGTTTACCTTATAGAGAGTGCTAAGCAAATGGCAAAACATTAGTGGCATAGCAAGGGGGGGGGGGGGGGGGTCCATCCCGTGCATTACAGGGGACGGCATTTTGACTGGGTTGAAATAAAAAATAGAACAAAATTAATGTAATAATACTTAACAAAAAATCTGTAATTTTACACAAAATGAGTTTATAGGGTTGTATTTGGTTTTATGTGGTATATAAGTAACTCTCTTTTTAAATGGATTTTTGCAAATTTTATTTGCAAATTAACAATACCTAAATTTAACATTTTTTAAAACTAGTTTCTTAAAGAGGTTGAAACTTTATTATATTTGTTTGCATAGCTATTTAATTTAATTTAACAATCAGACACTTGATTTTTTTTACATTTGTAAGTGTTTCTAAGTGTTGTAAGTGTAACTGGCATTATAAAATGTCATTTCGAAAAATGTTGGACATATTTCTGATGTAAGTAAATTTGTATCGATTTTCTCCTTAACAAAGAAATTTTAGTAACTGGATAAATTTTGCAAATTGTAGGCCATTGCACACGTAAAGGTTTGACATTATTGCAAAAATAATTATTATTGTGCAATAACAAATGTATTCAAAAATGGCATATTACTTAAAACGACTACAAGAAATTCCGATTTTTTTGAAAGAAACCAGAAAAAGAAAACTTGTATCTATTTACTTAAAAAAAGAAATGAATCCTAAACATTGTAAATATTTTAAAAGTGCATACAATTTTTTGTTCAATCTATCAGTAGATTGTTATAAATATCAATCAATTGTTATAAAATATCAATGCAAAAATTATTTCAACTTAACATCATGTATTGATTATAAGAAGGGAATAAAGAACTATTATTTACTTTCTAAAATAATAATAATATAAAAAGTAACTATTAGTTACTTTCACGTAACAATTATAAATTCCTGGAAAGTTGACTGCTTATTCCCAAAAGTGAAGTTTGCTCGCAAACTTTTAATAAAGGAGTTTCTGAGAATACTGTTAATAGGATGGAGATATAGTAGAAGATTTGAGTATCAAATTTGCAGAAAACGCAGGTATATGTAACCTTCACTGAATTCTATAAATGGAATCGTGCATCTGTAGGAGTGTTTATCACAAAGAATCAGTCTCTCGGCTTTTTCTTGAATAAGGTTGTTTACTTCGTTGCCTTGAATTTATCCATACAATGATATTCGTTTTCAGCTTTACCTCATTTAAGGTATGATGTTCATTTCTGTGAATAACATTATTTCATTATAGGGGAGTGATTTTTATTTCTCTAGCTCCCTTTTTGTTGCATGAAGACAGCATTTCATGACAATGAAAAGAATAGTTGGGATTGATCAAATTTGTTCACTAAAACCTTGGAATAACGAGAAAAGGACCGGGAGGAGGACAGTTCCATCCATTTTTCTTAAGTAAATGTCAGTGAAGTCATTTTCGACAAAGCCTAAGAGCAAACAATTTATCAAAGTCATAATCGGGTACACAATGTTGAATCCAATGAAAACTTATAGAATAATAAAACAGTGATCAAGAAAAGCGCGTCGGATTAGTCAGTCAAGAATTATTAATTTGAGCAGACTGATACAAAATTTAGATCTATATGAACATTACATATTGGTTCGAATAAAAATTATGCTACAAAAATTAAGCACACGAAGGTAAAAGCAATATAAACTCTTCATGACACCTTCTCTTGTCGACATTACAAAATATTACTAAATAATAGAAATATTTTAAATAATAATAAACTATTTACATGTTCCCACCTTGAATGGTGAAACAATCAAAAAAATAATTTCTACTGAAGATAAATTATCATAAAAAAAGTAACATACAAAAAGAATGCAGTTTAACTACAGTCATGAAAAGAGTGCAATTTATAACCATAATCTCGATACTTCAACGGAAACTTCACATGGTTACCACATATAGTTCTTGGTTGTCCCTTCTTAGTCCATACCATAAAGAATAACCACCCAGGCATGTTAAGCCTCTCTCACTCCGATAAGGTGAAGACATATGGGGTGGACTTCAGTTTATTACCACTGACTAGCCTTTTTATTCCCAGCAGATGCTGGAAATAAAAATATAAATATAAGATATAGAACATTGTATATTATATACCTAAGAATTTTTAAGTTATGTTTACTTTTAATAAAGTTGAGTGTAGGCCACTTCAAATTTTTACACACGACATTAGCAGGAAGTGAATAGCAAATTATAGTAAAAACCTGTATAGTATATCAATATAGTGAATCGAGAATAATAGAAATTTGAAGTATTTTACTATACTTTATATTCGTCTTTATATGGAAAAATTTTACAGTTGGATCAACTCTACCCTTTTCACCACCACTTAGTTAGAATGAATTAATAAGTTTTCTACCAATCTTCGTCCTCATGTTATACCTTCAACATGTATTTAAACAATTGTTGCTTATAAAACAACTCATTTATAGTCTAAAGGAATAATTGTGTCAGATATATAGTTCTTCGAGTGTTTATAAACACATTTCTTTCCTGTAATATTGTTTCCCCTTAGAATAGGTTTGATATTACATTCTCTTACAGTAAAATAGAGCGTCACTTATGATTTGTTATTGGTGATTGTTTTAGGTTTCCAACTTGCGTCAAATATATCTACATTTCAAAACAAATTATTGATAGGTTAATAGTTCATTAATAGGTAAATATTTCTGACATATTTATAAGATCCATTCTCTATACGACTCAAGCAGTTAGTTTAATAACAATAATAATATATCAAATAGTTGTAGATCAATGATCTTAAGTTTATTATAACTGATAACATGGATATAGCTACATTAAAACATATGAAATCAATATTTATAATCTATGAGTTTTGATATTTTGTCTATACGATAGCCAGATAAAATAAAATCAATTGATTCTTAAAAAGTTTGATATTTTGTTTACTTATAGTAAAGTTGAGTGTAGTCCACTCCATATTTTTTCTTACGTTATAATCTTGTCAACTATTCCTGTACCTAAAAGAATGTCCTAAGTCCTAAGGTCCTTTAGACAACAAAATTAGACAACGGACACGGAAACTCATTCGTATGAGTAGCTAATCATTAACAACTAAATTGAATATCCAATGCTTTAAAATTAAGCAACTTTTTTGCTAAACCAGCTGTACGTACCATGTAGCAATTATAATACTTCTGTTTGATCTCCACCAAAAAGATAATGAAAAATCTCCTCACCTTGTATCGGCTCGTACTTCATTTAATTGACAAACTTTTACTTATCTAGAAACGCTGAACGTCTGTTTCTAATAAAAACATGCATCCCGTTATATCCATTATCATGGAATTTTTTTAACTTCTTGTAAGTATTTTAAACTAGGATTCTGTAGCCTCACATAAGTGAAACGTGCCTTTTATTATTCAAATAATAAAATTCACATCGCACTGTTTTGTATTATAACTTTAGTTAGGCCGAAAAACAGCAGCCGTAGACTTTTGTTATCAGTCATAGTTCCTCTAGGATTATATCTCACTATAAGGTAACTGACACTTTCCACAGAATTTTTACAAAAAATACAAAGTACTTCATTGTGGCATTTAACTGTACCATTGATTATTACACCATTGATTAACATTGATCATTCACTAGCAGTGGCTATTCTTGAATTTGGATGGACCTTCCTTTTATTCAAATAAACTGAATCAAGCCACTTTCCGAAAGAATTCATGAAAATATTTCTGCTGCAGGTCTTATACATTCCTCATTCTTCACTCATTTCCTCAAAAATTTTGACAGCTATTCAGAAAAAAAATCAGACAATTATTTCAATTTGGGAACTTTAAACACTGTTCTAAGTCAAGCGTATGAGTTATCACAATTTTTCTTATGGCATAAACTATTTGTCACATTTAAGAAAATCCCCCCCCCCGAAACAATTTTTCTGCAAAGTAAATTTCTTGTAAAGGCAAACAACAGGCAGTTAGTCATGGACAAGGTATTCTTTCCTGCCACTTCACACAGAAGGACTAAACAAAAGAGTTTTTCTACTTCAAAAGAAACCTTATACAATTCAAAGTCTTACAAACTTCTTTTTAACTGCTTTAAATGAGGCCAAATTTATGCTATAGTATTTTATTTTATTTGGCTCTATTTAATTATTGATGAAATTTAATAACAACAATTGATTAGTTATATAACAAAGCCCTTTTATATAGTTTACCTTTTGAACGTTATTTATTTCATAGAATAGCCAATCATTATAAGAAATATATGAATGTAAAATATAATGAGTAAGTCATACCTTATTTCATAAAATCTCTAGTTATTTAATGCATTACCTGAATTAGAGATTTTAAAATTCTATACATTACACATGATGCATTTGTTACATAGTTTTAAATTTTATATTCTACGTAAGACTAAAATATATAAGTATACATGTATAGTAGATATTACTTCTGAATAAAAGCATGATCTTTCAATGAATCCAGTTTCCTTTTAATATTACAACTATAAGATCAATATTTAAAATTGTAAACACTGAATTTCCTTTCAGAAGATATTTTTACAAAATATAATAAGAATACATAAAAAGATTTTACTCCTCTTTTGAATGCTTTCAAAAGCCGGTAACGGTGAAAAGATTTCCAATTTTATACTAGTGCTTCATATTATTGAAAATCCTTCAAGGTTTGTTCAATAAATTACTTTTCATTTTTATATTTATAACCCAAAAGATATTTTTTTCTTTAAAGTCAACAGTGAATTATCTTCAACCAGTTTTCTTTTTTAAGTGAAATCTAAATTTCTCGCTCTCAAATTATTTTATAATATTATTCTATTATATTTGACGTGAGATAAATGTTGGTGTCCAAAAATTAACTTAGAAATAAATAAATTTCGAGACCTTTCACCACGTCACGAAAAACTAAAAGTTTCCTCACGTATGGGGCAAAACAAAACAGTCCTCGTGAAGTGCTCAAGGTGGACCTCACGGAGGCGAGGATCATTTTCATCAATAAAAGCTATGAAACATAAGCCTTGAGTCTCAGGAGACTGATGTTACTAGATGAAAGAGTTCAACAAGAATAACAGGTGAAAACATGAAAAAGGAAAAAACAAGAGCAACAGTTAATGTGGAGTTGAGATACAACAAAGTGTAGTTAAGTAAAGGGAAGGAGTCAGAAATCACAAGAAAAGGTACAGGGGCAAGAAAGAGAAGCATCCAGACGATAAACACATCGCGACAGGCCAGGCAAACCTAAGTCCACCACAACCAGCCACAACTGGCCTCGTCAGAATAAATCACAAGCTTGATATCGCAGTATGCCGAGTTTCACTGTGGGTCAAAAAAATGTCTTTAAAAGTCTTCTTCTAAAGTCAAGCACTTTTATTCTGACATTTTTATAATTTCTTCAGAAGTGTCAAATTTCCTAACAGTAAACATAATTGTCTGCACTCACCTTAAGTGATCTAAGTTGTGTTCCTATTGAATCTGTTGCCGCTACAAATTAAATGTTTTATTAGAAGTTCTTAAACTTTAACATTGTTTCATATTAAACCGTTTCTTGCACCTAAAAACCCAAAAAGTTTCAACAGTAATCAATCTTGGTTTAAATTTTGGCCACAAATTCTTCTTTGCTGCTAATATAATTTCACTTATTATGTTTTCTAACATAAGCAATTCATTCGCTTTATGGTCCAACCCTTTAATTCTACAAATTAAGTTTGATTGTCAATATCCTTCATTGAACTCTCAACGTAATAGCCAAGTGAGTGAAAGTCTCCATCAAGACCTTTCTTTAATACGTCAAAACGGCAATCATTTTCCTGTCATTTCCCAACAACGAATATCTAAATGATAAATTTAAAAATCAATTCCAGAAAGCAAAGTTTAGAATAATTGTTACAAACTAGATTACACAACTGGTGATAATAATAATACCAACTTAACTATAACAAACCAGAAAGTATTGTATAGACACTGTTGCTACTGCCTTGATATAATAAATATTTTATATAGGTCTTCATCGATCCATTTAATTTTATTTTTATTAGTTCTTTACCTAATAGTAGTTTTAAAAAATTTAAATTTACACAAGGTGTGTTCTACTGTAAAATATGACTAACTCTTCCAAATTACCTGCCGGTTTGTTAACACAGTAATGGTCACTTCCAATAAATTGTCGAATATAAGCTGGTACAAATTTAAAACTCATTAAGTATATCAAAGTGAAACTGATTCTTACATTTTCGTCTTGCCTTTATCTGAGAAACTAAAAATCACTTTTTTAACACTTCATTTTTCTTAAAACCAGTCATCACAAGCATTTTATATTTCTTTATAAGTAAATATTCTCAGAGTAGGAAGATTTTTTGTCGTAATTCTCACAACTCTCTTTGTTTAAGCCAAGACAAAATATTTGTATCATTCATCAATCGATCGCGTATCGCGATATGCACAAAACGGTATCGTGCACTGTAACTTGAAAAACTCTGATTTATAACAAACCTGACATGTTAATGTTATTATAAATATTATTATTATTATTAAAATAATTATTTCCGAAAGTCACCCTGCAAGCATTAGTTATTTCTTTGTTACTATTAGTAATCGGTGTAATTTTGAAAAAAGAAATCGTTCGTTAGAAATAAAATAGTGCTAAAATATATGTCAAAATTATGAAGAGTTACATTCTTGGTTATCAAGATTTTGAAAATATATTTTTTCACATATACTGGATGTAATTTAATGGATTATAGTGACTCGACTCATTTTTGAGTTAAGATCTGAGGACATTAATCTGAAAAGTAGTACTATTATTGCACTTCAACTTGGGGACGCTTTGTATGAACAAGCGGAATCCAATTTGGCTAGTTGGCTTGTTGGGAGGTCCCAATGATTTCTCCAATTAACTCGGCGATTGCGTTTGTTTGTTGCTTTGATTAAACTGCCAGATATTCTGTTTATTGATGACAGGTCCAACATCTGATTCTGGCATGCAACCATCAACTCTTCCTTTTAAGTATCTGCTCATTGTGTTTTTTCCGAAAACATAATAAAATTTGCCCCAAAACAGTTATGTTTACTCTTCATTGTCATCTACCTCGAGAGAAGCCAACTTATATTATTTAAATGCAGATTTAGATTATTTTCAAGTGAAAAATTGTTGTGTGATTTCAGATTATTTTAAAAAGCCAGTTAGGTTTATTTAGATTATTATTTAAAATAAATATCAATAGTTTGCAAACAAAAAACAAACTACGAGTAGATAAGGCTAAATATGTTGAAAAAGTCAAATTATTTGATGATTTGACATTAAGTCACTTGTAACTAACTTACTATGCAAACATGTAGTAATTACTTTATTTAAGCTACGAGTATATCTGGGATATATGTGTGACGCTATAGTTGTTACAATGAAATCTGAAACACACTAAAAAGATTGACACCCAAAATAATTGCACTGATCTTTCAAAATTTTACTAAAGCACCTAAAACAAAGATCACTAGAAAACATCAACATACTTGAACTTGAAAGTACGAGTATATTTTATATTATTCTGTTAATAATATGCTCCAACATGTAAAGAATTTTCCTGTCATCTGTCATGCAATAAAAGTCATACGCGTGAACGAAAACATTAGTAAAAGCAGATTATTAGTTATAAAACAAATTAAATCAATGGTATGAACAAAGCAGATATAGAGAAGTTTTTAAGGGATGTGAATACAACGATACTTCAGGTTCAAATCTATTTCTCGAACATAAATATGTATTATTAATACTCATATCTCGACAATCAAATGCTGAAATTGAAAAAGTACTTAGTTCTAGAACAGGAGTTCTCAATGGAGTAAACCCCCAGGGGTGAATTTTAAGTCTTCAGGGTGTGAATTGTGACCTCAGTAAGTTTGGAGAGTGAGGAAAGTTATTACAGGTTTCCTCAAAACCTTCGTAAATGAAAACATACCATATTGGTTGAATTAATATTTTATATATTCATCAATAATTGTAATTAGCATTTAATTTATAATTTATATAATGTATAAATATTCTGTTATAAGCATACTCAATGTTAAGTTGTAAAAGTGTATATAATACTTTGGAAAGAAGAGGGGGTGAGGGGGATGACATTGTGGGAAGTGGCGAGAGGGGTGAATGTGCCAAGGAAGGCACATTCTAGAACTCCTGTTCTAGAAATATGTGAAGTCCAAGCAAAGAAATTTAATCAATTACTACTTTTGGCAATTAAATTTAGAGTGATTAAAATAGTTAAGTACTGCACGCATATGTTTTACTATCTCAACAGATAAGAAGTATTGAAAGCCTTGCAATGTCAGTCTTGTGAACTTCAACTTCATGTACCAGTAACAATACATTAAAGATGATCATACACAGTGTCTACCTCTTCCACTTCTATATATCGGATCCGGTAATCACACCTTGAAGAGCACTATGTCAATCGTGTTTTTGATCCCGTCTACGATTAAATGTGTAAAATGTACAATCCTATAATAATGTACAAAATAAACAACCAAATAGATTAAATTATTTTGAAAACAAATGACTTTAGAGAATATCTGAGAACACTTAATCGATTACAAGTTATATTTCTTTACGATTTATTGAAAATATTGTGCTTTATGAGATCTACACTCAAAGCCATACAAAACTGTAAAATTGGTGTTTACCATTTGTTTAAATGTTGATGTTCATCTGTCAGTTGAGATTGGTTTACTTACCGTATTGTTTTGCATAATTTTTGTTACTTTATGAAAAGAAAATGACTCATTCCTTTGCACTTCCGTTAGTAAAATGAATAACTGTAAATTAATCAATAATAAAAAAACTATTGTTCATCAAAATTCATTTTATACTATAAATTCACAGTTGACCATTTATCTGCTTGTTTGTATTATAGCAGTTTTTATTTGATAGTTTAATTCTAACTAATTCCAATTAACTTGAAATTTTGCAGACATGATAAAACACGTACACCAGTATTTTAGACAAACAAGGAACTATAAAATAAATTATTATTATTTATTCAACTGTGCAAAGATACGGCGGGTTCTAGAAGTATCTATTCGCTTTAAAAACTTCATTTTATTTTTAGATTATTTTGTTAGATTAATTTGTTTCATATGAAAAATATTCTAGGTTTATTTCTCTTTGAATATAGATTATTTATGCTAGAAAAAGTTGGCATCCCGGTCTCTTTTAAGTCAACCAACATTTGTTATGCGAAATAGATTTATATTATTTATTTCCATTAGTATTCTCTATAATGCCAATGTTTCCAGTCAACAAGTTTTAGTCTTTTCATTTTTCAATTAAATAATAGGTTCAGTTTGATAATAGTTATACAAAACAAATAAAAAGTTCATATATTTTGGCATTAGTAACATAAAACTGGTGGGGAATTGATAATTAATCCTCTTTACCTTTAGGACTTCTGCAATATATGAAGCCAGTTAAAGTCAAAATGAACATTAATTATTTTGAGGTATTAATTTCAAGTTTTAAAAAGTCACACATCTCACTGTCCTCTTCTTTATATGTTTGCATTCCTCATTCTCAAAACAAACTATGTACTATAATGCCATTTATAAATAAGAATAAAACTAAATTTTATGGAAGTTTAATACATTAGATATCAAAAGTATTAATAATAATAATAATAATAATAATATTGAAACTATTTTCATTAAAAAAAAATACAATCCGGATATTTTGTTATAAATTAATTGCTCTTATGGAAGTAAATGCTCTAGCACTTAAGAATAAGGTATATACTTTCAAACTTCTGCTAAAACCATACTTAATTATTAATTCAACAGAAGACGGCACTGCTAGAACTAGAGATATCACCTTAGAAAATATTATTTATAAATTAAAAAACTCTTGGCACAACTCAACAGGAATTATTTGTCAAAACTCATTAATGTAAGTGGTTTGCTTTTAGAGATATTAAGAAATGGTTGTGAAACAGGCTTTTTTAAAAAAAAAACAGAGAGTTTAAAGTCCATTGGAAGGCTGAAATATCTCAGTAAATAAGGAATAATTGTAAAAAAAAAAAAAAAAAAAGTAGCGCTGTTATCCTGAAATGGCTCACTCGAGGACGAAGACATAGACTTAAATCTTAAAATTTGTCCTTTAGAAGACGTTAAGTAGAGGAGTTTTAGATAACAAAGACATGTATCGTTAAAAAGGAACTGAATTCGAGGTAAAGTCAGAAATCCTCATTGCAATTATCATTTATTCACCTCAAGGAAGAAATTTTCAACTAAGAGTGTATTTTAAACAAAATGCATAGTGTACATTTAGCAAACATTGTCTCTGGCATAGCTATTGACAAAGATAATTTTTTAAAATGTTTTGTCCTTAAAGTTAATATTTCACGTACACCACTTTATGAACCATAATAACTTTTTACTGGCTATATAGGTTTTACAGACATATAAAGACCTTATATTTATTTAAACTAACAATTTTATTTCCATTTAATTAGAGAAAAATTCGTGACTGGATTCAAGTAAAACAGTAACCTATATTATGTTTCCACAGCGTATATGTTAGCTGATTTAAGTTTACTCATTATAAACCAAAACTTAATTATTGATTAAGATAAATATATTTGAACTAAATTGAAAGAAAACTTATAAATAATATTGTATGAATACCTTTATTCTGAAGTTAATGGTTCACGATGTTAATTTAAATCAGTAACCCTGCTAGCTTCCATTTTAGGCTCACAATTTAATCTGAGGACTCCATATTTTACGGCTAAAGAATAATTTTCAGTCACTCAACAAACTAATGCAATTTTCAGTGTATTCCAATCAACCATGTGGCCATTCTCAGGCTACAAACTTTGACAATTTATATAAAGTTTAATTGACTTTGAACACCCACATTCAATAACACTAACGAACTCAACTTTTCCTAATGTTAATATCACGGAACAAAAACAATCAGAAAACAATGAGCATTTCCAAAAAAAGGAAAAACAGACTTCAATTCTAATATCGCACCACAACCTTCAGTTATTATAAAGTCGTTTCCTATTATTCATTAATTTGCAGGAGACAGAAGAATCTGTTAATATTCAAACATATAATAACATAAACTTTCGTTTCTTTGTGTCCTGTCAAACTGTTCTTTGATAATCTAAGAAATTCAAAACATTTCTTAATATACATTCCTGTTGCATCTTATAATTTAAGCAATCAAGCTGTAATAACCAAGAATATTCATATTTTATTTGCAATATTTCTCTTTGAAGTACTAATTTCACCCAATTAGGTAATAAAGATATTCTGTTGAAAGAAGAGTTTATATCTCCGTTATTGACAAATATTTTGATATAATGAAAATAAAACTCTAAATGTTACTTTACTGTAAATAATACAGTCATTATGAAAAAGGTTTATCACGGCATTTTGACTAATTTACAAATTTTGAGCCTTTCAATGTTATTTTTCGATGATGTGTGTGGTGTGTATGTGTGTGTGTGTGTGTGTGTGTGTGTGTGTGTGTGTGTGTGTGTGTGTGTGTGTGTGTGTGTGTGTGTGTGTGTGTGTGTGTGTGTGTGTGTGTGTGTGTGTGTGTGTGTATGTATGTCTATGTGTGTGTATTTTTGTGAGTGCGCATGGGTCCATTTGTTTGTTTGGTGTGATAGAAATGTCTGAGGGCACCTACAAGCTGTTTGATGTATCAAATTTATAATTCAAACAAAAATTGACACTGTTGTGTGGATGTCAGATATTGTTTTTGGATTCTGCTTCATAATGAGAAAGTTACCTTTTTTGTGAAAAAGTGAATTTAGTCAATTTTTTTTTCATTTTAAATAACTATGTCTAGAGTGTTGAAATTTCTGAATTTATTGAAGTAGTGGCAGCAATGAGGGAAAACGTTTAAGAACTTTTACAAGCACTGAAAAAACATGATTTGCAATAAAATGAACAAATTTTGACTTATGATTGATACTGAAAGATTGTGGAAGCAATACAGCTGACATCGCTTAATGGATCATAATGTAATTATGTAAAAAAATATATCACTTTTTTGAAGATGAGCTGAATGAGTTTTATCTAAATTACATGAACAGAAATAGCGCCCTGATATATTTTATGATTTCAAAAAATTATTTTTTGCTTAACGCCTAGCTACTGAAAAATGTGAAATATTGTGAAAAAATCAACTTATAAATATTATGCTACAAAAAAAAATTTCGAAAATTATAAATTCCTGGAAAATGTAATATACCTTCAAAGTATCAAGCTTCCAGCTATAAAAGTTTTAAATTATACTGAAAATCCGGCTTTGAATTTGATTTGAGTATGAAAAACTTGCTGATTACTAATATATATTTTCTCAATAAACATTACATCAATCTTATAACAGAGTACAGCACGCAGGAAAGAGATAACACTGTCTCAAAGTAAATGCATTTTTATGATTTTTGACAAACGGAAAGAAAAGTGTTTTTTTTAAAAAATACCCTAGCATGCCATAAAATTGCCAGTATAATAGTTTTATAAAAGACCAACAATTTAAAACATAATTCAAAATCAAAACATTCCTTGAAAAATAATAAGTGAAATCATCTTAAATTACAAATTATCTTAAAACAAATTTTTTTCTTACATGTTTCCGATACTTTTCAGTCAAAATTGGAATATTTTCAAGTTTTAAATGGGGACATTGTCTAGAAATAGAATAACTGTTTCTTGTTATACTTGTTAAACTTCTTTTAATTGATTTAAACATTTTTAACAAAAATGTGTTAAATAGAATTGCTATTTAATGGTTAATAAAATAAATTTAATATTCTTTAATACGATATATTAGAAGATATATTCTTAAAACTATAAAAGTAGAGGTAAATTACCAATATGTTTTAAGATGTTTTCTAACCTGTAATGAATTGATTTGACCAACAAAAGGTTGAAATCACTCTACATGTGCCACTCTTTAGTAAATCATAATATCAGATATACAGTTTTTCGTTTATTTGAGAGTCTCATTGTATATCCGTAATATTGAAAAATGGTAAATCATTTTTTATTAGGTATGACCAAACTGCAAGTAATTGATAACCACTTCTCAAATGGTTCACATATATATTTCACTTACACTTAAATAATAAGTATAATTCACTGATATGTAATTATTTTTCAAATTCACTAATATACCTAATTGATAACTCATCAGACTATAGTCTAACATTAAAATTCTTACTGTTTTCAGAAGTATTGCGTATTTTACATTTACATTATGATTTTTCTTATAATATTATAGCAATTTACTATAATATTACAAACATTCAAATGAATATCATATAATATAATATTTTTTTATAATATAATATAGTTTAATATTGCATAACATATAATTATTTTGTAAATATCTCAATTCACCTAACTGATAACTTATCAGATTATAAAGTATATTTAAAATCCTCTTTCAATAACGATTGAAGAGAGTAATGAATCATCAATGAAGTAATCATGGTTACGATGTGCAAAGATATGCAGACGACCTTGTTGTCATAAGAAGTGGAATGCTTGATCGACCTTTTTTTGTGATTACCCAGAGTCCTCTTAAAATTGTTAAAAGATATGTAAAGGGGAAAGATCCTAATATAAATCCAGGTAAACTGTCTTTATACCTTTATCAAGAAGAGAGGTAGAAGTTCTTACACCACTTCATTAAAAATATTTAACTACAATTTTGAGAGTCGTGAAATATACTGGAATCTCTTTAGATGAAATACCAAACTGGAATAGGCGTTCAACTAACAGAATGCTAAGGTCATAAAAGAATATTCTATAGCAAAATATATATTTTTTTTAGATCATTGGGTCTTGATCTCAATTCTTTCTGGGAGTTACAAATAAAGGGTTCTTGTCTAGTATACTCACTGGTATCAAAAATTAATAACAAAACCAGTAAAAGTAAGTTAACACTCATGTGGATATCTGAACAAAAGTATAAAGAGTTCAGGGGGATGATGTTTTGGAGTGTTTCGAAAAGGTTGAAGCCAAACAAGTCTTTTGTGACCTGGAACCTTTTTATACAACACATCTCTCGCTCTCTCTCTCTCTCTCTCTCCACCCTCTTTAAAAGATGTATTGAAAAATTCATAAAGAAGAAGGAAGCAGGTAAAAGGTTGCTAAAACAACCAGATCTAATTTAGAAAAAGTTCATCCAGGCTCATGCCCTAAGTTTAGTAATAATAATAATAAATGTATATCAAATTGTTATAAATCAATGATTTTAAGTGTATTATAACTTATAAAGTGGATTTAGTTGAACTAAATATTTGCTCCTAGAACGACACCAAAGTTTAAAGCATTCACATGTGGAGTTTTTAGGAAAAACTTTTAATAAATCTTGCAGTATTTAAACCACCAATGGTCTAAAGGACAAACGAATGCATCACCAACAAATCTTGAAGTAAAAAAAAATTGTAATAGTCTGCACTCATTTTACTATAAGTAAACATATTATCAATTTCATTCACAATCAAATTTTGAATGGATATACTTGAAACATAATTTGTTATTGATAACTGAAGATTCATTCTATTTTTTTAGCAAGTCTTTAATCTTCGTATTTAATTCCTTGAATCTAGATTATGAAACCAAAGCTACATCAAATGAAGCTAAAAGATACGTTTTCTATAATAGTATAACCTTTTACATTAAATCATGTCACTTCTTCTGATCGTTAGTTACTTATACATTAAGTTTATTTTGTCACTTAAGAGACAAATAGTTGGTATTTATTTTAACTCTCTACGCGAAATTACTGTATATCATAAGAAATGTGTTCGAAGAAATAGATCAGGTTAGATTACAGTGGCAATCCCTCAAAGGAACGTGTATAGGCCAAACATTGTCCCTTTGTGATAACATATAATGAAGATTGGGTATCCTCAATTTTGCCTACCTCAAGTACTTTAACGAGTACCTGACATCGTACAGGCTTACAGCTTAACATCTTCTCCGAGAGGCAACGTGATCAAATGTATTCGTAAATAAATGCATGAATAAATCGAAGGTCAGAGTGGGTAATGAACCCTGGACCTACCAGTCCAGAGGCGAGCACGTTGCTATTGGGATAACCTGGCCAGGAAATAAGTACATCTTTACGATTATTTAAAACTAATGAGAATAGAACCACATTAAAAATAGAACATACTTACATTGAATGCAGGACAAAACTTTTTTTTTAAATTATGTCTGAATTTATGACTCGAATTAAGTAATACACAGGGGTCCACAAAACACTAGGTAGTGCAGTCCATGCCTGGTGCTGAGTGTACTGATGGTCAGTATGTCTGAAACAGAGGTTTTTATTATTTTTCATCAGGACCCCTACGAATGGAAAGCTGAATGTACAGAGTGTGCTTGAACAACGCGACACCATTTATACAAAAATAATATTCTTTTGACCACATTATTAATAATGTAATAAAATATATTTTTTATTATTAATAATAATCCAATTAATTTCCATTCTTTTTATGAATATTATATAACAGATATCCCATATATTATATAATAATTCCATATTATGGATAATATATTGTGTATATTTACAACACAAAGATATCATGCAACATCAAATATAATAAAAGTTTATTAATGAAATCAAAGAGAAGATTTAGCTACCAAATAAGCAATGTACTTAATTCTTTTGTTATATGTATTTTTTTTATAAATTACGTTTCTTTCAAGTTAAATTATACGTTGTAATGAACAAATCCTGTTTTATGAAAAACAGTGTCATATTTCTTTTGCAGGCAGAGACATTTTACCGATGTTGTGGGGTTCATTGTTGATGCTGTCATAAATGAACTCGTATCTACAGGACGTAAAGCCATAGAACTTGAGCATTTAAGTTGCTTTTAAAAAGTCACTACTTTCATAAGACAAAATTTAAAACGCCCAAGAATAACTTGGTAATGCGGCTAGTTTATTGTTAAAATTACTATCGAATAAAAAAACAAAATTGCAAAAAAAATTACAACTGAGTGGAAGTGTAAAAGCCTGTATGTGTACAAGGGACACCACACTTCTAGACGTAGTGAAAAAATACAAACCAATTTTATTCTGGAATTTTTCATTCATAGTTTAATTTTTTATGTTCTAAAGGAGGAAAGTGCGGTACATTTATTATTTAGAACCCATTGTGGTTATGAGTGAGGAAAATTACCTGGTTCATTCTACATCTAGAGTCAAAGCATTGCTTTGTTACAGTTTATTGACTATAGCACTTTGCATATGGTACAGACACGGAACTGACCATTCTACGAGGGGCGACCTGCTCTAAGATTCTCTATATTTCACACAAATAATCTTGGGTCACGGCCAAGATTCAAATATGCAACCTTCTCTCCGAAAGAAAAATTTGTTATCATTTAGACCACGCATATAACTAATCTAATAAATCAATTTATAATATTTACATATTCACCTCTAAATAAATAAAAATGTTGAATTGGTAAAACAAATTAATTAACATAGGACATACTATTCAATTTAAAAATAAAAGCAACCTTTTAAGGTTGACATAGACAAATTTCCTATAGTGATGTTTAATAGTCAAATGACTTGTATAACTTGCAAAAAGTTACTTTAATTAAAAGAGTTGTTGAAGCAAAGTAGTAAATTTATATTTCGTCCAAACATTTTTTTTAATAATCTTCATTTTATATTACACTTTTAAATAAGTAATTTAATGTATAAATAAATAATTTAACTTTTCAATAAGTGAATAGTGTGTGCTTGCTCAATTACAATGATAATGATGAAAATCTAAATATACGCCGATCTTGAAATCTGCCTAAAGAGACATTGTAGTAATCAAGTAAAGGAGTATTGAATGTATCAAAGTGATTGTGCAACCTCACAAGTAACTTGGTCTCTTATTAAATTGGCTTATTGTCTTCCAAGTTGCGGTAGAATAGTACCATTCCAGGGCATTCAATATCCCAGCAGTAACAATTAATTCTAGACCCATAGCAACTTGTAATGTGGATTCCTTGTTCCTTTAATAACTTGACTTAGTAATTAAAAGCATTGTTATCAGTCAATAGTGCAAACTCAACCACGCAGAGGATTGCTCGACAGACTGGTTAATAAGGGATAATCAATCTATTATTTTATGTAATTCTATAATTACAACTAGTAGTTATAGTTGAATATAATATAACAAATCACAAACGTCGTTAAAATGGTATTTTTTTTTATTCTCATAGATTTGTATTGAAATAGAATGTTCAATATTTTAATAGAGATAGGTTTATGCTCTCCAAGTTCAATTTGTTTTATATATATATATATATATATATATATATATATATATATATATAAAGTATGTATGATAAAACCACAATATGAAATGGAAAAAAAAAGACTAAGATCCTTCAACAGTAAGAAGCGGTCTTCGTCAGAGTTACGGTTGAAGGATCTTAGTCTTTTTTTTTTTCATTTCATATTGTGGTTTGATCATTGATTGTTATTTCACGTGTTTATGTGAAATCATATATACTTTGTTTGCTCTCTGATAGCATAAATTGAAAGGCTCAGAACATTTATTTCTATTGTTTTCCTTTTTCCATTGTGGTTTAAACTTCATTGGTTGCATCACGTGCTGTTTATTTATTGTGAATATATATATTATTCAATGGCCTAAAATACATGTATTTGTGGTTTAAGTAAAGGTTCTTAGAAGGAAATGATGAAGCTTGCTTGAGAATTAACAGATATTGCACAGGCATGACGCTTACATCCTTTAATAAAAGAATAACAGAGCACATACAAGAGATCAAACACAAAATCAAATCTCACAACAATAGCCATGTCATCTCTCATTGTGCTAAACATTTAGTCTCATATAATCATCAGTTAGATACTGATCAAAACGTAGAAATATTATATAGAATCAATAAATTCCGCAAATATCTATTCTAGAAGCTTATGAAATTAACAAATCATTGTGCGATAATTCTTCTGATTACCTCAATGAGAAATCACTAACTGCACAACCTTTCTTATTTATAAAAACAAACAAGAAATAAAAGTTCTATTTTCTCTTTATTTTTTTTTTTATAATTTTTCTTTCGTATTTCATTGTGGTTTTCTGTTATATTTTCTGTACTTAGTCTTAGAGTGAATGTAAAGGCCATTGCCTAGCTTTTGGAGAAAAAAACAATTAACAAAGAAATGTACCTGTTTTTAAATATGACATAGATGTATACTTCTATATAAATAATAACCACACCCACGTACTTCTTATTTCCAGTTAGTTATACCACAGACTCTAAAGGTTGGGTATATACATTTCTTTTGCATCATTTATTTTGTAACATAGATAACTCTCTGATCCTGCTGATTTTTTTTAGTTTTATGCCTGAAGAAGAACACTACGTGTTCGAAATGCGTTGTTCAGATTATTAAACTTATATATGCGGAGACTGTTTCAATAACTTCTTTACCCTGCAACTTAACAGATGGTTAAAAGATTACTTTCATAAATATAATATTAATGTTTGTTGTACAGGATAACTTTTCTATTCTACTGTCATAAATCCTTTCCTCTATTAAGCCAATGAATTTAGCTTCACATGAACACATGTTTTTCTTTACAGTTTGTATCTAAATAGCATGTTATAATCGATAATTAAAGAGCTCTTTAAAAGTTTTATTTCAATAACCAGCCTGACTGCTGAGAATTTTGAAGTTTTCTCTCACACCTTGAAGAATTCCTTGCCGCAAAAGTGAATTCTGCACCCTTTGGGTGAAATTCCATCCTTTTTTTTTTCTTATATAAATACCAAAATTTGATTAAAAAAAGTTAATTACCAACAACCAATAACTCTTTATAAAAATGTTACCTAATCAAGAACTCTGTCGACAATATTGTACTATATGCAGTAATACCATCAATATATGAGAATTAAAGAAGACTATACAACCCTACCTCGTAAATCGCCTGTCCATTTTACCATTTTCAGGACTAACTCTATATTTAAGGAACGTTTTAAATAAACCAAATTATTTCATTCGTCGGGTTTTCACATATTTGTACCTAATAACGATACCTTATTCAACCAGCTGTTACATAATTATCAATTTTATTACCTACTTACATATATTTTTAACATGCATTTAGTAACGTTTTATTGTTGTATTATTTGTGTTATCGTTATTTGTGCCTTTTAGACTAAAGATCATTATTGTACATTTTAATAATTTCTTAAAATATCTTTTAACGATAAACTGATCATTATAAAATAAAATTTTGTGAAAAATATTTACTTAAAATTAAATGTATGTATGCTATAAAAAACATTAAAATTTTTTTTTTAATATGGCTGTAAATACTGAAAATTCAACGCGGTATAAAACTTGGTGTACCTGTTTCATTTCTTTAAACTAATTAAATTTTTACTTTACTTTAATAAAGTACAGTGGTTATGAAAAAATTTTATGTTTATTGCAAAACAGCTACTAATTTTTCACTAATAATACAGAAGCTATAGAATTTCACATTATATATGGTCGTATTAGGAATACATCTTGAATGTACAATATTGAGAGAGAAATATGACACTACTAATGACAAAATTACTATCACCTGTCTGTACTAACATGAGAAGTTTTAGGTAAATAAGTACCTTCAAACGGGAGCCATTAAAAAGAGAAGCATAATTTTTCACTCTTAAAGTAGTGACTAAAAGAGTGACAAATCAAAAGAGTCACTCTTAAATTAAACGGCAATTTAATTATATTATTCATACATAGCGTATGTAAGGATGCAACAGTTATGACCTCCAACATCTCTCCAGGATTGAACCCCGCCCCCCTCCATCAATCATATTTCTATTATAAAGGAGAGAAAATTTGCAGTCTATTGAAACTAGTACGAAATGGAAATGACTCTGTGTCGTGTAATAAGTTCAAAACATTATTAGAACGAAACATTAATGTTACACCTATGTGTTGGCAGATACAATGGATCTCAAAATATTTTACAGAGGCACCAGAATGATCACCCTGGATTCACACTTTCCTGTATTTAAAAAGCAGCCATTGTCTGGTATGCTGACTGGTCACAAGTTAATAATAAAATTAGTAAAAAAATGTTAAATCCATCTTGTACCTGCTTGAAAAGGAATATAAGGGAATGAGATAGTGAACCGGTAGGAAAAGCTTAAAGCTAAACAAAACTACAGTATGGAGTCATTTCACACAACACTCCCAAGCTTTCTCAAGAAAGTAGTTAATAAATGGATGACTCAAAAAGATAACTCTAAAGCGTATCACAGAGTACTTAGAGTAAAAGTTAGGAGGTATGTTAATGTGGCACCATCTCAGTCCAGTCATAGAACATAATTGGCCTTTAGGATACTCCAAATAAATAAACAGTTTTTTTCCTTTATCATCATGGGCTGATTTTTCATTAAATAATATGGTTAATAATTAATTAATTTATTATCAAAGAAACCTTTTTGGCAAATCCTGTGTGTAAAGTATTAATCAAGTTGATCAACTTTTAATGATGCAAACCTAATTCGGTGAATTTGTTTCACTTTTATTTCTTCACTTAAAAAGAAAAAGAATAAACTATAAACTTATACTGTCACTAATTTATATTTCATTAAATTAACTTTTATATCTAAAATGCGCTAAGGAAACTTCCACAATTGAGGTAAAACAACAAACTACGATCTTATAACACAATTATCTTTGGCCGTCAAACAAACACTTTTATGTTGTTTTTATTTTCTAAGTCCAGAGAAATATCTACTTATTATTTCCACTATTAATTGTAAAACTTCTTTAAAGTATACTTGTAAACATGTGGTTCAATGAAGAGAATTTGATAATGTGGTTCAATTAAGAGTTAAAGGATGTGAGTGTCATGCCTGTGCAATATCTGTTAATTCTCAAGCAAGCTTCATCATTTCCTTCTAATTTGATAATTTGAATTTGATAATTTTTAATCACTTACAATTTTGCACTCGAATTCTTCTAGAAAAAGTGAATTATTTCTGGATATCTTAGCTAATGACATTGCTGGGATATTTTGGTGTGCCTGCGTGAAGTCAGCCAGGATGAAGCTACAGAGAGAGCTACCTCAATCAAAATTCTCTTTAATTTAACAATTTAGAAATTGAATGTAAACCTAAAAAAGAGAGTCCGCATGCATTGCAGTAAAAAAACTCTTAAACTATCCCTTCCGTTCTTCATTCGTCATATAATAACATCTTATGGTTAATCACCTAAGAGTTATACTTGAGGTTAATCTAAAGTTAAATACCAGACCGTAATACTTGACAACATTGTTTCTTTGAAACAGTGTCTATAAAGTAGGTATATATTAAGGCTGGTTTTTTATATAAGATCGATGCCATTTATTTAGATTTATGGATACTTTTTACGAAACAAAAGACCTCATTTATAAGGTGGTAATCAGGGCTGATTACGGGTTACGAAGCAGTAAAGGCTAACAAGACTACAACTCAAATAGTCAAAGTCCAAAAAAGTATGTTCGCCATATGGTTTGGGCATCCTGGTACGCAAAAATCGTCAATATTCAGTGATATCTTACGCTAGAGTCAATCGACTGGGGAACCAAGGGAGACACTAAAATCCCATTCAATCAAACCAGCATCTGCAATTCTTATCTTCTAGAATTCCTCTACCTCATCCTCCCTAATATGATTACGGTACAGAAATACTTTGATGAACTAAAGACAATTTCCAAGTAGAATATTTAAATAACTTTCTGTCGTTTAATAGTGTGAAATTATTTACTTAATATTCAAAATCTCTATGTGATCAACTTTATCATCCTTGAATGTTTTTTATACCCAAAAGGTTTTAATGGAGTAAATTTTTATTCACCAGTTTTCAAGGTCAAATGACAAAATATGTCCATATAACTATTATGATAAAAATACAATTTATTGTATAAAAAGAACACAAAAAACTCACCCTCCCTAATTGATTCCTTATAGTATACTGTCATCACTCTTCCAATGACCAAAGGACTAGTACTTACCACATGAAAGTGCAACTAATATTTCCCTCTGACCTCACACTTTTAGCAGATCGTTATTTCAGCAGTAATAGGTAGAATCGCTATCCAACTATATTCCATATAAAAATCATTTTCCACTTCGCAATTTGTGATAAAATATTGGCAGCATTGATTAGAACTCAACTATATTTCGCTTACATGACGTTCATATAGGTTAGGTTAGGTTGCAGTGGTAGTCGCACAAGTGAACACACATAGGCCGAGCATTGTCCCTTTGTGATACCACACAATGAAGATTGATTCTACAGTGGGAGTCCTAAATTTTCCCTAACTCAAGTGTATTTAGAGTAGGGATCTTTAACGAGTACCTGACATCGTACATGCTCGGGACCCAGGGTTTAACGTCCTTCTCCGAGGGACGACGTGCTCAGATTTATTCACCTCCCGCATAAATAAATGGAAGTCGAGGTGAGGATCTAACCTCACAGACGTCCATATAGCGCTACCTCAGAGTAATAAAGCATTACACAAGTGTCTGAATTGATTATAACTCAATTAAGTTTTGTATAGATGATTTTCCTATATCCCTAATTCAATACAGTTGAAAACTGCAAGTACCGATTAGAATTCTGTACCCATTATATTGCTAAACGCAAAATGAAAGTATTAGAAATTCTATAGAATATACTCATAAATAAAGTTTATGAGTAATTAACTTCTAGTATCTCTTTTTGAAATTCGACTACATTCCGAAAAATGATATTCTTATATGGGAGTTTGAATGTATTCTAGAAAACTACCACAGTTTACTAATATTCAACTATACTCCACATACATTACAGTCGTGTAACACACTCATGAATATGTATATAGAAAGCTACCAGAATCGATTAGAAATCAAGCATATTTCGTTCACATGATGTCCGTAGAACTCTAATTCTAAGTGAACTGGGAAGAGCCACAGTTGATCAGTATATATGATTATAGTATTACGCTACTTTAATTTGTGGTAAAAATCAGGCAGGATTTATAAGAATTCAACAATATTCCGCTTATAGATGTTCATGCAACACCCATCCTTGCATCTTGAAGTTTTAAGAGATAAAGACAATTCAACGATTTCCCCATTAAATGGCTTACATATAAATCGAATACGATGTGAAATTGACAGGAAGTGTCAGAGATGATTGGGATATAGTGTCAACTATAATCTGCATACATGACGTTTTCTATATTCCTAAATTGATGAAATCTAACAAATTTGGAATCGCTTAATACAAGGTGTGTAAAAGATCCAATGGTTGTTGGTTAGAGGTTCTTAATAACTAACTACGGCAGAGAGTAGTACAATCTTTGTGCCATTTAGCATCATGCTGAACATATCCATATAGCAACCATTTTCCTTTAACCGATTTAAGGAAAAATAAAAAAAAAAGAAAATTAAATCTCTTTTAGATTGCAAGATGCTATATTTTTAAATATGACCAAATTAACTTTTTTTTCTTCACCATATCGACTTTTGAAACACACACGTTATTCTGAAATGAAACCCAAAAACTAATAAACATGATGCTTTATCTACATTTTGAGATTTATTTTCATTTTCAATTAAACTGCTTTAAACCAAACAAAACCGTTTTTCTGTTCTTTGAACACAATTAAAATTCCTTTTTTTTTTCATAATAGTTTTATGAACATATTTTGTCATTTGACCTTGAAAGCTAGTAAGCGAACATTTAATCCATTAATTAAAACATCTACTTTTAAAGTAGATAACACAGGGACTTTGAATATTTAAATAAATAATTTCACGATACTAAATGACTGCACGTTACTGAAATATTCTGCTTAAAAATTTTACTTTGTTCATCTATGTATTTAGTGTACCGTCCAAGGTCATTTAGGTATTATAAAGACCTCATTTTCAGGAACCATTTTTTCCTATGCCATTATTAATTTTATGCTTTAATTTTTTCAATGGACACAATTTAACTCCTTTTTTTTAATTAAAAGTAATATTTTTCCCGTTTTTTTCATTTTATAGAAATATTTACTCTTAAAATTCTAATTAAAAGGAAAATATTTAATTTATTCCTTTTTATAATAACTTATAGAAACCCCTGTATTGTATTTCAAATACAAAGGGATATTTAATATGTATCCGAGTTAATTCCACCTTAATTTTTTTAACAAGCTTCTTTGATAATTTAGTACCAGTAGTCAATTCATAATTTATTAAGGACTTATTGTGTGAGTCTTAATTAATTTTCATGGAAGTTATTTTTCTAATTCCACTGTTCTAATTGTAATTACTATAACATTTTTTCTTAATTTATTTCATATATTATACTTTCCATTTAAATTCATAAATTTATAAAAACTATTCTGGCTAAGCAGTAAATTTTTCATTATGATTGTATATTTGGGTGCATATTTATTTTTTTAACGAAAAATTATCTTTTTTGTGTTTAGAATAAACAATTTTATTCTATTTTTCACCTGCTTCAAGTTGTTATTTAACTTTGATATTTGTTTGTCGAATCGTCATCAGTATAAGAGCTAAGTCACAGTGGGCAGTCCATTTGTAGTAGTCGCTGCCACATACGCAGGGAGAGGAAAGGACAAAAATACAGTAACTAAAGAAAAACTAAATAATATAAATAGGATAAATAATAAATGAAAATCAAATAAAACGAGTAAGAAAATGACAGAAAAGCATAAGAAATTAAAAGGTATAATACCTACCTTTAAACAGAGAATAACTATGCTTAAGGTTAAATTCAGTTAGAGTAACAAGGAAGTTGGTAGAATGATTGAGAGAAGAGCTCTACGATAAAGATAAAACTGGAAAACATTTAAAACCTCAGAGAGGTTTATGGAAGTATAGAGAAAATTAACATCCATGGTATCTATGAGCGGGGAATGATCGGCATTTTTTAGAAGAGAGAGGGTATTGAAAGTTTGGAGTTGAACAAAGCGAAAAGTATTCTTACAATAACAAGACTGAATGGAAATGAGAGGCTATAAAAAGAAGTCAACAAAAGCTGAATGTTTTCTGTAAGGCTAACAAGCATAGCAAGAGACTTACTGGGCTTACTGAGAGGAGGTGAGTCAGACATATGAAAAAGTTTATGTATTTTGGAAAGAAAATATAATACGGGGTTAAGAATTTATGAAGGGATAAGAATTTTAATGTCATCTTGTGTAAGCTCTTCATTATGGGCTCTAGTATTCAGAAGAGAGGTTCAGCCTGTCAGAAACTCAGAGGTGGCAGGTAGAAAGAGGGATTAAAGAGTTGCCGAGTAGCCTGACTGACATAGACTTCACGGTCCATCAATACAACCCTGGAGCCTATGTCAGCCCGCATGATGACTAAAGACTTCTGATGTTTCAAACTTCTGATATCCCCTCACTCGAGTTGGATGAGATAATTTTGGGCAGTTAAGGTGTTAAGAAATTAATAGTCAAAGATTTTACAAACTATACATGAAATAAACATTTCTAGTTGATGTGAGACTTGAAGAGGAGAGTAGTTTGAACTTGTTCAATGAACTATGGAGTTTATTCAAACCAATGACAAAGCTGCCACTCGAGCACCGAATATACTTCTAACAGATAGATCTGCAAAACGTTCGCAAATATTCTAAGATTTCGACATGGTCTACTTTGGGTACAAGACTGAAACTAACCCCTTTACAAAGACCTCGGATTCAGTGCTACTAAGGTCGGGAATATGGAAGGATAGGTTGCAAATGTGACCCCAGATAGTCTGTAGTGGGAGTGGGGTTGAATAGAAGCCTCAGTCAGTTGGATACGGCAATTAACAGAAGATGAACAAGATGGAAAATGGAAAGTTGAAACAGATGAAGAGAAGAAAGAAGTATCAGAAAATGTACCGGTCGGAGAGGAAAATGGAATTTGCGAGAAAGATGCAGATATTTTATGATAGGAGTGAAGAGTGGGCACTTGAAAGGGAAGACTTGCAGTAAATATGAAAGATACAAATTAGATAGCTTTTTGTAATTAACGAGAAAGGACTGATCCAAAAGTGTATATATATATATATATATATTGATAACTGAAATAACATGAATGAAAAACAGTTAATAGGCCTCACATCAATATTTCAACCTTATTAATATATATATATATGATCAAACCACAATAAGAAATGGGAAAACAAGACTAAGATCTTTCAACCGTAACAAGCGGTCTTAGTCAGAGTCAAAAACCCAACTGAGTTTTTGACTCTGACCAAGACCGCTTGTTACGGTTGAAAGATCTTAGTCTTGTTTTCCCATTTCTTATTGTGGTTTGACCATTGATTATTATTTCACGTGTTTATGTGAAATCTTTATATATATATATATATTACCATGGACGTTACCTCTCTTTACACTAACATCGATCACGAAGAGGGCTTAGACTCTCTTCGTTACTTCTTAAACTGCAGACCTTCTCCTCACACCCCTTCTACTAATTTCCTCACAAAACTGGCTCTTTTTGTCCTGACACGTAATGTCTTTCGGTTTGATGGTAGTTTGTACATCCAAACCAGAGGCACCGCGATGGGCACTATCATGGCACCTTCTTTTGCCAACCTTTTTATGTCCAAATTAGAGCAGTCTTTCCTTTCCAGTCGTCAACTTCTTCCCCTTTTCTACACCCGGTATATTGACGACATTTTTCTAATCTGGCCCCATGGTAAGCATGAGCTAGACCTTTTCCTAGAGTCCTTTCAGAACTTTTCCTCCACTATTTCCTTCACCCATCAGGTATCCAACAGTTCCCTCTCCTTCTTAGATGTTGATGTCACCCTTAAAGACGGTTCATTTTTCTCTTCTGTTCATTTAAAAGCCACTAACTCTCAGCAATACCTCCATTATAACAGTTGTCACCCTTCACATATAAAGAAAGCTATCCCTAGATCCCTATCAATTAGAATCCATAAAATTTGCAATTCCATTAATAGTAAAACCCAACAAATTAATCTATTAAAAGAAAAATTTATTGAACGAGGATACCCTCGTAATATAATCAACAGTTCCGTCGTTCCTGCTGAGAGTATTCACCGCCCTACAGCTAGAAGAGATCGTAGAATTACTACTCCCTTCATTTCTACTTTTTTCCCTGGCTCCCACAAGCTCGGCGCTGTTATTAGGGAGTTCTTTCCTATACTTTCTTCTTCTTCGTCTACTTCTCCTATTTTCAGTCAGTCCCCTACTTTCTCCTACCGTAGACCTTCCAACCTTAAATCCATTTTTACCCATATTTCCAACAGCCCCTGTGCTAGCAGAGGGATGAAGCGATGTGAACGCCGTAACTGCCAAACCTGTCCCCTAATTAACTCCAGTCCTTACTTTACTTCCCCTCTCAATAACAACTCCTATCCTGTTCCTTCTGATACATCTTGCACTTCCTGTAACTGCGTTTACCGTTTGGAGTGTACTCGATGTGATGCTTTTTACGTTGGCTTGGCTTCAACCAAGCTGAGCCTGCGTATGAACAATCACAGGGCGTCCGTTGGTCAGCGCAGAGACCTACCCATAGCTATCCATGCTAACTCCCATGACCTCCCTTTCAATGATTGTTTCAGGGTACAAATCCTCAAACAAATCCCCGAGTCTAATTCCCATGTCACCCTTAGAGCTTCCGAAGAGGCATTCATATGCCTCCTTGGGGCTCGTTCTCCTCCTGGTCTCAACCTGTACCGTTAATTATTTTTTATTTTATTATTATTATTTTTATTATTATTATTATTTTTTTATTATTATTATTTATTTTTTATTATTATTATTTCGTATTTTTTATATATTTTTTATCTTGTTTTCTAAATAAATATTGGAGGGGTTTCTATTTTTCTTCTCCTCCGCTGGGGGGCAGCATTGCGGTGGTTCCACGAGTTACTCTGGAGGCCAGTAGCAGTTTGCTTCTCAATGCGAGTACTTCGCACTTCTTCCCGATGACGACGGATGTCGAAATATCGAAGTGAGTTCTGTAGTGTCTTTCTGTGTTCTTTTCTATGTGTTAAAGTGTATATATATATATATATATATAAGTATGTAGTTTTCATTAGTGTTTCTGTTTTCAAAGTATCTATATATACTTTGGCTTTCGTCTTCTTGCCATTCAACTTCCTTTCCTAACGACGATCGTTACAGGAGTCGAAATATTGAATGTGAGTCCTAATTTCTGTTTTTCATTCCTGTTTTCCAAAGTTTTTAAATTGTATAACATATACATATATATGCAGAAAATCACAATAAATAAGCTCGTGATGCAATCAATGAAGTTTAAACCACAATGGAAAAAGGAAAGCAATAGAAATAAATGCTCTGAGGCATTTCAAAGTATACCTTAGAGAGCAAACAAAGTAAAAACTGATATATATATATATTAGCATAGGTTGGCAGGAAATCTTTTTGAAGGCTAATTTTTTTGAAACGAAGCTGTTCCAGTCTCCTGACAGTCTTAGGAATACAAGGTGGTAATTCCCAAATAACATCACTGTGAGTTAGTTTTCAGTTGTATTAAAATTGTTGATATCTATTAAAGTGTTTCAAAAAAGTGTCTCAATGTCCTTTGGACAACTTATTTGGTAATTACCCCTTATATTCGTAAGACTGTCAGGAGACTGGAACAGCTTAGTTTGAAAGTCGTTAATGCCGAAGCTGCGGTACATTTCAACAATATATATATATCACTTAAAATAAGCAGTGACACATAAACTGAAACAAAACAAAGACTCACTTTTCAATATTCCGACCGTAATGGCGGTCGTCCTCAGGAGAAGAAGTAAATTGACGGAGGGACGACAGTCAATTTGTAATATATATATATATATATATATATTAATGATAATACCTGTTTTATAATTACTCCAATTGTAAAAATTGAGGTAAAATGCTTTAAATGTTTACTGTTTATTTATTAACAAGTTAAATATTTTAAAGTATATGAAGAATTGAATTATAAATGAATAAACTGGATTCTTGTTTATGGCCAATGAATTTATTTCAAATGTATGAGTAAGAAAGGACTGGCTGTCAGCTGAGATTAAAAAAGTTTCTTCCAGCCAATTCTTTTCTCAACTGTCTCTTCCATTTAGAACCCATGTCTCAAAACTAACAACTCAACCATTTCTTTTCCCTATCAATTTATCTAATTTACTTTGCCTTTAATTTTTCTATGCATATTCTCGTATTGAAAACAAAGTTACAAAAAAAAAACTCGTGGTTAACTTCATAGCATATATAATAATGCCATATCCATCGTTTTTTGATTATTTATGAGCTCCAACCACAAAATCTTTCGTTGATGAAAAATTATCAAAATCCTCGATTAATACATTGTTTTTTAAATCATTATTAAAATGAATAATTCACTATAAAATCGGAAAGATGATTCAAACTGGACACAATACAAGATCAAAAGCGAAAAGTGAAGAAACAAGCTCAAATTTTTGGGCCATCCATCTTCAGGAGAAAAGAGAGTGGGAGTCCAAGCACGCTGTAGACGCAACAGCAAGTAACCCGTTGGAGAGCCTCCCACTCTATTTTCTCCTGAAGACGGATTGCCCGAATATTTTAGTTAGTAAATGTGTTTCTTAACTCTGTGAGTTACTCTTCTTTGATTGTACAATAAATAATGTATTATTATTAGTTCTGGATGGTTATGACTGATAGCAAAATTTATTATAACAAGAAGCATCATATTCAATTTTTCTTGCAGTACTACCTCAGCATTTTTAAACTATTTCCTTCATATTTTAGCTCTTAGAATGATTTAGGAGTTTCTTTAAAAATAATTAGTGGGCAGGCTTCCTACACTGCCTTCCAGTTTTAGGGCTACCATAGAATTCTTAAGAATTCGGTTGCCCCTCTCCAAAGAGGGCAATGGTCCGTTACCCTGAGACTAGGGCTTGCTACTGGTAGTACCTAAGTCTTTAGTACCTAAGTAAACGGCTCATACAGAGAGATTACAAACTTGGGTGAGAAACAACTGCCACTACGAGTCCAACCTCAGTTGGCGGCATGGAGAGAGAACCTCTCCGTGGGCTCTCACCACCCTTAGTATCGACTTATTTTAAGAGTTTCGGATCAAACTCCGGACCAAATCTCCTACTGAACCTGCTCAGCTACAGGTAAGGTCAGTGGCCTTTTTTGCCCCTGGTTCAAAGAACCTGTGGATATATAAGCCAATGCAGCTTGTGGTAGAGCTACATGGCCCCACTAGGGGCGTTTAAAAATAATTGGCAAAATCAATAAATTTTTCTTTCTTTAAATAAGAGAAAATTTAAAAATATAAACTATAATAAATAAAGATGTGATGTAAGACGTGACACAACTTTCATTGACCTATTCTTGTCATCGCTACATATAATAGTGCCATCGCTACTATTTTCCAACAAACATTCTTCCTTTGCTTTCTCACTACCAGTTTAATCAATTTGGATTTAATTTAATATTATTATGTATATTTTACTGCTTTTTTTTTAATATGCTATTACAAACAGTAGTGGCGTTACGACTATTTCTGCCGTCGTAGATAATCTGTTAACCTTAAAATTCCAGAAAGTTCTCAAAATATTTATTTTAATGGTGTTACAATCAAGAATCTAATTTTAAACTGCTGTTATTAGTTCCTAACTTTCATCTTATTACAGTACTCATCAACTACAATCGTCATCAAAGAAAACCCAAACATTTTTCAAAACAAAAACGTATAATTCAAATCTTAAAAAAATTGCTTAATTAAATTAACCGGCTATAATTAGACGCCACACGACTTCCATTGACTGACTGATCGGACCCCATAAGTAATAAATTTTCAACCGCTTTAAAAAAACAAGTTTTGACAAATTTAAAATACATTTGTTTTTCATTTCAAATATTACAATTGAAAAATGAGTTTAAAAACATTATTACAGACTCAAAACATAAAAACAATCACAACCTTAGAAACTGAATTTGGTATAAAAATTCAGATTTTTTTGTTAGTATTTTGATGGTTTTAATTTTTTTTCTATTTTCTAACTTTACCCCCTCAAAATCCCACCCCCTGGAATGTGCAGCCCGGTCTCCCCCCCCCCCTTACTATGCCACTGCAAGCAGGAATCCTTTAAAAGTCTGTTTATCAGAAACTGGAAACATTTTTTTTTAAACTTGACACTGAAGAACATTTTTCACACATTGCATCCTATGAATATTAAGTATCAACTAAAAATTTCCAAGAGATTTTAATCAAAAATATTTAGACAGATTTTTAACTAAACAAAAAGAATGTTTTTTTCCTATAAAGTACTCCTAAAAAATGTAATATTGGTGCTGAGCTTGATATTCAGTCGTAGAGATAGCACAAACTTATATATTAAATTTGGTGGATATAGCTATTTTCATTTTTAAGATATTCTGGTCACACATCGATTTCTATAACCTATTCTCCTGGACCTCAAAACATGTTTCTCCATTGAAAACTCGATTTCGAAATGTTGACCAGAATACAAAACATGCATTACTCTATATTTCATATAGGCAGTAAACGAAAATAACAATCGAATTAAATTCTATTCTTTTCTATTCTATTCTTCTAGTTAATGATAGATATTTCTGGTTTTTGTTAAAAAAAAACTTAAGTCAATGAAAACTAACCCAATAAGCACAGCAGGTGACATAATTCCCAGTTGAGTTTAACATTTTTAAGTTTGTATTTCTATTTACAATAACCAATATTCTTGATTTTTTACCACTTGTTGAATCAAGAAAAAAATTTCTTAATTCTAAAATGTACTATAATGCTCCTTTCATTCAAAGCAGCATCAAAATAAGTTCACCAACTTATTAGGAGCTATTTTGTGTTAAATTTCATTATGACCATTTAACAGTGTGACTTCCATCCTGTTCTTAATGTTTAATATACAATCAGAATTTAAAATTTTTACGCATAAATGACCTTTCCATTTTATTATTAAATTTACATATTTGTCTCTTTTACAAATTATTAGAATTCTTTAAAAGTTCGTTTATTACGATTAGAGAACAATTTTTTGAAGTTGTAATACTGCAGGACAATTCCTATGCGCATTTCATTCTATATCTATTAAATGATAGATAAACAAACCAGAATCACAGGGATTTTAATCACAGTCATGCAGACAAAGTTTTGGCAAAACGATGAATTCCTATTTATATTCTTATGAAGTGCCTCTAAAAAAATGTAATTAATTAATAGTTTTTGGTTAAAGCTTGCTGTTAAGATCGGATAGGAGAATCTTATATATAAAACTTGGTGAATATAGCTATTTCAGTGTTAGGGATATCCGGTTCGCACTTACACACACCCATAAACACATGCACTCACACACAAACTCACATAAAAAGGTTTCACATAAAGACGTGAAATAACACGTGTTTATTATAAGTAATTATATAAGTTATTATAATTACTATAATTATAAGTTATTATAAGTAAATAACAATTGGTTTGATCATTGAGTAACACACATATATACATAAACACACGGAAATGATGTAATCACATGTAGTTTAATGGGTAAAGTGAGGTTTACGTTAGGCTAAATAAAAGTCAAATCAACTCGAAAAAAAAAAGACACCATTATTTAAAAAAAAATCTATATAGATTGAGGATCATTACAGAAGAAACTCTCTGTAGAAAATGCAACATGGTAGAGGAAACAGCACAACATTTGTTATTTAAAGGGAAACCTTGGCTCACTTATAGGATTTAAAGTTAAGGATTAAAACCTGAAAATGATAAAATACACAAAAAAACCTGTTGGTCTACTCTTGAGTTTCTTAAGAGTCTCAGAATAGATTTGACAGGGATTGGTCCAAAAAGATATGGGGGATGCAATATTCCCTTCAGGAATCAGCACAGGAGGGCTGACTCTGTCAGTCCCTCAGCCCTTTAAAAAAAAAAAGTTAACGTGGTTAATTACAATCTTAAATTGTTCCAATGTTTATATAATAATACCATTTTTTATAAATGTTCTGTACATAGCAATTTGATAAACAATTTTCATAATTTTGGTTTAGGTTAATATAAATGTAGATTTTATTCAAATAATTAATTATTACATAATCGTTGTTTTATATACATGGTTTACATTAAATTCAAGTGCCTCATATAAATAAAGTTATAAAGGCGGCTTCTACCCCTCAATAACTCTTTAAGAGGGAGCTCTTTAGAGATTTGATGTAATTTAATCGAATCCTTTGATAAAAATTGTTACATAATTTAGTTTTTATACATAAGATTTCAATTCAAATTAAATTTGAAATATATTAAGATTTAAAAGGGGCTTTCTTATCACCCCAATATCTCTCTTTAGGTAACATTTAAATATTTAGGTCTCATTTGATTGTCGTCCTCAATCCTTTGATTGTCATCATCAATCATTTGATTGTCGTCCTCAATCCTTTGATTGTCATCATCAATCATTTGATTGTCATCCTCCGATGTTTATAAACCATTGTACACATATAGTTATTGGGTTAGTTCTACTGAGGTTAGTACTCGTAATATTGAAGTTGCTCTTGAAGATGGGAACCAGACGGACTCGAAACCGGTCGAGCTCTCCAGAGGCTTTACGAGGTATGACGGATATTATTACTACTAATTCTAACATTGTACACATGTTGTAAGTTTAATCAAAATTGGATAGAATTTAGAAAAGTCCTCCCCCCCTCCCTGACCTCCAAAATATCTCTTTTAGAAAGTCATTTACAGATTCAGAGCCACTTCTGTTTTCCTCAAAACTCTTCGTTACATAGATTAGTGTTTTATACAAATTACTTAAATTTATTTAAAATTGCATATAGAAATATTTTAAAGTGCCCCTTCATAATTCTCTAAGCAGGGTATTTATACCTTTGAGGCTACTTCTGTTGTAAATTTTATTCCCCTTCTGAGGTACAAATATTAAACTCACGCACTAACATACACACACTACATCACAGCACAAATACACACAGTCATTGAGTATTAATCGTAATAAAGAAAAAATTGTTTCTTAAAAACAAAATTTACCCAAACGACATTTAAATATAATATGTAATATAAAAAATTAATTATTAAATAATATTTTTTATGTATACATAATTAAGAAATTAATTATTAAAAAAATAGATTAGTATAGTAGACACAAAAAAAAGTTTACTTATTTTTAAAAAAAGTTGTATTAAAACATTGAAAAATCACTTAGTTATAAATCTGTGGTACATGTTTAACTTACATAATAATTATTTAAAATGTTTTCCATCATTCTGCCAAACCCAGGAATCTAAAAATTTAAGACTAACATGATAACACAGTTTATGTATTTACTTGCAATAGAAAAAATGAAATTCAAATTAAATATTAGATTAAAGTTAATTTGTAATTATAAATTAGCGGAAGGATGAGACTCAATAATTAATAGTTCAAAATTCATGAAACTGTTTTATGATCCAAGCCTTACTCGTATATTACCTCATAAGTTAATTTTGAAGTATTTTGGTTTTAATAACTATGGATTTCTAAAAACAAAACAGCCTATGTAATTAATTATATGAACTTTTCAGAATATTTAATATGATATACTGACACATGTTGCGCAAAGGTTGGAGATTTCCACCGTAGTACCTAGTTAGCTTACTAAGGGGTCAGCCAATGATCCCTTACCCAATGACCACCCAATGGGTGGTCGTGAGTTCTGCTCTTCCACCCCTCTACTCTATATCGGATTTAAAATTTAGAAAATTTTCATGTTAATACATAGTCAGTCTGAAGTTCCTATGAGTATAGTTTCTATGAACATTTTTATGGCACAAACAGGCACAAAAGATTGGCTAAAACAATAAAAAAATGTTGAAATTTTCAAATTCTCATTGTGCCTTTTAAATTGAAATTACAATACAAATCATAGACATTACGCACATTTTTTTAGCTCAATTTGCAAAATTAAATACAAAAAAAATGTTTTCAACTATTTTATCGTTATTCTCCATTCGAAAGCAGATCTCTGCAATAACTGAAGGCATATGCTCACCTAATGAATACTAGATAAAATACCAAGATTGTTGTAACATAAAACGCACAAATCGGTGCTCAAAATGTTATTACATTTTGATGTGAAATAAGAGAATATTGTTAGTTTATTAACTATTTACTGTATTTTATTACTTTCAAAATGTAATAATGTAATGTAATAAAATGCCGCACTCTGGCATGTGCTATCCTGAGTGAACTCACTCTCGTTGCAGCTCTTTGATGCCTTAACGACCCTAGTCAATAAACTAAATCTTAATTGAATATTTTTTTTTAATCGATATAGTTTGTAAGAGTATATAATATATTCTTTTAATTGTTTTGTAAATATTGATTATCAATTTAACCATTTTTTGTAAATTGTTTATACATAAAAAGTTTTGTAAGTATTGATTATGTGTTTAATTACTAAACACGTAATACATAATAAATAAGTACTATTTTTTTTCGAAAATAAGATATCCTCCAAAAATAAACCCCAGCGTGATTTTCAGGACTTTTTGGAATATAAGCTCTCCCCCCGAAAATAAATCCTAGTTAAAATAAAGTGAAAAATATGATTTATTAAAAACTATAGCTATAGACTTAATATAGACATGAGGGATTCAGACCAATGATTCAACAGAAAATAGATATGAAGGAAAATCAGAACGGAATTCAAAATTTGGTATTTATGATGATGTTCCAGAAAAAGGTGGCATGGTGTAATAAAATTTAACAAATTTAAATAAATATTAAACAAAGATATATAAATATACTTGTTGTACTTGAAGTCCACCCACGAAAATAAGCCCCTGCACGTATTTTCGAACTAAAAAGAAAGTAAGACATTGTCTTATTCTCGGAAAAAGAAAGTAATACTAAATATGTAAATAATAGTTAATAATTATTTATGTTTTATTTACTAATGAAATAAATTAAAGAATATTCAAAGAAATTGTTTATTAAGTAGTCTAAAGATATTGAAGCAAATTATATGAGTAATTTCAAAGTGAATATTATTTAGTAGAAGGAGTGACTCGCGAACCAGAGTTAATGGGTGGCTTATTTGCTTTCAACGAACCAACGTCAAAGATGCAATCTCAAACACACAAGCTTGTATCTCGCATCTCAGATAAAACGGCCTTCACCTTCCTCCTGCAACTGATCAAAGAACTATAATTAATTCCCGCTCAATCTCGAAATTTAATGTTACTTCCTCTATCTCTGTCTTACTCATGCCTTTCACAGTTCTGCATCCTCCTATTTAGCTCTCGTCTTCTATAGAAATTAATTTTGCTAAGCCCTTATGTAATTTGACTTTAATGTGTTTAACTTTCACAACGAGATGAAAACTTAACAATCTTGTTCACAACTTTATACTTACATTGAAGTCCTTAATTAATAATTAAGCCTAGTCTGAATTTTCATATAAACAGTCTCCCTTGGAGTGATAATCTTTCTTCAATCTAAACTCTGTCAACAATGCTAGATATCGCTTTGAAATTAATTTGTATCTAACTTAAATTGCACTACCCTTTTAGAACAATAAGTTTCCATTTAAATTGAATTTGTAAAATCAATTTGCAATTACTTAAATAAACAGTCTGTTTAGTTACTAATAGTCTTCTTTTAAACAACAAGAATATAACCTCAAAGATTTAGACTGCAATAAACATTATTATGTCATGAAGTATATAGTAAATGGAGCAGTATTATTATTTTAAATGAAGTTTGTGTACTTATGAAGTAGCAACTAGAAAGAGGGAAGTAAACAACCGAGTAATCAACAAAAGCAACTTTCTAATAATGTCATTCCAAAAGAATCTATTTTTTTCTTCTTGAACAAATAAATAATAGATACACAACTACATAATGAAGTGTTACCGGAGGTTATGAGAAATCTTACCATCGGTAAGCTGACTTGGTCTTACTATTGGGAGAACAATGAATATTGAACAATGAACAATATTCAATTCTATGTTGACATAGATTTTAACCGAATATGGTACATTTTGTTCCAAACTCTATATTGCATAGGTCGCAGTAAATTTCTGCAAACAGTACATCACCACTTCTTTTCATAAGGGCATGCCATACTTTGGTATTACCGCTTGTAATTTCTTCGGCTCTTTGTTTGAACAAAACCCCTGCAAAAAATAACAACTGCTAGGAAAACTCAAGGCATCTACCTATTCAAACCCTTATCAGAAATATTCTTGCAGAAAGGTTTATGAAAACAGTACTTAATTATTGTAAGTTTTCTAACTTAATATTGTAAGTTATGCTAAGTTTTATAGCATAAGAATATGCAGTATTCTAATAATTATCACATTTATGTGTGTGTGTGTGTGTGTGTGTGATCTCCTCACAGCAGGAACCCTATTATGAGAGAATGTATTTATGTTCACACATATCACACAGGGTACAAAGTATATACAAAAATAAAACCATACTAAAATCATTATATATAAAGTTGGTGAGTTTGTTTGTTTGCTTCTTTGTTCACCCCATTCCCGTGGAGATAAAGACCTGAAATTAAATTTATATTATTAATTACCTGAATAATGTTAAATAAAAGAAAATTATGACTATATTCCCCAAATTGGAGCCAGGGTAGCAAGTTTCTTGCGTCCTCGCAGATGACAGCAGTACAAAAATATTATTATAAATGTAACAAAAATTTTTTTAATTTAATATTTGCGTAGTATAAAGATTGGTAATAAACTAAAACCATGGAGGCCAGGGTAGCCCACTGACTTGCGTGCTCGCCGATTACAGTAGCACAAATATGTTACAAATAAATGTAACAAAAATTTTTTTTAAATCTAAAATCTGAATAATATGAAAAATGGTAATAAAGTAAAGGCATTGATTCAGGGTAGCCAATCGCTTGCGTGCTCGCCGATGATAGTAGTGAAAATGTATTATATAAAAGTAAAAAAAAATAATTAAAATTTGTGAAATATAAACACTGCTAATAAAATAAAGGCATGGAGCCAGAGTAGCCTAGAGGCTTGCGTGCTCGCCGAGGACAGATCTGCAAATGTATTATAAATAAATGTAACAAATATATAATAAAGTACAACATTAGACGTTGAAAATGAATAATTTTACAAACAAACTTGGACACAACTGTCAGACAAAATACGAATGTTCGAAGGTAATATTATAAAGACATCTTCCTTTCATTAATGTTATTTTGCAATTAATATTTCAATTTGCAAGTTTTGTTTGCTTTAAATATATTTCATTGTGAACATAACTTGAACTGATGTTTTATTTATTTACTAGCAAACGTACCCGTCTTTGACGGAATCAAAAACTCTATTATACTTGGTATTCCAAAATACCATGGAATACCATACCAATTATAGTATTATACTAATACTACAATTAGAAATTATAGAATAGTATAAAATATCATTATTAGTACAGTGTTCAACAAATGCCTCTGTATGTGGTGTATACAGCCTCATAGGTATGCTCATAGATGATTACATAGTCATTAAATAAATATTCTTTATATCAGTCTTTAAAGAAAGAATGGTTATCAATAGAAATTGAATATGATTTAATTTGTACAAACCTCTGTGGTTTTAACAACACTCATGTTCAAAGAAAAGCTTTAAGTTTATTTGCTTGATTTTAAATGTCCAAAAAGAGAGCAATTTCAAGAATATCAGATTTAAAATCCATTACTATATCAAACTTTTTTTCAACTGCTCCCAAATAACATTTAGTTATGATTAAATTCTTCATCGAAGTGCAGGCATTTTCTTGCAGTAATACTTAGTGTTATTTTTATTAATCATATATAAATATGTATATAAATTTTTTCATTATATTTTATAATTAATTAAGAAATCATGATTAAGTAGTCTTGTTAAAACAATAGAATATAATTAGAGACATCAGTTCTAATAAATGAATAACTTACCATTTCATTTTTGAACTTCACAATGCTCAACTTCGAGCTTTAACATTGCTGGCTTCCACGAGAAGCTTGAAACGTCCATAATTCACATGAGTCATGGAAATATTTTGATGATACAAAATAGTATCACATTTTAATTAACACAGTAACTCTTTGCTAGAGTTAAGGACCCTTTACTTGGGCCCTTATGCTAGACAGTCAAGCTAATAAATAGTGATTTACTACGTGAACCACAAAGATTGTGGTCTAGCCTAGTGAAAGTGTCCTCAACAGTAACGTTGAAGATTGACTTTCAATCTTCCATTTCGAACGAGAAATGGGAAATCTTGTTCAAGAAGTCGATTAGAGAGTAGTAAATCAGTTGGTCCGAAGCTTATACAATGCAAATATAAAGTTATAGATTTGACGAAAATCTACGTACATTCCTGTAAGGTTTATTAAGCTGCTAACTCTCCATGTGCCTTATTAAATATTTATAATTTATATTTATTAATGAAAAGATAAGACGAAATAAAATAAGAACCTATGATATAAATATATAAATTTTTCTCCACTGAAGGAATTACTTTTCAAAAGTAGACAATATCCGAAACCGGTTGAGCACATAACACAGCGAACGAGTAAGTTTGATTTACGTATTTATAATTCAAGTTGTAGTATCCCCTATGGAAATAACAGCTTTTATTTATTTCATAGCAAATATTGTTCTTTGTTACTCCCTCAAGACTTAAGAGCGGAAAACAATTTTCTTCAAACAGCGCATTTCTAATATCATTTAAGTGCCTTCCTTGGAGTCAACTAAATTATTCTACTTATTTAGTTTTCAGATAAAACTTGAATTCTCATCACTGAGATGGTCAATCAAGTGATAGATTATAAAAGATTAGTTAATGAGATATTGTCTTGTTGATGTAGGTAAAGTTGTAATAGCAAACTGCCCTAACTGTGTTAGCTATGTAAACAAAGGACTAAGATGCCATTGGAGGGAGTTTGAGTGAAGTCAAGTTAAATAGACTTCGAAGGTAATTTCCTTCTCCTACAAAGTTATGTGCAAGTATGTATTCACAATCAATCCTATCCTTTTATCCCCAATATCAATCCCCAAGTTAATGTTCCTACTATCCTATTCTATTATCCCAAAATCAGATGACTTTTTGGTTAAAGGCAACTTCGTTTTAAAATAATAGCAGTATTTTCTGATCTTAATTTAGAATTAAATTATAAGGCTTTAGATAAGACTAGGAAAGCCGTTTTATAAATAATTACTGGGAAGAATCTTCTAAACGATTACATCAAAACTCAAAAAGCTTTCAAAATTCCAACTTTATCTAATCCAAATGATTAGTGATTACGAACCAGCTAATTAGGTCAACTGAATAACCAAATAAGGGCCACTAATTAAAAAAATGTAGATCTCTTTCTTTTAATGAAATATTTTAGTTTCTCATTTAATCATTATTTTACTGTAAGTAAAGTATTGTAATTAAAAAGAAAATCTATTTCGAGACGTCTACCGATTTTTATTTATCTCAGTTGCCTCTTAAAATTGCTTTTTTATATTTTCGTGATTATCCGTTCCAGGGTTTTCAGATTTAGAAAATTAATTATTATCCTAACAAAATTAAGACATCTGTTTAAATTAAGATTATCCTACTCTAACTTTATTTTAACGCAGTCTGCAATGTTAACAAATCTGTAGCAATCAATTGTCTAGGAAAGTAATAATGTATATTTAATACATTTTTTTTAATTTTTGAAATATCTTTAACCTAAAGCAAGATTAAATCCATTCGCAATAAAGCAATACCTAATAAAAAATGTCAAAGTTATTGAATCACCGAAAAAGTAACTTCAAATTTTTGTAATACAGTAAAGTTTTGTAATAAAGAATTAAAACGTACATTTCCATACCCCAATATTCCCCAAAGATAGTGGTGTTCTTAAACAGACCAAGAACTACATATTTATAGCAATTTTGTACATATACGTAGATCTATGGTTAAGACTCCATGCTCTGCTAAAAGCAGAAGAGTCCGTTTGTGGCATTGCTAAATACAACTGTTACAAGCTTTTCCAGTTTAGTCATTCAACTAAAAACATTCAAAGAGGATTTCCATATCTTTGATATTTCCAGCGTAATATTTTCAATAGGAGCGTTTTAAATACCTACTTTCTTTCTCTTTCTTACTTACTTTCTTAGAAAGATATAAGGTCCGTTATAGCAAGATATATAAAAGGTAAATTTACCTTAGTCGATCTTTCAACAATTTTATTGAAAACACTGCAAAAACTCAACGATAATACCGTCGAAAACGATAATTCTTATAATAACAATTTCATCAAGCTATCCTCGTCTACAGCGAATTTGATAATTTAGAGTATACAGTAGGTCATGCACAACTAATCCCCACAATATTAGTGTCGGGGCACCCTCTAAAGAGGCTTTAGTAGTCACAATTTAAGTTGTGGTATAACCAACATATACATTAATTATTCACGCATTCGATTATTAAAATCCATTACATAAAATCCATTGGAAGGCATCAATTGATTAATCTTATATAATTGATCCGAGAGCTTGATATCAAAATCCTCTTCAATATCCATGAAGCCATCTAGAGTAATTCCTTTGATAATTAAGCAATTTTCTACTTTGTCAGCCAAAATTTTACAAACCAACTGTTAATTTGCCCTTCTAATTGAATGCTGTCTTACGTTATCTTTTTACAACAGATAGTACTTAATAGTTCTCATTTTTAGTGTATTACTATTCTTCCAGTGATTTATGAAATGAATATTCGCAATAAGACAATACCTAATAAAGAATGTCAAGTTCATTGAATCACCGAAGAAGTAGCTGAAACTTAGGATCTGTTATGTAATAAGGAACTAAAAGGTACCTTTTCCATATCATCAATACCACCCAAAGACTATGTTGTTCCTAAACAGACCAAAAACTATATATCTGACACTAAGTTTTGTTCAAAAGTGCATCATATACTTTGATTACAACTCTATGTTGTATCAAATCATTACATCCAAACATTATGCCAAGGAAATCGACATAAAGTATATGTTCGATTGGCGCTGATTTGCATTTACATTCAAAAATTTTATTTTTCTTTAAAAAATTTTCAGTCACAGTAAACAAATCCGACAGTATTCCAAGATGAATTTTCAGTTTTTATTGTTATATTGCCATTAACAGTAATCAAAATTTTGTTTATAGAATACTAATTTTAAGATAATTTATCTGAATAATTTCATTCTTCTGTAATTAACCACTTAGCGTCAAAAGAACGTTTTCTGAAAGTAGAAAGTGTTTTATTTGTTCGTTTCATTGTGAGAAATAACCCTTCAGTCCACTCTAGCATAAAGCATTATTTCTAAATGAATGTAATTTTATTTTTATACATCAAATTTTATCAGTTGTATCGTGCTCAGAAGATTTTAGAAGCAGTCATAAGTCAAAATTTTTACATTATATTGCAAAAAAATACCAAAATTCTAACACTCTACAGTTAGCAGTTCAAGAAAAAAAAAAAGTATTTCAATGACGATTTTTGGCGAAGAAAGTGATTTCCTCAAAATGCAATACTGAATGAAAACAATAGAACACATCTACCCTATAGGGGGTAATATATGAAGTTGGATACATCAAACAGTCTGGCCTGTAGTGCGTCTACAAACTTTAGCATACACACCAACCTACCCTCCCATCGACATACAGGCATCATCAAAAAAGAGCAAAAAAAACCTTCAGGACAACAAAAATGTAAATTCGTGTAACTCCCGAGATCGATTTTGTTTTCATTATTACTATGTCTTTCTTATAGAAAATAAAGATGAATATCAAAATGTAAATATGAAGCAAACAATAATTTTACACTTTTTCCTTTTTTTTAGAGATTTTTACACTTTAGATGACGTCGCAGTCGAAAATTTTAAGATTTAATATTTTAGACAGCGGAATTTTTAACTGCTTCATGTTTTGTTTAAAGCATTTATTTTAAAGTATTCAAAATTCTTTAATTCATTTCTTCAGTTATAAAAACATAGAGACGTACCACCTTGCGCCACTTGACTGATCATAATGATATTATACTCAAAAATTGCAATTTTTGAGAGAGTGAGCTGTCTTTTTTTTTAGACAGAATGAGTACTAGGAACATTTTATGATTCAGAAAAATTTTTTAGTTAAACGACTAAATGAAGAAAAAATAAATTTTGTAAAAAAAATCTACTTTGTTTAGTATGGTACAAAAAAAATTCAAGGTATTCTGATTACGAAAAAAAGCAATATAGCTGTAGAAACTGAAAACAACTTGGAATAACTTATAGCCTGCTATGCCTGCCGAATTGACTTGGAAATTTTTTATCACAATCAAGTCAAAAGGAATTTTTGTTTTAAAGTTTAAGAAAAGAAATTTTAAGATATTTTAAAGAATTAATATCATATGTAAAAAAACTAAATCCTTAAAACTATAAAACCAAACGCCAAACAACAATATATTGTATGATCTTTTTCAAGGTGAAAGATGGTTGTCTAGCGAAAGTGTTATAATCAATCCATATATTGAACACCTGAACATACGAGTATCTAATTGTCAGACGTATAACGTAGGGTTACATTGAAGCATAGGAAATGTACTTTTTCGTTCTTTATGACAATATGCCTAATATTTTGATGCCACTTCTCCGGAGATTGCAGAGACATAAAATTATATTCTTTAAGAGAATTGTATTTGAACTAACGTTATTAGTTGTATTGAATTTTATTGTATTAGTTATTAACGGTATTGTATTAGTTAATAAAATATTAGTTAATATTTTATTAAACTGATTAGTTAATTAACTAATTAAAATATTAGTTAATAAAATTGTATTAGTTATTAACGGTATTGTTTAAGAGGAATTGTCTTACTACGAATATTTCAGGAACTTAAAATATTAGAAAAAAATATGACATTAAAATTACAAAAGTTCTGCTTGTAATAGCATCAGTAGTTTGGGTTAATAAACAAATTCATGAGTGAATGTGCAAATGTATATTTGTAAGTCAGCTGAAAATGTTGTGCATTTGTAAATGTAAAGCTGAAAATCAGTTGTTTAATAAAATAAGTAACCAGCTCTCAGCATGTTAGGTATCAAAATTGAAAAATCTTCAAAGCTTAATGGAATCACTCTGATCTGCTTCTTGGATGTAGATGCTTATTATAGCTTTGAATCCTTTGAATCAGCACTGGTGTACAGATATATTAATCCAGTAACTATAGAACAGATTATAATAATCTAACGCAAGATAAATTAGTATAAGTATATGGTAGTATCTGCAACGACTGAAATTGTGACTAGAATCTGTCCTCAGGAAGGAATGCTATCACCTCCACTTTGGAGATTAGTTCAGGATTACCCAGCGGATACTATAAATAATCACTGTTAGAATACAGCAAGATATGTAGAACCTTGATATAATAAGAAGAATAATAATTGGCAGTACTTCCTTTGAAATTATACATCATTCTCTCCAAATTGGTTAAAACATGGATAAAGGAGAAACATTTGGACACATAGCTGGTTATCATGGACCTATCTATACTTTTATTAACAATAGTAAGTCAGATTATTCTATATCAATGATTTCAAGTTTGTAATTACTTAAATATGTAAATAGATTTAGTAAAACAAATAATTAAATCAATTACCTACGAATCTGACAATAGGTTACTAGAAAGTTTGATATTGGCTTAGATACAGTCATACTAAAAACAAAATTCCATTGATTATCAACGATTTTTATATTATGTTTACAGTGAGTAAAACTGTGTATGACCCACTCTGTATTTTTTATTTACTATTACAATAATGTTCAAACATTTTGAACCAACACCTGCCTAAGAAAATTTGGAGTACAAGAAATGAGACTCCGAGGATTCTAGTGGATTATATTAAGGAATTTTTTTTTTACAGTATGAACAAACACTGTTAGACACATGGTGATTATAAATATGCAAAATATTTTGTTAATAAAATATTTTATTTTCTACTTATTATTAATTTGGGGTAGTCATAGAATGATTATGCGCATCAAATAGCCTCTAGCACTCAACTCCGACTTTCGGCCTTCGTGAGGTTACCCTGTTAACCTGCTATATGAAGGGACAAACGAAAGAGGAAGAGAAGGTGACCAGGGGCTGGGCCTAACAACCTTTGTTTCACATCTTTCCAACTTCCCAAATCCTCTCCTCTTATTCCAGCCCCAATCAAAGGCGTTATGCGATCAGTGCTGAAGGATGGAAAATACAGGTTACTTATTGTGATCGTAGCCTCAAGGGTACCAGGCGAACCCCTTGAATAAATAGCCTTAATGAACGTAGGGAACCTGAATGGGCATTTTCCCTGTTTGTGCAGATTCTGCAAAGAAGAGGAAGAAACACCGTTGTACATACTGGCTGACTGTGAGGCAACTTTGCTGCACAAAGGTAGTTGCTTCGGGACACTCAACAAAACCATAGAAAAACGTTTACCTCTGGAGCAAGCAAAAGTGCTGAGCTTCTTGGACGCCTTGAAGCAAACTGCTGGGGTACTTCGTACAGAAGGGGGGAAGTACAATAGGTTTTAAGATGCAGAGCTACAGTCACCCTTAAATAATAATAATTCCAAGTAATTCATTCGAATTAAAATTTACAGTTGTACTTTATTTTCAAAATGTTTATATAATTGAAATTTACTATGAAAAGAATGAGGCACTGTTTTTATTTTGATTTGCGAAAGGGTGAAACTGACTTGCAAATCCTTTATACACAGATCAAAAGCCGCAACGTTGACGGACCATAATGATGTTTTGCATAAACCAAGGGTGCATATTTTTATGAAAACCTACCTCAGGCCTGACCGTAAGAACGATAGATTTTTACAACACTATTACTACCATCCTCTTTGTCTCTAACAATCAGGATATGATCCACTATTAGGGTAATAAAGAGGTCAATGGGTGACCAAATCTTTCCAGGTTTTTTTTTTTTTTTTAATAAATTAACAATAATGATATCTTATATACTAACTTCTGTGGCACTAACAATATGCATGTATTTAATAATGTTGTAATTAACAATCAAAAGAAAACATTTTGTGATGGGTAATATTAATATTTGCAATAGTTCTCAGATAAATAAAAGTAGGGACATACTGGAGTGTTAATTTTTTTTTATATATTGGTTAAACTTTTTTTAACACAGGTGACAGCTTCTTTCAAGGTTTCTCGAGATTATTGAAACAGTACTAAACTGCTATGAATTAAAAGATTTGCTACCAAAACTGAGTCAGACATTATTACAAGAAGTTAGCAGCAGTCAAAAAGATGGATAGATTTTACACAAAGAAGTAATTTTTATTTCAAAATTTTTCCGTAGTTTGCTTATGATATAATTAAATAAACATGTATTTTGCTTCTCACCAGTTTTTCTTTTGACAGTTTATCAACAGAGAAATAATGTACCTGACATTTTCCTATACCTAGACTCCATTGCATTTTTGAGGCTGTCACACACATGTAATAGGGGTTTACAAGGAGTATGAAATGCCTTTATAAATTTGGTTGGAAGGATGCCTTATAAATAGAACAGGTTCAAAATCAGTCTTTGCCTAACCACCTGATAAAATTGTATTTAATAATACATCCTTGGAAGAAGAACTGTATAGTCTCTGAGCAATATAAAAGCATATACTGAACATATTCTTTTCTTTTTGTTCAGCTAATGTTCACATACAGCTAAAATTTCTTCTTGATATTTTCATTATAAAAGTATATCATTAAAAAAGTGAATGATTTTAAACTCATGGACAATCCAATATTAAACTCAAAAGTTACTATGACAGCAAAAAAAATATTTCCTGACTTGTCACATTCATTCAAAAAATAACAATAAATTATTTTTTCTGAGTTAAAATGGATAAACAAACAAAAGTCTCCACACAAATGAAGTTTTGTTTGTTTACCCATTTTACCTCAGAATGATTAAATACCACACAATTACGGATTGCATAACTATTGATTTAAAATTATTTTTGTTTTTAGTGATAAAAAAGTATTAACTTATTAAATAATTGTGAAATTTTAATTTTAGTTAAACTAAAGCATATGGCGATAAAAGCATGTGGAATACTTCATTAGTCTGCCTTCGATGTTTTAGCACATTCTTTGTATAGTTTTAATTTTAGCATTTACTAGACTACCTGTGACCCGTTGGGTCATCTAACACCTCCCTTTTTAATACAATCATGTTCACATAAATACAGATAAACTCTCAATTAATTCATTTCTAATAAAGAGCTTAATGAACATATTTTTAAGACAATTGTCTTTATTTATATTTTTTGAACAATTTGAATTTTCCAAAAAAACTTTAATGTTTTCTCTTTGTTTGACCCTACTGAAAGCAATATGTAATTGGCCATGTTGAAATACTGCTTTACCAAAATGAACTAAAACTTTCTTTAGAGTCTATCCTTGAGACTTATAGTCATGGCAAATGCTAACTGCATTGGAAATTGAATCCTTGAAAAAGGAATGTTGTCCTCTTCAGATAAAACAATTTTCAATCTTGGATTAAAACTATTTCTCTTTGACACCGTGATGCGATAATTTTACAAGCAATTACTTTATCATAAAGCTCCAGTTGTTAGTCTTGTTCCATTACATAAGCGATGGATCAATACATACACATGACAGGAGTATCCCTTTTGAGTTCTAGCTTATGTTGGAGTAATCCAAACAACTCTAGTGAGTCAAGGAATTCTTAAGGATAATGTGTGACTTCTGTTCCTACACAAACCGAGTTGTATGACAGATATTGTTTAATTTCTCCTGAAAATTATTCAATGAACCTATAATTAATTTCACTGTGTATTTCGTTAAATGGAACTTACATCGAATTTTCTGTGAACATAGTTGTGGTTGGCGAATGAAGAGTAGATGTATTCAATACACTAATCAAACATTATATGTACGGATAAACATGTCTTCGGGTAGTAATAATTCATTCTTTTCAACTCTGTCTTCAACAATATTTATCAGAAATTTTGAATATTCCTCATCTCTTTCTTGAACTCTCATATTTCTAGTTAAATGGAATTTAGTAAATTTGCGCTACAAGTAAGACTAATATAAGCTTTATAGATGATATCAGCATCAGTTACTCTCTTGACAACTGGAAGAAGTTGCCAATTCCTGAGAGGCTACAGCCAATACAATTAGTCCTGAACTTCTTAATTTAGAGAGAATTAGTTTTATTTAGAACTTTTCTGTACCTTCCGATGCACCGGGAGCCTTACTCTAACCTTTTTATTGAAATAGATATATCAAAAGAAGAAAATTTAGGCACTATGACAAAGTGTTTTTTGATTACAGACACCATTGTATGCTGTTGATATTTTACTTATCTTATCTTGATAATTTCTTAAACTTCTGTTAGCTATAATAAATATCATTTGTTGATATACTAAATAATTGTTTCATATTCTCATCGAATATTCATTAAATTTTCTCTTTCTAAATTTATTATAATTAAATCATTATAATTTAGGTCGGAAAACTATTATTTAATCTTTCGATGTCATTTATATTAGGGTTTAGTAGCTTGTACAAAAATCCCTTTGGCGCAGAAGTTACCGCGTTGGACCTCCAATGTCAAGGTTCGATTCTCACCAAATTTCTAAAATTTTATTCAGTTTACAGCATGTGCAAATATTTAAACAAGACCATTAGAGTTTTATAAGCATATAGATGCCACCGAAGCGAGTACTTCAAACTAAGAAATCAACATTTCATCATAATTTGAACTAAGATGCTAACTACATTGTTATAAATAAATTTAATTCATAATCTGTAAGCTAGAGATATAACTTTACTTATAGTATACGGAGTGTAGGCCACTTCAATTTTTTTTATCACAGCACTATTGAGTCTTAATCAAATCGGTTACATATTGAGTAATTTCTTCAGTAAAAAAAATATGGATACCTTGTATTTACAGAAATTTAAATAAATCCAATTTCGCAAATCACCTAACTGAACACGGATTTGAACCTGACAACATAGAAAACTCAATGGACTTACTAAAGACGGGACAGAAAGGTCAGAGACTCAATATTATTGAACAACTTAAAATTTATAAACATAAAAATTCGGGTAATTTAATAAACGAACTAATAAACCACCAAACCGATATTCTATGCAATCAAAATAAAAAGATAACTGGACATACATTATGAAGACGTAAATAAATATAAAAGAATCAGACTAGATAATATAAACTAAATTCAAAAATAACGCAATAATATCAAATAACAATATCTAGATAACTGTGGATTGGATATAAACCCCGTAACAGCTCCTTAGGTTAGTTCCGATTGAAGATGGAGAACGTCAGAAAGCTCTGCAACGACTCCAAGAACATCTTACTATTTTCCCTATATAATACGGTTTTCCCTACTACTAATATAAAAATAACTGGGCTCAAATTATTTCAAAAGCACAATTACACGAATTTTCATACATACCTACATTTGTGATGGTATACTCGCCAACAATTTTTTTAAAAATGTTTTTGAAATTGCAGCTCTAGGTTTCTCGGTTCCTAAAACTGCAACAATTAATGTAATAGCACTAATGAAAAGAAAGATCACATATTTGTAGTGTACTTGAATGTTAATTTAAATTTCATATTTAAAAATGTAACATGGAAATTTGTTATTCATTTAAAATAAATAAAATTAGTCTCCCATATAATTGACAATAATTAATAATAATTAAATCTGATTTTTTTTCAAATCTCTATACATACTTTAACACTTCTGTATTATAGTTTCCTGATTACATTTCAATTAAATTGGAATATGTTATAACACTCTATCAAATAAAACTTACTTGTGTTATGTTTTTCCTCCGTGCTATCCTCTGTTATCAGAGAAAAAATATATTAGTAATTAGCTAGTCAGTCATAACCAAATTAAATTCAAAGTCAGCTTTTCAGTATAATTTCACACTTTTGTAGCTGGAAGCTAGAAATTTTTAAAAATAATAGATATGATCTATTAGACTTTCGTTTATTGATTTTGTATCCTCAAAGGTTATGCCAAAATTTCAAGACTCTAGAATTAGTAGTTTAAAAGAAAAGAAAAATATCTCAAAGCAGGTTTTTGAAAAAAAAAATGACTTTCCCATCATGCATAACTGCTGCTCCCAAACAATAGGGCTCCTCTACACTATGAGGCCCTTTTTTGTGTAAAATCTCAGTTTGATCCATCAATGATTCTGGACCGTAGCGTGGTCACAAACTTTGAATACATACTCACCCACCCTCCCACTCACACACAGACGTCATCGAAAAAAACTTCATAAAACGACTTCTGGGACCTCAAAACATGTAACTCCGGCAAAATCTCGAGATCGAATTTTTTGACGCTCACTATACTTTACTTATAGTGAAGTACAAATTTGTGGAATAAAATTTGTAGAAAATTCTATCTTTGATTGACGAAATGTTTTCAAATTTTCTTCTAAGTCAATTGATTTTTTTTTTAATATTTAATCTGAATATTTTTTAATCCACTTTATGCATCTTTTATACCTTATAACTTTTACAGATTGAGATGACACAATCTTCCAGTATGAGCTATTCAAGATGTAAATAGTGTTCACAAGGAATATGGCCTGTTATTTACCAAAAACTCGACTTCTTAAACATCAATATTTTTTACCCTAGACCTGAAATAATTGTTCGCGATATTTCACACGAAGCCTTGGCCATAAAGATTTCGAAGAAAATGAAATTCCTCACCCCACTTTGAATTAGACGTCATTTGGCCTTTTCTATGAATTTGTTTAAAACTATTAAAAGAAATACTATGGACACGTAACAATTATAGCTTACTACATATGAACTGCATGTCTTTATTACATCGTTGTTTGCTAGTTCACGCAATTTGATTAATCAGTTCTAGAGTAATTGTAAATATGTATGGTGTAATGTAACATAACAAAAGGTGGTATGTTGTTATTTTTTTAACCAATACATTTGCTCCTTATATCAATGTGTTATTTTTTACTTGGCTGTTTAATATAAATTACAGTGATCACACAGGAAATATATTTGGACATTAATAAAAAAAAAACTGAAAAATATTGGTAATTTAAAAACTTAATAATATTTGACAAACATAGTTCTTGCTGTAGTCGAAAACCTTATTCATTTTATTGAAACATATGAAGTTCTAGCTGTCCTTAATCTAAATTAAGAAAATTAGTTTCTTTTCTTTCCCGCTCGTTTCGCCATACTGTAAAGTTGTGTACATAGACTAACAAGCACTCATTATCATCTGGTTTGTTACCCTAGTTATTAGAATCTTAGTAGTTTCTTGGTGTCTTATCTAACCTACAACCTAAAGAATTCCTTTCATTTCTGAAAGAGTTATGACATATTTAATTTACAGATTGACACTAATCAATACAGATTGAGATTCAAAATCCGGCAAGTAGGTACCTGGGGACTGCCAGATTTTCGAAATTTATTATTTTGTATAGTATTCTCCGTATATATTTTTAAAAAAATTCCCCCTTTACAGTCCTTCAATAGAAAAAAACAAACACTAAGAAAAAGACAACAGGCAGACACATGATTTATATACAGGATGGATGATTTATAGTGATGATTGAAAAATCCCGTAACTATAAATTCGGAACCTTCACAAATCTAGAACAGATTTCGGCAACGCATTTTCTTATTTCCCACGTTGGTGCACCCACTATTTAGCTTCTTTCCTAAGAAGTACTGTATGGAGTATTTTATTTAGTTTAATTAAAATTCTTCGGAGGATCAGTTTTATTTAGTTGAATTAAAATTCTGTATAACTAACTACCTTTACTGTATTTTATTTAGTTCATGAATAATAAAATTTCACTTGATTTTTACTTTTTGCATTGAAGGGCAGTAGAGGTGGTATTTTTTTAATATTTACGGGTTCACAATAAAAAATTATAAATTTCGAAAAGCCTGCAGTCTACAGGTCTCTAAACTGCCGGATTTTGATTGTCAATTTGTATTCGTAAAAGTAAATAGTGTCATTACTACATCAGAAATGAAAGGCATTCTTTAGATTGTAGATTGGACAAGGCAGCAAAAAACTACTATAATTCTACCAACTATGATAAAGAGTGCTTGTAAGTCTATGTACTCAACTTTACAGTATAGCGAAACGAGGAGGAAAGAAAGGAAACTAATTTTCTTATTTTAGATAAAACACAGCTAGAACTTCCTATAAATAAATAAACTACCTATGTTTCAATAAAATGAATAAGGTTTTCCACTACAGCAAGAACTGTACGTCTGTCAATACTAAATTTTTTTATGACCAATATTCTGTTTTTTTTATAATGTCAAAATACATTTCCTGTATGATGACTGTAATTTATATCAAACAACTAAGTAAAATAACACATTGAAGTAAATTTGCAGGAGCAAATCGTACTGCAAATGTATTGGTTCAAGAAATACAAAATACACCTTGATATGTTATTATATCAAACCATACAAACTCGTATGCAGTACACACCATACAAAGTCGTAAGCAGTACACAACATACACATTTATAATTACTCTAGACTTGATTAACCGAACTGCGTGAAATAGCAAAGAACGATGTAATATCCCTGTCCAAGATCACAGTCAAGTCACGAGTGGTAAACTGTAATTGTCCCAGCTTCATACTATTTCTTTTAACAGTTTTAAACATATACTTTTCATATAACAAATCAGTTTATTGAAAGTAATTAACCATTTTTTCAAAAACTTTTTTTAAGTTTAAATTATAGATCTGTTGCCTTGATTCTAGTATCAAAGTACTAAGTTGATGTCAAAAAATTGGACAAGATTTGTGAGTAGAGCAAGTAGAGACAACTACTTCTTATGTGCAAAGTTCTTGGATGTTTATTATAAAATACTAATTTTGAGAGGATAGTATGTGCAAAATGTTAATGTCAATAGCTAGGCGACTTTTTGTTTTTTAAATTCACAAAATTCACTATCATAAACCATTCTTACCATGCAATTCAACTAAAAAAATTATATATATATAGAAAGTGGATTTTGGTAGCAGTCCTTCTTTTAAACACATACTATTAAAAACACGACTATAGTTGGCAGAAACTTGCTTCTTTATAAGTTTCTCTATCTTCCTAAATAAAAAAAAAATTGAGATTCTCAATTGGAAAAAGCAATTGAGAATCATTCTCGTCCTGCAGATGTATCTTTGGAGTTGAAACATGTTGACTGTTAACTGTGAATAACAGCGACCCCTTAGGTCACTCACCCAGCTTTGAACAAACAACCTTAATCCCTCTAATTGACTCTACTTTGCTTATATAAAAGGAAAAAGCAATTGAGAATCATTCTCGTCCTGAAGATGGCTCCATGAAGGAGTTGAAACACGTTGACTGTTAACTGTGTAGGAAGTTTGTTATAGAGTTTAGATACAACAACGAAATTATTATTTAGGAAGATAGATAAACTTATAAAGAAGCAAGTTTCTGCAAATTATGGTTATATTTTTAATATATATATATATATATATATATATATATATATATACACGAGTTCAAAATTCAAGAAAAGTAACACACAAAGTAAGGAAACACACTTACAGACTCAAATTTTCGGGTAATCCGTCTTCAGGAGAAAAGAGAAAGGGAGACCAAGTACGTTGTAGACGCAACGGCAAGTAACCCAACGGGTCTACAACGTGCTTGGTCTCCATTTCTCTTTTCTCCTGAAGACGGATTACCCGAAAATTTGATTCTGTAAGTGTGTTTCCTTAACCTGTGTGCTACTTTTCTTGAATTTTGAACTCGTATTAAGTGATATATATATATATATATATATATATATATATATATATATATATAGAGAGAAGAAGAGAGAGAGAGAGAGAGAGAGAGAGAGAGAGAGAGAGAGAGAGTCTAATTGACTTTACTTTGCTTTGTATAGTTCACCACAGTGTAAAGAGTTATTTCAATGCATAACTACATAAAATCCGTGAAACAGATACAATATTATTCAAAAATATATGCGTGTTAGACATTACTAAGGTAATGTCTAATCAACTGAGATTTAATAAGTGTCGACTGTAATCAAGTAGAGATAATTAGAAAAAAAGTACATAAACTATAGGAGAAAAATATTTTATATAAATTATATTAAATATCATACAGTTTATGTAGGACTAGATTTTAAAAGTCCATCACACGAGCAAGTTTCTTGAGACGATTGAGAAGAACATCTCCTCGGCGAATAGCAGCCTTATAGAGAAGACTACGGTCACGCTCGAGTTCAGGGGCTTCCTTGGAACGGGATTCATCGCCGAGGGGAGCACTGGTAACGACTGTCCGGTGCACGGCGTCTATCTTGCATTGTAGGCGGCCTGATGCGGCGAATCGAGCAACCTCTGCCTCCACAAATTCTTCCGTTACCCCAAAGGACTGCGCCATATACGCCAAACTAAGTGAACGATAGGCCTGTAGGATCTGCTTGTAAGCTCGTAATCGCATCTCCTAGAGAAAGGACATATCCATCTGTTATTCATTAACCACCGGTACTATTAACATAAAAATATGTAGATTCGCACACACATCAATGGAAACTTTATTTATTTAATAATCAAGTAAAGGAGCCTCGGAGCTTTGCTATCATACAACTTAGTTTCCATACTGATCATTCAATAATGATAATTGTGCACTCAAATAACAGTACCAAAAACAGATAGCTGCAATAACCTAAAACCTCGGATACATCAGGACTGTGAAGTTAGAGGCGAGACCTTTATTGGTGCTGCGAGAGTCCGAGTAGGTAAAAATTGTCCAACTAGACCTTCGACTCTGACTCTTCAAAAAAATCATGTAATTCAATTAACCAAAAAATAACCTTTATTTTACTATCCTATATAATCAGGCATGAGCAGATATATTTCCAAAAACAATTCAAGAGTCAGGAAAGATATCTGACGTATTTGCTATGAAATTGGTTGTTTAATAGCAGTAAATTTTGTACATTGAATGCCATCACCATAGCAAACTGTTGTCAAAAAAAAATGGTGCAGGAAAATATTGTATTTTTGTCGTATATAATTATAGATACTTCATTACTAGTAAACATTTGTATTTACTTCAGTTAAATAATATGCATTAGCAATCATCTATAACAATAATTACATACGAAATTACCTACCGTATGGAACAATGGCATTTCTGACAACTTTTCTAACCGCAGTAACAAGAGTGCAACAGAAAATATTTTTTTTTTAAAAAAAATAAAAAGCACTTAGTTCATATGCATCGGTCAATTAAAATTGCCGTTTTGTCATTTATGAGACATAACATACATTAAGATTTCTAAGTTTGAAAATAAAAATATTTCCTGCTTAATAGGTATTATTATAGTTGGTATCCGAGCAGAAATTGAACCTGAAATTTCTATAGTCTGAATCAAAGGTTCCATTAGACTCCACGGTCCTAATGTATATCTATCTACATTTTATTCTATAAAGTTAACAGTTCTAAATAAGATATATTTTCATAAATAATTATAACTTAATTAATAACTAGAATTACATTATTAATTAAGTCAAGTGTTTTTTTTATGTAATAGGCATAAAGATTAGACTCGTGTTTGAATGCTCGGTGATTTTTTGCTGGTGAAAAAATATTTATCAGCGGAATAACATACTATTTATAAACATTTTTTTTCAATTTGACTCAACTACCCCTATGTCAACATATCATTAAGTTTTTGACCACTTAATACCATTTTTTAAACAAAAATTAATACAAACTACCTGTTCCATTATTTTCCATAGCAAAAAATTGCGAAGCATGCAAACAAAGTCTAACCTTTAAGTCTCTTACATAAAAACAACACATACTATATTGTCAAAACTTGAACATATGATCGTGAAGAGCGTACCAACAGAACAAAATAAAATTTGAAATCAGAGTTTAAAGAGCCTGTAGAAATCAAAAAAGTGTCCTTACTGTTTGATCACACTTCGTAACTATAATTGAATACCCAAAGTATTCTAATATACCAAAAGTAAGCTATAATTTAATATGTTTCTTTTTTTTTCATTCAGAGAAACAAATTATTAATCATCAAACGAAAATATTTAACTGTAATATTACATGAACTTTAAATGCGGTAAGTTATACAGATAAATAAAATATTGTAAACACAAACCTGAACATAGTGTTTGTTCATCAAACGAAAATATTTAACTGTAATATTACATGAACTTTAAATGCGGTAAGTTGTACAGATAAATAAAATATTGTAAACACAAACCTGAATACAGTGTTTGTTCATCAAACGAAAATATTTAACTGTAATATTACATGAACCTTTAAATGCGGTAAGTTATACAGATAAATAAAATATTGTAAACACAAACCTGAACATAGTGTTTGTAATGAGGATGAAGAAGAGGATCCCTTTTCATTTCTGTTTCGACTTGGGCCAAGTTGAGTAAGAAGTCGCCATACCTTCCTTCATAAAAGGACAGAAAATAATCCTTGAGGTTCTTATAAGAAGAGTGGAGTGCCTGGGCCATGACTCCATGGTGTAATAATTTCTGTTTAAGTTCTGAACGAGGAAGTGCAATCATGCAGGAAAGAACGGTGTATTTGATGATGGTGCCAAAATGGGCAAGCTCGTATGACTCAAATGTGGGTACAACGTCCACAAACAACCTGGCTGCCTTACTGTATTCCCGAATAGCCAGACTGAATACCCCAGCGTAAGCCTTGAGTTTGTTACGAGCACTCCAGTCAGCTCCACTGGTTTCAATAAGTTCCATTGCCTTCTCGATAGCATCAGTCATACCTTTAATATTACAATCATGGAAATAGGAAATTCTAAACAATGTGAACACCGCATCAATGCGGTGAGTTTTCGGCACACTCTTGTCATTTAGTTTAGAGTTAGCTAATTCAGATGCCGCTTCTTTATCCCCAATAGAACACAGATAGTCCAATTTCGCCTTCCAGAACCCACTTACTTCATCTTCCTCGTCTAAAACACTGTTTTCATGTTCCTTTTCTAACTGGACCAGGCGCTCAGCATTTGCTGCACACATCTTGTCATACAATGCCTTGTCCAACGGCCATCCCAAGTCTGAACATACCTGTCAAAAATAAATATTACTTCAGAAACGGTCAAATAATTCAAGCAATGAATAATGAATTCGGATGAGTCTTCAATTTTTTACCCTACACACTATATCTCATACATACCAAAAAAAAATTGTGCCCTCATTCAAAGGAAGAAAGAAAATATCTCAATAACCACTAGAGTTAATGAATAAAGTTAAAATTAATTACTAAACAACATGCCATTAGTCCAGAAAATAACCAAATTCATATTAAATGTCGGAAATAATTCATGCATTTATAACAAAAATTAAATGCCTTCAATTATAATGCAAACCAATTTTCTAAATGTGTACTACATTCAAAGGTTCCAGTTTATAAACCAGATTCACTCATTTCAATAACACTACAAAAATAAGATTTGTTTATTTTTAAACACTAAGTCATTAAAAAGTAATTACCTCAAAATATAATAAGTACGAAGTAAAACATATATATTTTGGGTTAGGCAATTACATTCCTAAATGATTCACAGACAGGATATAGCCACAAAGAAAATAGTATTTCATATCCTATATGCCGTAGAAAGAAGCCTTGCCATTCATTTTATTTCGTATTAAAAAAAATAATACCTGTTTATAATAAGGAGCCATATTCCCTTGTTTTATCCCATTAAGTAGCTGTTCCTTTATAGATTGATCATTTGCATATTCTGGAAGTTTCAAAGCAAACTTTAACTGAGCCAGAGCCATGTATGGGGGTGTTACACCTTCTCCTTCCATTTTTTTAAAAAACTAAAAAGAATAAAATATGTTATCACATTAATTCTTAACAACTCATAATTTAAGCTAATTTGATGGAAGATACCTCCAAATAATATCCCTATAAAACAAAATGAAATTCCGCAGCGTCAGACTAACCCCTTTGAAACCTCCATAATGAATCTTGTTGTGCGGATATTTCACAACTGTGTCAACACTGATAGTTGATAATATAGTGAATCAGAATCACTTCTAATCTAAGTTTTGTTTTGCTGTTTATTTGTGCTTGTGTTTTTCATAGATCAAAATCATGGATTGGTTATTTGGTAAACGTTTGACGCCAGAAGAAATGCTTAAGAAAAATCAAAGGGCTCTGAAGAAGGCTGAAAGAGATTTAGATAGAGAAAAAGCTCGAATGGAACAACAGGAAAAGAAGATAATTGCTGAAATTAAAAAAATGGCTAAAGAAGGTCAGATGGATGCCGTAAAGATTATGGCTAAAGATTTAGTCCGGACTAGGAAGTACTGTCAAAAATTTATGTTGATGAAAGCCAACATACAGGCTGTTTCTTTGAAAATACAATCATTAAGGTCTCAAAATACTATGGCTCAGGCAATGAAGGGTGTAACGAAAGCCATGCAGAATATGAATAGACGTCTGAACCTACCTCAAATTCAAAGAATTTTACAAGAGTTTGAAAAACAGTCTGAAATAATGGATATGAAAGAGGAGATTATGAATGATGCCATAGATGATGCTATGGAAGATGAAGATGACGAGGAAGAAACAGACGCTGTAGTTTCTCAGGTGTTGGATGAATTAGGTCTTCAGTTGAATGATAAACTTTCTGGATTACCTCAAGCAAACAATTCATTATCGATATCAACCAGTAAAGTGCCAGTACCTGCTGGAGGAAGTGGTGGAGGTGGTCAATTTTCAGATGCAGATGCAGACTTACAAGCAAGACTGGAAAATTTAAGGAAAGAGTGATATCCTGTTCAATTAATATATATCTTGTTTTCGAGTTGTTTCTTTATAAGTGATAAGAAAAAGTATTGCAAATATTTCTGGATAAATTATCTTAATGCTGTAAACATAAAAATAATCAAGAGAAGAATTGCAATCATCAATAAACTCCTCTCAACAACTAGGGAGTATATTCTTTTATTGTTAAGTTTTTAATGTAAAAACATTTTCATGTAATACTTAAAATGTTAAATTATAAGTGTACTCATATCTGTGATAGATTTAAGCTGTAAATAAACATTACTTATATTTTGTTCCTAATTATTCTTGATTTGCTGTTGAAATATTGTATTTTCTCTTATGGCTAGAGTTTGCCAACTTAGAATTTACTGTCAAGAATAATTGAAAACAAAATCATTTAAATTGTTGTGAATCGAAGATTATCCTTTGTTACATCCAAGAACAATCTAGAAGTTCATAACTTCTAGTATAAATTTAGGTATTAACCATTATTTAATACTTTCCTGTGCAATTTATGGAAATTATGTAAATATGTTCTAATGTTTAAAATAAACCTTATTACCGTATAGTAGTTTTTTAAATCCTCTCCATCAGTGTTCTGAAATGGCAATATTTCTTTTTGAATCACAATTACCACTCAAATTGGCAAGTTATGTCTAAATTCAATTCTCATGATTCAAAGGTAAAGTCTTTCAAGAATTTTTACAGTTCCCTGACTATGAAATATAGTTTTTTTTTATGATATATTCCATATAAAAAATGTCTCATTCAACTAAATTTTTTAAATATTTGAGTTAGATTTCCCTGTATGTAGTGAAAAATAAGTGCTTTGCTTATATTGGTATAAAGAAATATTTCTTTATAAAAAGATTTTTCTATTACCATTATAAAAATAATGAGGAATATATTAAAATTTGGTGAATTTAGATATTTAAATTTAGCATATATAAATATTTGGTACTGATTTAAATTTTTTTTACTTAGTGTATTTATTTTTGCTAACCTGCTACTATCAGGCGCTTTTTGTATACAACTCGGCTGGGGCGTTATTTCTGCACGTGGAATTTAGATTTACTTCTCTTCATTGTACCTAATTGTGACTATACTTTTAATAATTTCTGGTTATTGGTGGCATATATAAAAATGGGAGAGGCTACCGAAACCACAGAAAACAGCAATCATGGCGAAGAGAAACATGAACGTGAAACCGGTTCAGTTGTAGATGAATTGTTACACAAAAGAATTATTAACCAGATAGAGGTAATTGAACATTCTATATAATTAAGGTTTGTTTATATAAATTAAAGTTTGTTTTTAATTGACATATTTTTTTAAGTACTATTTTGGTGACATTAACCTGACCAGAGATAAGTTCCTTCAAGAACAGATTAAGTTGGATGACGGATGGATCCCAATGGATATATTATTAAAATTCAACAGGCTAGCAAGTATTTGTTCTGAAAAAAAGCAAATAATACAAGCTCTAGAAAAGTCTGAATTGATGGAGGTACACTTAGTTTGTTTTTTTGAGCTTTTCCAGTTAACTAGCTTTAATAAATAACCTTTATTTACTTTTAGGTTAATGAAGATCAAACTAAGATAAGGAGAACGCCAGAAAAGCCCTTCATTTTGAGCGAAGACAATAGAAAACTGTTAATGAAACGTACGGTATATTGCAAAGGCTTCCCTTTAGAAAATGTTTCCGTGGATGATGCACTGGCATTCTTTCAAAATTATGGAAAGGTTGATAGCGTTGTGGTGAGTTCTAAAATATCAATCTCTGTTTAAAAGCTTTTTGTGTTAGGATTTTAAACTAAGTTCATCTTTAATTTTTGAACTAAGAAGATGACATAATTGTCAAAATTTTTGAATAGAAAACAATTTGTTAAGAACAAAACCTTCATTCCGCACCATTTCGATGTTCAGTGTTAGTACTAATTTATGGTAAAATTTGGTGCAACCGATGTAGAATAAATCTATAACGTACTGATCCATTACAAAAACAAGTGGCCCAATAGACATTCAAAGAACTGATATACTTATCGTTTCATGTCAATACCACCCTGATAGCGTTCGTACTTCTTCACTTCCTTTCAGAATTTCTTTTTAAACTCATATCTTCTTAAATAAACTTGAACTGTATCTGTGGGACATTTAATATTCTGTAAAAAATAGGTTAGAGTTACCTTCTTCATGCTGGCATTATTGGTTAAAAAATTATTTATACTTATAGTGAGTATTATAATAGAACGTAATAAGTCTAGGAGACCGACGGTATTATATTTCATGTTAGTGGTCAATTTCATTATTGGTCTTTAATTTGTAATTAAAGTTTAATATTAGTTGGATTTTGAGAGTTCGATATAATTCTCAACATAACAGCTGGTATAATCTTATCTTTACCCACGTATACTAATTCTGTTTGTTATTAACATACAACAATATTAAATTATTATTCAATTTTTGAATCATTATCGTATAAAAATTGTTATCTTTAATATATAAATTATTTGGTTATGTACAAGATTGTTAGGAATTTTTCCCTTCGGTGTAAACGCAATACTTTCTTCTTACATCATAGCATATATACCCCATGTTACTCGGATTTATTGTTAAAAGGATATTAAAAGTGAAACAGTTTGCAAGTTGTGATTTTAATTTTATTATTCGATGTATTTATTTTCAATATGTTATATTCTAATAGTGAACACTGTTGTCGCAAAACAGTTTTGTGATAAACGATCTACTACGATAAACGCTGGGTGGAAGGCCGTTTTCCAATCGGGAATTGAAATGAGTAATCGTGGTACTCAAGGGTGATATCAATAACGAAACATTGTTGACAAATACTATCATGTTGCTCAAAAGATGATATGAAATGACGGTATTGTATTTCTTTAAGTGTTGTGATATTGTATGGTTCCATTGAGGAACAGTGTTCTCAATAAGCATTGTATGACTAGATTCATTTTACCTCTACTTCAGAAATGACAGTCTGTTCCAATTTTAACAACGATTGAACAATAATAGAAAAAATGTAAAGAAATCTGTAATCTATATTTTTTCCTTAAAATTGCAGATTAATTTCAGAACTAATGAACTAGCGATTATTCTTAATAAATAAAATCCTCGCAAATGGCTCATTTTAGTCCTACTATTATGATAATATGACTGCTTTCAGGGATAGGAAACTAAGAAGTTATTTTTTTTATAACTGTATTTATAATAATCGGAATATTTATAAAATTCATATTAAAATATTTTATTAAATATAAGAAATTATCTTTTTTAAATTCATGTATTCACTTTAATATAATGCTCTTCCATTGATATACATATATGTATACTATTTCCAGTTATGTGTCTTATTTTTTAATTTGGTTGTAATCAGTGGTAATTTTGTTGTGGAAGTTTCTGTTAAAGAATGTGAAATCATAGGAGTCAAGGATATCGGAAAGAAATAGGTCAAAGTGCAATGTGTGAATCTAGTAGGATAGTAGAATTTAGTTGTTCTGTTGTCAAATTCTTGTCAAAGCGTTCTGTTGGCCCAGCTTAATAATTTGTTGTATCAATTTTTGTTTACCGTCATTTGCCCTCTGCTTGAAATATAGTATAATGAAAGTATTGCATTCAAATAAAAATTTCTTAATCGAATTTTCAAAGGCAGTGTACGTTTTGAAGGTCCCATGAGTTCAGTGAAACATGTTTGGCAAATTGATTTATCTATAGGTGAGCAGAATATTTCCAAAACTGAAATAGTTATAATCACTAAATTAATTTAAGTTTTTCTTATCATTTAGATGAAACAGCTGTATTATTTACTTGATACTGTGCTAATGACCATACTCGTTTATAGACCTGTTAAAACAAGAACAGTAAACCCTCACTTTTCGCGGATAATGGGGACCGAAGACATCCGCGAATAATGGACGCGCCTTTATAAAAGCCTCTAAAGCTCAAACAATGACCTTTCCAACAAAGAGAGAATTTACTGAATACTTACTGTGTTGTAAATAAAAATGAAAAAAAAAATAAATAATTAATAAAAAAATTACGTCTTTACCGACTATAAGAAAGAAAGAGAGAGGGAATTATACCCTTAATGTATTGTACAGTAAATAATAATGCAAGTAAATGAAACAAAAAAATTCGTAACTATCCTTTATTTTAATTTGTAGATGAAAAGGCCTATATTTTTACTTCTATTTTTTGATATTTTTATTATTCTCTTGTTATAATTGATTAGGTTTTAATACTATTCATTAATTTTTAGTCTTTATTGAATACTTTTTTAATAGCTTTAATTAGACTTTAATTTAATACTGTAGAATATATTTTGACCCAGCAAGTCACTGGTTGTTTGATATCTTTCTCAGTCGTACAAGAAGGGTCCTGTATATTTTCTTTAATACTAACTACTGTACTTTTTCATTACCAGTTGTATTTTTTTTATTTTTTACTACAATTACAGTTTATTTTTATTTCAGTTTTTAAAACTGAACCACGAACTAGAGAGGGATTACTGTATTTTGTTTCAGTTTCAGGTCGTATTTTTTTTGTAAATTATGTTTTAACAATCATTTAAATTCTCCATTCTTAAGTTTCTTTAATTTGCAACTTCAAAATAAAAGATAACACAAATTTAAATTGGAATTTTTCAAATATTTCATTTTCATTTTTTTTTTAAATATTTCCTATTTCTTAAACAACATCTATAATTATGTTTTTCAGCTTCGACATTGGACTGATAGAAACTCTAAGAAGAGATTTTTTAAGGGATCTGTATTTGTTGTATTCTCAACAGTAGAAGAAGCTGCAGAATTTTTAAAACAAGAATCTGTGAAGCATGGAGATACTGAACTAATCAAAATGTGGCAGTAAGTAGATATACCCATGAATTTAAACAGAAGTCATTTATTAGTAGTCTTTTTTTTTTATTATTTACATAGTATCTTAACTGTAATATTACTTTCCATATTAATAATTTGAAGGTTTGAAATTAACTGTCACTTATACTGTAGAAACTGTTTGGGAACCACTGAAATATTCCTTTTAGTTAAATTAAATTAAATAAGTTAATGAAATAGTTCAGTTTTCAAAGTTAACTAGGAGCAAACATTTCTTTTTAAATTTTAAATAATAATAATAACAATAATAATTATTATTTTATGATTAAACTATGCCTTCAAACAAGTCACATTGTAAATGGAGATTCTGAAAATTATCAGACTTGGAAAGGAAATTTTGAAATCAATCATAGGTTAGATTAGGTTAGGTTACAGTGGCCGTCCCGAGAGAGAACACATATAGGCCGCAAGCCGGCCCCTTGTGATACCACAAAGAAGAATTAGGGGCTATTCTCCCATGTCCCTGGTCCACTCGAACCATCTCGAGAGAGCAATAAATCTAGACAGATCCCTGATACCAGTGGATACTAAGTTCTCAAGATTGTCAAAGAAATTTTCTTCTAATGCTTCTTTTTTTCTTTGAGCCAAACCAGGGCATTGACAGAGAAAGTGAAAAACTGTCTCTTCCTCTTCTGTAAGCTGGTATCTCTGAAAAGCAGAACCTAACATTTGTATTAGACAAACTGTTAAATATGTGTTAATCATATACTGAAAGAGGCGTAGTCAATCTATTTATTTCTCAATTAAATTTAATTTAATGGTTTCCAAAATTTATATTTTTAAAAAATGTATTTATGCGTAAATAAATGTAAGGAATTAATAAATCACATGGAAAGTATTGAATTGGTTAGTGGCTAGAATCTTTAGTCTGTACGTTCGACTTACGACCGTACTGACATGCGAATATTTCGATATACGACGAAATATTAATCGAGTAACTCGTCACGATATTCGAAGATTTTCTCGAGATACGATGAATGATGAAGCGTTGCAAAGTGATCGTAATGAAGCGAGTGGAAATGAAGTAAAGACAGAATGCCTGAATGAGTGAAATTAAAGAAGGTAAAGAAGAAAATTAGAAAGAAAAGTAAAAAGACAGAATTTCTCTCTGTACAAACGTTGTAAGCTAGGTTTCATTTTACATTATTTGAAGCATAAAATTTAAAACGAGAAAATAAATAAGCTATATTACTTAGTGTGAATTAGATAGTAGGTTACGGTAAGCTCTCCATCCCATCTAATCCTCCTCTACCTTCATATCCTCCGTCTCCTCTGACCTTTATCCGCAAGTCTCTAAGAAAAGGGGATTTTCTATGCTTTATTTCTTATTTACATACTTGTATGTGTAATTGTTATTGATATCCATATTCATGCAGTATTCCTTAAGGATTTATCATAGGTTTTTGCCTGTGAAACAGATTAACCGAATTATAAGTGTCCTTATGGGAAAATTAATCTCGACTTACTATCATTTCAATATTTCTTAACAACACCTACTGGAGTTATGTATGAAAAAATTATTAAAATGATTACACATGAAAAATCGGTATCAAGAAATATTATCGAATCATCTGTGGTTAAATTTAATAGATCAAGTATTATAAACATTAGTAAGGGTTTATTCAAGCTCGACTTAGTATTGACGAGGGCACTAGCCTCATCGAAGAGGTTTGACAGCTGGCAGAGAGCTTTTTACTTTTTGTTCCTGCACTCCTTTGTTTGCCCTAAAATCTCTCCCTGAACTATTGTCCTTTCCTGCACTTTACACCCTTTATATATGCATAGGAAACCAAAGTTTATCAGGACTCGGTTAGTTCTTCAGGTTCAAATTAAACTCTCATTGCCAACGTTTCGGTTTTTATTTAAAACCTTTTTCATAGGCTCATAACACATCTATATGTTCTTCTTATCAATATTTATATAATTTGGAATAATAAGTATGGGTTTCTATGAGGATATAAGAAGAACATATGCATGTGATATGAGCCTATGATAAAAGTTTTAAATAAAAACCGAAACGTTGGCAATGAGAGTTTAATTTGAGTCCTGATAAACTTTAGTTTTCTTTCTATTCCACGGTCGATAAGAGTGGTATTTTAAAAGGGTGAAAGTACAGGAAAGGACTAATGTCTAGAAAGGGATGTTTGGGGAAACAAAGGAGTACAGTGAGAAAAAGTAAAAAACTATCCGCTAGCTGTCAACCCTCTTTGAAGAGGCTATTGCCCTCGTGACGAAAGTATCAAGTTTGAAGAGACCGTTACTAATGTTTATAATATTTGATCTATTAAATTTAATTAGAGACGATTCAATAATACAACATTGATTTTTCATAGGTAATAAATTTAGCTCCTGTCCAATCAATTTGATGATTTTCATTTGTTATATGCAAGAATAAGGCACTACTTTTTTCCTGTCTACTTACGTTATATTGGTATTGTTTTACACGTGCATATAAAAAATGAAAATCATCATATTGATTGGACAGGAGCTAAATTTATTACCTATGAAAAATCAATGTTGTTAAGAAATATTATTGAATCGTCTCTAATTAAATTTAATAGATCAAATATTATAAACATTAGTAATGGTCTCTTCAAACTTGATACTTTCGTCACGAGGGCAATAGCCTCTTCAAAGAGGGTTGACAGCTAGCGGATAGTTTTTTACTTTTTCTTACTGTACTCCTTTGTTTCCCCAAACATCCCTTTCTGGACATTAGTCCTTTCCTGTACTTTCACCCTTTTATAATACCACTCTTCCCTCCCACTCTTCTCAACTCCTCACCAGATGTTTTCTGCATCTAGTGTTCAGTTGGGTTTTTGACTCTGACGAAGACCGCTTGTTACGGTTAAAAGTTCTTAGTCTTGTTTTCCCATTTCTTATTGTGGTTTGATCATTGATTGTTATTTCACGTGTTTATGTGAAATCTTTATATATATATCAATGATCAAACCACAATAAGAAATGGGAAAACAAGACTAAGATATATTTATATATATATCTTCCCTCCCACTCCTCTCAACCTTCCAGATGTTTGTACATCTTTTGTTTCAGTTGGACTTTGACTCTGATCAAGACCGCCGCTTGTTGTAGTTGAAAGATCTTGGTCTTTTTTCTCATTTCTTATTGTGGTTTGGACGTTAAATAGAATATATACCATATAGTTAGCAAGATTTCACAATAAACAGGTGTAATAAAAATCAAACCACAGTAAGAATAGAGAAAAAAAAACTTAAGATCTTTCAATCATAACAAGACTGATTGTTACGGTTGAAAGATCTTAGTCGTTTTTCTCTTTTTACTGTGGTTTGGATGTTGTTAGTATATAGTATAACGTCATTTTCCTCCAGAGTCACTTGTTGGAATAGTTACCTTAATTTTATTAAAATGTGTACAGCTTGGGTTTATGTTTATTTGAGTGTTTTGTTCTGCAGGGAAGATTATATAGAGAAACAGAGAAAGGAACGATTGGAACAGAAACTAAGCAGTCAGAAGCGGCGAAAGGAAAATGTAAGAAGAATATTATATGTTGATATAAATCTTAAACCTCTATTAATAATATAAGCACTTCTAGTATATTAAAGTTTAGTCATATTGCTTTATTTAAAAAAAAAAATAAAATTTAGTTAATTTTTAACCACTAGAAGTTCTTTTTTACTCATGTAGCATTTTTACTCAGTATATCAAAGATAAAGAATTTAAACAGGTCTTTGCGTTAAGTAAATTCAATAAATATATTTCAAGTAAAGGATATTTTCTTGTATGGATGATTATGTAAAATAAAGAAAATAAAGTTCATATAAAAAAAAATTATCACTAACAATAGTGCATACATAAATCAGTTTTCATTTTCGTCACTTACAAATCAATTCCCCAGAGTATAGCCCAGACACGACTTGGGTTACCAGGCCTGTAGGATTAGAGTTGTGTAGTAGAAATGTATAAAAAGTTGGTGCAGGAAATTGATTCCTAAAAGTTATATCCTGCTTAATACTATATATATTTACTTCCTTCATTATATTATTTAATATCACATGGGCATATGGGTCCCGAAAAACAATACAGGAGGTTATATTGATATTGGATTTGTGTTGGTTCAATGAAGATAATAATAAATGTAAACATTGTAGACTTCAAGGTTGCACCATAGAAAACTGACTCCTAAATTTGATGCCCTAGTTGTTTATGGTACAAGGTTGCTGGGAAATATTTTTGAAAACTAACCAAAGTATTTTTGTCTAATCATGTGAACATCAGTGTTATTCATAATACTACAAACACAAGCCATGTAGAAGTTGGATAACCATATCGCATTTCAAAAAACTAAGGATATATCTTCCTTTTTTTTTATTTCCTGATGACATTTTATTTTAACGGAATAAACGGCAATTATTTCACAGAAACCTGTGAATTAAAATAACTGTTTTTGTCGAATGTGAGTTAATATTCACTTAGAAGAAATAAGAATTTCCTATTGAGCTAGGAATAGCTCAATTATTGATATAGGTATAGGAATATAGTTCTTAGGTTCCACTGAACTGATGGAAATTAGAGGTAAGCATTTTTTTAAAGAAATTCACTGAAATGCTGTTAACTTATAGTTTTCTTTTAAACCGTGTCATATAGAAAGTGTGATATCATTGTTTAGTAATGTTACATTTGTTATTATAGAAACAGAAAAAAAATCGTGACAATGAAAATGAAGAAGAGGAGGAGGAAGAGGATAAGAAGGAGGACCGAGATGGTCTACCTCGAGGTGCTGTGGTGCACATGACAGGACTGGGTGACCAAACCAAACGGGAAGAGGTCAAGGAAGCTGTAGAAAACCTTGGTTTTCCCGTAGCCTACGTTGACTTCAGTCAAGGTGACCCTGGTGGCTGGCTCAGGCTGGAGCATGCCAACTCAGCCCAACTGGTTTGTTTATAATTTTTTGTTTAATATCCACCTTTAAAGAGTTTAATTTTGAAGTGTAATGATGGACTCATGTCTTATCATATGTGACGATCATTCTAGAAAAATGCTCTGAACTCTCAATGTACTATACAATTTCAATGTATTATATTGTATTGAAATGTTGGATGGAATATAGATAATTGGTTTTACTTTAAACTTCATTTTTGACAATTTTAAAATGTTAATATCACCCATCCTGATTTTGCTTTTTTCTCCCCTAAGAAATTTTATCAGTCTTAAAAATATCATAAAAGGATTCATGTGGGCTCAAATATGTATATACTGTCAAAATTGATTTACATAGTTACAATTAAAGAAAAGTTCCACAGATGTAAATCTGGCACGTAGGATTTGTGGTCGATGGCTTCTCTGCACATTACTTAAATTTGTTTGTACCTTGTGAAAATTGCTATATGAAGCCTAATATTTTAATAAAAAATAGTGGTATTCTAATAGACATACCAATGTCATTTCATTCTGAAGGAGTTCAGAATAAATAGTAAACATATTTATCATTCGTCGATCGTGATACAAATCAATAAGTAAACAATCATATTGTTGTCATTATATCAGATTGTTATAGAAAAGTCGTGTAAGTTTCAATAACTTTTCCGAGAGGGGTTTTGGATTTCACTGGCCAGGCGTCATCCTTTCCTGCCATTCCCTACCCACCATTTTTAATTTTGGAGTGTAATAATGGATTCATGTCTCATCACATGTTGACAGTGCTCACAATTTACGCAATTCATTTAGGTAGTGATGAAATGTCATGATATAACACACCTAGATGCAGTTTAAACTCTAGTACAATATACAAATGAGCTATTATTTTTGAAAGTGGTAGAAGTCCATTTTTGTATGTATCGAGATAATTAAAGGTTTGCATTTGAGTTAATTTAAAAATATTGGCAGACATTAATCTATTCGAGTGATGTTTTTGACAGTATACACCTTTTAAATTTTGTTATGAAATAATAATTTTTTTTTTATAAATAAATGATTTCCTCAGCTCAAAATGGATTTATACCATTTTTAAAAATAACGTATTACAAAAAATGAAAACTGAAATAAATGTAAGTCCATGTTTTTATAGAACATTAGCTTTACTAAAATGGATTTTAATGTAAAAAGTAATAATGAATACATGTAAATACTCGATTAATCAAATTCATTACGAGTTAATATTATTTATATTAAAAAAGCTATATGAATAAACAAGTGTATAATGTAAATAACTTCGTTAAGATAACAAAACATAAAAACTTACAATTTTAAAATTATTGGTCTTTTACTACTAGTTTAGTGAAGTATTCAATGGCACTGTAGTGCACAGTGCAGTCAAAATAATCAATAATAATTGCAATAAGAAAGTTGTTTTAATTATAACTGTTAGGAATGGACTTATTCCACTTTCAAAATAAATATTTTGGCGGTAACATTTTATAGCAAAACGTTTTTCTTTTACTTTATGTCAAATCGTACTCCATTGAATGTATAATTAAAAATATGAAGAGAAGATGTCTATATCTTACTAAACTTATCGTTAACTCATTATTTTTTATAAAGTGGACTTACACCACGTTAAAAAATAACGGCTCAAATTATCATGAAACGCAAGAGTCGGAGTTGGCAGTTTAGTGCTGTGACTTTATAGTCCTGCAAAAAATATCACCCTATTTACTTATCCAAGGTCCCAATCGGCGATTGATAACCAAACAATTCATAGAAACTGCATATTTCTATGACAAACGGACTTACCCCTTAACCAGACGATCTAATGTTCCCACTTATAGTGGCAGAAGTGTATACTCAGTCCAGGGCTGAAATAATGGTCGAACTTTGATGAAAACCGCTCCCTTCTATAAAGACTCAATAACTTACTATGATATTGATGTCTGTAGATACACTGGAGCACCGATGAGTTATTTCATTTGTTTAGAAACAACAGTATTCTTGAGGGCGTTATAAAACTTTATTCAGTACGATGAAATCGTATATTTTTATAGAAGAAATTAAAAAAATTTAACTTTTAAAAAAAATTAACTAATTATTTTTTTTAACTAATTAAAAAAAATTAAAACTGTGGTATTTATTATTTTCTTTCAGTTGGTTAAAAAATTGGAGGAGAGTGAAGGAGGAAAGCTGAAGGTTGGTGAAGTAGAGCTGGATGTAAGACTACTAGAAGGTGAAGAGGAGACAAACTTCCTCGAGAGAGTTAAGAAGGAAATGATGAAAAGGAGGTTCCAGAGCAGGAGGAAGGGTCGAGGAGGTGAATTAATTATTTCTGTGTTATTCACAATGCGGGGGGGGGGGCAGAAAAAAATCACATGAGTTAACCTATAACAGCTGTTTTGAACAAGTTTTTCTTTCTCAGAGGTTTAATTAAAAATTAAAATAAAAAGACTGTTAAAAGAGTTACAGAAATAGCTCTGACAATTTACTTACAAATTTACCTCCTTGCCTATTCAAGCATAAATTACACAAATATTAGCCTTAAACACTATAACTAGTAAAGTTTAACTTCAGATGGTATATTTTTTCAGGACGAGCTAATGCGGGACGTGGCAGAAAGCGAAGGAATCAGAGCCCCGATAGTGGTCCGGCTTCCAAACAGCAGAAGGAATAACAGAATATAACTGTTTCCCTCATAGGCCTAGCAGCCTTTTAAATCCGAACATATTTCTTTAGGTATATACCTGGTTAGTTTGCGATTTGACCAATATTTTGTATTGGATATTACAGCAAAGTTGAAAGGTTAATTTGAAAAAGGTTACCGATGACTAATAGGATTATGGGAATTTTAAAAATAAACAAAAAATTGCTACAAGAAATGGAATCAGGTTTAAATTTAGCTTTTGGAAACTAAAGTCTTAATTGTTTTGATTAGAATCTTAAGTGTTTATTTAATATCGAATGATTAGTAATCAGTCAAGAATTACCATATATTATATATATATGACAGGAATAGGTATCTTTGTGCAAAAACTATTTGTTTGCAAAATGAAATTTATTAATTAAATTGACTATTTTTTCATTGAATTACCATCAAGAAACGTTACCTTTTTAAATTGTTGAACATCTGTTGTTCTTAATCTTGAAAATCGGTTAGTTCAGGTGTACTCAGCGTGGTCTTCCTCACTCAGGAGTACCTAGCGGATTAAAGAGGCTCACAAATCCACTAATAAACATGGACCCCTATATATATATATATATATATATATTAGAATACGTTGGCAGCAGGTCTTCTCTCAAACATATCTGGTTAAAATTTGCAGCAGCTTCTGCACTCACTAACTTTGCGCTGGTGGCCTCGATCCTTCGGGCGATTTTTCTTTCTTCTGGCTGCAGTTGCCATAACATCTGATGTTATGGCAACTGCAGTCAGAAGAAAGAAAAATCACCCGAAGGATCGAGGCCACCAGCGCAAAGTTAGTGAGTGCAGAAGCTGCTGCAAATTTTAACCATATATATATATATATATATATATATATATCCATCAATATACAATAAGAAAACTACAAGGTGGTGGCTAGAAAATCGGAAACTTTGCCAAAAAGTTAAAAGAAAGGGTTGCTTTTTTTCAAAAGAAAAACCTTTACAAAGGCGGAAAATTTGAAAGTCAGGTGAGATCGTGAATAAAATGCATGCTTACTGCTTTCTATTTTGGTCCCTTTTAGATTGGTTTTAGGTTTTATTTTGATGCCCACATTGTGGAAAGAAATAGGAAATAGCTTTCAGAATTTTCAAAGGCACGTGATTATTCTTTTCAAAAAATGAAAATCCGATTTGGGGACTGACAAAATTCTAGTTGTTTCCAAATTTTTTTTTTTTTTTCAACGATTACAAGGCATCATTTTAATAACGTTGTTGCAACTTTGACGTGGTTAGACGTCTCCTCTAACCACCTTCGCTTGCCTTTGGAAGTATCAAAGCTGTTTCCTGTTTCCTTCTATGATGTGAGTATCAAATGAAACCTATAATAAATAAAAAGAGGGATCGAAATAGAAGCATTTTAGGGTGTTAAAATCATGCATTTTATTCATAATCTCATCTGACCTTCAAATTTTCCACTTTTCTACCGACCACGCTATATATTAATAATGTCTGGACAAATGTTCAAACATTATTATTAAAACATCAGGCATAATGTTATTGATTTGTAATGCTGATATAATTTAAAATCTTAACATTAATCTATTTTTGTGCTTCATCAGCACATGTTCTCTTTTTAAATTTGCATAATATTTGTAAATGTTAATAAAGATGGTTTTTTTGTGCTAAATAGTTATTTGTATTTTGAATTTTTGATATAATGGAATCTTTCATTCTGTTTTTTAGTTAGGTATTAACAAATATCTTTTTTGGAAGTTTACACTTGTTTATATATATACAAGTGTATGTAAAAATTTATGTATTCAACTTATACTAACAAACAAACTTTGAGGGACCTCTGGGTTAATGTTAAAAAGTGTGATGATTATTTTCTGATTAGTATTAAAAGAAATCTCAAACGTTAAATAACCTTAAGTTTTATGCCCTCAAAATAACTTATATTCCAAATTGTTTCATTATGCAATATTCAAACTCTCCTAAATCAGGTTCGTTTTGGTTTTTTTTTTTTTTGTTTACTGACTCAAGTGCCCTTGAATTGTTGTTGTCTTCTGTCTTTTCGTGTTAAAATTGTTTATTTCATTTTTTGTCCTAGACGATTCAGTGAAACTACTTTTTACGATGTATCTTCAAACAATTGGTTTTGTGTACTTTTTGAAAATTTATTTTTGTTATTTTGTATGATTCTTTCATATTCATGTATGGAAAAAGTTAATAAACAAGTGAAGTGAATTTATTTGTGTTTTCTTGAAGAATCTGTGACTGATAAGGGTGTTTTCAGATTTTTCTTTATCACAATCAAACATGGAATACTCTTTACTTTTAACGAGAATTACTTTCATCAATTCAGCACTAACGAGAGGATGTTTATCTGTTGTATACAGCGAAGTATATTTTATTTGAATTTATGTTATCCCAAAATCAGATACTTAAAATAAGTTTGCGCGTCCCATATATGTTTCCTATAAACTCTTAAGTAAATTTGAGAATAAAAAATCTAGGACTTTCAAGGTAAAATGGCGTTAATGCCAAGCTGAATAAGGTATGTTTTCCTGATACACATTGTGTGACTGAATTAGTTGTTTTCAAATAACATTTTATTTAGAGATTGCTCCATTATCCCAGAATTCAGTGGGATAAAGAGAAGTAGAAGGAAATATTGTTTTAGAGGATCATGATGGGCCAGAAGCTTACACTGTCGATCCGGTGTTCGATACTCTAGCCCTCGATTTATTCACGCGTAAGGTGGAAAAGGGTATGTGGTCTCTCGGAGGGAATGTCATCAGTTGGTTCCTAGACTGTACGATGTCGAGTACTCGTTAAAGATCCCTACTCTATTCTTTTGGTTAGTTGAACTAACCAAAATGTAGGGCTCCCAATTTAGAATGTTCATTGTATGGTACTACACAGGTCCTGTCTTTAAATTGAGAGTGTTCTCTCGTTGTTCGGTCGCTGTAGCCTAACCTAAGTACGGTTTTATCTGTTAAGTTAGTGTTGAGGTAAATTAGGTTGTACAATATTTCCTGCAAAAAGCACACTTGAGCTCCACGCATACCACAATTCCTCAAATAGGACCTGTCCCATTCGTTTATTTTAATTCACGTACCACATTTTAATATAAATTGGCATCAGAGTGGCCGATGATATTTTTAAGGACCAGTCCTTTATTTTTACCAAATATTAGATCTTGCGTTTATAGCAAAATTTTTGAAGTTTTATCCAATATAGAGAAAAAAACATTATGTATTTTTATTTGCCCATAAAATTAATATTGCAGAATGTTGATTAAGTATATTCTCCTAATTCAGTTGGGCCTGAAATAAATTTAAATACTTATTAATGAGGTATTTAATTTTTTTCGTTAGTTAGATTCTATAAATCTAATACAATTCACAAGTGAATTGTTTAGAATAATTCGAAAGTTTGAGGAAAATTTTAAAAGCGTTCAGCTATAAAGATATTTCCATGTAGTTATTTTTTTTAAAACTCTAGAATTAGGGTACATCAACTTATGTGTTGGATGGAAGAGATGTAATGAGTAAATACCACATTGTTACTGTGGTATTTTCAACATTGCAAGATTTTCAAAAAGCAGAAGGTAATAAAAGAAATGAATCAAGAACAGGATATGCAAAAAGGAGCAAATTTATTATATGTTTGCAGAATGCAACCTACAGCGGTTGCATTCATGATAATATTGAGTCAATGTCTGACGATTATAAAATAAGTATTGCATATCTTTGGAGGTGAATACCGAAATAGCGAAAGATTAGTGAGATTGAGCTCCACGCATACCACAATTAGTAGATTAGTGTATCGAGTCTGTGGCATCAGACAGTAGAGATGCATCAGGGAATCTTCAGTACTTAGGAGGACAGAAACTCGTACATTCCATGCTTGTTTCAAAAAGATGTATCGATGTTGACAACTCAATTCAAGACATTATTAAAAAACCCAAATTATAATTTTGTCATACTCTTATATCATGATGCAGGACGAAAAGTTCACTGGCATTTCGTTCATGTGAAGAGGACGAGAGTTCAGATGTGCATCATCTTCATTCAGATCTATCGGAAGGAAATATTTCACTAAGAACGACAGCCTTGAATTCCTCTACGTCTGAATTGCCTCGAACATGTTGACTAAAACCCCTGTTACATCATGAATCAAGGTGTCCATTTACTTTGAGCTGAATGTCTATCGGAAGAGAGACGTATTCAGAGTAATGCCTTCAAACAGAGTGTCCATGGCATTAGTTCGACTAGAGCTCTTCTTCGAAGAGGGCAGCTAGATTCATTTAACCTTAAAGGAACTGGTGGAGATGAAGGATCTGTAGGTAGAGATAACCTAGAGATGAGATTGGTAGGGCAGATCCTACTTAACAATGATGAAAAAAGTTAAATCATCAGAAATAGGATTAGTTTATTGAAACACTTTGTTTGCCCAATAAATAAGGTAATTGATATTTATATTTCAATCGGAATCCTCGATAATGTGTACAGTAAACTTAGGCTAGGTTGTCTTACACATATATAACAGAAAAAATACATTATTTGCTGAAAAAAGCTGTTACAATGTACTCTACAAATATATTTGTAAAAAAAAATTATTTTCATATTATGTTTCATTACTCTTAGAGAAAAATAGAGTGGGTGTTAAGTTTTTTCAAGTGGATCCGCTTCAGAACGTATTTTATTAGTTCTAATATGTGGTCATAATTCAAGTTGCATTATTTTCTACTGTTGTTTTTCAGTTTATTTGGATACAAATTGCTTATTTTACTCCTTAATGACGAAAAATAAAAAAAATAACTTCTGACACTCTGCATCCCCATTCTGATGGTTACATTTAAAAAAAATCTGGAGTGGCCTACACTCTACTTTACTATAAGTAACTCAATGTCAAATTTCTTGAGTATATAAAACATAACGTATTATTTAATCATAACATAAATATCTAAATGGGATATAATTATTAGCATTGCATTCGTGTGGTAGTACAGATAGTGATTGAAGGACATATCAATTTATAAGCTTATTTTTGTACATCACAAATAATTTATTATTTGCAAATAATTTCATTAGTATAACTACAGCAGTAATAACATTTTTGAAAAACCAATGTGAACATTTCTTGAAACGAAATATTATCCTACAAGAGAACATGGCTATTGTTCAAATAGCCAGTAGATTTCTTACATCGTTTACTTGACATCCTTCTACATTGAATATTAATGTAAAATTTTCAAATTTGAAACAGTAAAATACCCTTTTTTTCTCTGAAAAACATCTTAAACAGCGAAGAAAATGTTGTTTTAAGGTGATCTGTTAATTAAAGATGTACGATAATTACAGGTATTAATCTTTAAACGAAAGATTTATATTTTGAATTATCTTTTACATTTTTGGTTTTTAATAGAATTATTATACTGGGAATTTTATGGCTTCTTAGTATTTAATAAGATCATTTTCCATCCCCTTTGTCAAATAACATATATACGATTTTTTTTTCAATGAGTGTTATCATTTACCTGCACAATATTATTCCTCTTACATCTCTTATAAGTCAATAATATATTTTAATTTTTCCATTAGAAACATCAATTTTATCTCAGTGGATTCGCTCAAAAAATTTCTAAGTCAATGTAAACAATGTAAAAAAATACAAAAAATTCGACAAGTATAACAGGTGATCTCTTAGTCTAGGGTAAACAAAGAGTTTTTATATCGTTATTGCTCTTTCCCGTAATTGAAACTTCATGATTTTGTTTTATGAATTGCTAATTTTTTGTTCCATTTTTGGTCAAATTTTCATTATTTTTTAACGAGCCGTTTAGCGTCAAAAAAACATTTTCTGAAAACACAAATTGTACTGTAACGCCCCTTTAGCGAATGTAATTTTAGAAAAAAATATCTCAACTCATTCTCCATATAATGTTCTATTTATAGGCATAGTTTCATCTTTGTCCGTCAAACAGTATGGCTTGTATCGTCGCTCTCACAAGGTTTGAGATTGAATTATAAGTCAAAATTTTTACATTTTATTGAAAAAAAAATATTTCCTGTTGTTTTAAAATTCTGAATATATTTTTCGTTTGTTCGATTTGTAACTTCAAAGATAATGTCAAAATTTCAAAACTCTAGGGTTATCAGTTTAGGAGAAATAAATGTTTTAAAAAAAAACAGTTTTTGGCAAAAAAAGTGACTTTCCCTTCATGCATAATTCTTCGCAAAGAATAGGGATCTTGGTCTTTATGAGGCCCATTTTTGTGTAAAATATCAACTTGATCCATCAAAGATTCTTGACCGTAGCGTGGTAACAAGCAATGCTAACACACTCACCCACCCACCCACCCACCCACACACACACACAGACATCATCGTAAAAACGTCATAAAACGACTTCTGGGACCTCAAAACATGTAATTCCGTCAAAATCTCGAGATCGAATTTTTTCACGATCACTATACTTTACTTATAGTAAAGTAAAAATATCTAACTATTCAACAATTTGGAAAAATTCAATAGATTTGCAATCAAAACTGAATGTGGCACATTAAGTGTCACTAACTGAATCTTATTTTTTATTTTTTTTTTAATTAACCGATCACATAGCGGGTTAAAAACGTCAGCCCTTTACGGTCTTTTTGTTTGATTCTACATTGGGAGTATTAAATTTTGTCTTATTCAAATGTATTTAGTGTCGGCTAGAGACCGACAGCTTAACGTCCTCACCGAAGGGCGATGTACTCAAGATTTATTCACCTCCTGTGGGAATAAATCGATGGCCAAGTCAGTATCGAACCCTGGACTTACCAGTTCAGAGGTGAGTACGTTAACCACTGAGCTAACCTGGCCCCCAACTGAATACCTTAGTTTACTATTTTAATATTAACAAACAAGGATTCTAAAAGAGTAAGAACATTGAAATTTAGATAAATGATTTAAGATTTCTCTTAAAACTTTGTTCACTAGGTTTCTTCAAAGCCTTATATTTGATGTTAATAACTATTGTTTATCTTTCTAATTAATTCTAGTAGGTACTTAACCTACCATAATACTATTTATGGTAGCCTGATGTAGTACTGAGATTCTATTACACATGGCATAGTCCATATTTATAAATTTTCGAATATATCCACCAGAAAAATACAAACAACAAAGTGTTCCGAGGTCATGTTCTCTCCATCAGTCCAAAGTTGATAATCGAGATGCTCAAACTTTGAAACAGCTTAAAGTAAATGCTTTTGCAGTTAACAATGTCGACAACTGGCCACACCTGCTATCTTCGGCACACTAAAGAGATCCGATTGTTAGAAAGGACCCCTTCACTTATATATATTTCTTCGTAATCTGAAAATCCTGATAGATAACTTTAACGAATACTATCATATCGCATCGTATTTTAATAATAATATAAATAAAATAAAACTGCATTTATCCATTATTAAAAGTTTACTTAAAATCAATAGAAACACTTTAATAAATTTATTTTGTTGAAGAAATGGCAATTAAATATTGATAGTTATTCAGTAATGGAACTGACCACAATGAATTTCAATTCCCAACCACTCTAACCTTTCAGTTACTCATTGCAATTAGTTTCGTTCAGTTTATTTATTTTTTTTTTTGGCATGACCAATTTGAAACAGTTCAACCAACATAGAATATTAATTCGATTAGCTTTTTCATATATAATCGACTTCGTTTGTATTACTTTGAGGCCTTCGTTTATAACTTTTTGATTTTTTGTAATTTTAATTCTGTGAGTACAAAGCATGTAGAGAAGGTAAATCGCATTATGAGTTTATCCGTCCGTACTATACACAGACAGAACGATTTCCGAAACATTTGTTTTTTATTTATGTGACCTCAAAATGTATATTCCGTGAAATCTCAATATCGAAATTTTAACCTGGATGATTTACTTCATATATTTATACCTCATACAGGGAGTGTGAAATATTTTTATCTGTATGAATTACGAAGGGCAAATCAAAATAATAGATTGCAATTTATTGTATTCACTGTATTGCCTCATGTATCATACACATCATATATCAGTAGATATCATGAAATTAATATTTGCTTAATTTGGGTTCTTCAGGTTTTCAGTAAGTATTTCCAAACGTGAATAGAGGACTAACGTAATAAGTCAAAACCCAATACGACTACCAGTTCAACTCTCTCTTAAGTATTTTAGACTCATAAGTGATGAAATCAAAAAATTAAAGTATTGAATACCAGTTATCTCGTATAATTTTTGTTTTTTTGTTAAGAGTATTTTATAATAAAATAGTACTGTGACTTGGGGATAGAAAATTCTGGAGTTCAAGGCCTCGATTAGAAATATTCCAATGTAATAATCAGGGGGCAAAGTAAATTATTGCTTGTAATTACGGCAACTTAACATTCGACATTATCAATTATAGCTTGGCGATGGAACATAACTTTCTGGAGAAGTTTCGTGCATGGAGCTTGGCTCTTGTCCGCCATCTTGTTATCAGAGAACTCGAGGTCGCAGCGCGCTTTAAACCCTTTGATTTCTTGTGGCAGACAAAGAATAGTCGATTTTTATCCCCTACGATGTCAGTCATCGTTTTAAAGATCTCTAAAGATCCCGAATACCTGGGATATCGTGACATTTGCGATTACCTGTGGAGAATGGCGTCAATAATCTTAATGTATTATATCAGTGCTTCTTAAATGGTGCTCCCGGGTGCATTGATCCACCCGGGAAGGTAGTCAGATGCGCCCCAAGACAATTTATATTTTAAAAATATGCATCATTCTCATTTATTTTAGAAACACCAATGGTTTTCAAGTATGAATCAAGTCACCACCACTTGATATTTTGAACTGGAAGATAATTTCTTTAATCTGTAAGCAGCAATGGATAATACTTTCTCTTTTCTTTTCCTTGCGGATTTACTGATTACTTATAAGTTACTGATTTCTCTCTCTCTCTCTCTCTCTCTCTCTCTCTCTCTCTCTCTCTCTCTCTCTCTCTCTCTCTCTCTCTCTCTCTCTCTCTCTCTCTCTCTCTCATCTCTCTCTCTCTCTCTCTCTCTCTCTCTCTCTCTCTCTCTCTCTCTCTCTCTCTCTCTCTCTCTCTCTCTCCTCTCTCTCTCTCTCTTTTTCCAAAAAAAAATTCCTTTTAATTTCCTATCATTTTCTGCTTTCAATTTCAGGACTAAACTTTTTATAATAAAATCAGTGATGCGCCCCAAAATATTCGTTATTTCATAGGTGCGCCCTGAAGGAAAAAAATGTGAGAAACGCTGTATTATATACTAGAAAATCACAAGAAAAAAAGTTACCAATATGTTTAATATAGCTTACTATTTTTTTTTTACATAATCTGATGGTGCAAATCACTATCAGTTATTTCCTTTATTTGACTACTGTTGTTATTATTTTAAAGTGTAATAACTATCACATTGGCCAAACGCAAAAGGCACTAACAATGCCCCAGGTCATGACTCATTCAGGAGGGGGTGGATTAATTTGGTAGGATTGCTCTATTGTCAATCGCACCGGCTTCTTTGGCGTACTGAAATGCAGGCCTTGGACATTGTATGAGGAAAATCTTAGAAAAAGGAATGGATGAATGAATTATACAGCCATAAGCCATATGCTATTACTACGAAAAGAGTAACTCTACAACTTGCAATACCCGTTTATTTAAAACTAACGTATACATAAATAAATCCTAGATCCCACTTGTATCATTACCATTTGTTAAATTCTTTTGTTTGACTTAAATTTTACTATAGCAAATTCAAATTTTCAATTAAATAAAAACTTGTATCCTAACTATATAAATTTTTATACATTTAATAATCTTTATTTTATAAATTATACATATAGCTTATAGTATACATGTAATATATATCTTACAAAACAATTAAGTATCTTTTATCTACTTCATAACTTCAAGATGTATATGGTACTTAGACATGATGTCGTACTTTTTTTTAATTAATTAGTATTATCATTGTTTTGTCAAATTATTCTTTAATTGATTAATTTTTTTTTCATAATGATAAAATATGATGTCGCTCTGACTGAATTCATACTTAAACATGAATCAGTCAATTTTGTATGTATATTACGTTTTCAAGAATTTCATAATTATTGTTGCACAATTCATAGGATGGTCCACATAATAGTGAACATGTTAGTTTGGCAAATTACCATAATCGTGTTGAATACCCCAATTTTATCCATATTAACAACATTAAGCAATAATGGAGTTGGTTATCTTTTGGATGGGTGACAAAACCTGATAGTATAGATCACTCATAGTTAATGGGCGCTGGATCAAAAATATATTACGTTTTCACACCTTAATAGCAAAAAAGTGAAACATATCTAAGTAAATATAGTTAATGGGTTAGTTCCACTGAGGTTAGTAATATTAGAATTAGTAATAATACATTCCGTCATACCTCGTAAAGTCTCTGTAAAGCTCGACCGGTTTCGGGTCCGCCTGGATCCCATCTTCAAGAGCACCTAACTGACTGTGAATGTTGTTTTCCTATAGCCTACCTATATATAGCATCTACATTGTGTAATCAGTGTTTTGTGTGTAGGTAATTTTTTTTCCCTATTTCTTTAATTGCTATGTTTTTTTCTTTTATTGCTTATTTCATTATCAATTTCCAGTTCCTTGTGTCGTCTTTTAAATGTTATTAGTGGTTTTGTTAAAATGTCGGTTTGGTGGTTTGTTTGTTCATTGATTATATTGTCTGTCATTTTATGTTTATATATTTCTATTTGTTCCTGTATGTTCATTCGTTGTCCTTTTTGTCCCGTCTGTAGTAAGTCCATTGTGTTTTCCATACTGTCTGGGTTATGTCCAAATTTGTTTAAGTGGTGTGCATAGTTTGATCTGTTTGTGTTGTTGGTGTAGTCTTTATCTAGTTGTTTGGTGTCCTTCCCGTTTGCCCGAATCCGGGAAGGACACTAAAAGACAGATTCAAAGAACACATTAAAGACTACACACATTATAGATTAAATTTAATCTATTTCCGGTAAAATGTCGTTAGTATTCCGGTAATTTGAACAATGCGAAAGTTACTTTTAGCCAAAACAGGACCATTTTTAGTTCATGATTCTGAGGACTCCAAAAATCTTGAACAGCATAATATAAATATTAAATTATGGAAATTTCATGAATTCTAAATATAGGAAGAGAAAAAATTACGCTGAAAAAGATAATTGTTATGATACCTGTAGTCTATTGGTCAGATTATGCTATAAAAAGGATTACATATTTGTTATAGGTAACAAAATGGAGATAGGTATATTAAAATTAATCAAATAATTAATTGATTGTTAATTTTTTTTTTATAATAATCATCTGAGAAATAACTTCTCAGTCTAAAAACATTATGTTCTCAATATAAGAATGCGATCTGTATGTCACGGGAATGAGGGCAGTTTGTATCCCATTGGTTTATTGCATGACAAAGATGACAGTAATAAACGCTTTGCTATGCCATATTTATGCTAGTCTAATTTTGTTATTCTGAAGTCCATTCTGTATAGATTATTAACTTTCCAGAGTTAAACCGATGGAAGTATCGGTGGTATTTCAAAATGAACTTGATTCCTTTTAAATATAGGAAGACTAAATGGGAAAATCTGAATATTTTATAAGTCTTCTCGGACTACTGTCTATTATTCGATGTAAACTAGTCTTAATTGACTACAAGATAAATACAGAATTGAAAAAGCCTCTATTGAATTATTAATATAGTCAATTATACGTCAGCGACATCAAAAAAAAGTTAAATATGTCACATTTTTTAAGAAAAAAAAATTTCTTAATAGAATTGAAAAATTATTTTCAATTATTCAGGCCGCAGTTTTCGAATAAGGATCAATTTTCTAACCTTTTCACAGTGTTAAATAACTAATTTGTTAGAAAAAATAGTGCCTTTAAAGTTGCATACATTTAATTCTAAAGTTGTTGGTAAAAGCAAATAATTAGCTTAACTAAAGAGTAAAGGAAAATGTTTACAAGCTCCACTGACTTTCATTGTGTTGAGTTGATATTGTAGTGTTGAATCATCGAAATCGAGTACAGATGTTTGTAATTCATTACATGATATTTAATTCGTTACGTTATTTATTTAATTCGTTATATTTGAAAAAGTAACGTCATTACCTTTGGTTTTCTGTTGTTATGGGAATAATTTTGGAAAAATTAATATTTATGAATTTCAAGAAATGATTGTGATTATGTTTATTATATATAGAAAAGAACTATTCAGTAATCTGTTTTTGAGCAAAATTAATAAAAACTTTTAATCAAATACCTTATGTTTGAGAGCTCCATGGTCGATGTTTTGCAAGTACATATGATGCCTGCCTTCAGACTCGTAACGATTTCGGGCATTCAGCCTTCCATGCAGGTGTTGATGTGAAGTTCCTTTTACACCCCTATCTGTCTTATTTAATTTTACCTAGAAATTGCTGTCTGATTCTATTAGCAAGATTCCAACTTGTAGTCGAACATCTCCCTCAAACCCTTTTCTGCGTAGTTCATTATAACAATAGAAAATGTCTAACCTTGTCCACTTTTCTTATTGATGATTCAACATTCAATATCGATGAATATTGATCAAGTCTACCTTGTGAATGACTCCTTGTTACCAAAGGAATTCACTTTTTAAGTATTGTATTTTTTCACTATGAGTTAATTATATTAAGTTTTTATTTTATTATAAGTGAAGAAGAGTAATCATGAAAAAATTCCATCTCGAGATTTTGATGGATTTAGAAGTTTTGAGGTCCCTGAAGTTTTTTTGACGTCGTTTCTAAGATGTGTGTGGGTGTGTAGCCTATAGCTTTCGGTAATATTGCATCACAGAAAAGTTACTTTTTTATTCAAAATGTGCTTTTTGAACAAAAATTGTTTTTTCCTAAACTACTAATTCTAGGCTGAAAAACTTTGAGGTTAGTATAGAGTTAATAACAGCACTAACTTAAAAAGACTTCAGAATTTTTAAAGTTTTTCAATATCTATAAAAGTTAATTTTACTAAAAAACTATGTAATTGAATTACTGTAATGAAATTATACTAAAAGTATTACGGTTTGAGAGGATGAGCTCAATATATATTTATTGAAATTACATAGAGGGAAATGGGTATTATGATACAATTTAAGATTTAAAAAAATGTTTTTTTAACACTAAATTGCTAGCTACAGAAAAATTAAATTTTCTGAAAAAATTAACCTAATTCAGTAATCTACAAAAAAATTTCAATAAATTCTGATAACCACAAAGGATGGTAACACTATAAAGACTGAAAAACCAACTTGAAATAATGGATTACCCACTGTACCTGTTGGATTTATGTATAAAATAATTTCATTCGCATTCTATCACCTAATGTATGAACAATTATCCGAAAAGTTCTACTTAACATCTGAGCTTCAATCATTATATTCCAACGAAATATTAAGTCTATAATTTATTTATACATTTTACAGCTTTAAAACAAAACTCTATGCCAAAATCTTACTATATATATATATATATATATATATATATTAGTATATTTAGGAAGCAGTCCTTCATTTATACAGGTTTGATTAAATAATACGCCATATTTACGGTTGATTAGTTTCCTTGTGTATTTCTCAAGGGATCTGAATAATCTTCTTGTACAAACATCTAAATTGAATAGAACATTTCCAATGGTTCCATTGTCTTTACATCTTGCATTTCCACTAATTTTACTATTGTCACAACAGTCACAACTAGTACTATTACTATTACTACTACTTCTATTATCACTACTACTATTATCACTACTAGTAGTAGTGATAATAGAAGTAGTAGTAATAGTAATAGTACTAGTTGTGACTGTTGTGACAATAGTAAAATTAGTGGAAATGCAAGATGTAAAGACAATGGAACCATTGGAAATGTTCTATTCAATTTAGATGTTTGTACAAGAAGATTATTCAGATCCCTTGAGAAATACACAAGGAAACTAATCAACCGTAAATATGGCGTATTATTTAATCAAACCTGTATATATATATATATATATATATATATATATATATAACAATATACCTAATGAAATAACATCAAAGTTGTAGAATCTTAACTTGATACAATTCAACAAGAAGCCTGTAAAATCCGTGTACACATTCTTAAAAGATATGGAATTTTTTGACTTTCTTGACAGGGGATAAGAAACAACGTCGTGGTTTGGGACAATATTCCCTTGAGGAATCAGTTACTTGGGCACCACTGGCACTCACCTCCCAATAGAAGAAAAATAGTAATTGTCCTACTCGTACATTGAATTTCCCTTCTTTGTCAATTGTTTCGGTTAAACAAAAACAGTTTGTGGATAAAAAACAATTTTATAAAGCAAACACAATTTACTTTATTGGCTGAAATATTACTTAAACATAATTGACGCAGTTTCTAGCAAATAATGAAATGTTATCGAGTTCTTGCTTGTTATAATTTAACCATAAACCAAATAACTAAAAAAAGTAAATATCGTCAGCAAATAATAATTCTTGTGTATCAAAATTATATTTCCATTAAGAATTGCTCACCACAGTCTACTGTGGCAGGTAACAGACAATTAATTGCGATCCCATCCAAGAATAAAGTGCAAAAAAAAAGCCTGATTTGCTGATTATTGCTGTAAGGTTACTATTCAATATTAAGCATTCTGTTCTGTGCAAATAAAATCTACTGAACCTTGGTTTATATAACATATATTTTACACTATTGTAAGCATGCAAACTGTACGTTAATACGGTTATTAAATGAAAATCCACGGGTCATTCCATCTGTGCATCACTAAAGATAAACGTATGCTACAGTTTCCTCGAGAATGTCATTTACGCATACGGTGTAGTACATCTTTGGAAAGTAGAACCAAGTGGACAATGTTTTCTATTCCCCATTTTAGTTTCTACATCTATTCATCTATTAGTATATATTTCCCATTTTTCTATTTCGAAATTCAGTCATTTACTACGCTCATAAGTTGAAGCAATGGAACCAACATTAAGCATAAGATTTTACTAAAACAAACACAAACATTTCAGAATGTCAAATCAATACAATATAATTACAAAAAATGCATTTTCATTAAAAATTATTAATAATAATGTTAAAAATATACATATTATTTAGTACATTAAAAAAAATGTGTGTTCTTGAAAGTTCTTTCCAATATGGAAATAAAAGCAGAGAATCTTTTTTTCTCTGGTAATTGGAATGAAGATTGCCTTAGTATTAGGTCTAATCTGCATTAGAATTTCAAACTGATTTCAATACATATTAAACAGACAAATGTAGCCCTACTGATAAATATTACTTTCCAACAATAACTTGGGTTGATCCAATATAAGTATAAATTATGAAATAGGATTTTCAATTAACATTATTGATATGAATAATGATTCTCCCATCTTTTGATTTATACGTAAATTACTATCTTATAATATGTTTATCATATACAATTGAGAATCATGTACCATGAATACGCCATATGTTTTGATAAGTGCTAAAAAATTCCATACGTGGTATGGTATATAATAAAATATATAACAAAATTTCACAATAAACACGTAAAACAGCAATCAATATTCAAACCATAATAATAAAAGGAGAAAAAAACACTAAGATCTTTGAACCATAACAAGCGGTCTTCGTCAGAGTCAAACCCAACTGAGTTGTTGGGTTTTTAACTCTGACGAAGACCGCTTGTTACGGTTCAGAGATCTTAGCCTTTTTTTTTCTTTTCTTATTGTAGTTTGAACATTAAATGTTACATATACATATATGTATACGCAGGAGTCGTGGTCTGCCTGCGGAGTGACTCGTTTCTATCCTCCTGATGACGAGGACATCGAAATATAGTAGTGAGTTTCTGTTTCTATTTTGTGTGTTCTTTATGTTAATGTAGTTCATATATATATATATATATATATATATATTATATATATGTCTTAAACAAAATATAGAGCAATGAAAGTATGGCGTTTGGGATAAAATTTGTTTATCCCCTTTCGAACGGGAATCAGAGTTGTAAGTCCCCCGAAACCGATGAAATTCTATAAATTAGTGTGTGTGTTTGTAGCATGAGTGTGTGTGGTGTGTGTTTGTGCGTGTGTGTGTGTGTCCAGAGCTGGAATCTACAAAGTCAAGAGGTCTCATCACTGGACTTCATATTTAAATTACTGATACCTGTAAGGTGGACCGCAAGCTGGACTCCAATAATTCACCTACTTAGAAGTACTTTCTAGAAGTACTTTAACTGAAAAAAATACCATATGTACATGTATGTCATGTATAAATGTTATATGTATAAATTCATCTTACATGTCAAGAAATTGAAGCCTGAGAGGGAATCGAACTCAGCATCTACCAGATCAAAGGTGAGTAGACAAGCCATTGGGTCACCCTGGCCCCTACAAAATATTAAATTACTATTAATATAAATTTAAAATAGCAATTTATATAATTTAATTTTTTTGTGCTCTTTGATTGTCAAAAATAGTTTTTTCAATATATGGTACTCCATAAACAATGTGAGCTGTGTTCCGTAATAGTCTCAGAGAGATTTATGCTTACATTAGAATCTAGTTCTGTAAGATATGGAACCTGAAACTGCAGATGAACTTGTTGCTATTGTACTCCCAGTTTCTCGAAAACGCAAAACTTATATACAGGCTTTAAAACTAATATTATAGCAAAGTATGTTCACAACTATATTAGTAACGAAACATATAATTTATTACAATAAATTCATATAGTATAAATATTTTGTAATCTTATAAACATAATATTCTGCAATATAACATTAAATGTTTACATGATAATTGTTATAAAATATTAAGTCTGTCATATACAAATTTAAATTGTTTATTTGTTGATTTGTTTAACATAAATAATTTTCTACAAACTTGAATTATAAGCAAATAATGTTTCATCTTATGACAGAGGCTAAAAGATGTGATTTTCATTTTATTATTGTAAAGTGACATGGATAATTTCAGTTAAATATTATAAACCATCAACTTGAAAAAAGATTATATAGATTATATAGTTTATTATATACTCTACAATCAACCTAGGTAACTTTGGTATTAAATGATTGTTTAAAAAAAAAACCTATGGTATAACTAAAATCAAAACAATTATGCATATTATAGATTTCAACTTTGTCGAAATATATGGTATTTTTTAATGTGATTACCTTAATAGATACCAGGAGGTTCATGACATAAGTACATAACATGGTGTATAAGTAGTAACATGGTGACATAAACATGGTGTTTAAGCAGATTTTGAAAATGCATAGAGGCACAAAATTCAGACTACATGTCCTATATCACTCAATGTATTTTTTTTATCTATTTATCTTTCTATAGCATTTCTTAACTGTTATGTTGTTTGAAAGTCTCATAAGATATGATAATATACATACGTCTATATCAACACACATGTAACATTTTAGATAATCTAGGATTCTAGTAAAATTGCCACCAATATACGCTCAGTTTGCTAAATGTTGATGAAAAAAGTTTATATATATATATATATATATATATATATATATATGTGTGTGTGTGTGTGTGTGTGTGTGTGTGTGTGTGTGTGTGTGTGTGTGTGTGTGTGTGTGTGTGTGTGTGTGTGTGTCTGGGTGTGTAAAACACAATGACATATGCATTGGTTTTGTTTTATGGATGAGATTGGTAATACTGTGTAGGTGACTAAAGGTGTTTAATTCGTGGTCAGTTGACTCAGATTCAATTCCTGATTTTTAGCAATTGTCTTGGGTCAATCTACTATTGAAGATAAAAGTTAATGAAGAAATTATATATATATGAAAGTAATTATTGTTAAAACAAAATAATATCATTGAAAAAGTATAATGTTAGTGAGAAAAACATGAACGATTCAATAAGGCTTCAAATGTTTTGTTAGCTTACCAGTTCACACCTGCGGGTTGGTATGACTGGTTCCTATAGCAGTTCAGGCAATGTAGAAGTACTAACTGCTGGGTCTTCTTACTGATATAAATGTGCTTTTGTTATGAAATCTATAAGAATAGAATAAATTAAGAAATAAATATAACAACATTAAAGGAATATAACAAGAAACAACGAAAATTCTTATATTACAATAATGAACTATAAACATTTAAATAAAAATCAACACCATAATCACAGTAAAAAAATTCGTAGATGGTATAAATGACATAGATGGTATCAATTTCGATCAATGACTAGTCCTCGATAGAGTCACATATTATTGTGTGAGTCATTCCTTACGAAAACCAGTTATTGACCGAAAGACCTTAGTACCTTTAATGAATATATATATATTCAATAACAGTGAGTTTAATACAAACATTGTTAAATTTTTGTATAAAAGTATATTTAATACAAACGTTAAATAATCTTCTAGGACAATAAGTTAATTATAGGGAAATATACAAAGCAAGAACCGATAAAATCCACTTCTACATTTCAATGTCCATATTCATCAGGAGGAGAAATGGTCTGTTATGTGGCTAGACATCATTCTTAGTTACTTAGTAGATAGATAGGTGTCAACGGATATTGAAATAATCAGCCGTTTCTATTTATTTGTAATTTTATATATATATATATATATATGTTTCTAAAAATTTTATGCCAATTTCATGCTTGGTTACCTTTTTTGAGAGTTTCTCTAATGTCCTACAGGCTCTTCTCAGTTCCTCGGAGAATAAAAAAATCAACTGGTCCGAACTTTTCTTTTCATAACTACACATTCTAACACTATTTATATCTAACACTATTTAAGAACTAACTAAATATTATTTTAAAAAAAAACAACGATATGTTTCGGTCTCGTAGACCATCATCAGGCTAAGCTTACGACTAAAGTATAGGGTGTATTACAATGTAATGTCACATCGTGTGAGAGTCAATGCTTTGTATGCTATCTATCTTCAATTATATATATATATATATATATATATTATAGTCAGAGTCACCAAGATTTTGATGATTACTTGAAGAAGTAATCTTGAAGTCATTTCATCTTGCTGACTCTAATGAAGACTTTTACTTGCTTGAAATATCTTAGTACTGATTCTAAATTTCTTAGAAGAAAAAAATTCCTTACTCTTACATAATTTATATTGTACATTTTTATGGTGAAATTCTTTTAATAATGAGATATTTACTCATCAATGTAAAACCGCATGATGTGTGGTTGGAGTTTATTTCTTTGAAATAAGTTTATATCGTGAAATAAACAGAAGAGAAAATATTATTTATCCTAAAAAAATTAAATAACACAAAAATAAATTATTTTTTTAATGTTAATATTTTTTGGCTATAATGATACTGTAATAATACTAAACCGAAAAACAGGCCTCTTTCAATAGAAAAACAGTTCTGTTGAATGTTAAAACCCTATTTTCAATCCAGTGATCTTCCCTCTTCGTGTTTCTGATAGATATGACCCAAAAACCTAGTTCCATCTAGCAACACAAGCTGTAATAATGTTATTACTGTTAATTGTTAAAAAGATATTTAGAAATTGTTACCCTAAATATTATAGCCAAGAAATATAGTGATTTGAATTATTCTCTCTTGCTAACCTTTTCGTCAGTATTCATTACAATTTGATTTTTATATTAAATAACCCTTCATATATGTTGTCCCTTTTAGAAATACCTTCAAATGCTTTTTAGGTTTATAATTTCAACGGTTTTCTTTTTAGATATGTTGATTATAATAATGCTTTCAAAGTATCAAAACAAATTATTATATTTCTTAAGATTCATTTATAATATAATTTATATAACATAATTAGTGAACAAAATATTTTATTTTAATTTGACAATACTTTGGGAGTTTATTAAATGAAGTTATTTTCTTAAATTGAATGAAACAAAGGGTAATATCATGTGGATAAAGCAGTAATAACTTTGCGACTCAAACTACAGACTTGTCGCACCTAGCAAAAACCACTGCTTCCTAAATCTCAAACTCTGAAAATAAGCAAATTGTGTCTTTATCATGTCTAATTATTAATTAATAAATCTTAATTTTATTTATTTCGTTGTTCTATAGTGATTGTATTAAATATTAAAGTTTTAGGTCGAACAAAAAACATATTTTTTTAAAAAATTTTAACACTTTATTTGTTAGGTTAAATATTTTAAGTATGGATCAAAATTATAATTTATTTGTGAATAAAAAAAAGAAGAAAAATGAAAAAATGGAGTTAGTGTGTGTTGTTTGGGAAGGTGGGGGAAGGGTCGATATGGGATAGAGTGTCAAGCGCAGTGGAGTCAGTCGTCCCAGACGGTGTTCAGCGATGGCCGAGAAGACGTCCAAGCCGGGACTGTTCCAGCGACCGCCCGAACTTGGAAAATGGCAGTCATTCAGAACCTTTCTATGGAACTCGGAGACCAACCAGCTACTGGGCAGGACCTTCGCCTCTTGGGGTGAGTGTTTCAAAACTATTTCTAAAGTCCTCTCCCTTTACCCCCCTCCCCTCCCCATTGTTCGAAACCTATCTTGAATGTTTCGTTATATTTCTATGAATTTTAATTCAGAGCTGGCAAGAAACTTATATTACTTTTCGTTTTTCCAAAATTCTTTAAACGCTGATGTATCACTTTTGACTTATTCCAAACCCAGTTATTACTCGAAGGACACCTATATAAGACTTTTATTCCACATATTTCTTAAGTAAACCACATTAATATTCACAACTGTAACTTTTTATTTAACCTTATAAATAACTAAGTTTTAAAACTTACAGTTATGTAAATGTTCTTATTTTTTATTGATAATAAATAAATATATTTTATTTCGTTCAAGTGGTCCCTTATTGATAACAGTTTTGAGATTTCAATATATTTTGGGTATAAAAATGGAAGATTTGATTATCCTTGAGGGCGAATGTACGTGTAAATGTGAGTCAAGGTTGTTAGATGCGCAAAGCCTGGGAAGTATCCATATCGATTCTTACCGGCGTGGACGACCACTATGCTTATCCTAATTTAGGTTAAGTAGAAGCAACAATTAATAAATAAGTTATCATAATTAAAAAAAAAATAACGAAAAGTAATATTTTTTTTTAAAATCAGATTTACTTTGGCGAGATTTATAAATATTTTTTGTAGATGTTCAAAAGTTTAAAGAAATTCGGAAAATATATATGAAAGTTGTTCTTTATTGGAAAGTTAATTTAGGAAATACTGGAAAGAGAGGAAGTGGGATGTACTGTTGTAGGACTTCGCTGGAGGAAGTGGGCACCCCGTTACGTAAGACGCGGCAGGCGAAGGAAAGCGGTTACTTGTCTCTCCAGAGGCTCGCTTGCTCCCTTGGCCTAATAAAGTCTGTTGGGGCTTCGTCAGTGGCTATTAGCCGATTGGTTTGTGGCCCGGCCCACGGCAGCCCGCCGCCCTCGTCGATCAATACCTTCCTCTACGTCACGGCCCCTGCCGCCCCCGGCTGCGGCGCTTCCCCCACTCTTTCACACCCTCTTCCAACTTCCCATATCCCAATCTATATATATATATTTTTTAAAAAATTCAAATGTTTCTTCACTTATCACTGTATGTAATAAATTAGAAAGAAGATCACTTTAAGCGTTGATGACACTAATATATGAAGTCAAAACCAAATCAGTGCCGCAGGACTTCAAGAGATCGGTCAAGGACACAGCCACAATTAAGAATGGCTTTATTCTTTTCAAAATACAAGAAAAACTTTAGTAGATGTTCCAGAAAACAATAATACTACAACCACTCAATAAAAATTAGCTGTAACGACAATTTCCTTCCTTTATCAATATTTATCACAGTTTTAGGATTTGAAGTGATATCATTATAGCTTTTCTCTTTTTTGTTTTATTAAGTTTTATACTACATTATATCTATAGTACTGTTGCACTATATCTGGTATTATATGAATGTAAGATAAAGCATTTGATAACATTTTTCGCATGATTGCAGCACGTCTGATATTCACTTTAACAATTCAAACCACATAAATCATTTGTATTAACTTTTCCCTATTATAAACATTGTTTGTAATATTCAGTTTATTTTTAATTGAATTTCAATTTTATAAAAGTTTCTTGCTTTGTAAATGAAATAATATACGACCCAGTTTAATCAGATGTGATCAATAATTGGAAAAAACACAATTCTGTCTTCACTTGAAAGAATCAGGCAACAAGTACAAGTAAATTAACTAAAAGCAATAAATTAGTCATTAATTTGACACTCTTTTTCAATGTTTCAATCATTTTTATATTTCAAATGAACTGAGTTTTTAGAGATAAAAAAATTGATTTAAACTAAACATGTGGTGTGTTAAACAAAGATAAAATAATATAAAATTTTAAATTAAGAAAACCTATTCTTAGATTGCCAACTTATTTGAACAATACCACATCAAAAAAGGTCAATCTTAGAACACTCACTTATTCAAAATATTACTTTATTTAAGAAGGTCATTCTTAGATTATCAACTTAACATATTTGAATATTAACACTTAAAGTATGGTCAATCTTGACTTGCTTACTTACTTAAACATTAACTCATTCCGAGAGATCATTCTTATATTTGCACTTATTTAACAGTACCTCAATAAGAAAGGTCATTCTTATATTGCCAATTTATTTGTTTGTTTTTTTTACCTTATTTGGTGTGTCAATTTTAGTTATTCAGAATATTTGCTCGAAATCTCAGAACTTAAATTTTCATTAGCTACCGCTGAAAGGAAAGTCGGGTATGACACCAAAAAAAAATGTTCTTAATTAAAACTAAAATTTGATCTGGCTTTCATATCGTGGATCATAGAAAGACAGAAACCCTTTTGACCACAGAATGATATATATAAAACGTGAATGTCCACTTTTATATTTCTTCTTTATAAATATTACCCTCTACTGGTTGTTATTATCTACTAATAATTTCATAAACCGTGTCAGAAAGACTTATTTTATACAATAACATTTTTAGATGGTAAAATAACATTATATCCAATTTCAGTTAGAACTATTCGATACTGTAGTGTTATGCACACCTTCAAACTTAATTTGGTGATTTTTTCACCATAAAATAGTTTAATTTTCAACACTTTTTAATTTATCAGATAAATGACTTTTCGAACATGCAAACGCATGAAAATAATTTCATTAAGTTGAAAGCTATTTGCAGACTGGAAAACAACTTGAGGGTAAATTAATATCCATGACTTACAATAAGTCCTTTCATTTGTGACCTATTTTCACTGTTCACGCCCACGTAGAAGTCAGCAATAAAATCAATTAATAACATCAGTTTTCTTAAGGCTATATTCAACAAAGAGATTAGTAAAATTGAGGTAATTTTGATTAAATATTTGAATTTTCTTTAAAAAAACATTTAATTGTAGCTGCTGCTATTTACAGTTATATATCAATCGATGCAGCTAATACTACAAAGAGTAGTTTATATTTGACCTACATAGCAATTTACTTTGATTATAAACCGATAAGATGTTTATCATCTCTGAATGGGATTTTTTTTGCAAAAAATAATATGATTTTTGGATCATACTATATTTCGTTCAAAAATGTTATTCAACTTTTTGTTTCAAAGTATTTCTTTTCTTCAAATCAAAATTTTAGACCAACCTATATACCATAATGTTTAAAGTTGTTTATGACCTTAACTACAAAAATTGTATATCCAATATTTTAGACGCCCCTTCTAATAAGACTTTTCTTTAAATATTTCGTTATTCTTTTCTTATATATTCTTTTAAGTTTATGTAAAATGATTTTTATGTGTAAGGTCATTCTTATATTTATATTTTATTTGAAAAATTCAATTTATGTTTCCTTTTTTGTGACAATTGTTTCTGCAACTTTCAAATTTTCGACTGCAAGAACTTTTCTCTCGTTTCAAAGCAAGTGAATTTGCAATTAATTGATTAATATTGATCAATTCATTAGTTGTGCAATCAATATCTATGTGGTATTTACTCAATATTGGAACTTACGGAAAAAGTCTCCACATAAATTAGTTCAATTTTCAAAACAATTAGTGTTTTTGGTGACTTCTCCTTCTGACTCCAAACTATTCGAAGATTAACCTAAAGAAGAACCACTATGTATTATTAACATCTTTTCCAATAACAAAACTACTTTATGTGGTGACTTCTTTTTGTAATATCTAATAAAAGTGTATTTTTAAGAAAACCATGAACACACTTCTTAATAATCAAGAAATCAGGTTTTGAAATGCCAATAGGTTTTTATTACTGTTATTTAATAATAATTATTTTATATTCAAGCAGTACAAAACTACCGCTGTATTTAACTATGCTTTACTATACAGTTATATTTAGGCTGTTAGTGAAGTTGTAAATTAAATAAAAATTGTTTACTTACTATTTAATAAGACATCGTTTCAGAAATATAAACAATTGTCGCAAGGTATCTATGTGTCAAAGAATCTTATTTTTATTACTAATGGAAAAGTCAGTGTAGCCCGAAGTGCTGATTCCCCAAGGGAGTACCCAAGTATTCCCTTCGGCTTCATTCGACATTGGAAGCCTTTATGTTGCTATAACCAAGTTTTTTTTCAGAGTAGGAATTGTTAACAATAATTTGGCATCTGCAGGGTTTACACTCCCTACCCCATCTTACTTATGAAAAATTTGATATATTTTTTTTTCATTCGAACAGCAAAAACTTTAGTTCAAATAACAAACACTTTAACCACTCCTGAACCCATAAACCAGTCAGCAGTGATTTCATTCCAGGTTTATCTATAACCACTCTTCTAAATAAACCACGAAAAGCTGAAAGTTAGCTAAACCAAATATCTACTAGTCAAGGAAACGAAATAAAGTGGTTTACTTTGGAAAGAGATTATAAAGAATGTTTTCTTAATCCTTAATTAATAATTTGAAGAGCAATTCTACATCGTTATTTTGCGAAATTTATGTACTAGCATGAAGCAGATGATACATGGATAATAGTTTTCATTGCATGTTGCTTTCGAATGTCACACTGGAATATACAGATGACATCTACGGGATATCATAATGAGATGAGTGTTAATTGAATACTTGGGCAAATAAGGTTGAAAGTACATCAGAAATCTCACATAATTTGAAAATATTTTTGAGTTTACCATACAAAAACTCCTTAAATCAAAAGGTGTTAAAACAGCGTTAGAAGTATTTTCAAGTTTTAAAAACATTGAATACTTTGTTTTAACTAAATCATTAAAAAAAATGTTACGAAGGATTCTGTGTACTTTAACTGAATCCAATTTAGAAGGTTTTAGAGATAATTTTATCTAAATATTAATTCTCCCACTCTGTCATTTGATAACGACACACTCACATTTCTGGAATGAGGAATACTAGGACACATAAAATTTCTCTCTCTCTGTCTCTCTCTCTCTCTCTCTCTCTCTCTCTCTCTCTCTCTCTCACTCTCTCTCAACCTATCTGTCTATCTATCTATCTCTTTCACTAACTATTCTTCTCTCATGTCTGTTAATTTTACTTAGGAAAGGTTTTCTTCTATTTCACAATTAGAACTTAATTTGACTGTATTTAATCTTTGAATTATTAGAAAGTTCATCTAGTGTACCTTATCAAGAAGTCAATTGAGCAAAATGAGACATATACCCAAAATCAAGTTATTGAAACAGATAGTTTTTTTCAATAAACGTTACAGATATTTCATTCTAACAAAGAACTCCAAACTTGTTTCAACAAGTAAAAAACAAACTTGTTTTACTAAGGTACCTTTTTAATGCTCTTTTTTTTGTAAAACATTTGGTAGTGTCAGATTTACAATAGAAGAGTTGATTGGAAGAAGTTCAGCTCTCACACTGATTTTTTAATACTCTCACATTTTTCATGTTAAAGTGGTATAGAAAAACGGTTTCATCGGAATGGTAAAAAAATATATTGAATTAAATCAAAGACAATTGTTATAGACCAAGGGATTAATTCAAGGTTTCATGATGTTAGACAAAATGGTAATCTAAGAGACAGCGAGTCGGGAGGAAATAAATGAATTGACGAGATGACAGACTTGATATGAATACAAATCAAGCTACCCACTGGCAGTCGACGGGTTGCCATTAGGAACAGTTTAGTTTGATATCTGCTAAATGGGAGTGTCTGGAGAACGAAGAGGGGATGAAATCGACCAGTCCCCTCCAGGGTAGTGGGCAAACGGGTTGGTCCTTTAAAGGTCACAGTTCAACCCTGAATTTCAATAGGGATTGAAAATATGTTACAAAATTTGTGATATATATAACACAATCAGCATTTTAAATTAAGTTATTGATTTATTATATTATTTTATGTAATACAGATAACTAATAAATATGTTAATTGCAAACAATATTTTTTAGAATTACAGTAAAAATTGACTCTTCAATTATTTCAGTACTTTGGATCACTAAATATCAAAAATAACGAACTCTATTTTATTGCTTTCTCTGATACCTTATGTATTTCGTGCGACACTACATAGGCTTTCTTCAATAATGAAATCTTATAACGACATATATTTTTCGATCTATTAAGCTTAATGTATTCTACCTATTGCCTTATTTAATGTTTTTGAAAATATATTATTCTTTCCTAAACCTAATTTGAACTCTTATACTTCAATATATTACGTTTGGCTTGAAATAAAATAAATATTCTTGACTGTTGTCTTATACTTTAATTTTCAACTTCTCCGTCTGAAGAGTTCTCATCAAACAAGCCAAAATGATGTAGTATTTTAACATGATTAACAAATCAGAATATAAAATTCACAATAATTAAGAAGAATTAGTACATTTTTGCATCAATGTTGTAACAATACTTATCATATAGACACGAAATTAGCCTTAATAAATGAAGACAAATAGCAGTGTTATGGCAGAAGAGGCTATCGAACTGTAGAAGCATCGTGTTGAATTATAAAATAGCTGACTTTTAAACCACTTTGAATGATGTATAGTAAATGAACAGTTAAAAAGCTGTTTGCGTCCTGCCCCAGCAAGTGTTCTCCTAATCGTATTAGCGTCATTTAACCCCTTCACAGTAAACTATTGACTGCATTTCAACTTAACAGAGTTAACTGCCGTTCAGAATTTCATTTTAATTCATCTATCAAAAAAAAAAATTGTCATATATCACACCAACAAAAAAAAAAAAAGAAAACGTTAACTCAATAATTATACAGTAACCAAAATTGACTAGTTTAGATGAATTTATTTTAATAAAATGAAAAACAGTATGTATTACTTTTATATACTCATGAATATTATACTAATTAATGCAGGAAATTACTTTGAACTATGTAACAATTACATATCAATAAAGGAAAGAAAAATGGCAAGTCAGCTCATTATTTGAAACTTCTTATTCTTTTATAAAAAATAACTGGAATAACGTTATTGATATATTTCCTTTAACATGTAACGGTCTCAGATTTGTTTTTGATATTTTAGAAGAGATTGTGCATTTTGTTTTTTTATAAGTATCATTTATTAAATTATCGTCCTATCCCTTATTTTACAATATTTTCTGTTACCTTTTTTTATAAATTATTGTCTGTTAACGGTAAACTACAGCTTTTTTTCTGTCATATATTAATATGCAATATTTTCCTTGAAGGGAATGTAGGCATATAGTATGTTAGACTGCTAATGTTTAATTCTTCTAATTTGTTTATTATTATTATTAAATGTTTAGGGTAGTCTGATTAGTTATTGTTTCCTATTTCAGTAGTAATTTTTATAATAAGAGTAATTTTAGTTTCAAAAATATAAATAATTAACTTTATTATATTCAGATTACATTATAAATATAATAAAATAAGAGGATGATAAAAAAAACATCTATTATATCAGGGGTGGGGAACCTTTCTTACAGTAAAGGCCATTTTAGCACCGTACACTTCCCCAAAAGGCAACCACAAATGAAGAAGCAAATTCTTATATAATAGCTATATCGTAAAAATCCTTGAATCTATCATTATATTACTCGATCAGTACTTCTACAACTGTTTTGCATCTTTCAAAAGATTTAGCAGTGTACTCACTGCCTTCGTTTAATACCTTTGTTAACTTAGGAAAATGGTTTCCTAAAAAGCTTAGACTTATCAACTCTATTATTTTTCAAGTAATGATTGATAAATAGTTTTCATCCAAAATGGCAGAATTATTTGTCTTTATTACCATAATTGCAATTCTTTATATTATGAAACATTTTTCTCAACAAACCGCAGAAGGTCGCATTTCATGGTTCAAAAGGTTGCAGGTTCCCCACGCCTGTATTAGATATTGGTATCTTAGTATCTCAATATATAAAGTTCGTGAGTTTGTTTGTTGTTCACCCATTTTCCGTGGAGATAGGGAGCTGAAATTAAATATATATTATTTATTACCTGAATAATGTTAAATAAAAGAAAATTATCACTATATTCCCAAAATTGGAGACAGGGTAGCAATTGTCTTGCGTGCTCGCCGATGACAGTAGTGCAAATGTCCTATATATAAATATAACAATTTTTGTTTAATTTAATATTCGTGTAATATAAAACACTGGTAATAAAGTAAAGACATTGATCCAGGGTAGCCAGTCGCTTGCGTGCTCGCCGATGTAGTAGTGAAAATGTATTACATGTAAATGTAACAAAAAAAATTAATTTAAAATTTGCGAAATTTAAACACTGGTAATAAAATTAAGGCATGGAGCCAGAGTAGCTCAGAGGCTTCGCTGATGACAATACTGCAAATGTTTTATAAATAACTGCAACTAAACTGCAACAAATAACTGCAATTTAAACTACATTAGAGTTAAAAATGAATAATTTTAGAAACAAACTTGAACACAAATGTCAGATAAAATACGAATGCTCTGAGGTAATATTATAAAGACACATTCCTTTCATTAATTTTATTTTATGCTATGTAAATAAATTGAATATTTCAATTCATAATTTTTTTTATTTAAAAAATATTTCATTGTGTATATAACTTGAATTGATGTTTTATTTATTTTTATGATAAAATAATATTTTTTACTTTTAAATGATTTTTATTTTGCTAAATATACTTACTTATATCTTGAATCATGTTAAAAATACTATATCAAAAGCTTGGGCCATATAAGATCTGTCTCGTACCTTAATGACAAGAAACAACAATTAAAATTATCCGTATAATCATGTTCAGTGAATTATTTTCAATACCTACTGTTATAATTTCTGAGTGGCGCAAAGGGTCACGGGTAGTCTAGTCTTCAGTTATTTTTAACCACAATTAATTTATGTTAAACTTAATTAATCTTCAAAAATTAAATATGCACTTTTCAATCAAAGGATTTTAGTATAATTTTATAAATCGATAACTTGTTTTACGACTAATGCAATTGTATATTATTCCGCAATTAGATTGGTGGATTATAGTACTTCATGTCTTGAAGTGTCTTACAATATCAGTTCTGACTGGTCTTCCTCAGGTTGGCCCATCAGTTAATAGAAGACTACCTGTACTTTTGTTTAAACATCTTAACTTGCGTATAGTGTTCCTTGCATTATTTGCTTCTGGAATTTATTTAATATTAAAAACCAAATAGTGTACCCAGTTTTTCTGAATAAATATAGTTGAATCAAATTTTATAGCATATTAAATCAACGATTTAAATTCTCTAGAATTCATTAAAATTAATTAAGAAAGAATACATAACTATTTGTAATAAAAGAAATTAACATCAAAAAACAATATACATCAGAAATGAGGATCTATAGGTTAATTAGGAACTAAACTCAGTGTTTCGGTTTCGATAACAAATGATAGTCTTTTTCTTCCATCGACTTTGCTTTCTCAGATTTCTCGAATAAGAACTTCTTTCTAAAAGGCAACTTTTTACAAAGATTTTAAAGAAAAATATTTAGAAATTCTGAAAAAGAAATGGATCAACTAAGAAGATTCCAAAAATACCAAAACAAACTAAAGAGTTGTAATTGACATTGCAACAAATGATACACACGGTTAAAACAATTGGAAAATAAATATCTGCTGTCACTAACAGATAAACAAGATTATGTACATAACTGATGAGTTTTTAACTAGGAATTAAACCTGAAATCTGCCTTCCATCGTTCTTAGGAGAGAATGTAAAAATTCACAACAGCTATCTTCCTAGGAAAATTTGAAGTATAAAAAATGTTTTAACGTTTATGTTATCACCATGACCTTTTCTTCTATGGGAAACAAACATTTATTCTGATCTTGACTTTTATGTTAATAGATGTTTGGTGCAGTTGCAATTTAAACCTGCCCATAACGTGTCACTCTCAGTCATCGTAGCAAACTTTCAAGCTTTCTGACTCGACTATCTCCCGAACTACTTATATCTGAGAACATTAAGGTCTCAGATAACATGTTATTCCCTTTGCTAAATAGTAGTTCTTGAGTCCACTCATCTCTGATTCAATGAATCACTAAATGTTGTCTGACAGTTAATAGATACTGGTCTAGTCGACATGCAATAGCTGAAAGGCCAAATGACGGCCTTCGATATTACAATTTAAACCTCTTTTTATTGTTTTCTTTCAGTCAATAAGTTTCATTAAGTAATGGATGACTTTTGATTAAGGGCTCAGAAGGCTCACCTTTTGAAAGGAGTCACCTCTCATCACAGTAAATGGTTACTTGAGAGTCCCTCTCAACCCTAAGTCAAAGGAGTAGAATTAGGGACTCCTCTAATGGAATTGGTAAAGCCCTTATAAAAGTTAAGTTTTAGGGATGAAAGTTGCACATTATTCATATACACATATTATTTTAAACAATTTTTATTTTAACTGAAAAAAATACTTATAATTAAAGAATAATACATCTTATCAAGTAAGTGCCCTTCCTCATTAGACAACATCATGTGAGAAAAAACATTGACGAGCTAAGATGTTTCATTCTACAATATTTTTTTGTAACAATTATTAAATTTTAATGCTATAATTATATATTATTTAATATTGATTATGGTTTTATTTTCTTCGCTATGTTTTTATAGAATATTAATAGAACGATACTATTTAATTTTTTGCAATCTGAGAAATTCCATGAAGGTGATTATTATGAAAATAATAATTTAGATTTTATTATTTGCTTTAAAATTTAAAAATACGACAAATTGTTTCAAAATAAAATAATATATATATGCATTTAGACATGTACAACAATGTTTAAATTTAAAAATGTTTTATTGAATCATACATTTCAGTTTAATCAACACGGACTATAAAAGCGTTGAGGAAATTATAGGATTATTGGTAGCACGAAGGTTGTTAAAGTCGCAGGGATGCTAAAAACCCTACCTCATAGGTTTCCTCTTCAACTGACAAGTTCCAGTCGGGTAGAAGAAAATGTATGAGAAAAATAATTTATGTTTGCCTTAAAGTTAAAAACTTTACAGAACACTAATACCGTTTAAACACTAATCATTTGTGTGTTTTTCTTTTAATTAATGCCGTTTACTCTTTCAAGTAGGCTAAAATAAGGAAGTTAAAATATTCAGGACAAACATGTTCAAAGGCCGACGAACAATAATTACTTCGCATAAGTTGCTGTTTCTGTCTATTCAAATGGCACTACCAGAGTTGAAAACATTTTAAAGTTTACTGATTTCAATTATTCATTAATAGAGTTACTTATATCTATTAATATATTTAATATCACTTATTTTCATTAAAAAATGTTCTCCCAACACCTCATGTTACTTTGAATGTTGGAATTGAGAGGATTTATTGTAATTGTAAATTCCTGCTTCAAGTTTGTTATGGGGTTTATTTTTTTAAAAGGTTACTGATTTTAGTGATACTTTCTTTGGGTAATTCAATCAATTTTTGAAAAGATAATCTGTACAATAGGAAATATTGTTTTAAAATAATTTCCTAATGAAGAATAGAATAAAAATTTCAGAAGCGTTCTTAATCAATTTAAAAAAATAAAAAAAATATTTGTTCTGTTTTGTTATTGTTGTTGTAGGCTTTAAAGAATCGAAAGGCTAGTGTAGTAAGAGTTGTTTAGTGATGTAGGTTTGACTTGTTGTTGAAATCAATGGCTCAAATCACGTCTGTTCTCAGCCTATTGAGTCTAATTGTGAATGATCTTGAGGCACAAGAGCTACTTGTAAGCCCATTGCGTCACCCTCCCAGTCAAGTATCAATACAAGCTTCCCTTATTTATTTTTTAAATGCTTTAACCAAATATTCATCAAAGTAGACTTACAGAAAATATATCGTTTAAAAACTAATAAAATGGAAAAATGAAAGAAGTTAAATTCATAAGGCCTTACATATCTGGGAATCACTAATGTATTAAAGTGGCCTATTCATAAAAAAAATAGAGTGTGCTCAAAGCAACTTCACAAGAATACAGTTATCAACATTGATAACGATTTTAACCAATTAATATTTAAGTAGTGGTTAAGTACAATATAACTATACAATAGTAAATAAGGTTTAAGATAACCCAAACATGAAGTGCTTTGCAATCGAGCTTTGCAATTTTACAATAGAGCTTTACATTTTAACTGAACTGACTCCAGTTTGCATAAAAAACTCATAAAGTTTGTGCATAAGACAGTATGATTGTCATAATCTAGTATACTTGATTTCAACCCCATCATCACTAGTATAGCGGAAGACTATTAAAGTCTGATTTGCATCTGATAAAGTATTCATTCCATCTTACAGATTTAGTCATTCTAAGTTTTCAATCAAAAACTATATAATTCTACTTCAAAGCAATGAGTTTTTATATTTTGTATTTCATTATGATATATCAAAGTCTATATCCTTATTGTGTTCACAAAAATAGTGGAAGCACATACCCGCACGCGCGCATACATGTATACACACATACATATCAATGATCAAACCACAATAAGAAATGGGAAACAATACTAATATCTTTCAACCGTAACAAGCGGTCTTCATCAGAGTCAAAAACCCAACTCATATGACGAAGACCGCTTGTTACGGTTAAAAGGATCTTAGTCTTGTTTTCCCAATTCATATTGTGGTTTGATCATTTTTTATTTCACGTGTTTATGTGAAATGTTATTATACATACATATATGCAGAATTCATTCATCAGAAACCTAAAATGGAAATTTTGAGCGTCATAAGCATTAAAATCTAAAAAAAAAACTCAAAATAAGTTTTGTAATAGTTTACATATATACAAAAAAACATAAATTGATTAAAAAGTAAAATGGAATGAAAAATGGTTGTCACAAATTACTTTATCAGTCTCTGAATTTCATTGAATTAATAGAAATTAAATTAATTCTTACAGATTTAGTTTTATTCATTATTTCTTTAAAAAAAAATCAAATTTTGTTTATGATAAGTATTTATAATTTCAAGTTTCCCTTGAATATATTGTTTCATACTTAACTAGAAAATATAACAGCGTTCAATTAATAAACTTTTGTATTGACACATTCACAGACGTGTATCTCCACCTTGAAGAGGTGATAACGACCTAGCTGTTGATTCTAATACTTAGGAAGAATATTGGTGACTCACTTGTGTTACGTCTGCTGATATGCATTTCTTATTTGAGAAAGTGGCATCGACCTAGCTGTTATTACCTCAAAACCTGACCATGAATCAGTTAATATCAGTACTATTGATACTTAAAAAGCACATATTTCTAACCGAAGGTGCCAATAACCCAGCAGTTAATGCCTCAAAATATAACTCTTAATGAGTCAAATAGCACTATTGATACTTAATAAACGCTCGACCTAGATATCAATAACTCAAAACCTAAACATAAATGAGTTATTCTCAACTAATATTACTTAGTTGTCAAACAATTTAGAAAACCTATACAATTATAAAATAACACAAGTTTCATATTTATTTCGTTTAAGTTAATGTTTTCAATTTTATAAAAAAAAAAAAACAGTTCGAATTCTTATGTCATGTTACTGTTAAGTAAATGGCTTCGTTATTTGAAGTGCCAGCAGACACTTAGCCTAGTGGTCAGCAATATATATCCCATGTGATACATTTATTTGTTTCATTTATCGTGTAAAACAGGCAAACGATTTCAAGCAAATTTACTCAATCAAATTAAAAATTTTAACTAATATTATATATATAATGAAAATTTGTATTATATATATTTATATAATATCATACATATAGATCATATATGTTTTCAGTCAACTCAAAAATTAATATAAAAAATTAAGAATGATAATAAACATGTTAATATCAAAAACTGAACATAAATATCATCTTATTTTCAAAAATACTAACATCTTCAAGCAAATTTTTTCAAATAAATTAATAATTTGAACTAAAATTATATAAATAATTTTAATCAACCCAAATAATTAATATAAAAAAGTAAGAATGATAATAACATGTAAAAACATTAAAACCTTAACATAACTATAAGGTAAATTTATTTTATAACCAGCATCTTGATATTATAACTTAAAAAAAGTTGTAGTGTGTCTTGCCTTAATATTTCATCGAGAAGTAAATGGTACATGTAGCTCTTTTTCTGATCTTTCAAAACGATGGTGATTAAAATAAATTATGAAATATTAGTCTGTTTTGAATGACCTAGAAACAAAGATCCTGTTATACTATTCCTGAACTAAATGGCTTATTTAGGCCCGAATCTTCTCAACAGTTATGTAAAAAAACCTTATCATCAATGTAAACCTCGAATAGTGACGGTAATTAAAGCCAAAACATACAAAACCAACACATCCTAAACTCTCGAGAAAGGTCATTTTTTTAGGATATCATAGTAAAGCTTTAATTAATAAACTAATTTACTTATAAAAAATTAGGGTCACTATGACTCAAATCTTGAGTCAATCTTAAGATCCAACTTGACCCTACTTTTAGTGAAATAGTAATCTATTATCAGGTGTATTATTTTTGCATTGTTGGGTTCCATAACTAAGAAAAATAATACAGTAAAAATTTTGGTTTCATATGTCGATAAAATGCAAAAAAGCTAATTTTTCAACGAGTTAACAAAAGTATTTTGTTTGAATTCTCATCCCCTCTAATAACCGAAAGCCTATAGACACCGATCTATAGATGTAAGAAGTAATTATTATAGAAGAATTCTATAGACAATACTGAAATTATCTTTACTTAATTTAGACAGGCCAGTAAGCAAGGATTAATATCAAAAATGATATTTTAACGTGAAAATTCAGATTTTTTTTAGACTTGTTCTCTAAAACTGTTTTAAGTTGTTTAGTTGAGTTTTTAGTTGATTCTTATATTTTGAAAGCTCCTTCAAAATGGAGCCAGGATTGACCAAACAAAACCTTTGCTACACAACCCTGTATATCACAACCCTATAAACACATCGTTTAATTGTGTATCTCTGACAACTAATGCACTAAATTGCTACTTGAATAGATAGTGGATTTGAACAATAATTTACTTATTTTACTTGCCAATCAATTGAAATAATATTCACTTTAATATAATGATAATATAGTTAGTAATATAACTGAAAAGTTGCCTTTCAATTTTTATTTTATTTCATCATACAGTTTTTATATTCTAATTACAAGGAAGGTTTGAATTTTCTGTGAGAGGAAAAATTATTTGCATTCCATTTGGAATAAATGTGAGGCCGATCTCGTCAAAGATATGACTTTAAAAACTTAAGGCTCCCAAATTTAGGATTCCTGGTGTTCAATCAACACCGGTTATGAAGTTCACACGTAACCCTTTAGTACAACTTTTGTCTCATGACAGATTATTCCCCTCAGTCTCGTCAACAGAACATAGTTTACGGGTAAACCTGCCGATATAAGGATGTTTCTTGGAAAAACAGTATAAGTGATTTAATAGTTTTTTTTTTAAATAGAAAAATGACACTAAGCACCCTCTTTATAATGATATATTTGTTTCTTGACAATTAACTTTTGCAAATAGCCAAATTAACCTCATTTATATTTTTACCTAATTAATCAATATATTGAATTTATTTTAGTGTTGCATGCAAAGTATAAATTTATTTAAACTAGAAATAATATTCCAATAGTTTATATATTAAAGAATAAAAGTATTGATCAACATTGTACAATTAGGAGCAGTATTATTTAATGTTGAGGCTATTAGAGCTATGGACGAAGTTGTTATTAAAGGGCGTCTGAAGAGGAGGGTCGAATGAGAAGATTACAGCTTGGGGAGAGACAAGACCTAATTAGTTGGTTGATTGACATGCTGATACGTCTGACAGGTTATTCTAAAGTACCCCTCTAAAGCCTCTTAGAGCACCAATATTGCCTATTACTGATAGCCCTTAACAGTGAGAAGTGTTTTGTCTCCAAACAACATTTTTAGAACAAAAAACAAAACTCGGCTTTGAAAGAACCATTTATATTAATATTATTTACAATGACATTGATGAATACTCAAAAACTAGAAAACGATTATTGAGATGAATGCCTTACGATATAAAATACACAAGCCCCATTCATGATTTAGTAGACTTGTAAATTATTTGCACGCAATACTCGTCATGCGTGCGGGTTAAAACTTTCTTCAAAGGAATTCATTCAAGGCTTGACCTTCTAAGAGTAGAGTATTCTATTGTTGACTTCAAACGACCTAGGCTTTAAAACTTAATAACTGTCCACTAAGGAATCCTAAAGAATAGCAACTTCCGTACCACCTCGCAGATTCCTTGTTGTGCCAGCCTGAGAAGAGATCTAAGAGTAACTGTATAACGTGCTTCCAAAATAACATATTTCTTATAGCAGTAAATTGTAGGTTTCCGTTAAAGATATACGAAGCCATAAACCACTTAACTATAAAAGGTCGAATTACTGAAAATGGTCCTACTGTCATCTGTTTTTCATTCTCTATAAAATCTCTAACCATTTGAAACAGCCCTATATTTTTAAAGTTTAGACCTGGTTTACAACGCTCATTCAAAAAACAAATATGTGCCTCCTCAGATCTTTGTCCTGTGTCTGTGGTTAACTGTGAAATGTTTGTTGCAATGTTGGATAGTTTTCCTGTTTAATATATATATATATATATATAACAAGATTTCACATAAACACGTTTTGTCTCTGTCGAAGACCGCTTGTTATGGTTGATAGATCTTAGTCTTTCTTCCCCATTTCATATTGCGGTTTGATCATTAATTCATATATATATATAAAGATTTCACATAAACACGTGAAATAACAATCAATGATCAAACCACAATAAGAAATGGGAAAACAAGACTAAGATCTTTCAACCGTAACAAGCGGTCTTTGTCAGTTGGGTTTTTGACTCTGACGAAGACCGCTTGTTACGGTTGAAAGATCTTAGTCTTGTTTTCCCATTTCTTATTGTGGTTTGATCATTGATTCATATATATATATATATATATATATATATATATATATATATATATATATATATATATAGTAGTGGGGGTACTGACTAACGGTTTCGCTGCTGCTGTTCGTATTCAGTCGACGCTCTGCCTTCCTGCGTAACTCTTTGCCTCCTGATGACGATGGTGGTTGAAATATAGAAGTGAGTTATTCCTGTGTCTATCTGTGCTATCTTCTTTTTAATTGGTTTATATATATATATATATATATATATATATATATATAACAAGATTTCACAATAAATACGTTAAATAACAATCAATCTCCGGACCATGACAATAAATGAGAAAAAAGATTAAGATCTTTCAACCGTAACAAGCTATCTTCGTCAAAGTCAAATCCCAACTAATTATATAACCAATTAAGTGAAACGATTCCACGAATTAAATAAACTAGATTCACAAAAAGAACACACAGAAATGAAATCAATTTTTTTATGATTTCTTTTCTTTGTGTTCTTTTCGTGAATCTAGTTTAAATATATACATACATGTATTTATATAAATATTTATATATAATGGTGTGCGTGCATGTGTGTGTGTGTGTGTGTGTGTGTGTGTGTGTGTGTGTGCGCGATTTCAGCATAAAGAAAAGAACACAGAAAGTTACAGACAATACTCACTACGATATTTTGACGTCCATCATACTTATGTACATAAAGCACTACTCAAGCTGATCACTTCATATATCTGAGGACGACGGATGTCAAAATAAAGTGAGTATTGCCTGTAACATTCTGTGTTCTTTTCATTATATTAAAGGTGTTTTCAGTTCAATCGGACTACAATTTTCATATATATATTTGAAATAATATATATATGAAAAGCAAATGTGTGCAAACAGAAATATTTCAAGCAAAAAGTGTGATTTAATAGAAATATGTACATTTGAAAAAAGAACTAATGAATTATTGCATTAGAAATCTGAAATAAATATGTTTATAAATCTGAGTGTGAAACTCAACTGTTTTGATTACGAAAACATGATACACTGACACCACTACCAAGGAACCAATTTTCATTAAATAATGCAAAATTGTGCAATGTAATATAGTGAACCAAAAGTTTTTTATGCAAATGTACATATCAAATGGTGAAATATAAATCGAAAATGTATAACAAAAAAAAACGATTACAAATTACAAGCATGATATAAAAATATTTACAACTTCAAATGTTTGATGTCTCCATCATCAGTAGAATAGAGAAAAGGAAGACGAAGGGCTACGACAAAGCATTTTGCGAAACCTTATTTCACTAATCTGTATGAAGAATAATTTTTCTTAAAAATTAGAAGATATTAATAGACCTTATAGGGAACAACTGTTTTTTGCAAACACTGAAAAAATAATAATACTTGATGTCGTGAGAACGATTTTCTTTGACGTGTAATATTTGTTCTTTTGATGAAGATGAGTGTCAAAATATAGCTAACAAAACTTTTGTAGCTATTTTTACATTTCGTATTCTGTAAATTTTGTATTGAGTTATTTCGATCATGTAAACCATCAAATCTATAAATAAAGGCAATTTTAAATGTTGAACTAATACTGATACCTTTCAATTTGGTGTAATTGAAAATATTGCTTGTACTTAATATTTTCAAATTGCTCTCACTGTATGTCTGATGTAAATAGACATACATCGGCGTTTAAACCACAGATAATAAATTCAGAAATATTAACAAAATTTTTCGACCAACTAAAAATCACTGATTTATTCACACAATGAAATGGACAGATCAGCGATATGTGGATGTATCATTCATTTTATTGTACCTCTGACGAGGATCAATAATTGGTTAAAATACCGTCTGCACTTCATATGTTAGCTTTAGGTGTTCATTACGAAATCTCTTTTGTACACACATACGTCTCTTATTCATTTCTTCACACTTGTGTTGTCAAAATTAGTTAAAAAGTTATGGTTAATTTTTTTTGTCTTTCTTAATTTCACTTTTTAATTGTATTAATATCAAAGTGTTGGTCACAAAGTGTCTGAGTTTAACCTGTGTTGATTAGTAATAGTCAACATTAGTATTGAACTGGTACCAAATTTATTTCATAGTTTCTACAAATTCATAAATACCATAGATTTCATATAACATAGTGTTACGATACACATGTAATAACACAAATGGAGCATGTGAAAATATTACAATAAACTCCCTCCAAATAGGGGTACTACTTTGGAAGAAAAAAAAAAGTCAACATTAGACAACTATATTTATGTGTATAAACTTCTGTGTATATTTTAAACAAACTCATAAATATTTCATATATAATTAAAATCAGTTTACTTACCAATTACATTATCTAATAATTGGATAGCAGAATTACAAAAATATTAATCTAAAATATTGAAAGACAGAACATAAAATAAGAAAATTATACAATGGTATAATTTATTAAGAAAAGTACATAACATGAAACTTCTTCAAGATGGCTGACTTGAAGATTCAAACACAGTTACTGGTATTTTATTCCATTATCTTATTACCCGTCCATTAATTAATTTTTCCTCCTTTCTATAATTAATTTCAGTAATCGTTATTACTCAGTAGATGAATTAAATTGGATTCCATCGAAGGTAACAGGGACATTTTCAACAATGGGTAGACATGCCGAACGTTCCATTCAGAACCATAACGACTTCTACATTCCAAAAACAATCCTTCTCAAAGTTGACCGGAAATTAATGAGTCCATAGGAATCTACTTTTACTGAAAATTACTTAAATATTTGCATAATATTCTGTTTAAAATCAAAATTTGATATAAAAATAGTTCATTAATAATAATAAAAATAGTTTAGCATTAAACTAAAAGGTAACTTAAATAGTAATTAATAATCAAAATCATCTGAATTAACTTCAGTATGAATACGCCTAGCTAGTACGAGCGCATGACTCTCAATATTAGAGGCTGTAATTGTCTGTTATATATTTACTGTTTACCTATAGTTTACCCTGAAATGTTTGTTGTCCTTTTTGGATTGTTTTCTTGATGATGATATATATATATATATATATAATATATATATATATATATATATATGATATAATATATAGATATAGATTATATATAAAAAGATTTCACATAAACGCGTGAATTAACAATCAATGATTAAACCACATTATGAAATGGAAAAACAAGACTAAGATCTTTCAACCGTAACAAGCAGTCTTCGTCAAAGTCAAAAACCCAACTGAGACGTTGGGTCTTGGATATTCGTCAGGTGGGTTTTTGACACTGACGAATACTGCTTGTTTTCCCATTTTATATTGTAGGTTGATTATAGATTATAGATATATATACAAGTGAGTCATCACATGTCTTCCGATCGACTCATATCTTTCTACCTGATAATAAGTCCGTCATTTTATAAATAATTTCTGTCATTAAATAATTTTAATAAGTAGTATTTTAAATAGTGCCTTATGGAGGTTAAAATCATAGCTGCCCGATATAATTAAAAATATAATTTTACTTATAACTATTAAACGGAAATTACATATGTTATTACATAACAAGATTTCACATTAACACGTGAAATAACAATCAATGATCAAACCACAATATGACAATATTGTCGCAACAGTCTTCGTCGCAGAAGTTGGGTTTTTGACTCTGACGAAGACCGCTTGTCACGGTTGAAAGATCTTAGTCTTTTTTTCCCATTTTATATTCTGGTTTGATCATTGAATGTTATTACATATACGTGATTTTCAAGAAGTAACTCATGAGAGTCCCAACATTAATTTAGAGTATCTATACACTCTTATAATAATACACTGTAAGAAAAATATTACTTAAATTTATGATAATTAAACTTAAAAGAAAATTATACTAATTGTGAGTAAAATTAAATAAACAAATTAAATTTATGTATTTGTAACTGCATTGGTAAAATATAGAGAAGCAAATAATAAACATTGAGGAGACCACACCCCCCAAGGCATCCCTCACAGCGCATGTCCGGAGCGTCTCGGTATTGGGTCACCTAACAGTATCAAGTAATACATTTAAGTTGACATTTTTAGCAGTTAAAGTTTTTTATATATTACTATGTTTATGTCCAATTTCTAAATATAATGAATCCACTTCAAGTAAATTAATATTAAACTTAATTAATATAATATTAAAAATTATATATAATTTAAATATGAATGTATTTGTCATGGTTGATAATGACTAATTCTTTACTTTTGTTCAGAACTAACACTTACAATTTTATCGCCTTATTTGCCATCCACGGGAAAAGCTGTGACTCATTTCTCTTCTGCACCAATTAAACATAGGTGATATATATTACCAAAGTGCCAACGGCTTATGGTACCAGTTTTAGTGGAATGTATTCAACAATACCAATATATTCTACAAGGCTATTCTTGTTGGCCTAACAATGACTAATAACGTTTTGTTAAAGATATTTTTCTCAATTTTTCTAAGACATATAAACATATAAAGATCTAAACATATATTTTCACAATAAAATCTAAAAGATGTTCAAAACTTGAAATACACGAGTTAAAATCAAAGGAGAGTAACACACTTAGTTGAGAAACACACTAACTCAAAGTTTTGGAAAATCCATTTTCAGGAGAAAAGAGATGGAGACCCAGCACTCTGGGGGTTCAATGTCAGGTAACCCGTTGCTGTTACCTGTTGTTGCATCTCGACGTGCTTGTTCTCCCTCTCTTTTCTCCTGGAAAATGGATTCTTCCGAGCAAGTGTGTTTCTTTACTCAGTGCGTATTTTTTTATTGTTTAAACCGATCTCCTAGCGAGTGAAAACATCAGCCGTTTACCGGCTTTTTGTTTCATCGGTAATTCTACAGATTCTACATTAGGAGCCCTAAATTTTGCCTAACTCAAGTCATTTCGAGTAGAGATCTTTTTAACGAGTACCTGACATAGTATAGGCTCGGAACGACGGCTTAACGTCCTCTCCGAGGGACGACATACTCAAATTTATAAATAAATAAACAAACGCGTGAATAAATCGAGGGTCAGTACTCAGTGTGTTAATCTTCTTCGATTTTCAACTTATACACATATAAAAGTATATATTAATAATTAAATAACATACATATAAATGAAATAAATGTAGTTCAATTAATAAAATTCCATTAAATGAGGAAACGCATTAATGAAAAATAATACAGTGCAATTCACTTCTAAATATTTCAACATTCTCGGTCACTATCAGAAATAGTAGTTTCTATAAGCCACTACTACAAAAAAACTTAGTATAAGAAATTGTGTAACTGATTCAATAGATTGAAGTTATTATTCCAAACATTTATTTAGTTCTCGAACATTCTTGTAAAATGAATAATCTATTGTACTTTGTTAATCATACGGCACTTATAAAACTATAACAACGTCAGACAAACAACGTAATTTCCTTTTTATTCTTGTTTACCAATAAGTTGCAGAAAGTGGTAACGATATTTAAATATATAGTATTCCTCCACTGACTGATGGAAGTCTCTCTCCTACCCCATACTTCGGCTGCAACACCAAATCACTTTACACTGAATTAGTTTTAAATTTCATTTCTCTTTTGTTATTAATATAATATTAAATATATATACATCTGTACAATATATTCGTATTTATAACATTTCATTATTTACTTAGTAAAACTATATTTAAAGGAAAACAAAATTAAAATTGAAATTTTATTTTCACTAATAACCTTTAAAAAATTGTTTAATTTGTTATCTCTTTTAAATAATGCAAACCCTTAAAAATGTATTTGTTTTTCAATATCCATGTAGCAAGGTGCTAACATAATATCATTCTTAAAGTTCTTTCCATTAATCTTTAATTCTATTTAATTAAAATTAATTTCATAATGAAATATGCATATAAGAACTAATTAATGAATAATTAATAATGAACTAATTCATCTAATTTCATATTAATTGAATAGTAACAAACAGACTATTAAACAGTTTCATTACTAATTCTAGTGTAATTTCTTCTTAATTTACTTGAGTAACAGCTTTCAAGAGTATATTACTATTTTCTAATGATAAAGCAATTCTAATGCACGAATTGCAGTTCTCCTGATAGTTATTACTAATTACTTAACTGCCTTTGGAAGCAAAATAAATGTATTTCTATATTTAACATTGTCTTATTTTTTTGTGTTCCACCTCTTTAAATGAGTTTTACCACACGACGTTTACTTTCATTTTTCGTAACCAATTTTGAAAGTTATTATCAAAACTAAACTACTGAAAAATGAAAGGGCTGTAAAAGCTGGGAGGTCAAATATGAAGTTCTATGATGGTTTTCTTTCAACATAATACTGCAATAACAATAACTATCATAACTTACAATTTTTAAAACGCCCTTTATGATTTAAGAACTTAAATTATGGTGATCAAACCTCGACCAAGGGTTGGTAATCATCGAGGTTTTGGTTTTAATTTAAACAATAGAATACACGGTAACTAACTAACTTAAACATTACAAAAATTATAAATATATTAATTTCTTATCATTAGCATATATATATCAATGAACAAACCACAATATGGAATAGGAAAAAAGATCTTTCAACCGTAACAAGGGGTTGAACCCCCTTCATATTGTGGTTTGATCATTATTATTTCACGTGTTTATGAGTTACCTTATATATATATATATATATATGTTCTATTAAAACCTATGCCTATTTCAATTTTGACGCATTTTCGAATTAATTTTTCAAATTTCCTTACCTCTGGCTTCCATAAGTTTGGGACAAGATAAATCAGTTCTCCAAAGTTTTTATTCTTGTATATCATCGACATGTTTCGGTCTTCGTCGACCATTATCAAGAAAGTTATCGTAGTTTGACAATTTACTTAAAAAACAAATGTAAATTTAAACTGAAAAAAACTCAAACTATTCGCAAAGTCAACGTAAACATGACAACAGAAGTTATCAATAGGTAACTATATATATTATATATATATATATACAAAGGAAAGAGAAAAACAGATAAAAACACACACTAAAGACTCACTACGATATTTCGACATTCGTCATCGTCGGTCAGAAGTAGTCCCTTTGAGTAGCTGAAGCCTACTAACCGAACGGTCGTTATATTAAATATATACGAGTATTACCATATATATTTACACCATTATATATTAGTAACAATATTGATATTACATTGATCTTAGTATTAAATAATTCGAGACATAGTGTAAAAAAAATGTATTCTTGAAATCGAAAACGTCACCAAAAAGATCACTAACATTCAAATTCTGTCTGAATTGTTGTAGAATGAGATTAAAAAGTTTTGTCAGGAAAAATCATGAATAATACTTTCCAACAGCCAACTACAATTATAATATCACAAGCCGTTCTTAAATCCGCAGATGAAGTAGGTAAACAATCGAATACTTTATCATTTATACCTCCAACAAGTTTGTTTATACCTAATCTAATTCTTGCTTATTTTATAGTTTTTTTCAGCCCAATGCTTAGTTGTTGTTTTTGTTATAATTATTTGTTGCGAAAGAAAATTACGGAAAAAATACAGTAAACTCCTAACTATCCAGAATCCATACCAACTAAAAATGAAATCTGAATTTAAATTAGGAATAATTTACGTCAATACCGCATTACAAGCAAGCGATCATATTTATGTGTCGTATAACTCTACTAGGCTAATTCCACAACTTGGTAAGATCATACTTCTCTGCTCATGATTCTTACTTTGTTCGTAACTTATCGGATTCTATAATTCTGGAATACTATGTACCTGGGAATTTGTGAGATATTAAATGGGAAACGCCAAATAGGAAACACCCTTACATAAGAGAGCAGATAATAACACTACCTTTAGTGTAATGGGGAAGTGACACCTCATTATCTCTTCACAATCCCCAATACTATTTTAAAATCATATTTAAATGTCTAATAATGAATTGATGTGCACTTTAATTTTTTATCTTAATTTACATTTATTAAATTTTTATTTAAAAATGCAAACATAAAATATAATCGCTCTTCCTCAGTTTTACCTATACTATTCGTTAAAGATCAACACTGTAAAAAAACTTGGATGAAATAAACTTATGACTCCCGACGTACAAGTAAGTCAGTAATGTGGCTTGTCTTTAACTAGAATGGATGCCCAACAGCACAAGATCATACTCTCTCCCAGAACAACCTAAAGCTGAAAGCCTACGAGTGATTGAAACAAACAGAAAACTCTCCTTTATTAAGAATGAAATAAGGTTATCATGACAATATCTATTTCATAAATCATTGGACCTACTGTTGTTTGGGACTGCTTTCGGAGTACATAAAACTTAATTAAATGTTGTTTTATAGTCATACATCCAAGATCTTTCTATTCTACTGTTCCGTAATGCACTGTATATACGAGTATAGCTGGTTTATATTTTTAAGTCTGGATTCTTATCTTCTACCGTTGTTTAATCCTGTTTGTACACAATTCCTTTCTTTTGTCATATATCCAAGATCTTTCTAGATGTATGAACGATCTTTAATCTTTGAATCTTAAAAATATGTAAACCTTTTAGTTGTAATCTACAATCTTTCCATTCTACTGTTGTTGAATGCACTGTGTATATGCTGGTTTGTATTTCTTCCAGCCAAGATCCTTCTCTTCTACTGTTGTTTCTACTTGGGTCTCGCTGGATTCTTCTCAGCCCTAATGGCCCTCTTCTACCAGACAATAGACCCAAGAATACCAAAATGGCAGCAATCCTATTCTCTCATAGGTAGTAACCCAGGTATGGAAAAGTGTACAATTTTTTTTCAAATTAGTTATCTGAATTGTGCTTTACATCTGTTACATATTTACAATATATTTATTGCTTATAAAATGAAACCATTGTTAAAACTAGGAAAGTAATAATAAATGTCGAATATTAAAAGTCAATTTATAATATTACTGCCATAGCACAAAGAAGTAATGTCAAAAAAAAAACATATTTATAAAACTATAATTATACTTAAGGTTCAAGTGCAGCTTATTCTTTTACCACTACTACTACTACTCGTTGGCTCTACGTCCCGTGGAGGGACTGGGCCTGACCAATTATTGCCCTCCAGGCTGCCCGGTCTGTGGCGACGGTGCGCCACCGACGTACACCTAGCTTCCTCAGGTCCTCTTCCACACCATCGATCCAGCGAAGCCTCGGCTCCCTCTTAGTCGTCTCCCACCAGGGTTTCCTCGATATAGCTTTTTCGCTGCTCTGTCCTCAGGCATTCTCTCCATATGACCCGCCCACCTAAGCCTTGCTTTCCTTGCTTCAGCAACTACATCGGGGTGTCCATATAGCTCCATCACTTCTCTGTTGGGGCATTCTTTTACCAGGACCCCTAAAAATGGAATACCCTTATTAATTGTGTTATAAAAAATAACTTCCCTTTACCTAAATCTAAATCAAATTTAGATGTGTTTTTCTTTAATATAGTAGAATTTCAAGTACGCATATCCCTGATAAATTTTACCGTCTGTGCATGTACAATTTCGGATTTCATAAATTTTCAATAAGCTGCTCTTGAAAATGTACGTGGTTTGAGTATATTAGGTAGTGTAAACTCCAAAATTTACTAAGTAGGACTTAAGTGTGGTTCTTCAGCATGTAAATGTTTTCTTTGCATTTATTGACATTCTTCAATATCAGCTTAAGAAAGGCGTGAAATTCACAAAAAAAGTTTAAAGATCAAAATTACTAACACACGGACGGCAATGACTAAATCATAGACATCATTAATTCATAGTGGCTTATCAAAAGAAGATGAAAATTTAATATTTTCCAATAACTATTAATAATATTAACTACTGATATCAAAGACGGTTTTAACCTATAAATATAAAAATCAGGTGTCTACATGTTTGTGTTTCCACTTTAAAAACGCCCAAATATCATTCAGTTTGAAGGGTTGAGGTATTTTTTCTATTTTTGTAAGACTTTTAATAATACTACTTTATATTAAAGTAGATGTTTGAGCTTACCATAGAGGGCAATCATACATTACGTAATATAAGGATTGAGTAGTTACCTTATCAAATAGACAAGCAGAAATGCCTTCATTCCAAAGCCAGCTAAATAATCATTGAATGGGCCCATGTACGGTGAGAAACTGTGTTTGAAATTATATAAATAGGACCTCTCCTTTAATCTAGGCACTTTCCAAATAATTTCAAAATCAACGCAGTTAATTAGATGAATTATCACTACAATTGAAATTCGTCAAAACTATAAATATATTTTGACGAACAACCTGATGTTTTATATCATTTCATACCCAGGTAGCAGTAAACATATGAATATTTTTATTGTTTTAATTAAATATAAGTTAAAATTAGAAATATGCTTGTTTTAGGTTTGGGTTTCCGACCGATGCCACCAGATACTCATGTTGAAAGTACCCTCGTGTGGTACAAAATGTCTCAGGACAATCATCTCGCGTGGACTAGAAAACTGGACGAATTCCTTAAACGTAAGTTTATATCATTTTCAACATACGAGTTTTCATCTCTATAAAATATATCTTTAAATATGAACTTCAATATGAAGATTTCTACAACGAAATCATTATTAATAAATTATTAGAACTAATAGTATTTTTGTTTATCAAAGAAATTACTTAGGTTGTAGATTATGAAAATTACATTTTTGGATTCAGCTTATTTCGAATCAATGACAACAATAAGCAAATCCGTTTATATGTTCAAATTATTTTCGTCCTTGCAACAAAAAAAGAAGGTATACGAGTAACAAGAATAAAATTTGTTTTCAAATGGGGTTAGATATAACAAACTAGAATTAGTTCACAACAAAATTAATCACTTTTTTAATAAGATAAGCTCAGTGTTCAAATTTTGTAAATTGGTCATATAAAGAAAAATTGTAAAGAAGTAATAATTTTAACACCAAGAAAGGAAACTATAATTTTGAAAACAAGTATTAGTATGTTTACCAAATAAGAAGAGAGTTAAATTATTTTAGATTTTTTTTTCAGATAGTTTTGTATAATACAATATTCAACTATCCGATTTAAAAATCTTGTTTAAATGAGTATTTTATTTCTGATACTTAAACCCTGTTGTTTTTTAAATCCATGAATTATACCAACATTGTAAACAAAAGAATACTATTATAAAATATGATTATTTAAAATTTGTTTTCAGCGTATAGAGAACCAGATCCAAAATACGAAAGTGTTTTACAATATTGCGATTATGACACAAAGGAATCCGCAGACAGGGTGTGCAAAATAGATATTTCGAAATGGGACCCATGTACTAAAGAAAATAGCTACAACTACGCAACGGGGGCTCCCTGCATCTTCCTTAAGCTAAACAAGGTGCGTCCCAACGGACTTCGAAACAACTCAAAATAATCTTTAAAAAAATTATATAAAAATAATCATTGCTTACACTTTTTATAAATAACATGCAATAATGATTTTAAAAATATGTCTGATCATAATACTATAATAGATCAATTATTGAATTACATTGAATTAGTTATTGAAAAACTGGAAAATAAAAATAAAATGTTGCATTAATATGTAAGTTAATTTAATGACATTCGTTATGTATAATTGTAATTGTTATTTCAGATTTACGGATGGATTCCTGAATATTATAATGATACTGATAATTTACCGGAGAAAATGCCAGATGATCTCAAGCAACACATTAAAGACGAAGCAAGGAGTCACAAGAAATCAGTAAATTTTTTATAAAAAGTTTAAAAATTTTGACTACAAAGCTTTGTCTGAAAGGAGTTGAACTTTTTGTATATAATTATTTAATTATGCCCTTGAATTTTACAACTACCTACAATGCCATAGAAACTTAGAGTATTGACTTAACATCTTTTCCATAATTTTTAACAACTCTAAATTTTCAGTTTAGAGAGCTGTTAATAGTGACTAACAGAGAGTTAGTTATTATAAAATCAAGTAGTATTAAACAGATTTAAGTTAAAGATTTTAAATTTCATGTAAACTACTCAACAATCTCTACATATTTTTCACTATAGAAAAAATGATAAAAGCTAAATGCAGTTGCAGAAACAGGTAATTATTCCTAAAGTTTTAAATGTATAGTACTATTTTACAGTTTACTTACTAATGAGTATAATTTGTCTGTCTACCAATAACCTCAAACTTCTAATTACTATTTCATCTTATATAATTTAAGTCTGTATTAAAGCAGGAATAATTATTAAATAGACTCAGTCGGTAATAATGAAATTAAATAAAATAATGACAAAAACAAAATTCACGCAAAATATGCCTGTAGATTAGGATACTCTAATGGGCCCATTTAATCCTCAATTTTGAACTATTTCCAAAGAGATGACCGTTAGTATGGAGCCCGTAAGGACAGTGGATTTACAGTATCACAGTGGATCATGACCATAATGTCATGGTGACTAAATAAAATGAACATGAAAAGTTCTTTAGGGTTTCACAATAACCAGGAAGAAATACATCCTATTTCTTACGTTCATTGATATAGAGTAATTATTTCCAGTAGAGATTTAGTAAAATCCTCTAAGACAGTTAGATTAAATAATAATGTGTTATTTACAAAGATTAGAATAATAATATGATTACTTTACAGTTAAATACAGTTTGGGTATCGTGTGAGGGAGAAAATCCAGCTGATATAGAAAACATTGGCTCAATACAATATATTCCTAAAAGAGGCTTCCAGGGTTATTATTTCCCGTACAAGAACCTAGATGGCTACCTTAGTCCAATAATTGCTGTCTGGTTTGAGAAACCAACTTGTAAGTGATACAACTTATAATAATTTTTGCTATAGATTTATCTATCTCACCTTTATTTGTTCTTCGAAAATGTTGGATTTCACTTATCTACAGAAAATATGTTAATGTATTTTTCTAGAGAAGTTTAACCAGTAACTCAGCCATTAATTTTAGCCTATAAACTTTTCAATTTAAAGTTTGAAGGTTTGAAACAGTTACTAATTTCAATTGGAAGTCTACTGGATTTAATTTTAATATATTTTTATAAGTGTAATTTTACTTAATTAATCATTACTTAATTGTCTTAACCTTACTTCAAAATGTCTTATTCTGGTTTACACATTGATTATATGTAATCAGCTGAAGACGTTTTAATCAGTGTTTCCACTTTAGGGTTTTTTACCCTATTTTAGGGTAATTCAATGGCTTTTAGGGTCAGTTTAGGGTAGCTACTGTTTTTGGGGTAAATTTAGGGTAGTTACTATTTTTATAGTAAAGTAAACGAATGCCTTTTTCATACTGCAAAAAGTTTTAACGTATAATTTATAAATTGAACTTAAACTTTTTAAAATATTCAAATAAAATTATCTGGCATTAAAATTTTGTAATTATCTGGCAACCAACACTTGACGGTACGTACATTTAGTTGTGACAGCTCGTTTATTTTCATCTGAATAAGTAATCTAAATTCGTCTGTCGACTGTCGTCATATTGGGATTTAGTGTTCAGTAGGAAAAATAATGCACAGTTGCCATGTTTTCCAAATTTAACTAAATTGATTTCATCTTTAATGCCAATACCGTTTTTAAATGCATCAGTTGAAAGGTTTTTCAGTATTTTAAATCTTGTGAAGTCAACTCAAAGAAACCGGTTAAAAAATGAAACTATTAAAGGACTAATGCATGCTATTTATTATCTTAGAAATAATTCAGTCAACTCCCATTCAATGAATATTGATAAAAATATTCTAAAAGCGCTGTCAAACGTTAAAAGCAATGCCACTTGCTCTGAAATTAAAAAAAATGATTTAATTTTTTATATTGTTTATTGTATTCAAGGTTAAGGTGTTTGTGTTTAAAAAGGAATATTTTAATAATAGCTTTAAAAAATACTTTACATATTAACAAACAATATTTTTAATAGTGAGTATAATATTATAAACTGTTTATTTTTTTCCATCAGTTTATAATCAATAAAATTTTTTATATTGTTTATTGTGTTCAAAGTTAAGGTGTTTGTGTTTAAAAAGGAATATTTTAATAATAGCTTTAAAAAATACTTTACATATCAACAAAAAAATATTTTTAACAATGAGTATGATATTATAAAGTGTATTTTTTTCATCAGCTTATAAACAATAAAGTTAATGGTTTACATGATAAAATATTATTATTCTGTTATAGAAAATTTTAATTTAAAGTTTAACTTTACTATTGCAAATGTTGTATTTATTCTATAGAATGATATCATTTGTTTATTAACTAACGAATATGTCTATTTTGTTGCATGAGAAAAATTATGAAATGATAAAATATATAATTATTATATTTTACATTTTAGGGTAAAAGTTTACGTTTTAGGGTAATTTAGAAGCATTCTTAGGGTAGTCACAATTCCGCTCGTGGAAACACTGGTTTTAATGCTATATGTAGAAAATAGCAACAAAAGTATTGCGTTATGCCCATAGCAACAAAATTGAAATGCGAACATAAAAAAATGTCAATTTCAAAGACCTTGAAGTGGAAATTGTAAGTAAAATCATCTATCTAGTTTCTTTGGCAATCAACTTTAGTCACAGTTTTGTCAAAAATTATCAAAAGAAGCAAATAAATTTTAATTTTAACATACTAGATTTAATTTACAATTTTACAATATTTTTAAGACGCTTATAATGAGAATACGATGAACAACTTATATTATTTTAAATTTTTAAAACAAATTGTAACCAAATATAAAAGAAATATATATATCCAGGATTCTTACCAGGTTTGGATTATATGAAATAATTAATAATCGGATATTTCCTCAATTAATAAAATGATTTAACTAATAAAATATTTGATTGTTTTTCGCAGCTGGAATATTGATAAATATAGAATGCAAAGCGTGGGCAAAGAACATCAACCATGACAGGGCTGAAAGGCGTGGATCAGTCCACTTCGAACTCCTGATCGACTAATACACGAAAGAGAGGCCTCTCCCACGCCCACCGAACCGCCTACTTACACCTACATCACATACTTAACGCAATAAACACCGTCATCATTTTTTAATGTTAACATTCCTTTTTATAAAAGAAACTGTTTCAGCACAAAAGATTTGTGTACAAGAAAGATGTACTTACGAAAATTTATTGAATCAGAGTAAAGTAAAACAATGTGTTCTAAATAAAAAAAAAAATATGGCAGAACTTTAAAAAAAATACTCTGAAAAAGTGAACATATATGTGGATTGTAATATATTTTTATATACATTTAAGTAATTGATTTCATTTAATGATTTACTGAAGGTGGCACTGATTTGTGTATTTTGTGAGTAGTGTCCATGTTTCGTATCCATTATGAAGTCACAAAACATATATATAAAGATCGTTGAAGGACTCAAGGTGATTCAGTCCACCTTGTACCACGCGCCTTAAGTTACCAATATATATGTGGAGCTTAAAAGGAAATTATATATAAAAAATATTATTGTTACCATTATTTGTTTTAGTTGCACGAAAGTGTAACAAAAAAAGATATAATAATAAATGAAAGATATATATTAATAAGATGTGATAAGACAGGAGGCGTGGAGATCTTAGTTGTACTATGAACCTTTGTGTAGACACAAGTATTGGCTTAGTTCTAGGTAATACTAACTAATAATAGATCTAGTCATTAAACACTATAAATCTAGTTGTACTGCTTAAATGCTGCCATCTTATGCCTTCTTCAGTTTTTTAATTCTGTTCTGCCAAAAGTAATACTTATTTCCTATTTTATTTATTTTAAAATTGTTTTCTTAGCTTTAAGATATGTGTTCAAAGTCACTTTCCATTGTTTTTATTTCTTTTTTACCATAACACTTCACAAAATACTGTTAAAAAAAACAAAAAAAAAAAGAATAAACTGTATAGAAACGCTCATTAAGAAACTACAACTATTGTAACAAAGCCCATTTTAAAAATGTTATTACTTCTCGAAACTATAAATTGATGTGTTATTGCATCATATTTGTTAGATTGTAGAAAACAGTTGTTAACTTAGAAATTAAGATCCAGTATTTAGATAATACATGTTGCAAAAGAAGTATATATAATTTATATAAATCTGTAATTATGTAATTTAAATTTACATAAATTATTGATCGAAGACAGAGGTTAGCTCTCGGTAGTTTGAACAACATTTTGCCTTTGTAAATATAGGTTGTTCTACCTGCCTTGAATAGCTAAACAGTCAGCCTCCTTAACCTCATCTTCAAATATTATAAATTACTGTTATGAATCATTGAGACATGTAAATCAATAATGTATATTTGTCAGTTCGACAAAAATTGTATAAAATCAAATTTTGAAAATAACATGTCTGATTTTTTCTTAATATTTCATAGATTGTTTATTACCTTTCAACATCAAAGACTCTCTAAATAAAATTGATTGAATTAGGAAATCATAAATAAACGCTTTTTAATATAAACTGAATTGTATTTCGATAAGTAAGGATTATTCCATTTGTTCTTAATATTCTGAATACTTACAATGAAGGATTATCTGAATAACTAGAATGATACAATCAAAAATGTTAGAACTTTTCATCTAACATATATGCATTCTTTGAGGACAACTCAATTTGATTTGAGAAATCCTATTTTATATAGGATTGTGGGGATTAAGGGCCAATATGATTAATTCAACTAGAAGCCAAATACTACATGTAGAGTCTAGGACAATCATTCTTCAGTTTTTTTGTTTGTAAAATTTTTTAAACGTAGAGAGTTAAGCAAAAATAAAAATTTAAATCAAACAGACCAACTATCTAAAAACTAAACAATTTTTTGTGAATTATGTGAACCAGGCAATTAAGGAATATTCAATAAGCAGTGGTTGACTTTAATCTTAAGAGAACGAAAGTTTCAGTTGAATTTAATGTTAAACAGACCTATTGCTAAATTTAATTGAGATGATTCAAAAGTTTGTTTTAAAATTAAATATTTTAATTTACGTCATAATTACTTTTGAAAAACAGGTTCATATAGGTCATGAATGTTACTAAAAAAAAAAAATTAAACTATTTAAGACAAGAAAATATTATCATTACGTTTCACTCCTATATCTTACAGTAATAGTCATTTTTAAAACATGAAAAAGATCTGGGAGCAGAACAACACACGAAGTTGGTATCATCCACCAGGTGCAACTAACCACTCTGCCATTCTGACCATGAATGGTTATAAATCAAATTAACTATATTTATCTCAGTATTTAAACATTTACTTCAGTAAAATTAATAAATTAATTATTAAATATATTAATATTTATTTCATGATGATTAATATTTCCCAAGAAAAACAAATTTCATACTAACCTCAAAAGCAGGAGTGAGGTACCTGAATTGCTTTCTTCACATGATACAATAGTTCCCATTCAGAGAGCTTGCCTGTCTAACCTAAACACAGTGACTTGCATCGATATTACGAACTCACCTTGTAACTAAAAATAGGATTAGTATTCTAGATAACCATTCGTATATATGTGGGTATCTTTTTGGAGAAAATACTAAGCGTCACCATTTCAAGTATCCTAAAAAAACAAAGTCGTTCTCTTATAATTAAATATATATTTAAAATGATTTAACAAAATTGAAAGAATATCACGTCTTTTAATTTCTAAAAAAAAACAATATTTAATTTGAAACTCTGATTACTGTGACACGAGATATAAGAATAAGTCATTTACTCAACAGATTATTATCTAACTTTTTTTCATCGTTCAGTTTTGTAAGTTAATTAAGTCAAAATATTCACTGCAATTATTCTGTAATTCTATGGTTTGAAAGTAATTCATTTTGAATCACAGCTTAATAAGATTAGTATAATAAAGTAGTATAGTACATTTTTTCAAGTAATGAATTTTTATTGACAATAAACAATGTCATTATCACAACTTTGGTCAGAATATCATCAAAAAGCTCAGACCAAACATTTCACTGCTGAACACATTTACTCTATTGCTTCACTAGTAACTCGAAACTAATAATAAATAATTACATTTCTTATAATAATAATAAGAAAAATAAGGACTGTAAAAGAAGAATGGTGAACGTATTACTAAGTTTGCTTAGAGTTTAATGAGAAATCAATTTCATGGTTTTAATCCGTTTAAAGTTTCAATCATAAAATTTCGAATGCGTTAAAGGTACCGTTCAAAAAGTACGTTAAGTAAAGTAAAAAAATATTCAATGCTTTTGAGATCTTTTCTTCTTCTTTTTCTATTCGTTGAGAGTTTTTCAATGTCGTTTCTACATTTTAAATGTTCATCATCGTAACAATTCTTTTCTACATCTTCAATAGACGAAGACCATCTAAAACTTTCATAATATTCCGAAATATTATTAATATCAAATTACAATATGCTGAAGTTTTCCATAGACTTGAAATGACATGAATATGAGATTTTATCCGGTAAAGATATTTAAAAGTTAATTGATAGGAGTATTGCAATAAAAAATACCCAATTTTAATAAGGATTATATTTTTGAGTTTTTTATCAAAAATTTCTATTAAAATTTCTATAAAAATGGTTCTATTATAACGATAATAAAAATCCCACAGACATCATTGTAAGATTTTCTAAAATATTCATTTGAATATTTTTCCAGACAACATTTAACAAGTTTAAGCTGTAGGATGCCGTTTTTCGGAATGATATTTTATGTCATTAAGGTTTGGAGAAATATTTTAATTCTTGGTTGGATTTATCTTATGTTAGTTGGCTTTAATTAAATATTCAGGCCATCCATTCAACACTTAATTTTGTAGTACCAACTCCGATTATGGTAAATAGTTTATAACTCTGTTGTAGCAACTAGCAGATCGGTATGACAATTCAAACAGATAGTACTTTCCACGCACTTGTCATCCATCACTACCTAAATTAATTGAGTAAGATTGTTCTTTAATAAACTGAAAGTTAATTACCATACCTCAGTACTTAATACCGAAAAAAATTTAGAAAAATTACGATCCAAAAAAGTAAATTAGTTATGATAACTTTCATTTGTTAACATTATGAAAACGAAGAAATCCTTGAAAAGTAAGAAACACGAGTATAAGGAGCATAAAAAATCCAGCAATATAACTAGAAATTTTACTTAGTTTAGAAATGAAATAATTTCAGGGAACAGTCAAACACAAACATATATATATATATATACAAATATAATGTTTTTAACAATAAAGGTACAATAACATTTCACTAAAATAATTGTGAAATGCTTCAAGGACAGATTTGGTAAGCAAACGAGCATTATTCCTTGCGAAGACTGCTCGTACGATGTACTCTTCTTCGCTTTTTATTTTCTGAGTTGAGTTGTCCAGTGCTGTTTCTACATTCCTCATCTTCACTAGAACTACTGCTCCACCGAGGAGCTTTGCTCCTAGAGCTTCTCGATCTGCGAGAACTACTTCTACTGATATGTTTATCTTTTCTTGAATCCTGTTCTCTTCTCTTTTCCCGTCTTCTTTTTTCATAATTGTTCTTTTGCAAATCTTCAGGAGAAGAAGACCACCTACAACATAAATAATAGTCAAATGTCTTCATTAATCACATGGTTTTAGAGAAGTTGACTTAGAAGGTATGGTTATGCCATCAAAGTAAATTTAGTAAATGAATTTAATTATGTAAATTTTACCATGTGATACAAAAAAAGATATTATTTCTGTGCTTATGGCAACATTATATATATATATATATATATCACTTAAATAAACGGAAAGACGATCCAAACTGGACACAATACGAGTTCCAAATTCAAGAAGAGTAACACGCAGGGTAAAGAAACACACTTACAATCTCAAATTTTCGGATTTTCTTTCAGCAGAAAAGAGAAAGGGAGACCAAGCATTTTGTATACGCAACGGCAAGTAAGAGACCCGGCAACCGCTGTTTGTTACTAATACAAGTAGTAGTTATAGTTATAGTAGTATAGTTCACACTGCCCCAACCTTCCCATTCAGTTAGTAAACCTTATGCTTACATCTAGTATTGTAATACTTGATTTCATTTGTACTTTAGATTAGTATAATTTATTAAAACGAAACATGATGATGAGCTATGTGACGCCGAAAGTTTCTGTAAGTTGATTACAGTAATTCAAAAGAATTATTCATAGAATTTAAAATTCAGTTTCAGTGGTTAAAAACATAGTTTATTAGACAATTCTTAGGAGATCGTACATGCATATTTTGTCAAGCGTATATTATCACAAATTCCGTTAAGAAGGATAAGCCTTTAAAAATAAATACGTCTGGACTGCTACTCAAGTTCACCATACACTGCAAAAACGAGAAGACGAGAGACTTATTGATTTCTAAAAAGCGAAGAGCTGACAAACCAGATCATGTCATTACCAACGTAATGCCCTAGTTGGTCAATTCACTTGCACCACAGTTAAAAACAGTTTTAAGTTTGTGAGAGAAGTAAAAATGAGAAGAGAATTCATTCGCACACGGCAGGTCGTATTATATTACAGATGCTATAACTGAGTCTTTCCACCTTCCCCTCTAACTTCACAGAAACTCTTACTTTCCTTAAAAAAATAAATCCTTTAATTCAAAAAGAAATGTAAATTTAAAAAACATTAGTAACCTGAGGATGACACACAAGGATCCAAAGTTGTTGCAATTATCATCATTAGTAAAAGATATATTCAGTTAATAGTGGGAATACAATTATTCCCAATGAAGTTCATTTCAATAGGAAAGAGATAAAATTATAATTACAGAAGAATGATTCCCCAAACCATTAAATTGAATATTAAAGGTCTAGACATTTAACAATCTATTTAAAAGATCAGACGTTAATTAATTATTATAGTGATATACCATATTTAAATAATATATATTCAGGCACGTCAAGTGTATTTAGTAATAGATTTTATAAAATATAGCATTCAATAGTATATATTTGCCAAAAAAAAGTTCTTTCTATGTTTGCTTGGTATTCTCACCAGATCAAATTGATCCTTGTATTCCCAATACAACACTAGTTACACTATTTCACGTGTTTCAGTAAGAGTGAGACTCTGACAGACACAAATTGTTTTAAAAGACTTTAGTCCCATTTTTGAATTTCCAATTGTGTTTTCCATGTCAAAACATGTCAATTTTCCAGATTAAAATAAAAAATCATAAACAAAAAGTTTCTATTTGGCTTAAAACCTTCATCAAAGAAGAAATTTAAAAACAAACTAAACTATTATAAATCTGCTTAAAGAATGCTTGGGATGCAAATATTATACAAAACTGCTACACTCTGTACTGAACACAAAATTATCTTATGCACTGTGATATTTCCATTCCCAAGTATAGTTCTTATCTTTTACAAGTGTCTATCGTTTTTCCTTTTAACACTTTCTTACTTCTGTCGACAAAGAAGATTACATTTAACTAATTAAAATAACTTAAATACAACTGAAATGATAGTATGAACCTAATGAAACTTGTGCTATATTTGTTTCATATTCCCATAATTAATAAAATATTTTACAAGACACAAGTTATATACAACTGAAAGGATACGATCAAAGTCCAGAGGAACACGGTTATATTACAAAAAAAGTAGACTGATTGAAATACATTATTTCAATTTTTCTATCAAGGCATTAAGTTCAAAGTAATCACTGTTACTATATCCTAGCAGATATTTATAGGTCAAGATTTTCATAACAGTAAGGCAATGTAAATTTACAGTTAGCAAAACAAATTTACCTGTACCTTGATCTATTTGAACGAGTACTCTCTGGAGAAACTCTATCGAAATTGGCCAATTTGAATTCTCCGTGTGGATTAACAAACACATGAAGAAAATTGCACCGATCTCCTTTCCCACACAAGTTCTTCCATTGGAGACCTGGAAAATATTTCTGATATATAAAATAAAACAGCCATGATATGAACATCAAAATTACAGTTTGCTACACTGAAACTCATTTTCAATATTATGTTAACAAATTAAGTAAATATCTTATATATTGTATACCTTATTTTATATTACAATTTATATTATATATCTTATAATATCTTATAAGTATATATCTTATATCACTCAATAATTCTCATCTTTATTTGAACGTTATTTCTAGCCATTATTAATGAATACGTTAAAAATATTCTCATTAAAAAAAATAAGTAAATGACTTTTTTAACTGTTTAATATTATTTCTTATTTAATTAATCTCTATAGTTGATTATGATAGATACAAACAATTTTTATTTGATACTTAACATTGTGAAGTATACAAATGCAAATACAAAAAACCTCCATAGTTAATTTTATAGAGATAAACGACTGAAAATAGCACGTTATATCTTTCAATCCAGAAGGACTTGGTAAGGATTCTTAGATGAAATTTTTCAACAAATTTAACAGAAAATTAGTCACTTCTAAACTCATCCTGTAAATATGAATCACCTACTAGTCAGATTTTATTACATTAATTTACATTGACAAACATTTTTTAAGTGAACGACTGAAATAAAATTTATATTCAGAGGTTTAAAGAAAAAAATTGAAATGATTTGATGACTTAATAGGAGATGTAAGAAAAATTAAATTCTTACACATAAAAAACGAACGCCAATCAAGCATATAATTAACAAGATACTCTAATCAATCTATCAGTTGCACCCTTGAAAAAAACGTAATACAGATGTCCATTTTCCTGTTTATGAATCATATTATCTTTGGGTAATATTGATATATGAAGTCTTTCGTTCTATATTACAAAACATATACTAAATTTAAGCTAATTCTTCAAGTTATCAATAAGTTTTATATCATGTTTACTCATAGTATCATGGAGTATAGTGCACTCTAGATTTTTGAAAAAAATACCTCTCTCATTTCTCACATAATGCACTATTTTTAGGTATAATTTTATTATGATCCGTCATCAGTATGGCTTACCATACATAGCCCTCACAAGCTTTCAGATTGAATAAGTGAAAATTTTACATTTTATTGAAATAAAAACATTTCCAGTTGTTTTGAAAATTTGAAGATTTTTTTCAGATATTACTTTTAAGCTACAAAGATAGTGCTAAATTTTCAAGACACTAGAGTTGGTAGTTTATGAGAAAAAAAATGTTTAGAAACACATTTTGGCAAAAAAAAAACTGACTTTCCCACTATTCAGTTGCTCCCAAACTATACAGCACATCTACACTATGAGGCCCATTTATGTGTAAAATATCAATTTGATCCATCAAAGATTCTATATTGTAGCGTTTAAACAAACTTTTGGATACACACTTATCCACCCACCTACACAGACAACATCGACAAGATGAGTATGGTCTGTGAAAACATTCAATTCCATCAAAATCTCGAGATCAATTTTTTTTCACGATCACTGTACTTTACTTATAGTAAACTAAAAATATATCTTTGGCTATATACTCATTCATAACCGACATCAACAGAGCTACTAACTGACTATATTCAAAGTAGATTTGATATATAAAAAATAATCCTCTTGTTGAAGAAATGTGTTTGGAGCTTTAAATATTTTGCACTAATCAATATATCTATGAACTCTTAACATTTAACTGTTTGAAAATTGTTTAAACGTCATCCAAATATCACTGTTTAAATACATAAGTACGTATTAACTAAATTTATTTGTTTTGATATTCTAGAAACTCCTATTTACTTTCTTTTTAAAAATTTTATAGTCAAATTTTATAAAATACTTTCTTAAAAATTTAAATAACTTAAACCTAACCTTTAATTTGTGATTAATGTAGAATTTTCACTTACAGCAGTTATAAACAATAAAGAAAAGAAAAGAAAACGATCAATATACCTAAAGTATTTGTAGAAATCATTGGACTCGTATTCAAGCGATATATCACTCATACACCTCATGAGTGATCATAGAAAAGTGAGTGTACAAAAAAACAGATTTTTAATTTCTAGGAAAGAAAATCTAGAGGCCAATCAAAGAAAAATCTCAACTAATAACAGTAAGGAATAAAATTTGATCATTTCACTTCATACTTTTGAGCTAAGTGTCTTTAAAGTGGTAAAAGAAAACAAGAAAAAGTTACCGCATATAGCTTGTTTCCACGATGGAATGTTAACGAAATGAACCAGTATCTGCTTGCCAGCATACCAGCGACCTTGAAAGACCGAATAAGCCTTCAGCGCAGACCGCTGTGACTTATACTCGACGTAAACATTGCCTCTCAGATGAGGCTCCATGTTGCGACACACCTTCACTTGACGTAACTCTCCAAATTTCTTTAGTTCAGAAACCACATCATTGTAGAAACTCCTATTTAACAGTTAATCAAATTATATAAAATACATTCTTAAAATTTAAATAATAAGTTAAAACAATCAAAGAGAAATCACAAATATAATAATGTGGAATGTTTTACTTAAAGCAATAATCAATAAGTTGAAAAAAAATACGAACAATATACCTAAAGTGATCGTAGAAATCCTTGGACTCGTACTCGAGAGATATGTCAGTGTCGTACTCCTCATGAGTGAACATAGAGAAGTGTGTGTAAAAGCCTGGGAAGAGTAGGACCTTGCTGATTCCAGGCCACTGATGGTTTCTAAACAGTTAAAAATCCAAACACTACATGTATGAATGAAATTAACTTGCACATCATATTTTAAATTAACTGTTTTATATCGTTAATTTATTCAATAAATTGTATACAAAAGTTTAAAGTCAAAATTTAATAAACCTTGAACAAGACTCGAAGAAACGGCAAGCAGCTACTTTGTTAAAGAATGGGCAAACTGGTTTTCCAGGATGTGATTCCTTCACAACAAGAAGTTCCTGAGGCAGTTCTCTTCTTAAACCATTAATATAGTCAGTTATAAGGCCTTTACACATTTCCTGAAATTGAATAAATGAAACTTCATTTTATTATGACTTATGTATTTCGTAATAACATTTGTGATTGTGCTTAACACCATAATAAAAAAACCTAAATTAATAAACTAATACTTTTTTACTAACTAGTTTCATGCGATGCTCTTCATTTTCTAATTCAATCTTTTCCTTTTCTTCTTTAACCTTTTTTTCTTCTTCCAATAATTTCTGCTTTAATAATAGCTGTAAACAAATTAGGGCTGATTTTAATACTCTTCTCTTACAAAACAAAAAAAAAAATAATTCTTAGACGGCACTGTATAAAATTCCATCAGTATTTAATTTTTTTTATGAATATTAGATATAACATGAAAGTTTTTGAGAAACTCGTGACCCTAATAACAATAATAATAACCTGAAAACAAATATTTTTAACGATATAATAAATAATCATAAAAAACAGTATGCTGATCTTTTTTCTAATATTGATTGAATATGTAGCACTACATAATTATATTACATAAGTATACTAAATTTAATTATGAAAAATAGATTTATTTATACACTTTTCAAACCTGTTGAAGAATTTAAAATGTTAGTGAGTCTTGTTTTATTGATGTTTATTATTAACTAAGGTATAAATTTTATTTCAATCAGTACATATTTTTTTAGGACATTTTAATTTCTAACTTTAACAGGAAGTTAAAATATCACCCCTAATCCAATTCTCGAAATTTTGATACAAATTTAATAAATTAAAATACAGGTACTATTGAAAAATAAAAAGGAGGAAATAAAATTATAGGGAATTTTTGCAAAAGTGTTCTGCTTAAATGAACTTGCGAAGAAAAAAAAAAGCAAGAAATATCCTGAATATTGAAATAAATCTTTTCCAAACCAAAATTTTATCTTAACTGCAAGATTATGTTGTTTTTTTAATGTAAAAGTTGGTCCAAATGAAGGTATCATAGTAGACTATTTGTTCAAATTAGCCGACATTAGTCGGAATTATACGGAACCACGTATAACCAAGTAAACCAATTTGGTTTACCAACTACTTTGGTAAACTCTTAAGCTGCGTACACGTAATGTAAATAATGTAATTGACTGCAGTTTGAGCACATTAATTACTAACTAGTAATTAACTTTTTATAAACTAGTAATATAAACTTATAAACTAGTAATTAACTTACATATTATTTTTTTACTACTGTAAAATAAAATCATATTAACTGTTATTTTTATTTTTAAAATTAATAAATATATGTATCAGTTACTGTATTCCACTTTTGGACAACTCTATGTAGACATGGGTACAACATAACCTAAGCACGTAAACATCTATATAAATAAAAGGAAGGTTTTGTCTGTACATTGCTTAAAACTGACTCATTTAAAGTTTTCTTTACGTTTCACACATTAAAGAAACCGAATACAACCTTAGAAAAATTTCTGTATGTCGGCTTGACCCCAAAAATTTGTCACAAGTAAACTCAGCCACCATGAGATATATCGAGCTGAAACTTTGACACTAGATTTGTGTATGTCACAAAGAGCTTAAAACATAAGCTCTAAATAGATTGAAAATTCAACGTAGAAGTGAAGTTATGAACTTTTCAGCTGTGTTTGGCTAACTTCACATACATGTTTATTTTGAAAATATACATGTGTAGCAAGTGGGTATTGTTAGTTGAATTCAATTTAACAATTCAATTTACAAGTCAGTAAAGAGAGTGATTAGTGTTGAGGAATCAGTTCATTATACAAATGATTTTCTTAAATCCTTAACTGCTCCTGGACTGTCTACTCATGAGTAAAAACTTAAAAGTAAGAGCACCAACCATGCTGCAATTTAGTATAAGTAAGAAGTTTCATGTTACGAAACTTAAGTGCCCCAAAGCTGTGCAACGGGAAACGACTCTGCCCTTCAAAAAACGATTGCAATGCCCCGTCAGTGTATGTTTCGCAATGACGGTAACTAAACCGCAAGGAGAAATTCTCTCCACCGCAGGAATTGAAGTGAGTGGGACACAGTTTTTCTCACATGGTCAACTGTAGTTTGCTTTCTCAAGAGTCAGAGGTTCCAACTCTGTCCTTCCATGAACTTGAAGGACAGACAGCTAATGTGATATATACAGAGTCATTTGCTTAACACCGTAATAATAATGACATTATCTACTATTCTATCATTTCTAATGATATTTTGGAATACCATGTATCATCTCTAAATTTTTGAAAAAGTACCCGTGATAGACGGGCACGTTTGCTAGTACTAAATAAATAAGCAAGTAATTGTGTAAATATACTCGATAAGGTGACTACATACTGACAGATAAACATAGGGACTATAATGAAAAATAATGAATTCATAATTAGAGTCAATGTAATCAGAGAACTATTTATATTTTTTCGCATTTAATAATTATTTTAAAAAAAATATATTTTATAAAATGTGAATACAAAAACTAAAACTAATACTTTCGGTAGCCGAAAAATTAGTAATAATTCTTCTATTTATTTTTGGATTTCAATTAGTATAATTTTTCAATTTAGTTAGGTAAACAATAATGATCTTCATAGAAAGTACTGATCTAATCTGTAGCTCTACACCAATTTACAACCTCAGCCTCAAACCAATAACTTAATTTAGATATTCAAATTATATAAGTGATTAACACATTGGCCTAGTCTCATGAAGTGGCTGCTCCCTACAATTTACCAAACTAGTCAGTGTCATTTAGTATATCTAAGGTATGTTCTCTTTATGCCCTTGATGTAGTTCTGGATGGTTGTTTAAGTGTATAGTGTGCTGTTCTGAAGAGTGTGCATAGCGTACTCTTGCATACATGGGAACTGTGGTATTCCTAAATCTCTTCGTGTAACAGACACTCCTTGCGGGAATCAAAATGTATTTAGTTATAAGGATGTCAAATACGAAATTTATTTGATCGCATTTAGTTTATGAAAAACAGTGTTAGTTAATAAAACACTTGACCAAATTCAGATATTAACCATTAACTATATTTCTACAAACTAATACCCACTTATGGATTTTATTTTGATGGATCAATGATATCTTGGAGTTATCCGGATAAGAGATATCTTGGATAATAGATATATCATTCTAAATATATTCCAAATAAGGGAGGAAAAAATGTTTGAAAGTACTATCAGTATGAAAGCAACTAACTGAAAATTCATTAATTTAATAGTTTAATTTAACCAACGACCATAGTTTGCATAATTCCGCCTTTAGTGTTGTTTTAGGGGCTGAGGGTGAAGTTTATTTGTTGCAACCGTTTTAGTTATTACCGGGTTGATTCTACCGGAGAAGTATAATTCTTATTGCAATAAGAATGCTCAACGAGAATCTAACACAGGCTAGCAACCAAAAAATCTACGTTACAAGTTTTCTATCTCTCACATCTATGGTCATGGGTAAGATTCCAACATCTAATCTTATCAAAATTGATTAGATTTTATTATTTATATCCCTGAAGAAGTCCAATTCTTGGTCGAAAGCTGGAAAGTTAAGTAGATATAATAATAAAAGAGTCTGTTGGAGAAAAGAAACATATATGTTATTTTTAAATATAATGAGTTAGCTGCAGACTTCCAACATGAACTGTTTAATAAAATACTTCTGACTAGACTACCCTGGCAAAATCCACACAACATACTTTTAACGTTTGAGAAACGTGGAAAGAAATAGTTCACTGCTAAATCTGTAAGATAGATGGTACATAAGATCAGTGATTGCCCTCAGCTGAAATTTCGTTTTCCTGGTCTTATTATATCACAGTTCAAGATGATCATGCCATTCATTTACACTTTTTTCTGCAGAACTATTTTTTCTTTTCATCAATATATATTTTCTATTTTTTTGATTCCACAATAGCAATATATTTGTAAAAATGAAGGAAACTAATTTCTTAAAAAGCACTTTTCTTAGGTTTTCCTCATTGTCGAAGATCCAAAACAGTATTCAGTTTAACATTAGAAAGAGTAAATGCAAGTCTTACCACCAACAGCAAAGCTGTAAATCACATTATATGAAACTTATCAATTGTTATCTAGGAGAATTTTCTTAAATTAATACTTCACAGTTCATGTTGGAAGTCTGTAATTAACTCATTATATTTAAATATAACATATATGTTTCTTTTCTCAAACAAACTCTTTTATTATTATATCTACTTAACTTTCGAGCTTTCGACCAAGAATTGGACTTCTTCAGGGATATAAATAATAATTTTTAAAAAGGTTTTTTAAAAATAACCAAAATAAGAAATTATTCAAATTTTTTTAAACAAAATTTTGAAATCATTATATATGTACCTGAAGAAGACCAAACTGATTCCCTTTGATTCCAGCTTATAAAGTTAAACAAGATTACATTTACATTTAACACTTATTTTAAAAAAATAACTATTCGAAGGGAAAACTACACCTTAAAATAATATAAAACATAACAAATATACGAACAATCTGAACTTCCTTTTGCTGCCTGGCAACAGCCAGTTTCTCCTGCCTCAACCTCCAGGTTTCTTGGGCGGCAGCCTCTTCTTCCAACCATTTCCTATTTCGTTCCTGTGCCAGTCTCTCCTCTTCTTCTGCCATAAACGCTTCCTGTGTTTCATTTTCCACCAACCACGCCTGATATCTGGGTGAATTCAGCAACCGTTCCTCCTCTAATAGTAGCAAACTAAGTAAGTCAAGGATACATTCCAAGGTTGATTGTTACATACACATTCAACAACAATACAACATGACAAAACTATTACATCTCTAATTAATAGAGCTATAATTTAGGTATCTAATTTGATATTCAAAATTTATCTTACAAAAATTTTTCCGAATATATTATACTAATCCATATACTTTATTACCTTTCCATCGTATATAGTATTCTAAAAAACATAAATTAATCCCACCTTTATAAAAGGGTGAAATATCATAACGAATCATTTATACACATTCAAAATTTTTAGAAAACTCCATAGTCTTTGATAAGACGTCTTGTTTTGGAAGTTAATCACCATGTAACGTAACGTAACGGAAATTGTAAATAAAAATACACCAATTTTTAAAGATTAAAATTAATGTAATAGTTAAAATTAACTTTTAAAATGTACCTTACATACAAACTTGAAGATAGTGGCTAACCCAAGATACCAAAGGTGTGAGCTACTACTGGGCGCGTCATCAGATGGCGGATCGCTGAAGCTCCTAAATTTAACTTAGAACATACCTCCAATAACCAATAAAAGGACGTGCACCAGCTCCCGGTAAACCTAGGTGTCATGCAACCCGTGCCGTTGGATGGTGGGACAACCGACAACCTCTAGTGTCTAAACGGAGCCTCTCCGCTAGCGAAGTCTTCCATAAAATCCAGGCTCAGAACGGGGGACTCACGGCTAAGGAATGGACTACTCTCAATGAGAGAAAGGGGGATGGGCATAGAACTGTTGCTAAAAAATATGAAAAAAACTGTGGAATTCCACAAGCAACCAAAAACATGCAAGGTTAATGATCAAAGAACCTTCATTTGTTATTTGAATGCAAACCCTTGGCTTACAACAGGATTCCAAGTTTTGGATTAAAAGTTGAAATTGACAAAATATGCAAAGAACCTGTCGGGCTACTTTTGAGTTTCTTAAGAGACTCGGGATTCATCTCATAGGGATTAGACGAAAAAAATGGGAGATGCAATATTCCCTCGAGGAATCAGCATCGGAGGGCTGACTTTGTCAGTCCCTCAGCCCTTTACAAAAAAAATTAACATAGATAAAATACTCTATTCATTAGTTCTAAATCGAAAACCCCGTATGAAGTATTATTCAAATAAATTCTTGGCTATTTTATGCACGACTATATTCGGTATCGCAATAATACCCTATGAAGAAAATGATATTATCACATTAGTCATAACCAACATTCTGAATCAAATCACTTATTGTGCATCACCATTTCCATGAATAAAAACAAATCACATCTTAATATTAACTTAACAAATAACCTAAGTCTCCAAAATTCGTAATTTTAATTATTTACAGTTACTGATTTTACGAAAAGTATATGTACTGAATGGATTTTAAAACACTACTTATGAATATAATTTATAATTATTATAGAAACAAATGAAGTAATCATATTAATGAGTGCATACAAAGAAATAAAGGCATGTCAAATGATAGGAAAATATATCAACTGAATAAATACTATTACAAAACAATGACCAAGTTTTAATTGTTCATCCCTCTTTTTAGCCAATGTAGATCGTATTCGTTTCCTCCTTAATTTCTTCACCAATTTACGCCATTCCTTCCGAGGTGTCCTTTTTACCATGCTTCAAAAAATGGCCATACATAATCTACTACTGTTTTTATTATGCTACATTTATAAAAAAATTGTAAATGTACATTTCAAAATCTGAAAATATATGAAAAGGATACTGATAATACAATGGCACTTTCACACAGACAGATAAGTTTTGTAAGTTGGACTGTTCAGTAAATAATACATCTAAGGCATTTCAAACACTAACCATACAGTCAATATCACCTTTTTTGTATTGAGGAGGTTATATAGATATCGATTGTGTTTAACCAGACACCAACTTTAAATGATCGACCCATCGACCTATAACTGTTAAAAAAAAATAAAAACAATTTCCATAGAATTCAACACATAAAAGAAATTCAGAAATATTCAATATATATAGAAAGGTATATTCAATCTATAGAAATATTCAGTCTCATATTGAAATAAATAATTGCATCATGAAATGCATTAAATTATTGTACAAATCCAGAACTTGAGATCGTTTACTTAATGAATATCGTTTTTTTTTTTTGGAATATTGTGTCCCTAGAATGTCAAATTGCGAATCGTATATTCATATACATATCATGAAATTACCGACAAATGAATGCAAGCGTGAAAATATCATGTAATGCAGACAATTAATATATTGGCATGCTTTCTTGAATAGCTTTAAATTTTTTTATATGCCTTTATCTATATCTTAGGTATATAATTTCCATTCAATAGAATGGTTTTAACGAATGCCATGAAAGAATAAATCACATGAATACGATACGTATAATAAAATTTTACTAAGGATTGGAATTAAAATAGTCGTAGCTGGTTATAAAATTCTATTTTGTTTTATTTTCCTCAAAATGCTCACAGGTACAAAAATCTTCTTCTGGAAAAATTAACGAAAAATAAATTTTACATTAAAACACCGGGTGTCACAAAAATATATATATACCTTTTATATTTGAACTTGCTGCAACAGTCTATCATCATGCAAGCATAACATTTTGAGCCAGAGGAATACAATTTTCAGCAGGATGGAGCCCCCACTACTACACTAATACCTACACTACTACATTAATATCGTTTAATCGCGATGTTAGATCCTTTCTGGATGAGACTTTGACAAACAGGTTGGTTGGACGGAGAGGTTTTGTTAAATCCCCAACCAGATTTTATAATACTCAACTTTTGTTTATTGGGGTGCTTAAAAGATAAGGTATACACAATGAAACCTACAACGATTGCTGAATTGAAACCAACTATTGAACATCAGTTCATGCAAATACCAAGGAACTTGTTGAATGATCTGTGCTATTCCGTTGCCTCGTTGCAGCAGTATCTGGAATAGAACAGTATTTGGACAGCAATTTGAGAAAAGCCACTGACAAAGCGATAGAATGATGTTTATAAATTCTTTTAGTTACTGAAAAATAAACAATCATAAATACCTGCTTTATAATTATTTAATCTTTGTGTCCGTCTATTGGGACACTACAGTTATATTGATTAATAGTACTCCAAATATGTTCATCGATATTGGCATGAATTGTTAATAATTTAATTCTACTTCTCCGAATAATAACTTTTTCTCATAATTTATTTGATCATTTTTACAATTAGTAAGAATGAATAATTAGAAATTGAAATAACTTCTACAGAAAATTGATTTCGTCTACTTTACAAGTTAGAATTCCATATTTTATGTCATTTATAATAACTGATGACATAATTAATACCAGTTACTGTTAGAAAGAGAATTTAGTTAAAATGAGGCATTAAACACAATTACATAGGAGTATTAAATAGAATAACAAGTACTATAAATTTAATAACGGACTACTTTGTTTTTTGTTAAGTATACTAAAATCACACAACAAGAAAGAAATCAATCAATATTGAAGAATCAACTGTTATATTATATAATTATCAGTTGAAGAATTATTGTTATCAACAGCAACACTTGTTATTAAATAATCAATACAAACAGTATATTATCATTATTAATTTAAATGCATTGCTTTTTGTAAAATGTCATATGAAAATTAAAGTTTGAGTTAACTGCCAATAAATTACCCTCATACATATATATGAAATTTTCAATTCATGCATAAATACGGTAATTTCAACAAGATAGAGGCTAGATAGTAACCGTAATTTTCCTACACTTTGTAATGATATTGTAAATTATCAAAACATGTTGTTATGACAAGTATTCACCTTGTTTGATATAACAAGTGGTTTGATACTGCTACAATATTCAAAGAAGAGCTTTTAATGGCTACATAGATTGGAAACAAATGAATTTTGCAAAAAAAAAAAGTGGATCCAGCTTGAATTGATCTGGAGAAGCTTTAAACTGTATTGTAAATAAACAACAGAGAACAAGACCTGGATGTCTGGGTGATAGGTTATTGAAGACTGTAAGTTATTCAATAAATAAATTCATTGAATGTGCAATAATTATTCTAAAGTTTTTATTTCAAAATCATGTTCATACCTTAGGGAGCCCTAATGGGTCTTGTAGCATCTTGGAATTTTTTTCTTGAATAGCTTCTGATTGGTATTTTAAATTTTCTACGTCATACTGATAATTGCAACTTTCAAATTTATATTTTGCATTCCCTTTAGACAGTCTGTGTATGAATGGTGTCATGAACGGTTAAACTTTAATAGGTTAAAGGTAAGGTTACTCAATTTATTGGCTGGTCATTTATCACATCATTTCGATTTCTGTTTTGTTAAATGCATTACAATGGAAATCACTATCATTATAATTTTCTGAATATTCCAACAGTAATTAATTTACCTGAAGAGACATCATGTAGAGTCTCTGTAGGGGAAATTGATTTAATTAGAAATCATATAGGTTTTGAAAATAGTATCAATTAAAGCGAGTATATATTAGTTCCAAAATTACTGTAATGTATCAATTGTCCTTCGAGTTTAAGCCCATTGAATTATCCTCATACTCAAAATCGTTACGATTTTGCTGCTACCAAGAAAACATTTTTTTTCGAGTAGAAGTGAAGTGAAAGCAGTCAATAGAAAACTTCTATTCTGGAGGGTCAGACCCTGGTATGGATCACAGAGCACAGCTTGCTGATGGTAAGGTCAAGTGACAAATGTTAACTGTCTCTTTCTAATCTTAATCCTATAATCAAACATTAAACAAATAATTATTATTGTTTTTTAGATTTATTGAAATCATCACCAAATTGGAAATTCTGATTGTTTCATCAAAACGTTAAAATAATAGACATAATTACGGGATTTATTTAGTTTTTAGTTACTCTTAGTACTTAATATCTAAATAATATTTATTTGCATTACATATTCAGTTAGTTAAGGTTCATTGTTTTCCATCGAAATTATATATTTGTATCGCAATGACTATTCTCATAGCAGAAATAGTTTTTTAGTAGAAGTATATTGCTTGTAAAATAATTTTCTCAAATTACCTATTGTGACTACTTCATTAACATCTTAATTAAAATGATTAATCAGTCAGATTATTTTATACTGTATAATTTATTATATAGCCGTAGTATTGATGCTCGTATCCCGTATCATTCATTAATTTATAGTAAAAATGTCCATAATAAAATATTATTACATCTGAAGTATGACTGTTTTTTTTGAGAAGACGAAAGATTTGTTTGAATGTTAAATAATGAATTAGGACTTCTAAATGAATCAGAGTTTTGAAAAAATCATGCATTTTTTCAAAACCAATTATTTTTAGTAATAGTAAAGGATCATATAAACTATGTTCTCAAATAAATTCGATATTCTGGTTTATATTTTGTAATAGATGTTTCCAAGAACTTGGGTCGTCTTTTAAAACTTTTTTTTCATGTTTACAGTCATTTTACAATTTATGTTTACAATCTTTTTTTGTCATACTGACAAAACAGGTTCCTTTTATCAAATTTAGAACTATGAAAAAAAGAAATAAGAAGTGACTGGCACTGCTACCTTTAATAATGTAGTTTTTTTTCTCTGTTTTTTAAGACAAAGAATTGTCTCCGATGAAAAGAAAAAGACTCAGGATGAAGTATGTGAAGACACTAATAATTAAAAGTTGTTTTCACTTCCTAAACTTCAAAATAAATATTGATTGATCAACAAATGTTTCTTCCCTTATCATTTTTTCTAATAAACAACAATATACAAAGTAAAGTCATGGAGTGGTGAAAGATCAGTTAGTTGGTTTATTAACCTGCACTTAAATGCTGCTCATAAGTAGGGACCTTTCGTTCAATCATTTTGATATATAGTTACACATTTCGGCATTCTTTTCGTCTTCATTTACTATCTTATTGACAGATTTCTTTTTTAATTTGACCGGTTTTTATAAAAGGTTGATCATTTTCCTAAATCCCTACAGTAACGACTACTTCTCCCATAATCTGTTTGAAGGTTCGTAAATCTATATTAGATTTAAATATATACCTAATATCATTTGGTGAATTATTTGATCTGACTTTTATGTTCTCAGTCATTTATGCCACAATTGAAACATCTACTACAACATAATAGTGTTATATTAGACAATTACTATCCAACAGCGTCATTGAATTGAAATAATTTGGAAATTAACATATGCTACCAAATGCAATCATAGCTTAATCTACTAACAAATTTGTTAAATTTTTTTTAAATATTTTGTTTTACAGAAACAATACTCTTGGTCTTAAAGATTTAAGCCAACACATGCATAGAGTTTAAATCAGCATTTTAATGCTTCATATCTTTCAAGTGAAAATAATTTTAGAAATGTCAATTATATCTAAGTTTTCTTTTTGAAGATCATACTTTTCAAACAGTTGCTTAGGGGCAACTGTTATAAAATTTGTTAAAGTAGATTTATTTTTATTTTAACAACCATTAAGCCACCTACCCGTAATGGTTGTTATTGCTCTTGGTGCCTACAAAAGTTTGCTATTACTGAGAATTCATATTGTTGGATACTTGTAACATAACCTGCTCACAGAACTACTAAATGCAATTTCCTTTAATGTTTTTTCACCTTATTGCTAAATATGTTGTGCTTTTAAAAACAAGTGAGTGTGTAAATTAACTCAATTTGTTAATGGCAGGTATAAATGGTATATATACAATGGTAGGAACTAACAGTATTCACATAATGGCATAAAAAGTATTGGCACAGGACTTCTTCATATATTAAAGAGATAGTTCATTTTCACTCAGTATTACCGAATGGTTATAACACATCCATAAGAATGCCAGTGAGTATTGTTGTGTAATTTAAATGGTAAATATCTCTCAGAAATCTAATATAGTTTTATTAAGATAAAATGGAATGGAAGTGATAACATAAAAACTGCTCTGTACAAATTAAAAGTTTTTTTTATGTAAAAGTTTGTTTATAAGCAAGCAAAGAGAATATTAAATATTTTATAACATATCACTCAACAGATTATGTGAGTGAAAATACATTATGGATCACTGTGGAAGCAATGTAGCTAGAAATAGTTATCGTTCAGAACAAGGATTTTCTTTAACCATTGTTTTAATATTACTAACAAATATTTACACATAGATTTGAAACTGTGTTGCACAATTTCTAAGAACTATGCCCTCAAAATAAAGCAAAAGAAACACCACTACTAGCATATAATGTCGGCACTGCCTGAACGACAGTAGTCTCTTTCTCTGGGAATAATTTATGATCTCAGACATGTGTAAACAACCAAACACCACATGTTTGTAACAGTGAAGTACACATTTCACACAAAAATATTCGATTTATTGTCCTTGAACTTAGTGTATGGTTACTGATCTTACGTCAATGATTATAGAACCTCCAATCATATAGAAATTTTCCAGTTATGTTGACTTTTCTATCCATTTCATAATAGCTTTTAGAAATAAGGAGTTTCATAGTGCCTGTTTAGGAGCTAGCACGGTAGCTTATTTCAACTACCAACTACTTTGGTTTTTCATAAAAATATATCTTTTTCTAGGATCAACCTACGCCACTCTTTGGATACCAGAAGTTATTGTTTTGCATTAGAACTTTAAACTGTCTTTTCAATTAGGAAACCACTTCTCTGGCCAAAATGCAAGTTTTAGCCAGAATTGATTTTCGGCAGTCTTTGTGAGTTCATTTCTTAAGAGTGTTCACCTTTTTTAAATTGCACTTTCGCCTCTAATTGATTGTCTATGAATCTTTGTTTGATTCTGTTTCCTGATCACTTTTAAGTTCTTAAAGATTATACATTATTGATAATCGTTAGATAACTGGTGTTCATTCAAACAGATTGCTTATCAGAATTGTCTCTTATGTTAAACTATGAATGTGTGAAAGTATAATACCACCATTCGTTTAAACCGGTTTCAGTTTAATTTAAAATTAACTGAATACAAAAAATATGGACAATTTGAACAGTGAAAAAACTATCAAAAAATGACATCAGGGGTTCAGAAATAAACTTGAAATTATCATACTTTGCAAACACACTATCTCTAATTTCGGTAAATGCTTTAAGAGAAGAAAAAAGCGTAAGATTCCAAGGACACTGTTAACCACCATATCCTCAGCGTATTTGTCTGCATTCCATCCTGCCAATGATGGTTCAAACAAACAATAAGATATTGTAAGAATAATAACTAGATAACAATAGCTTTAAAAATCAACTAATAGCAAATTAAAATTAGAACTTGATTGGGTATAAATTCCTGAAGTGTTTAGCATAAATATGTTTGTTACGAACAGCTTTGATTTTTGAACATCATGAACACCTTGTCCATGACGGTGCGTTTATTCTTACACCTACCAATACCTGGGTTTATTTATAAAGTTCACACAGATTTATTAGAACTAATTTAAACAAAACAAAGAAAATAAAATGACAGGTGAAAAGCAATCTATCAACAATAGTTACAAAATATTAACTGGGACCAAGTGTAGTTTAGTAGCAGTATACTCACAGTAAGTACTTAAGTTACGAAGCCCAATCGTGGCATGACTCTTAGGTTACTATAAATGATATCGAAAATGTTGTACACACCTCTCTCCAAAAGGAGATAAAGCCTTCTGCCCGAGTCTCAATGATGTTTGCTACTTGGGAGATAACCCTACTATCATAAAGCAGTAAAGAAAATATTAAAACTCCTGATTTAGAATGAATTCATTAATGTATTTCACTGATAGGTAAATCAGTCACAATTAGCAGATGAGTCTCACTTTCTGCCTTTAGAATATACTCAAAGTGGAAGTCCATATGTGTTCTTTTTGGAGAGAAACAGAATGTTATGAAAGAATGAATAAATTGCAGTTTATTTTCGTTAGGTCCAAACCAAAACTTCATAGTTGGTACAAGCTATTTCAATTCCCTCATGGGAAATGAAACTTGTATTACGACTTGGACGTACCATTCCTAGCTGCTTGCATCCATTGTGATCTGCTCTTGCAATGTAAAGAGGTTCGCCCACATCTGAACATCCTGCAGGGAACGCATCTGGTGGGACAGTACCGTGGGATGCAGGAACCCATGATGTACGATATCCACAAAGAACTTCATAGGAATCACTTAAATGTTCCCTAGTTCCATAGGGAAAGTAACACACTCCGTGTGATGGAACAAGCTTTCCAGGTATCATATGATCCTCATATTTCGCTCGCGCAACATAGAGTGGACCATTGTCATACCCTCCAACGAGACCACCCTTTGGAACTACCCCATTTTTACCATCAACCCAGAGGGGAACATGCCCAGCTTTAAGTGAAGTTGGATTCATTAACCATTCGCCTTCGGCACCCCAAGCCGTGCTGAAGCCTATGTATCTTACTTCAATACGCTTCGGATTATCATATTGTATTATCCGACCTTGAGAAGTAGAGCACACCATCAATGTGTTGGCCCATTCCAAATAAAATTCTCTATACTCATTAGCGCTTAATATGTTTGGTGTATCAACCTTTGCAGCATCTGGTTCTTCATGGTTCACTCTAATAGCAGTTTTTGTATTTTTCCATCCTCCGATGAAAATTTCTATTATTGTGTCAGTATGAAGACTTGGCTTTAAGCTTATGCGGGCATCATTTTTAGCCTTCACTGAGAACCTGAATGATTTTTTGTAAACTTTATAGTATGTGTATTCAAGACTATCCGCTGTAGAAAAAGCACTTACAACTGCCATGATTAAAGACTGCAGATTCACTTTTGAAATTTGTTTTGCACTTAATTTTGTTTGTGTCATTAAAAAGAGACTGAATGATAAGCGTTATTTTACCCCATTGTTAAAGTAATATTGTAAATTTTGAATACCCGTATGTGCTCTCTGAACAAGTTGTTTACCTTGTCCTGATATAACAAGTGTTTAGGGATGTACAGGCAGGGTAAGCAGTTGAAACCGTGCCTCACATGGCAATCTTGGAAAGTAAAAAAATGTAAATTCAGCAAAATAGTTATATTTCTCCAGTAAATTGCACTGCAAAGCCATTTTTCAGTTCAATTCACCAGTTCATTATTGTTTTTTTTATTCAAAATTGGTGGATTTTTATTTGCTCTTCCAAAACTGAAAAGAAATGTGCAGTGAGACTGCCGCCTGCTGTGCCTCTCGATAAGATTACGCTCTTCAGTGATACTGTATTTCTGCCTCTCTGTAGGTCGCTATTAAAATATTTAAACATTTTGCTACATTAACTAAATTTCCAATGTACAGTGTTTTTTGGTCAGCAATGGTGTATGTGTTATTACTTTCTGTGCTGATTGATCATGTAACTGCTGCGAAGAGTCACTAAGTGAAGCACGCATTCTTCCTGCCTCATGGTAAAGGGTGCCTGTGACTGCAGGATCTAAATCTAACTGGGATGAAGTCAATGCCTCATCTGGCATGAACCGCACCATTCACGTATCTACAATTGTTTGACATTGTCAAAGGAGGTTATTGATGTGCTACAAAGATTGAAGACAAATTTATTTTGAAAGGTACATTAGGAATGAACTCAAGTAGTAAAGCTGTACGGCATTTCAGCATACACAACAGACAGCAATGTCAGGACGATGAATCATTATTAATCAAGGACTGTGATGACCAGTCACACTCAATCTAGTTTTATTTATTCATTTAATATATCTAATATCTTTTAATTACTTCTTTCCCTTTTTTTTTATTATTTCAGAGTGACTATAGCAGTGCGTCTTAAAAAAACTATTGTACTTCCCCCCTTCTGTACTAAACTACCCCAGCAGTTAACTTCAACGCCTCCAAGTAGCTCAGCACTTATGCTGGTTCCAGCAGTAAAAGTTTTTCTATGGTTTGTTGAGTGTCCCGAAGCACTTACTTCTGTGCAGCAAAATTGCCTTAGTCAGTCAGCAGCTACAACGGTGTTTCTTCCTTTTTGCAGAATCTGCACAAACCATCATTGATAATGTTCAATCAGGCTCCCTACGTTTCAGGAAAAAGTAACTTCCTTTCTCCTTCTTCAGGACGGTCTTCTTCGGGTCCTCAGGTGCACTTGTGGAGGTTGGCTTCTACCAGTGGTCTACGGACTTCCTTCTCCTTAGAGGAGAAAATCCCTGCAGCTCTATCGGTGGTTTTTTGTCCGCTCCGGCAGAGCACCGCATACCGGAGTAAGGCTATTTACTCAAGGAGGTCGCCTGGTAACCTTGAAGCTCCGTTCATATATAGTAACCCCTGTATTATTCATCCTTCGGCACGGATCGCATAACACCATAGATTGGGGCTGGGATAAAAGGAGCGGATTTAGTGATTAGGAAGGATGTGAAACGAAGGTGGTCAGACCCAGCCCCCTTCTCCTCCTCTTTCCTTAGTCCCTGCATATAGGAGGTTAGCAGGGTAGCCTTGTGAAGGCCGAAAGTCGGAGTTGAGTGTGAGAGACTATTAGTGGCGCTTAATCACTCCATTACTACCCCTACGAATTACTTTCGTCTTTAATTATTAATTTACAGTAGTTTATTTAAAATAACTTATTACAATAATTCATGCTTAAGCATATGACAAATTTATATTTGAAACTAAATTTAGTAAATACTCCTTCGATTAACTAGTAGGCAGATATATAAACATTCTTTCCTTTTTTTAAATACACCAACTCAGATCTACTACCAGCCTCCTCTCGTAGGTCTCATCGTTTTTATAGTCATATTTACCAATTTACAACTTCCTTTATCAATCAACTATTTCAATTTTTATTATACCAGAATATACTTTTACAGCAACAATTTAAAATGTTAAATAGTGCTTAAATATTTTAAATGCTATTTTCTTTACAAATATATTTTTAATATCATAAAAAAAAATAATTATAATAACCTTTCATGAAAAATGTATTTCAACTAAATTAATTTTTTAATAATTTCAAAGTTGAACATTTTTGCCATTTACCATAAAAATAAAGAAATAATTGTTCAAATATTATTTATTCTATTACTCAATTGAAAAGTAATGTAAGGAGAGAGAGAGTGTGTGAGAGTAAGAGTGTATGTGTGGTGTGAGATAGGGAGTGTGTATGGGTGGGTGTTTATACAAAAGTCTGTAAAACGATACAGGCTACACTGTTATATGGAATTAATTCAAATTATAACCTAAAATGCTTTTATAGTGAGATAGTGTTACGTAGTTTTGATACATACTGATGTAATGTATGAATAACAGGGTTTATTAACAAAATATAGGATTCATTAAGAATATTATTCAAATTTAAGAATAAGATTCAAAACATATGTTGATAGTATGTGGACTTTATCATTTTTCTGAAGCCTTGAACTGACCAAGAACAACCAAGTAAGTCACTGTAGTTGACAGAAACTGTAACATACATTAGAAAGTATTAAAGAATGTTACATGTGTATAGTTAAATATTAGGTACATATAATAATGTAGTGTTAGGAGAATCTTTTTAACTGGAGTAAATAAGTAAAATATATTGATTTGTCTAATTAGTTACTGGGCCTTCGGGCCAACTACATATATATATTTTCCTTGTGTCAGTTAAATATACCTGTTATTTTACCGTATTTAATAATGATATCATTAAATTTACTAAATTCATTGTAATAATCCTGTTATAGTAAATTTTGAAAAAAAAAGTGTTCAACTGAATGAAAGCTAGGCAATATTAACAATACCTTATTTAAATGAACTACATAAGTTTTTCAATATAAATATAAAAAGGAGTTGTACTTACGGAGACCCAAAATTTTTTGTCAATAGTACAAAATCCTCCTAGATCAATTTTAGGATAGTTAACATTCAAAGCCTGAATAAAATGACTAACCTGAAAATGTATACATAATCTGTGAAGATATATTATAAATTTAATTAATCACTATATTGAGTCAGAAAAATATATTAAGATATTTATTATACACTTAAACAATATTAATGATAAAGAAATGAAATGTACTGAACACTGATAAGTTCATACTGATTTTTTTCTTACCTGAATCCTAAACATTATTTTTGTAGGAATTTTTTTATATCTTAAAATGTACAAAAATAAAAACAGTTCATTGGAATTCAAATTTTTATTCAAAAATTTTATAGAAGTTCTTACTGCATATTTGATTCCAGAATTTAAATAAGAGTGAAATAAAATAAAACATTTTTTTTGAGAATGATGAATGAGTATCTTATTCTGAAAACTATGTCATGGAGGTTATATTCTGTCCCGTACATTTAAACATTCTACTATCAGTCAAATTTGCTTCATTTTTTCCTTTGCTAGCACTTAACTTTTCGTTTCAGGTGTTAAGCTAAAAAAAGTAAATTACACTATTAACTTATTAAAGTTGTTGAATGTACACATATCTAACATCAATTTATATCTTTTATTTTTGTATATAGAGATTAATGAGAATTTTAACTTCAGATCTGTTTTCGATGACACCTGTAATATACCAAACTACTTTTAAATAATTAAGTTTTATTTCTGTTTAACTAATTCATGCTAATTGCATTATATACATATATATACATACTTGCTGCCTGGAAGTGGAATTCAACGATGAAATGTTAACTTTGAACAAACTTTTGCTGACATTTAGGCCAACCTATTAAAACAGAACTGATTAGGTACTTAAAATAAAATTGAAGAATGACATTATTATCGACATTATTATAAATTACCATATCGGCTACTCTGTCTGCTGTGTCGCTGAATAGGAAGAGAGAAGATGCTGAGACGCCAAAAAAGAAGAAGAATCCTAGAAACGAAGGAGGCAGCCTCTGCTGAGTAAGAGATATGATGATGGAGTAGGAGGAAATGATGGCGTTAGCACTGGCCGTCATCATGATGAGCATTAGCGTATACGGCATGACGTTTCCAATGTCCTGAGTCAGGTCGCTTAGGGCTACCCAGAGCAGTCTCACTTTGGATAGCTTTGCAGTTGTATCCATTTTCAAAGCTAAAACCTTTACAAACCAAATAAATTATGTAAAAGACATTGACTGGTAGGGGGAGGCCTCAACCTGGAGGGTTTCCAGGAGGAGGGTAAATCCAATGGTAGAACCCCTGTCACTCGCCCACTAGAAAAGTTTAGATGAATGAGAGATGGTAGAGCTGTCAGTCTCGACTATGCTTGGCATTATGAGAGATGGTAGAGCTATCAGTCTCGACTATCCTCGGCATTATGAGAGATGGTAGAGCTGTCAGTCTCGACTATCATCGGTATTATGCTCTAGTCAAAGTTCTTATTCTAAATAAATCAGTAAATCATTCTGGTAATGCGGCTCATGAACAACTAAAACTAGTACCAGCTAACAAACAATTCCCTCTTATAGGCACTTACAGCACTGAGGGATAAAAAACCTATAATTGTAGGTTGTTAATAAAAAATATCGTGTTCTTTTTATATAAATAGCGTGATATCGCAAAAAATAAATCATTTTCGTTTTCGTTTAGTGTCCCTCCCTTTGGTAACCTTTCAATATAAATTAAAATTAAAATTTATAAATTGAATTTATAATATAGTTTATATTAATTTATTACAAATTAATACAAGGTCAATATTTAATCAAAACTTTATACTTCGTGTAAATGTACTATAGCAAAATGGATTCAGGAAAGATTGTCATGCATTTAATACAAAAAAAACAGTGTAAAAGAATTCAAACTGAAATTCAATATGTCTATAACGCATATTATTACATCAATCGTTCAACAAATCAGGACTATAAAATTATGACGGAATAAAACAAAAAAAAAATTAAAAAATTCTGTACATTTAAGAATTTAAAGAAAAATATAATTATTCTTAAATTTAAAAATTCAGCATCTTTTAATTGCTATCAAATGTGAAAAACTTCATTTCAAAAGTAACCTAACTAAAGGTATCTACACAGTAAACCTGTTTTAACGTACTCCCTTTTATGGCCGCCATCAATAAAACTATCAGGTTTTCATATATGTAATAATATAAAAAAGCACACAGTTTTTTTTGTACAAATATAATACTAGAAATAGTAACAACAAACCTTTTCCAAATGCTTGCGTATAGTTTTGGCATTGCGGGCTGCATAGATGCAAGTGAATATGTAAAAGATAAAGCAAAGATAATTGGAAAGAAATATTGTAGAAAAGATTATGATAATGTGAAACTGGATGATGGTAGAAGAGGATACATATGTTAAGAAATCAAGGCCCATGAATAAAATAGTTGTAGGTATGCCCAACCAGGCTGCGAGTTTAGCCCAGCCTTCCAAACTACCGTCACACTGCTCTCCTGTTACATTCTGCAACTGTTCCTGCAAACACAAATCTAATTGGTCATATTTTAATTAAAAAAATTAATGAATACACTATTATATAGATACTAAAATTGTTCATAAAGGTAAAATTGGTATTGCTTTAAAAGAAGAGAGGAAAATAAAATATGAGCAAACTCTTTAGAATGATTGTTTTTTTCTGTTTCATTTATTATTTAATAAATATTATATGAATTAATTCAAACCTAATTGAACCATTTTTTTATATAAATTACCCAATGCATGATTACCTAAAAATCAAAGGTTATTTAAAGATTAGTTTTGAAAATCCATAAAGTTTTTGCCCTTTTCATTGAACTGTAGCATAATTTTAACAAATAGCTTTTTTAATTGAATTATCTTGAGAGTTAAAATAATATTGAACGATTGAGATATAAAATACATCTCAATATTAAAAAATAATACTTTTTTTTATATATATTGAGTTAAATTGCATTTCTAATTATAATGTAGTAAATTATTTGAAATCTCTACATTTTCATTCTTAGCTTTGTCAAACAACAAATTGTTTGAAAAAACTTTATGTATTGTTCAGTTACATCTAAAAAATAGTTAGAAATTATACTGGATAAAATGATTCATTAAAGATAGTTTTCCATCTAAACTTTTAATTACAACTTTTAATGACTTGTTGCACGAAGGGTATACTTAATGATAACATCATTCCTCCTATAATTACTCATATCAATTACTATTTACTTTTTTTGTACCATAATTTGAGAAGTTATATAATATAATGAAGTAGTTTTAACTCAAAGTCAAAGTTAATTTTAAATGAACTTTTGAAGTCCGAAGGGTTCAAATAAAATATCTTCGTTTAGTGTTCCTCCAGTTTACTGTAACCAGGATTACCTGTTTAATAACCTTTTAATATAAATTAAAATTGAAATTTATTATATCGAATTTATAATGTAATTTATATTAATTCAATATCAATTAAGGCATGAATAGCCTTCTAAATATGAAGATTTAGATTAGTATCTGGATTACATTATTATAAATTATAAGCTTTTTTGAATGTAATATATAATAATATAACAAACACGCTGAGAAGTTATTGACAAATTTATTTTGTATTCTTTTTTTTATTTTTTAAGTAACTTACCTCGAAATTCTTCCACTTATTGACATAGCTGATAATCATGGGGGTTTCAAGAAAGAGTTGAAATGGTGCATAGAAATGGAGGACCATGAACAAGACAGTGATAATGGCAAACAGGACGTTTTCAAGCTTGTAATCCATCTCTTCAACGGAACTGGTAAAAACATGAATGATGATTACACTGGCGGAGTAGCAGAGTAAAGAGTAAACAACTACACTTGCCAAACTCCAAATACTGCAAGGGCTCGTCACCACGCGACCTAAGCACAACATTAACAATTCTTACAGTTCATCTACTATTGCAATAACTTAACTATTTTATTCACTCAAAAATGAAGAAGAGTTTTAGGGATATTCAAAAACTATATTATGTTAATTTTATCCCTCTCAGATGCATAAATGAAAGTTTGATAATAGTAAATTAATACAGTCCTAAACAATTAATTAATTTTGAACTGATGAAATATTATTGAAAAAAAAAAAAAACAACGCCATACATTAATTCAAACTGAGCGAATATTTGTTAGTTTTGTTGACTGCAGAACAATTTGCTATTCCTAATGCAAATCTCAGTTTAAATACAAATGTTTTAAAGACAAATTCCTTATATCAACTTATATCAAAAAAAATTGTATTAATTTTAAGTGTATTTTAATCAATATTTTGATTAAAAAATCATCCATCATTAATGCTATTTTAAGTTGGAGAAAATAAATAGAATATTTCAATTTACAGGTTTTGTTAGTTTCAAATATGCTTGATTGTGTATATACCTTGAAAAAGATATGCCATTTATTTATGTAATAAAATAAATTATATTTTTTTCTTTTAAATGATTTTTTGTTCTATTAAATATACTTAATTTTTTTATATATCTTGATTCATGTTAAGAATACTATATCAAATGCTTGGACCATATAAGAATATTAGTTTTTTTTGCTTAATAACAAAGAATAACAACAACAGTTACTCGTGTCAGTCACATTCAGTGAATGTATATTATTAACTGAAGCTATAATTTCTTAACACTAAGTGACATAACGGGTCACGGATTGTCTAGTATTTATTATAATTGACAAATTATATAAAATTTTCTAAAAAGGTTATGAAAATAATCTTAATTTAATTAATTCATAATTTTTTTGATATTATCTTTATCAATTTGAAAAAAATGTGCGTGATCTGAAATTAACTTTACAATAAGTAAATAAATTGTCGAAACCACAACCCATTTAATCAACTGATTTATTTCATTGTTGTTATTTCAATTTTTTTCAATTATAACCTTAAGGTGGTCATACTTCATAGTTATTTCAATTCAAACAAGTAATAAAATTAATAAGTAGGATTAACAACATTAAGCTTTTATGAAATACTCTTTGATATATTTGATAACGTCCTTTCTCATTTGATAACGAAATCAAATGACAAAGCAAATGCAATTCTGATGTTAACAAATAAGGAACGACGTAATCAAATGTGATAACCGACTTAATAGAAACCTTTATTACTTACTTATTTTGATGTCTAGAAATGTTAATACTTTAATGTAAATAAATTATACAAGTGATTTCTGGTAGTCCTTTATGATATTACATTGCCCCTTGCAATAATCTAAAATTCATGAGATTTGTACATTGAAAAACTGATAAATCCAATGGTAAATACTAAATGTCAAGTTTTTAGAATGGTCAGAAGATTAAACAAAGATTATCCTTTTGATATCACGTACAAATATTATATATTTTTCATTCTTACAGTTTGTAGTTTTGCTTACACATCGAGACAATATAGAAATTCAAAAATGCATCTGAAGAGCCCAAAACATGTACATCTATTAAAATCTCAAAATAAATTTGTTTTTATAGCCTCTATAAGTAAAAAATTGATTTAATCGAACCGACTGAAAGAAAAAGTGTATTCATTTTAATAAATATAATCACCTTATGAAGACATTTTTTCAATAACATCATTATTAAAATCAAATTTATTTCAATAAATGATTTAAGCATACCATCACTGAGTTCTTGGAATGGGAACCTGAAAATGATTCGATGTATGAAAAATATCTGCCGCATGAGTTTGTAGTATTCACTATCTACAATTTTTTTCATTTTTTTCAGACTAACTGATGTCTTGGGAAAACAGTTTTCTTCAATTGGTGTCATGAATTCGACATTAAAAGGCTCCATCTTTGAACAGACACTTGCAATTTCAATGAAGTATTGGCATTGACTCTAGATAGTATCGTCCTGAAGTTCATTAATATCTAATTTGCAAAGCTCTCTAGGGGTAGATTATCAGATAAGCCGCGAATTCCATTTATCGTTTACATCGTTATTCAGTTTTATCAAAATGTGCTCATCTTAATGACAAAAAATTGCTGGTCATAAATTTATTATGAGATAAATTGAAAGGAGAGGATAGAAAAAAGTACTACTTGATTTAATTCATATTTAAATCTAAAAAGCCTGAACTATTATGTAATATTTAATCAATGAATTTTACATTTCTTCAATGCTTCTATGAATTATTCCACTGTAAAATTGATTCAATAAGAATAGAATCGTAAAAATTTCATTAAATGGTTAAATTTTCAAATTTATTTTGAATCATACACGGTCGTATTAAAAAAAAAATGACTGATTGAAATACATTATTTCAATTTTTCTATCAGGCATTAAGTTCAAAGTAATCACTGTTACTATATCCTAGCAGATATTTATAGGTCAAGATTTACATACCAGTAAGGCAATGTAAATTTACAGATAGCAAAACAAATTTACCTGTACCTTGATTTACCTGTACAAGTTCTTCCATTGAAGACCTGGAAAATATTTCTGATATATAAAATAAAACAACCATGAAATGAACATCAAAATTACAGTTTGCTACACTGAAACTCATTTTCAATATAATGTTGACAAATTAAGTAAATAGAATTTAAATCACTCAATAATTCTTCAAGGAACAATAAAATGTATTAACTCGTTAAATCTCATCTTTGTTTGAACATTATTACTAGCCATTAATAATGAATACGTTAAAAATACTCTCAATAAACAAAAATAAATAAATTACTTTTTTAACTATTTAATATTCTTTCTTATTTAATTAATCTTACTATACACTACGATTATATAATCTCTTTAGTTAATTATTATAGATACAAGCAACTTTTATTTGATACATAACGATATGAAATATACAAATGCAAACAGCAAAAAACCTACATAGTTAATTTTATAGAGATAAACGACTAAAAAGAGCACTTTTATCTTTTCAATCCAGATGGACTTGATAAGGATTCTTAAATGAAATTTTTCGAAAAATTTAACAGGAAATTAGTTGCTTTAAACTCTGATTAATTAAAAAATAAAATAATAATTCTTGAAAGCATATTTTTTTAAAATGAATATTCTTCCTAACTGAAAATTCTTCCTGCTTGAGTATCTTGTATACTTATTGTTTTTACATTAATTAGTTGAAATTAACCAACGACCACACTTTACACACTTTCGCATTTAGTGTAGTTGTAGGTGCTGAGAGAGGGTTTATTTGTGGCAACGTTTTAGTTATTTCTTGCTCAGTTGATTCTACAGCGGAAGTATCAAATCTAAACTCAGCCAAGTCTATTAGACATGAATGTTTAACGAGATTCTGACGCCGTAAAACATATTAAATGAGTGCATATAAATAAACAAATTTCAAATGATAAGAAAATATATCTGTTCTATTATGCTTATTCATAAAAAATTGTAAATGTACATCTCAAAGTTTGAAAATATATGAAAAGGATAATGATAATACAATGAAACTTTCACACAGACAGATAAGTTTTGTAAGTTGAACTGTTCATGAATAATACATCAAAAGCAATTCAAGCACTAACCACTCAGTCAATATCACCTTTTTTTGTAATGAGGAGGTTATAAATATTGATTGAAATTAATAGATGAGTCAAAACTTAATGTAATGCGGACAATTAATATATTGGCAGGCTTGAAATCTTTTTCATATGCCTTTATCAATGTCTAGATATATATTTCCTAGTCATAGAATACTTATAACAAATGTCATGAAGGAATAAAACCCTTGACTATTCCGTTCACGATTACGATAGTATAATAAAATGTTACTAAAGAAATGGAATTAAATAGTCCTAGCTGATCACACAATTATCTATTGAGTTTATTGCCTATAATATGCTCACTTATACGAAAATCTAAGAAAAGGACTTTGAAAAAATTCAACAAAAATAAATTTAACTTTATAACAGTCATGCTGATGAATAGTACTATTTTAATATGTCCAAGGTTATTGGCATAAATATTTAACAATTTAATTCCACTTTTCGGAATATTAAAGGTTCTCTCAGAATTTATTTGACCATTTTTCAACTAATTTTTGAAACTAAATCAATCGACATCATAGAAATTCTGTTATCATCTCTAATATTATTAAACCATTCATTGAAAGAATGCATTGACTTGAATGAGCGTACTCCACAAATTATCCCCAGTCTCTCTCCTTGTAAGTTAACTTGAGTCAGTTGATAACCAAAGTCTAACTTGCTTAATTCATTCAATAGTATTCAAACTAACATTCATAGCATTAATTTTAGAAGTTAGAATTCCATATTCTAGGCCAATTATATTAGCTTATGTCATAATTATTACCAATTACTTTTAGAAATATAATTTAGTTAAAATAAGGCATTAAAGGAGGAGTAACGAATACATAGGATTAATACATTGAATAGCAGGTATTATAAATTCAATTACCAACTTCCCTATTCAATGTTAAGTAAACTAAATTACACACAATTAAGAAATCAATATAATATGAAGAATTAATTGTTGTTATTTAAGAACAACAGTTCTTATGAAATATTAACCCAGTAAAAACAAACAGTACATTATTAATATTTATGTGAGCGTATTGGTTTTCGTAAAATGTCACAGGAAAATTTCAGTTGAGTAACTTATAATAGTAAAACCAATAATAATAATGGTAACCAATAAGTAACCAATAATAATAAAGATTACATGTAACTACTCATACTTTTATCTACAAAAAAAGCGACTTTTATATTCTTCTGTAATAGTATTATAAAGTATACCACAAAATTTTATGAATAATATTATAAAAGAATTAAATTCTTGTTTATTTTCATTGTTGTAAAATCAAAACTTCATATTGTTGATAAGCTATTTCTAGTCCTCCATAAGAGATGTAACAACATCTTTTACTTGGATGCAACTTTCCCGGAATAATAATTCCATTATGATCAGCTCTCGCAATGTAAAGAGTTTCCCCTTCTTCTGAAGTTCCTGCAGGAATTGCTCTTGAAGGAATCATACCCATTGTTGCATGAACCCACTCAGTAGGAATTGCACAAAGAACCTCATAATTTTTCACTGAACGTTCATTTCCTCCCCAGGCAAAATAGCAACGTCCTAAATGTGGAACGAGCTTTCCAGGAATTGTCGCTCCATTATATCTAGCTCGTACAATAATTTGTTGTCCACCTTCAAACCCTCCTCCAACGGCATTGGCTGGATATTTTCCTTTTGAATCAGGAACCCACTTGAATATATTTCGACCTTGAGCTGAAGGTGATATAATTTTCCAGTCACCACCAGCAGCTTCAGCCGTTTTGAAACCAATATGTTTCACATCAATAGGGACAGGACTTTTCCACTGTACAATAGGATCTGCTTTATTATAGGGTGCTTGATAATCCAGAATCACAGTGTTGTCTTTCCATCCCAAATAATACGCTTTGAACACTCTACCATTTAATTCGTTTGGTGTATCAGCCACAACAACATCTTTATAATTCACTCTAATAATAGTTTTTGTGTTTTTCAAACATCCAATCAAAATTTCTATCTGCTTGTTACCATAGAGACGAGGTGTTAAGGATACATACGCATCATTTCTAGCCTTCACCATGAACTTCAATGATTTATTGACTGTGTGGTAGTATTGATAATCTAGAACACCGGATGTATAAAATTCTTCTCCATAAGACATCGTTGAAGGTTATAAGCTTCAGATTTTGAATTCATGTATAAGTATTGTAATCTCAACAAGATGCTAGATAGTAAACGTAATTTTCCTACATTTTATAATAAATATTGTAAAGTTGCAAAACATGTTGTCATGACACGCTTTCACCTTGTTTTGATGTAACAAGTGGTTTAATACTGGTACAGCATTCAAAGAAGAGCTTTTAATGGCTACATAGATTGGAAACAAATGATATTTGCAAAGAAAAAAAGTGGATCCAGCTTGAAGTGATCTGGAGAAGCTTTAAACTGTATTGTAAATAAACAACAGAGAACAAGACCTGGATGTCTGGGTGATAGGTTATTGAAGACTGTAAGAATGAGTCATACTCTACTTAACTTTGTTTAATTCTAGTAAGTATGTATGCACTTATGATGTCCGGAGTGTATGAGAGAGGCATAATTATTTATCATATTGAGCTAGAGTGATTCGGAGGATATCCATAATTTCTTTTAGGAGTCCACTGTTTCCTCACCATCTATAAAAGCCCCCTACCCCATCAGAAGCGTGCTCATACGTTTTGAAATAAATTGGCATACTTATAAGTGAGAGCTGTTGTCAAAAGTTACATATTTTTGTTTCAGTATTTATTACTAATTAGTACAGTCGTACAGTAGACATAATGTACGAATAATAATGACATTTGGTTGTCCGAGAGCTGTCAGATTACGTTCATTTGTGAACTAAATTTCTATTTGCTTCTATCAATTACATTGAAACATATTCCTTTCAAGATAAAACTACACATTGAAAAAACTTAAGTCGTTGGCAAATCAACTATACATAAATACTATTTTAGCATTCTCCATTACTTATGTTATGAACAGTATGTTTTTAACATAAGGTTCAATATGATTATAAAGTAAACCATTTATTGCCATTTAATGTGCAATAATTATTGTAGAGTTTTTATTTGAACATAATGTACATGCCTCAGGGATCCCTAATGGGTCTTGTAGCATCCAGGAAAATTTTTCTTGAATAACCTCAAGAAGGAGGCTATCCTTCTTGAAGGAGGAAGCGATCACATGAGAATAGATTATTATGAAAATTAAAAACTTTTAAATCAAAGGAATGTAGGAAGAAGAAATTGGATTGGAAATCGGAGCCATTGGATTGGGTGATACAGTTCTTTTAAACGATATGTGCATTAACCAAAACATCAAACTATTATTTACGAGAATCATCAAACTGCCAAAAAGAAAAGGATGTAGTATCATATTTACAACAGAAAATATGGAAAACGTATACGAAATATTAAAACAAACAATGAAGCTAAGAGACACCTCGTATTCAGTAGACAGATACTCGTATTTACGCTTTACCTTCAGGTAGAAGAAGAAAGGAAAAGTGTTAATGAAGCAACCCCTGTCACTGTAAAAAAGATTCAATTATTATAATTAAATTATAATTCAATTATAAAAATTATTATAAAAATAAAATTCAATTATTCAGTGCATAAGTTTTATTGGCACTCTCAGAGTCGTCGTCAACAAGAAGAATTGAAATGCAGTTCGACATATCTCTGAAATAATTCGACAATATAAAAGCAACGCTGTGAAGAGTTTAATACCTGAAAAATCTAAATCGAACAACAGAGATGTTGACAGAATATTAAAAACAGAATCAAAACTTGAGAGTCCTAAAATTTTCTTTACTAAATAACCGTAAAGAATACCACATTAATACCGTAATTAATGTGAGATGAACAGCTGTTATTGTTTATATTCCAGCGAAATGCAGGTTTCTTTATGGTTATAGGTTGTCTGTAGATCGCTTCGATTCACGGAGAGATTGTTAGGATTGGATCTTGCTCAACTCCTTCATCTCATCCTGTCCAATCATAAAATTTACTATAAACAAAAAATCTGTCATTGTCCAAATTTTGAAAAGTACCCGACCAATGGTTCACTTCTAACTAAAGACTTATTATAGAGACCCTCTGTGAACTGTGCACAGTCTAGGACGAAACTCTCATTTGACATATTAATACATTTTCAAAGAAGGTTATTGATGTGCTACAAAGTTTGAAGACAAATTGATTTTGAAAAGTATATTAGGAATGTACGCAAGTGGTAAAGCTGTACGGCATTTTAGCCTAAACAACAGACAGCAATGCCAGGACCATTAATCATTAGTAAACAAGGTCCGTGATGACCAGTCATACTTAATCTAGTTTTATTTATTCATTTAATATATCTAATATCTACTAATTTCTTAAGTTTTTAATTATTAATTTACAGTAGTTTATTTTGAAATACTTATTACAATAATTTATGCTTAATCCCATTACAAATTTATATTTAACTAAATTTAGTAAATACCCATTGGACTAACTATTAAGTAGGTGTGCAGACATTCTTTCCCTGTTGTCTATACACGAACACAGATCTAGTGTCTACCACCTCTTACACGTTTCATGGTTTTCTAGTTAGATTTACAAATTTATAAATTCCTTTATCAATCAACTATTTTAATCTTTATCATACCAGAATATACTTTCCTGCCTGGGTAATAAAATTTTAAACTTTTGCGTAGATAGTGGAACTGCTGTATTCTTCACAAATATAAATTTAATGCCATAAATATAAATAATTATAGTAACACGATGAAAAATGCGTTTCAATTCAGGATGAAAGACAAATTACTAAAGTTTCTGTGTGTGATATGAAAATTTCATATCTTGTATGTAACTAAATTAATTTTTATAATATTTGAAAGTTACAATATTCACTTATTTATTATCACTTGAAGCAAAATTCTTGGATTGGGTATCTTTGTGAAGAAAATTGCAATTGAAACCATTTTTATATTTCTGGTCACTTGAAGAGTTGTTTTCTCCTAAACTTACAATTTGATTTATTTTGTTTAATGCACGTTTAACATTTTAATTTAATCCTGAAAGAAATAAAAAACTGCAGGAATCAAATCTTTGTTGCATGGGGCACTGAGCTCAACATTTCAATATATTTATTGAATTGAAAATTTTTTCTTATTGTAATTTTACACATTTTTATTCTAAATTATTTTTTGCCTGACTCAATATTTTGTTTTATTTTTTAATAATCATTATACTCTTTATTTTACTTATAAGTACTATTATTTAATGCAGTTCCCCATTCTCATTTATAACTGAATGTAATATACATTAGCAGTATTAAGGATTAAAGATTATTTTAAGGCTTTAAGTCTGTTTTCTTTCAACAATCACAAGACCTGAAAAACACTTCCATCTGTCCGATTCTTAAAATTAAAGAAGAATAAACAATATTGCCTCATAAATTCCCATTTTACTTTAATAGGCCCTGCGAAACAAACAATTTATGTTTCACCCCCTCCGTCTAACGCCAGTAGAGGGGCTAATTACAGTGGAAGTATTATTAGGGTAGCCACTTTCTTCAAAAGTATATTATCATTAAACATATGTTAAAAATATATCCTTCACTGGAAAGAAAGGCAAAATCTTGTATTTCAATGAATGACGAAAGATTAGAACTGTTTTTGGAAATTACCAGATATATTTTACACCAAAGCTCATACTTTAAAATGAGTATACGTTAAGCATACATTCTTTAATTCAAGTGCTCACCTATTAGATGATGTAATATTTGTAGTTTACTGATCATGTGCACAGTAAACTGACAGTTATACATAAAATACTTAAGCACATCATGAAACTGAAACTTATTCACTCTGTCTTATACTTATTCTCTTGTCTTATACTTCTCGCAAAACATTCAAAATTGGCACTCCACAACAAAGTACTGTTATATCAAACATTACTGCGACCTATCTCGACTTACGGACTTGAACTATGGGGTTGTGCAAAACCTTCCAACATTTATAAAATACAATCACTACAATCAAAAATCCTCCGTACTATCACTAATGCACCTTGTTATGTCACAAACCACACTCTTCATAGGGACCTAAAAATCGCTTTTATACATAACTTAACCACTGATCGTTACAAGGCGTTTCATACCAAACTTTCCTCTCACCCAAATCCACTAGTACAAAATCTTGCTCCTTCCTCACCTTCCCAGGATCCCCCAAGACGACTTAAGAGAAGATGGCCCAGGGACCTACTACCATGATGATCCACAATCTGAATACAAAGTGGAAAGTTGAACCAGTGGGTTCCATTCTTTGCTCATGTTCGTCAAAGTTATTTGTATTGTTCATACTACATATGCTTGTTACGCATCAGATGCGTAGTTGTGTATTCAAATAAATATGTTAAAAAAAAACTCTCTCTTATAAAAACCTACAGCTTTAATCAGTGAATTGAATTACTGTAGTTGTATTTTCCATGAACTAAAGTGAAGTCATGTTAACAATTTCATTAATTGTTATTGTTTATAATTCTACCAAAACCTGATTAGCATAGGTTACAATTTAGTTTTTTCCGCTGAGTAAAATCATCTAATACTGACAATTCTGTAGTAAAAAATAAATGAATTGATAAAAAGCATATGCCTGAAAGGTAAGTGTAGTACTTTAAATTAATCATAAAATATTCTTTCAAAGAAATGTAGCTAAACTTTACACGCCATATGAATTCTACAGTTTTGTGTTCGGGCATTTGTATTATCTCTGTTTACTTGCAGTCGAGATTAGTCTATCCTAACTCATTAAGAGTAATGAGTTGTATGTACTTTACAATTTTTCTGAAGCATTAAAACTTACAACCAAGGGACTCACTGTATTTGAGAGAAACTGTAACATACATTAGAAAATATTGCTGAATGTTATATATGAAATATTACATATAATAATGTAGTGTAGGAGAGTCTTTTAAAATAATTAATAAATAGGAAGTAAACAAATAAAATAAATATATTTGTCTAATGAGTTTCCTGTACTTCGAGCCAGCTACATTGAATAATGTAGTTCAACAGCTTTTGTCTATTGAATAATCCAACATTAAATTTATTAATTTCACTGTAACAATGCTGTTACAGTAAATTTTGAAATTTTTTTTAACTAAATAAAAGCTAGGCAGCATTAACAACCACATTATTCAAATGATTTACATAAGTTTATAAAAATAAATGTAAAAATATAGTGTAAGAGTATCTTTTCACTGAAATAAATAAAACGCATTCATTTGTCTAATTAGTTGAGGGACCTCTGGACCAACTACATATATTTTTCTTTGTCTTGTTTGAATATATCTGTTATTATGTTATATGTAATAATGCTATCATTAAATTCTCTGTAATAATGCTGTTACTATTATATACATCCATACATATTTTATAGTTTAAAATAAACCAGTAAACAATTAATTAGGAATGATTATAACTTTCAACTAGAAAAGTAATAGTCACCATATTGTCTCATCTTGAAGCTCCATTGTGGATTTCATGGAATGTTAATTTAAGAAAGATGTTCATTTGTTTAAACAAAAATAGTTTTATCCAATATAAGAAAGTAGTTCTTTCCAATGAAATTTTAGAAAATGATTTACCGAAATAAGTCAGTATTGGAATTAACCTTAAAATATTTCGATTTATCTTTCATGATACTATTCCTTAAGAAACTTATCTTCAACAGTTCCACGAATAGAAATTAAAATAACTGCCTCATTAATGAAACTAACTCTAAAGCTTAAATCAGTTATTAATATGGATAAATTATGATCAGTACTATCTTGTGCAACTGGAGGTAATAAAGTTAAATGTTGAAGTAATGTCAGACATTCATAACTTTAGTTCTTGATCTAGCTTATTAAAATAATTATTTTACAGAAAACTATTCTTGTGTGGGTATGAATATTAGAATTATTTTAAATGAAATGGGCAATGTGGAACCTTTAATATATATAAACATTTATATTGAGATTAGTTTTGATTTAAAAATCAAAACACTTTATTGCAGTAAATGATAAGTTTTCTAATAAATTTATTCAATTAAATACCGAGTTTATACTACTTTTTTAAAGTATAAAATTAAGTTTACTTATTACTTTACTATAAGTAAAGTATAGTGATCGTGAAAAAATTCGATCTCGAGATTTTGACGGAATTACATGTTTTGAGGTCCCAGAAGTCTTTTTATGAAGTTTTTACGATGATGTCTGTGGGTGGGTGGGTGAGTGTGTTAGCATTGCTTGTTACCACGCTACGGTCCAGAATCTTTGATGGATCAAGTTGATATTTTACACAAAAATGCGCCCCAAAAAAGACGAAGATCCCTATTGTTTACGAAGAATTATGCATGATGGGAAAGTCACTTTTTTTGCCAAAAACCGTTTTTTTTAAAACATTTTAATTATTTCTCTTATTAAGAGAAATTTATTTCTCTTAAACTGATAACCCTAGAGTTTTGAAATTTTGACATTATCTTTGAGGTTACAAATTCAACAAACGAAAAATATATTCAGAATTTTACAACAACGGGAAATATTTTTTTTTTCACTAAAATGTAAAAATTTTGACTTTTAATTCAATCTCAAACCTTGTGAGAGCGATACAAACCATACTGTTAGACAGATCACAATGAAACTGTGCCTAAAAATAGAACATTATGTATAGAGTGAATTTAGATATTTTTTTTCAAAATTACATTCGCTAAAGGGGCGTTACAGTACGATTTCTGTTTTCAGAAAATGTTTTTTTGACGCGAAACGGCTCATTTAAAAATAATGAAAATTTGACCAAAAATGGAACAAAAAATTAGCAATTCAGAAAAAAAAATTCATTAAGTTTCAATTACGGGAAAGAGCAATAACGATATAAAAACTGTTTGTTTATCCTAGACTAAGAGATCACCTGCTATACTTGTCGAATTTTTTATATTTTTTTACATTGTTTAAATTGACTTAGAAATTTTTTGAGTGAATCCACTGATATAAAATTGATATTTATAAAGGAACAATTTAAAATGTTTATTGACTTATATGAGATGTAAGAGGAATAATATGTGCAGGAAAATTATAACACTCACTCAGAAAAAACTCGTATATATGTTATTTGACAAAGGGGAAGGAAAATGATCTTGTTAAATACTAAGAAGCCATAAAATTCCCATTATAATAATTCTGTAAAAAACCAAAAATGTAAAAGATAATTCAAAATTAAAATCTTTCGTTTAGAGATTAATAAATGAATTATCGTACATCTTTAATTATAAATCACCTTAAAAAACATTTTCTTCGCTGTTTAAGATGTTTTTCAGAGAAAAAAAGGGCATTTTCCTGTTTTAAATTTGAAAATTTTACTTTAATAATCAATGTAGAAGGATGTCAAGTAAACGATGTAAGAAATCCACTGGCTTTTTGAACAAAAGCCATGTTCTCTTGTAGGAGAATATTTCGTTTCAAGAAATGTTCACTTTGGTTTTTCAAAAATGTTATTACTGCTGTAGTTATACTAATGAAATTATTTGCATCAGCTGTGTGATGTACAAAAATAAGCTTATATATTGATATGTCCTTCAATCACTATCTGTACTACCTCAGGAATGAAAGACTAATAATCATATCCCATTTAGATGTTTACGTTATGCTTAAATGAGACGTTATATGTTATATACTCAAGAAATTTGATATTAAGTTACTTATAGTAAAGTTGAGTGTAGGCCACTCCAGATTTTTTATACTTATAAAATAAATATTTTTATAATGAGCATTCTAATGAAATCAGCATATTAATTTTAGAACACTATCACATAATTCATATATTATTGTACAGGAATTATCGACAGTTATCAAGGGGCGTCGATACTGCATTTTAACAAAAAAAAAAAGAAGAAAGAAATTAACATATTTATTATACATAAACAATTTTAATGATAACGAAATAAACTGCAGTGAACACTGGTAATGCAGTTAAAATTTTTTTCTTAACTGAATCCTAAATATTATGTTTATAGTAATTATTTATATTTATATCTTAATATGTATAAAGATAGAAACAGTTCATTGGAATTCAAATTTTTATTCAAAAATTTTATAGAAGTTCTTACTGAATATTTAATCCCAGAATTTCAATAAGATTCACATAAAATAAAACATTTTTTTTCAGAATGATGAATGAGTATCTTATTTCGGAAACTATGTCATGGAGGTTATATTCTGTCCCCAATATTTAAACATTCTTCTATCAGTCAAATTGGCTGCACTTTTTCCTGTGCCAGCACTTAACTAGTCGTTTGAGGTGTTCAGCTAAAAAAAGTAAATTACGCTTTTAACATATTTACATCACTTTATCTTTGATTTTTGTATATAGATATTAATGATAAGTATAACTTGAGATCTGTTTTCGATGACACCTGTAATATACCAAACTACTTTTAAATAATTAAGTTTTATTTATGTTTAACTAATGCATACTAATTGCATTATATACATATATTACGATATATATACACTTGCTGCCTGGAAGTGGAATTCAACGATGAAATGTTAACTTTGAACAAACTTTCCCTAACATTTAAGACAACTTCGTAAAAAGAATAAAACAGAACTGATTGGGTACTTAAAAATTAAAGAGTGAATTACTTTATCGACTTTATGATAAATACCATATTTTTCTAAAAAAAATTTACTATTCAGTCATTTCTATTTACAATAATTTATTCGTACAGTTTGTTTGGACATTTAGCATTGAGTACATTATTTTCTGTAATTTTCCGCCCATGAACTACAAACTTAAAAAAAACAAATAGTATTTTTAAAGGTAATTGTCTGATTTTATGGTTATTATTATATTTTATTATTAATATATATATATATAATTATTTATTATATACAAACAAACATAAATATATTATTATATTTTCCTTGGCTAACTTTGGTTACTTTTCCTAGTATTTATATAATTAAGGGGTATACATTTTCTTGGTCAAACTTCAACTAAATATTATTTTAAATAGTAATAAATATTTAAAATGATAAAAACCTTTAAAATAATTATAGGTTCTTGAAATTCTTGGTAACTAAATAGATTAACATTTTTAAATTTTTCTATTGTAATGTTCTATTATGACAAAACTTTTCATTTTTAACATAATTTTAAAATATATATATCCTTTAAATAAAACTACAGTTTTCTGCAAATATTAAATCTTAATCATAAATTTACACAACGTGTATCCAATTCGGTTTATTTTGAAAAGACTTTGACTATGAACAGTACTTCTTGATCTTGGGTTCCAAAAATTTGTTTTCCTACTGTTTTCAAATATATTTTTGGTACAACCGTTGCTTCGAAAGTGCGCTTGACATAGTATAGTATCTTTGAAAATTAGAGACTGTAAGTGCGTGTTATCTATTTAGTGTTTACCTATAGTTTACTCTGAAACGTTTGTTGGCCTTTTAGGATATTTTTCTATATGATATATTTATTCATAGTGTTGAATTAGTGACCTGATTTTGATGATTCTAAATCCATACCAGTACGTGGCATTTCTACCACTTAGTGACCATTCTTCTAATAAAGAAACTTTTCCATCTATATTGACTAGACGAGTGCATTGCTGTTGGTGCGAGTGGTCCTTCTGGTGATATTCCACAGTGGTAGTTTCTGAGTTAACTACTATTCTGTGTAGGTGTCCTTTCATCACACAGACATGTATGTATTTTAAATGTGTATACCTTACTCTATGGTAGGTACCATGCTTTTTATTTAGCTTCACATCATAAGCTTTTGGTTTGTTGAAAGACAACTGTTCCTGCCAGAGTATTGAAACTGCAATGGCAGTTAGTAAAAAGAAAGTTCCCTGGTTTATGATTGAACAAACCATCCTACACTTACATCCTTTGGTATTATAAAAACAGTATTATCCACCATCAATCATATTGATGTATTGATGGTACAGTAAGACAACCACTCGTACAGGGTTGCACCAGTAGAAGAGAATTTTGTTCGTTTTATCACCCAAACCCGTACTGATGTGTATGTGTGAGTGCCACTTATTAATTATACTGGCTGACAGATGTACCTGTGCCCCTGAATGATTTCAAATCTTATACTCTGACCCCACCAGTCCTTAATGTCAGGTGTGTCTCAACACTCTCCAATCTCTGACCTCCTTAATAAGTTCTAATTTTAGTTTTTGTATTTTCCATCCATTTTTGACAAATAATATAATTTTATTCACCCTTGATAAAGTATATTCATAATTATCGTTAAATTGGAATGATTTGTTGATAGTTTCATATTACTGTATTGAAATTTATATTCTGTGAAAAGCTCTTTTAAGAAAGGTTAAGGTTGTTTAGTACCAATCTTTGGTATGGGCTGATAAACTATAATTTTATTTTGTTTTTGTAGAATGTTATACTCGTAATATAGTTTATATTTCCCTTATCTTTGTTAACAGGTCTTAATTGAACGATGAAGCCCATTTTGAGGCCGCAACCTTTTAAATTATAATTAATCTCACTGTGTTAAATTATAATTAATCTCACTGTGTATTCTAAGTAAAATTCTTTGGAGTAAATAGTGGTTCATATGTTTGTTGTATCAGCCCAACTGATTGGTATGCTAAATTCTACTTAAATTTATTTTACTCAGTCTAATGCCTCTTTTTTTTTTTAATTTCGCTATCTTCCGATGATAATTTCTACTGTTTTCAACGTTAAGACGTTGTAGTAAGACAATATAGATGTTATGTATTCTTTAAAAAAGTTTCATTTATTTTTTTTAACGTTTATATAGTTTTTATATTCAAGTTTATTCTCAGTAAAAACTTCTTTGGCAGCCATGGTTGTAGATTATGAGTAATTGCATTTTAAATTTATTATGTGAAAAATAATTTTTCGCTCAAAATGATTACATCTTAACACGTCTAAAAAAAGGACAACTTTTCACTCCTTGTTTTTGGCCATACTGTTATTTTCTACATGTATTAACCTTGTACTGGGGTATCCTGGTAAATCAGGTGTTTTCAGAATATACAATTTGATATAATAATTGTCAATATGTTTAATGCGTTATGAATATTGGAAACAAATTGACATTGTAAAAAGGTGCATCTAGTTTGAATTGAACTTAGAAAGCGGTAAGCCGTATTTTTCATTTACTACAGAGAGCAGCAGGTTTGCATGATGGGTTATCTAAGGCTGTGAGGATCGGTCATGCTCTATCTCATTTTTTTTAATTCCATTAACTATATTGCAGACCGCTGTGACACTAAACGTATGATACTTATTTTGAACTGTGGCTTGAACTGTTATGTGTTTTACTGACTACTATAGATTTCGAATGTGAATTGTTCTTTCTTTTAGTTTAGTCTGTGACTGTGCTAGTGTCATGAACACTTAAACTTTTGTAGCTTGAAGATAAACTAATTCGGTTTGTTTAAGCGCTTATTTATTACTTCATTTTAATTTCTGTCTTGTTATCGAGAAGCAAACAGGGATCCTTCCCACCCTGCAATGGGCAGGTTATAATGAAAGTGTGTTACTTCAGTGAAATGTATATTTTTATTTTCGTTAATGTGGGGTGCTATTTCTCGTTTGTTTCATAAACCAAACGGCAAGTCCAAGTCGTTGGATGATGACAGTAGTGAAACAATAATGGAAAAAGCTGAGACTAGACGATTCAAGGAAAGAGAGGTGGAGACGTACGAATCAAGAATCGTAAGTAGGATATATGAATTACTAATTTGTATGAATTGCAAATTCATCTGTTGTTTTATCATTTAACAAATTGTAGGTAAAAGACCGTCATTTTTTTTCTTAATAAACTCCATTATCTATGCGTGTTAATAACTTAGTAGGTCATATACATCTAATGCTGTGACTTGCTCGGTAATACAGCTTGTGGAAAAAGATTTATTACTTTGTTTTTGGAAGTTCTTTAGTTTATTAATTATTATTCATAGTATATAATATTTTTTCGTTCTTTGTTGAATGAGGTTCAAATAAATCTTTGAATTTTAAGCTTCATAGTTTGATATACAATTTCTTCCTCCATGCTCATTGTCTTCTGTATATTCCATTGATAATTTGAGTTTAGTTTGAATGTATTGAATTCAAATCATTGGACTGAATACTTATTATGTTCAATTTACATTGAAATCATTGATAGTATACATAACAAAAGGAAGGTTCTCTTCTTTTGTACTATTTTGTGAATATTCCACTTTTTCTAATCTATATATAATTGGTGTAAAGTAACTTGTTGGAGTATCTTCATACTTATTGTTTTTATTTGTTTCTGTTCTTTAAGTCTGCTTTGGAATTTTTCAATTGGAGTAGTGAATAATGTTATTACATTGAGCAGCAGCATGCATAGTTCATTAATTAGTTTTTGGAATTTTTTTAGAAGTGCTTCTTATAGGTAGTTATGGTTTCATTTTTTTTTTTTTGATGAAAACTAGATACGTTACACAATCTAGTTTTCATAGAATAAAATATTGTTACTGTAAATTATTTTAAGTGTAGTAAAATGAAATTTAATTTCATCATTAGTTGTGAGTAGTTATGTTATAGAATTTAATGCAGTTTAGTTTTCTTGAAATTTATTACAAGAATCATTTCCTCTTACAAATTATGTTGTAAGAATGTTTTGTACATTATTTATCTTTATTTTTTTCATTACAATTATTTTGCAAACATTATTAATTTATTATGGTTTTAGGCGCAGTGTTTTTATGACGGTATTACACCTAAAACGTAATAATAATGATAGCCATTTATTTCACAAAAACAGTTACAGGTTGTTAATAGAAAATATACCTCTTTTGTAAACTAGTGTATGTATATGTTACAATAAGGTTTTTTTTTCCAATTGTGAAACTAAGCCCACTTCTGGTCATATACCTCTCCCAACTCCATCCATTTCCATCTTTCTTTAGAGACTCTGAACCACATTGGTCCCGCTGTTTCTTTAAATTCATCTTCTCATCTTTTTCTTTGTTTTCCCACTTCTCTTCTAGCATCTCTAAGACACCACTCAGTAATTATCTTTGCCCATCTTCATCCTTATGACTCCTCTGCCCACTACACGTAAAACGCAGTTCATCTTAATTAAATATTCAGTTTTCTGAGCCCACTACATGAAAATTAATGGGCTAACAAAAGCATATCTTGGACTGTAAATAATTATTATTACCTATCTTTTTTTAATATGGAAACCAAATGATGTAAGTAACCATATACAATTTTTATTTGTAACTTATTTGTTTTATTTGGTCATTAAATAAAAACTGTGTTGAAAATATTGTTTTGAAGTTGTTTAATCAATCTGATTTATTGACTTGTTGAAGTATTTCTTTGTTTTCGAATTCTCTTTGTGCAAGGATTGTAATATCAAAATTGCAGGACACTACATGCCCTTAATTAAGAAACCATCCATTATAAAATGAATCTAATTGATGTATGTTTATAATTTTTTAAGGAAATAAATTATAACTTTCAGAGTACCGTATCCTCATCAGTAATATAGTAATTATTAATAAAAATACAATTATTTTAAATTCAGATCTGCGTAAATTTTCCTTTTAAAATAACCTCTCAGATTCAGTTTTGTTACTGATGTACTCTGGTACTGGTAACACAATTGCAGATAAATGAAAGTGTTGAAAATTAATTCTGAGTGGTTGAATACAGAACTTTTAAGAGACATTCTTATTTTCCAATCTAAACATTCCGAGAAGATATTGAACAACCATTAGTAGATAACAGTGGATGTTTCAAGTCATCTTGAGATCTAAGATGTTTATTTTATACTGCTTCTGTCTCATTTGAATTATGAGAGATATTCCCTTTTAAGAGTATTGCTGACTCGACTGCTTATGTCTGACCCACCCCTTTCCAATGGAATATTGGTTTTGCTTTTCATATTGTTTTCGTTTTAGATATTATTGGCTCTATCCATTTCTGGCCATGTCAAACAGAAATTTTGTTTGACATAACAATCAATGCTTTTTTGTGTCACTTTGATTCTATCTGCAATTAAGTATCGACCAATGTTTTTCCTCTAACACTGCTCTTTTTGTATTCCTTTTTATATTATTATATCTTAAGGATGATAGCGATTATTTATGTTACTAGATTTACAGCTTTGTTGTTTCTGTCATTGATTAAATCGTGTAAGGTTTCTTTGTTACATTGCTTTTTTTTTTTTTTTTTGTACAAAGTAGTCGTTTAAGAACGGATAGTTTATATTTTGATGAGGTTTTCCTTTGTAGGGTGACGCTACTAAATAATCTCAAAATGGTACTAAAAGAATGAGGTCCTCATAGTCACATGTCAAATTATGGAGAATAGTACATAAAAAGAACTGGCATAAGTCACTTTTATATTTCAGTAATAGTTGTGATGAGGAGTTGTCATAAGTTCTCTCGCCCAAGTAGAGAAAACAGAGATATTGAATATAGAAGTGAGTTCTTTCCCGGAAATTATATATATATATATATTAGTGATGGTTGGTAGCAATCCTTCTTGCAAACATGTTTCTAAAAATTGTATGCCAATTTTATGCCAGGACGGCGACTGAACTCAATCAGCAACAGCAGCACGACCGTTAGAACCTCCACTACAACCACCAAGCGATAAGGGAGGGGAAGGAAATGAAGAGCCAAATTAAAAGTAAAAAACGAATAAAAATAATTATTCAAGTAAAATAAAAAAATATTATAAAGTTTAAAAAAGTATACCAATAAAATTAAATAAAGTAAGAATAAAGAATAGAAATGTAATGTAAATTAATAATGGGATTTACCTTCGTAAACTATTAACTCTATTTTATTTAATAGTCAACTGGACTGTTTAATTTAATCGCTACATATTCATATAAAACAGTAAATAGATAATATGCAGTTGCAGTTTCTAATTTTCAGTTTAACGGTCACCAAGAGATAGGGACACCAAGCACACTTTTGAAGCAGTGGTAGGGGACAAACAGTATTGTCTATGGTCTCCAACCCTTGAGTCTCACGTGCGCTTGGTGTCTCTATCTCCTCTTCTCTCCTGTTGATGATTACACCGAAAATTAGAGACTTTAGTGGGTGCTATCTATTTACTGTTTACCTATAGTTTACCCTGAAACTTTTGTTGTCCTTAATGGATCGTTTTCTTTATTATACCATAAGTTTAATCAAAATGTATCGACCTGTAAAGATGACAATTTAAACTTAATCGAACAGAAGCGAAACTCGGAGATATATACCACAAAGATTGACTCCAGTAGTTCAACATTCAACCTCATATAAGAGGTTCAATTTCGACTTCTCTCCAAAATTAGTCTCCCTACCTTGTGACGACCTCCTTCTCTGGTATTCACAAACTCAAACGTATCCTCAAGGATCTGTGCATCATCCATCCTATCCTTTCCTCCTTCCAAATCTACTATCTTCCCTAATGAACCGTACCTCTCTTATAATCTCTGCAACCTCCTTTCCCACAGAGACAACCATTTTTTGAGGAAGGTTAACTACTCGTCTGATGGCGAAACGAGTTGCGAACGCCGAAGCTGTTTTTCTCAATTCACTCCACCTTCATGCAAATAGTCTTATCATGTTGCTAAAGATTGTTTCTGTACCTGCAGAAACTGTGTTTACTAACTGGGTGTATTCTCTTTGATTCGTTTTATGTAGGCCTGTCCTCTCTCTAACATGTTTATCCTCCGTATGCATTGTCATAGAGTCTCCGTCAATAACCTGTGTAATTTACCTGTTGCCACCAACGCCAATTCCAACAATCCCCCTGTCAATGAATACTTCCGAGTAAAGATTTTTTAACAGATCTCCCCTGGTGACAATATTTTGACCCTTAGAGTCCTGAGGAGGCATACATCTGGTACCCAGGGCTCATTGAAAGGGTGAAGTAATGAAGGGTTCAAAGAGTTAGGAATGAATACAGAATTTCCACTATCAGGGTTATAACAACCTAAGTCAGTAAAATAGATCCGTTATTGTCAGGAGGAGAAGAGTAAATGTTGAGTTTTACCTCGCTACTTGAATAGTGTTTTTTTGTCCTAATCTGGAAGCTGTCGACGTATATAAGTCAGTTTTGTTAATTATTTTCCCCACATGTTTAATTTATTGAATTTTTGTATCACTCAATTGGATATTTGGTATTTAGAGTTAATGTTTTGTGTATAACCATTTCTTATCTAAGTTTAAATATTCAATTAAATGAGCTGAGATAATTGGGAAGAAGTTTATTATAACAAAAGAAAACATAGGTCTAATCGACTTGCTAGTTATACCTTTAAATTACTGTGTCTGTAAGTTTACTATGATGTTGGTAATGTTTAGTTATTGTGTTTTGTTGTGAGAAGTTTTTGTGGATAAGATTAGGGCAATGGACCCTGTGTTGGTGGCGTGTGTGGGTGTGAGGCTGAGGACGTTCTCTTGTGGGCAGCTCCAGAGAGAGGCGATGGTGGAGGGGCAGTACGTGGGATGAAGTAGGGAGGACTCAGTCAGTGTGTGGTCGCTCCTTAGCTTGTTACTCTCGCTATCGCTCTCCCTTTTTCGCCTTCGTCGTCTTTTTCTCTGAAATGTCTCTGTCTCCGATCAGCTGATGGTGCTCCGACTTACAACCATCCTGCAGCCTCCCACGCCACGCAGGATCGAGGATAAGCCTCAGGATCAGGACTCTCCTGTATGTTTTCCACCATGCTGTCTATTAGAAAATAGTTTCAAGTTTCTTTTTGAAACGCATTATTTAACGAGAAATCTAGAATATTGATTTAAAATGTAATTTGAACTTCATTCATAACTTCCTCAATTTGGGAGAATTTTTTACTTTGAAAAGGTAGAGAACCAGTCAGAAGTAAAAAATGAGAGGCCATATCGCTGACAAGGCTTAAACTTAAACATACACTTAAGATCTAAAGATAGTTTTTATTGTTTGCATGATGTCATTTGATACTTGCAATGATTCATTAGCGGAAGCCATTGTGCGGTCTGTTTTGAGAACTGATGATTGCAATCAAACTAATCAGATAGGATAAATAATTCAATTAAATTTTTTTAATTTCATCCCATTTACATTCTGGATTTCAGATCTGATACTAAGTGTTTTGATATCATTGCTTCATGGTAATTTCAGCCTGACTTCGTTGTTTGAATATTTTGCATTGATGTGTTTATCAACACATTTGATTGTTAAACTCATTGATAAATTATAATTTTAATGATGTAACATATTATATTATTTTTTTTTATCCAAAAAGATAACTTTGATATGAGCTCAACCGGAAGCCGGATTATAAAAAAAATTAACCGGTACTATAAATTTTCACTGTCTCTGGGGTCATGATTATTAATAAAAGAAGGGTTTATCAGGGAGGGGGGGGGGGATAGTTTCAGTTTCAGTTAATCTTGGAAGCAGCGTTGCACATAATACTTTGATAAGGCGAGATACTTGCTAAAAGATAGTGAACATCTTACAGTTTGACCTCTATTATTCTGTTTGTACTCTATATCCAAGGAGAGCAATTTATCTTAGGCATTATGCACTACAATACCTAAATAAATATATATATATATATATATATTCACTGATAAAACGAAATACGATCCAAACTGGGTTACTTGCCGTTGCGTCTACAACGTGCTTGGTCTCCCATTCTTTTTTCTCCTGAAGACGGAGTACCCGAAAATTTGAGTCTGTAAGTGTGTTTCTCTACTTTGTGTGTTGCTGTTTGTTAATCTCGAACTCATATATATATATATATATATATATATATAAATGATCAAACCACAATATAAAATGCGAAAAACAGACTAAGATCTTTCAACCACAACAAGTGGACTTCGTCAGAGTCAAAAACTTAACTCACTCTGACGAAGCCCGTTTGTTGTGGTTGAAAGGGTTTAGTCTGTTTTTCCCATTTCATATTGTGGTTTGATCATTGATCATTTCATATAAACACGTAAAATAACTATCAATGATCAAACCACATATAAAATGGGAAAAATAAGACTGAAATCTTGTTACCGTTATATATATATATATATATAATATTAAATTTGTGACTCTGATGATAACTTTCTTGGGACTTAGTCCCATTTCTGAATTTCTTATTGGTGTTATAAATATGAAAGATTGGTAACTGAAAATATAATTTTTCCTTGGTGTTTCGATTTTCTTTTTGTCCAAGGATGACTCCAGATTCTTGTATAATGATCAAACGAAAGTTCTACGACCAAAATAACTGGTCCTCGCTTGAGTCATGCTATGAATGACGAAAAATCTTATCGTCTTTACGATTTTGCGACAGAGAAGGCTGGACTAAAAACACTTAAGTATGAAATAAATATTTCTCAATTACCCACTTACTGGCACTTCAAGTGTGATCGTAAATTCCTGGGTAAAGTGTGAACACTGTTCGTCTGAAATTTTAAGAGTAATTAAAAGATGTATGTTTTTAATTTGAATAGGAAAATATAAATATTAATTTGTAAAAACATATGTGCAATGTATAATAAATTATTTATTTATTAATAATTAAACGAGGATATAATATTTGAAATATATGAGTAATTTGGCGGAGTTGGTAGGAGATCGATCGTGTTTCCCCATGAACTTTAAACTTCAGCCTTTGCAATCTGAATTAAGCTGCTGCTTTGGGTTAAAGTCCAAGTTGAGTTGCTTTGAAGTGAGCTAAGACCACTTATAATGTAATTGTTTGAATTGATAACCCTAAGAGAGGGAATAGTTTGACAGTTGTATGTACACTAATCTCTGTTTAGCACTCAATCAAGAGAATCATCTGTCTTCAGTTTTGCCAAGTAATTAGTAATTGACATGAACAATTATACTAAATGATATTTCACGTTATTAAGAGTCGGATATGATGAAAATCATAAATTTTGAAATGCATGAGGAATTTTGAAATACTTAATTACAGAGTTTTAATTAAATTGTGTGATTTTGAGGTTGGAGCTGTTATTGATCTTTTAGTATAAATTTAGAAATTCATTATACGTTGGAACTTCTTGCCTTGCTGTTGTGTAATATTGGAAAAATCTATGGGATAGACATTGTTATTATTCAGAATACCGTGAAGGAGGAGATGTCACCGTACATGATCTTAGATGTTCTGCAAGCAGTCTGTCAGTAAAATTTAACTGCTACGAATTAGGGATTGTTCTTTAATTATTGCTTGTAGAAGAATAATTTGTACTGTTATGCTAATTCTTGGATTGCTCAGCAGAGTGAATACATTGTCTAGATGGGGGTATACATTTTCCTCAGATTTTTCAAAATTAGGTTATTTTTGAAATCCTTAAATTGTAAAGTCCAGATGTGACTGTACAATATTTTTGAAAATAACAGGAAAGTTATGAAACCTACCCAGCCATATAAGAAATCGATTTCCAAAAAATATTCCTTCTGAACTGTACATTTGATGACTAGAATCATATTACTATTGATGAATGCTTCTATGTTGAAAGGCTTGCATCACTTGATGTGTAAGATATTTAGTGGGCATTGTCCTCCTCAGGGCTAAAAAATTGATAGATGCAGTACAATTTTAGCCCATATCAATCATATCAATGTTTTGGTTCTGGGGAGGACATAAGTATATGTCAAAACGTTGGCAAAGAAGTATTTTCGAATATCTAGACAAAAAAATCTCAAATCCTTTGAATATGGATTGGTCAAGAAACGAACAGCAAGATGTTTATATATATATATATATAACAAGATTTCACAAAAACACGTGAAATAACAATCAATGATCAAACCATAATATGAAAGGGGGGGGGGGGCACTAAGATCTTTCAACCACAACAAGCGGTCTTCGTCAGAGTCAGTTGGGTTTTGACTCTGACGAAGACCGCTTGTTGTGGTTGAAAGATCTTAGTCGTTTTTTTTTCATAATATATTGTTGTTTGATCATTTATTTGCATATAACAAGAGTTGTAACAATAAACATGTGAAACAAAAAAATCAACATCTAAACCACAATAACAAAATTAGAAAAATGACTTAAGATCTTTCAACCAAAACTAGTGGTCTTCGTGAAAGCCTCACTGATATTGATACTCTGACGAGAGTCAGTTGTTTTTATTGAAATATCTTAGTCATTTTTCTGATTTTTTTACTCTGGGTTACACGTATATTTATGGATATATGCTCTTTGGAAAAAATAATAGATATATGCTTTATGTAATAATTTAATTTGCACGATCATAAATAGTGTCTGTGGTACGTAATTTCTTTATTGAGACATGAAACTTGATTTACATTATATTTATATTATTTATATTGCATATATTAATATATATAACTGTTGTGTAAAATTAAAAATATAATATGGCTTTTTTTTAATAATACAATAATTTATTATTATTTTATTTTAAACAGTTCTGAAATGACACTTTTAATGTGTGGGAGTGTATTTTTTGTATAAGCAGAGAGTATTTTTATTCGATCTTGAATGAGTTTGATATATATTATTACTCATGTCTTAGTACTTGGACCATCTGCCTCAAGCGCAGTATCCTCAAGCGCTGAGTAGGCGTCCCTCTTCTCATTTCTATGAGTCCTGTTATATGAGAGGGATTGCATGCAGTCAAACCCATATAGTAAACGGAATTCAAACAGAAGTAAACATATATCGACTATTTTTTTCTGAAACGGTATTGTAATTATTTCTTTAAAACATATTTATGAGTTAATAATAATTACAGGGATGCATTTGATAACTGTTGTATATAAATAGAAGTGAGCAAGTGTTCAGGAAGTTAATTGTGTGACGGTATATCAGTAAACATGCCACTCAGTGTGTTCAGGGCTGAGAAAGTATCAGAACAACGGTGAGTTGGCATCGAACATCACTTCAGTTGGTAAGTTTGACTTCAGATGTATAGAATAACCTGAACTACTGAGTTTAGCATTTAGAGAACCGTGTAATTCTCAGTGTCTATTGAGATATCTGAACGAAGAGAAGTTTCTTTCCAAGATTGTAGAATCAGAAATCCCAGGTTATCCTTGAATCAGGTACTTCATTTTTTTGCCAGGTTGCCATCAGAGAAGTCGACTGATTCAAAATGTTGGATTGGGTCTGTGCATCATTTTAGTAATCGGAGTTGGGTAGATTCGACTGGCCAGCACTAGTTGTCGCTTGTTTGAATGAAAGTCCATTGTTTAGCCAAGGGTTTGACAGACTATGATTAGTGCTAGCAGACAAGTGGGACACTCTTCCTATCGGTCATTTTCTTAGTCATCGACTGACTAAATGCTGCTTATAGGAAAACAAAGAAATATTGTGCCCGAAAAGTTTTTCGATATCTCTTAACATGTAAAGATTATTATAAATCAGTTTCAATCTCCTGTAATTTTTAAGAATGAACAAGTAGTGTGAAAAAGAAACAACCAGAGGAAAGGGATCAAATTTGAGAAAACACGAAAAGTAGAAAAAACAAATTATTTTTAGGTCACTACCAACAACATTTGTCCTTTTACTTCTGATTTAATAAAACGATTAATAAAAAATTATATTTGTATCAAATTATTCTGTTTTACAATTTTTGTTTTTGAAACATTAAAATGCAATTGTATAATTGTATTTTTTTTTATTTAAAACTACATTTTAAAACTCCTTGTTCAAAGGTTTTTCTCTTCAAATATAATTTTTTATTTGATTTTGATTTTATTTTTTTCCTTCGAAAAAACTCTTGGAGAACAGCGTCAAAAGGCACAGTTTACCTTGGTACTTATCGGTGTGAACTTTTTTGTAATCAAGTGCTATCATGGAATGAGAAATAACAGTGCTATAATCTCAAGGGTTTTACTTCCTCTCTTAATATAGTTCATGAGATGGTAAATGTAAAACAAAAACTTTTTTTCTTATGAAATTCCATAAAGACATCGTTAGTATAGAGTTTCCAAATCCGTGGTGGTGTTGTTAACATCATTTTAATGTTATAAATTTGACTCAAACACGGTATGAATGGGAACGTTCGTGTGCTGTGTGGCCCGGTAAATTACATCTATTGCTAATTGGATAATGGCTTACCGGTTAATTTATTGATTACAGATTTATAATAAGCCTATTTGGTTTAATTTATTAACGGAAACTAGTCTGTAGGAATACATGATTAAAGAAATGTTATCATGATGTTATATTATTCTCACAGTTATCGTTATGAAAAACGCTATATACCTTTCCAAAATTAATACCTTATTACTTATAATCATTTTACAACTTATACCTTTTTTTACAATCAGTTAATTGGTTAATCGGTGATAATTTAATTGGTGATCGGTAGGAAAGTAGAACGATCTCTTATATTAAAGAAGAACGCTTCTTCTCGTAAGAAAAGGAAAAATATTGTACACGAAGAAGTTTTACAATTATAAAGTTACTTTTGAAGAAATAAAATTCTTCTGTGTAGAAATAAAATCAACTTATTCAATTATTTAAAATTTTGTCTTATCACAGTAAACCCGGGTAAAATAAGTGCTTTGGTACCCAAGAAGTATAATTGAATATGCGGTAAAGAGGAAAATAAAAAAAAACCTTTTATTGTACCAAATAACCCGTTGATCTTTTATGATACTGTAGGTTGTTGCAAACCTGTAAACGAACGATGTTTTTATATTGTTATCTTACTGTAAATTATATAAATTATAGGTAACATAATTTTATACCATAATTAAGTTAATAAATTATACCATAATTTAAGATAAATTATATGTTAAAGAAAACCACATATTCAATTATGTAGAATTTCAGTGTTTTACAAACGTTTTTGTAATATTCTCATCATGTGAGAGTAAAACTGTGTTATAATGCCGTATTGTAGGAGGGTTTTCGTTTTTTTATTATTCAATAATATCTCAAATCAGAATTTTCGAAATCTGTAATGTTCGTTACCAGAAGGTATACACTTTATAGGTATATTTTTGTCTAGACTGGAGAATGAGAATGTGGTTGTTATATTGGAGTGAATGGGGGCGACAGCAGAGGGTATACAAGCCAGTTTAAAGGTAAGGGTTAGGCAGCTGAGTAGGTTGAGAGGCATTGTTAAAATGCTTCAATGCAACTTGACAAACGACTAGTGTTGCTGCTCAACATTATTCATACGCCTCGGCTCTCTGCATAACACATGTTGCTTGCTGCTGTCTTTTATAGTTCATTTCAGCGCTCCCTTAGTGTCATTCATTGATATCTTTGATTAAATGAATAACTGCGTTATGACTTATCTAATTAATCATTGATTATTTCATTCTTTAATTTAGTTTTGATTGAAAATGTTTTTTTATTATTTTTCAAACTTAAGAGATACTGAATGTGCTTTTACTGTATGGCCTGTACTCAAAAAACGTTTAATTTAAAAAAAAATGAAACCTATCTCCAGCCAAAATTTGTAAATTGGCAACCGATTGATATGCATTATACGAGTATGTGACGCAATGAAGACAGTTTGTTTATTACAAATATAAGGAGATTTGGAAAGGAAGAAATATTTGTAACATTTGATGGTACAGTTTTTAACGTGGTATATATTTAATTAAAAGAATAGTTGCTTGCTTTAATACATATTTTAGGTTGCAAACTGGCGATTTCATCTTTCTCTATTTTCCTGTTAATGTCAGTTCCATTGAAAATTAGAACAAGTGTCCTCATCTCTTGTGCCTCTCTAGTTTATTTTTGAACTTTTGTTGTGTGTTTTGGGAAATTATCAGTGGAAAAATCAGGAAACGCTGACCAAAATCATTTCTATATTTTGACATCTGTCGTCATCAGGGGAAGGCCAATCTAAACAGTGAGCAGTGACTTTCTACAGTCATTAAAAACAAATCGACTCAATCTATGCTTGTTATTCGCCTGATGGCGACGGCTGTCGAAATATAAACGTTATTTTGTTACTATTTTTATCTGATACTTAATTTAACGTTTCATGTTTTTTAAGTTTAATGTTTAATTTGAGATATATATAACTTTATAGGTACATCGACCTTGGAATAGAAAAATAAAAAGTATTTATCAGTTTTCCAGATTTGATCAAAGTTTCAAAACTTAAGGGATTTCAAAACTTTCATATTCAGGAAGCAAATATCTTCCTTTGGGAAAAATGTTTGGTAAAGCCATTATATTTCATTCTTTTTTCTCCTCATTATTTTTAATTAACTTAAAAAGTTAATAACTTAAACTTTTTAGTTTTTACCCTAAACATATTTCAAATATTTATCTTAAATTATATTTTTCTACCTTAAATATGTTAAACAAAATTATATATTCATTTCTGTAGAATACAGTGTTGTACTAAAGTTTTCGCAATGCTCTTATCGTGTTAGAGTGAAACTCTGTTATAATGGGTTTCCGTTTTTTTATTAATCATGTTATTGCAAAACCCTGTTATTGGAATCATCGTCTACTCCAATAACAACAGTAAGAAATTCAGAAGTGAAGAGTTAAACAGTAAAAATTAAAGTGAAGTCAACTCGTGAGTACAAGTGTGAGGGTGACGTTTGCGTTTAAAAAATTATAGATTTATTTCTAAATTTCACATTACAAGGGGTATTACTCGGTGAATATAAAACATCAGCTGAGACCGAATTTTATGAGGATGTAAAAGTTAATGTTTCATTATTTCGATGTTTCATTATTAAACAAGGTTATTTTTAGCGAATCTGTCACTTGTTGCTAATATTAATTTATTGTGTTGTGAAATAATTTCCATTTCTTGTGCATATTGACTGTAAGATGTGATGAGGCGGTGACATCACCTCCTTGTGCGCAATCACGCCTCAAGGACCTGTGCAAGCACACCCAGTCCAGTAATCAATTTTTCCACGAATCACCCCGCTTTACTTTAGTTTTAGGGACTCCAACCTTCTGTAACTTGCTGGGCTCCTCAGTTCATCTGTCGATCTCCACGGGACCACATATATTTGTGTATATTGTTAGGTCCCCCCAACCATTTGTTGCTTTCCGAACCCCAGAGACCTAAATTTACATTTATGCCCCCCCCCCCCCCTCAATGCATGCTTATGTAATGTTAGGTCCCCAAGAAGCTTTTGTGATTTACTGAGTCCCTTAGACCTAAATTTACATATATGCATATATAATGTTAGGTCCCTCACCTTTTGTACCTTGTCAATGCTTTGAATTCTAAATTTGCATTTTTGGACATCTTGTGCGTGTTGGTAATTCTATTAAATGATTTGTTTGTTTATAGGTTAGTGAACTGTAATAATCAAACAATTAAATGGTTTAATTGAATTGTATATAATAATAAAAAGTATATTTTTATTTGTAATCGCAGAAAAAGGTTTCACAGATAAGATATTTGTTATCACGTTTGTTTTATTTATTAAAATAGGTATTTTTTTTTATATTGATGTACTTCACATTCATCGTATAGAGGTTATTTATTTCATTTCAGGTGTGTCTTTTATTACTTTCTGATTTTATTTTTTTATATAATCATGAAACACATGACTATTCATATCTAAAAGTTTGGTAAATATTATTAGCTCCCCAAAAAATTCCACCTAATGGTAATAATAAGGAAGGAGTAATTCACTGTTAAATAGAATCCTTGTGCATAGTAATGGTAATAATAATAATAATAATAATTTATTCCACCTAATGGTAATAATAAGGAAGGAGTAATTCAAAATTAAATAAAATACTTTTGCATAGTAAAAAAGACTAACATCTAACGAGATATTTGGAATTTATTAAATTACTATTTCATAATATGAAAGAAATGGAAGTAAAGTTCATATAATTTATTCAATCAGTATTATCAATTTAATAATTATGTTATTAATATTTAAAGATACAACAATGAATGTATAGTTTACCTTTATTGGTAAAGGTAATTATAATTCATTGGTGATAGCTGTATAATTACAAACTCAGAACTGATGGCTTTATTACTCTCTTCGATGCACGCTTGCACAATATTTTTCTTAATCCTTCATTATAGAATCTATGATCAGAGTGACCTATGAATGATACTTTGTATGTCACTCTGAGTGATACGAACTCTTGTACTAGGGGCAAGCACGCTAGTGCGATAATCCGACCTATTAATACTGTTTTATTGTTAAAAATAAAAAAGAAACTATTTACGATGGTTAAAATGATTGATTGTTTTAATATCAACTAACATAGATTAAATCAATTAAATACCTCTTAAAGAAGAAATATGTCAATATAATAATCAATTTACGTAGTATTAATACAAAATGAAATAATTAATGGTCTATGTATGATGTACATCTTATTTCGAACAGAGCGCACATTAGGCCTGAATTGACGATTATCCTCAGTGACTGAATAGGTGGTGCTGCTGAATGAGTGTTTACTAGCAGGAGCACGCACAGGTTTTAACTGGGTGTTGAAAGAAAAAAATGTAAAGACCATAGCAACAGGCAACAGGACTTTGATAGTATCTTTGGGTCGTTGATATGTTAAGAGTGTAAAATAGATGCTCTTAGCAGGGAAAGATATTGGAGTTACTGACTACATATTGGATGAGATAAAATCTTCCTTGTGAAGATACTGTCGTGTGACCCTTCATCGTTGAGTACACGAAAGCATCTTATCATTTCTATAGCTCTTTGACTAGACTCGTTTACTTATTCTCTTATCTTCTTCAAGACCCAGAGAGTTTAGTCGCTTTTCTGTTGTAAGTTGACATTTATTTTAATGCAAGAAAATAAATATGGATTAGAAAGGAAAAGTATATCTTTTTTCTTAAATATTATTATTTTTCCTCATTCTTCCGAAGGCTCAGAAATAGGTGGAATATTTATATCTCTTAAGTTATATAAATCAAATTACAGGAAAACTACTGAACAAAAAAAAGGATATAGGAACTATCTTGCCCAGACATTCTTTTCCGTTTTAGGGACCTAAAAGAGTGAGTAATAGTTCGTTCAGTAGTCACCAAGAGTGAATGTTGTTTCAGTATGGTTAAAGTCTACGGTTTCTGATAATTGCCTTATATGTGGTTTATTATAATAAATTTATGTATTTATTATAATATTGTCAAAAAATATGGTGAGCTCTATACTGTTACTGTTAATCGAGTATTATTCTGAATGATTTTCTATTGAAACAAATGACTACTCGAAACGATATTTAAAATTAGTACTGTTTTCGGTAAAAAGAAGAATGAAAATATTTCCAGTTTTTCATTATTCCCCAGTAGCAATAGCGTCCATCAAACCAAAAGCTGTATGTCTGTCAAATATTATTATGATTGTCAAGTGGTTTGACTTCAAAATTATCTATAGATATCCATCCACCCTAACACGTCATCATCAAATATAGATTCAGGAGTTAGAAACATGTAAATCCGTAAACTGTCAATTATCATTGAAACATGTAAATCCGTAAACTGTCAATTATCATTGAAACATGTAAATCCGTAAACTGTCAATTATCATTGAAACGTGTAAATCCGTAAACTGTAAATCATCACTATATATATTTAATTGACATTTGAATGCTAAGAAAAGTGATTATGTTAAGTAACTTGTTATGTTAAGTAACTTGATTAGTTAAAGAAATACTTCTTATACAGTGGACGCCGCTTAATGTAATCACGGATAATGTTATCAATCGGTTAATATTATCGGAATTCCTATCCCCGCCCCAACATACAATATGCGGAATATCTTATGAACAGCAAAGCAACCAGATCATTTTCCCTTTTTTTATTTGCAAAAAATGAGTTTGTTTACTTCACAAAGTATTAGAATATTAGAATCAACTTGAGTGAATTATGTTAGTTTTTCTTCCATGTTTTAGTGTAATTTTTTTGATTTATGACCCCGTTATATTTGAATATATTTATTTCAGAAACAAATAATGTATAATGTATTTTGTTTCTGAACTACAGATTGTATGGTTTGCCTTGAAATGTTAATTCTTACATTTGATAATTTTATATCTCCATTAGTAGTAACAATGGCAGTAACTATGGGATATTTAGCTTAGTTTTCTTGTAATATCTCTGTTACTTATTACCACTTATATGTCCCACAAAAACATTCCGCCTGCGTTGATTGTGAATCGTGGAATATATTACAACTCGTTTTTTATATTATAACTTATTTTACATTAATTCAAAGAGTTAGTGTTCATCTTTAATACTTTTGAGGTACATAGTGTGTCCAAAATATGATTTGTAAATCTCCAAAATCTACAGAGATGTGAATTCTGATTGTCTTCGTAAGTATATACAGATTGTGTGTTTATAATGTTTGTTTATATTAAACAAACTGTTCTTTATTGGCTAGAATTCTCTCCTTGTAAGGGCTTAGAAAATACAGTGTTCTTTCAACTCGTAAATACTGTATTCATATCTTTTCTTGATTTAATTCTCCATGATATGTATTTAAAATTCTAAAGTTTTCATGAAATTTTATAGAACTTTGTTCTTTTCAAGCACTAAAGTTCCTTTAGTTACATTTAAAGAAGGTTATTTTTGAATATTGTGTTTATTTGTTAGTTTTTCAACTTCTGAGGATCCTGTAGATATATCTCAAAATCTCTTGCTGATGTTACATTTAAAATTCCTTTTATTATATTTGCTAGTTTTTCAAGCTTTAATATTCGTTTTATATATTTGAAGATGTCAGTACTGGAGATGGAGATGAATTTAAAGTCGGAGACTTCTCCGAGATGGGTAGATCTTGGGTTTACTAAATGGCCCATTCTCTGACTTACTGTGGGATTATTGCCATGTGGACAGCCTGCTACTACCTCATTAACTATGAGCAAATTTACATTATGCCACTAATTACAGTTCCAGCTAAGCGGTTATTTTAACCTATTAATCTTTATAGCCGTTCCCCACTCACCTACAACTTGTTATCCTTGTTTTATTTCTTTATAACTTCCTGATTTAGTTAACATAGAAAAATAGATACCTATCGTTTAGTTATGTATACTTCCTTCTAAAGTTAAAATTACGGCAAATTGTTTTGGACTAAAGTTTGTATTTGGCCAATTACTTTAAAAATCTCTCCTTCAGATCTGGCATGTTTTCAAAATTGATGCTTTCGTTCTAACGGAATCTATCTGAGAGCTGTGTTATTTCACTTTATTTCTCCGGTATTACAGATCCAACATTTTTAAAATACCATTCCTTCATTTATGCATCAAGCTTTTCTAAAAAAATAATTTATTTAGTATTATCATAGATATGTAGTAATAAATTTGTTGTATTTATTAATAATTTTGAAGAAGACAACGAAATCGGTCTGTCAAAGTTGTTTGAAGTTTATATTCTAACAGTTCTGCTCTTAACGGTGTGTCCATAACCAGTGTATACCATTCTGTCCCTGTGTCAAACTTTTGTGACCAGTTTGTGGTTTCAGCATTGGGCTGACTCGTATAACAGTCAAGAATTGAACTTATATTTAGCGACTAAAAAAATAATACTGAGTTTAGATTACAGTGGTAACACGGTGTTCGAACGACTTCGAACTCGAAAAAAATCGGGGTTTGAACAGAGGTATTGAGAAAGTTATGGCTCCCAGAATTCGAACATAATTTTGAAACTCGAACAGTCGTCCAAACTTTTAGTAGTTTGTATATACGTTTTTATATGGAGAAGCCTACAATATTTACAAAAATAAGACCTTATATATGATCGAACGGATTATCCCATTTCCATTATGTATTTCTTATTGAAAAATTCGTTTTTGTTTTCGACGAAATCGGTTGTCTGGAACGAATTATGGTCGAAAACCAAGTTACTAAATCTTCGTACCAAGGTAAATAAATTGATACCAAAGTGGTACTAACTAGGAAGCCGTAATCTCGTTTAAAACAGCTGCGATTCCATATATCTGAATTGTCTCAGCTCCGACTTTGGTTCCAAAATCCTTCTTCTGTCTTTGTAGCGAATATAACTTTAGTAAGGGCTCCGTGTAAGTTTTATTGCATGCATGTGAGTTTAGAACTTAATATCGAAATAGTTCGATTTTTGATTCCTTAATACACTTCTACGCCTAAAATACCCTTACATTACCTTTTGAAATCATATTGGATGATTGTAATTTCAAAAAATTGAACGAATTATATATCACTGAAAGTAGACTTATTGTCATGAACCAGACATAAATCTTTATCTCACCCTATTAATATTTCAGTAGATATTTTGTGAATGTTGTCATAAAGAACAATGTTGTAATTTGTTCTTAATAATATCTTAATACATTAAACTTCAGAAATGCATTTCAAATAAGCTTTAAGATCATCATCATATAAAAGTTGTATATATCATAAAATTGTTATCTCAGATAATATTGACGCTGACTTGAACAAGTCACATATCCAAAATATCATTAAACCATGTTGACAGTTTTCACTAGGCATTTTTGAAAATTTCCAATTATATTGTACTCTTTTTACTATTCAGGCGTCTGCTGTAGAAAAAGTACATGCTTAATCAGAACTTTCCATTTGTTGATAGTTAAAAGATGTGTATTTTAAATGTTTACATATATACATTTTAATCACTTAAGGAATCTTATAAGTGGTTCATTTATAGAAACCGATTTTCTATTTCTATAAGAAAAATAAAATAATGAAATCAATTTAGCGAAAATATCAAATTTGATATTTACCGAAGTAGCAACTGTTTTATAAAGATGTTTGTTGGCAGGAAAAATGCTCTCAGTTATCATACATTTTAAAATTTAGTTATATAGGTACTTCAATTGAAATGTACGCTTCCTATTTCATTTATAGATTCAATTGAACAATTTAATCTATTATATTTTTGAAGTACAAATAGGAAAGCTATAAATTAATTTTATAGTAATGTATACAGGATTGCTATTATTGCATAACTCAAGTCATTTCTGTTGCCTAAAGTAATTTTTGGAGTCCACTTTTTTTTAACGTTATTTTATATTAAAATCCTCCTTGATCATTTAGTTTATGTAATATTTAGATTTCTTTTTTTTTTTTTAGTCCTTCGTCTTATTAACAAAATTGAAATGAATGTAACAAATGGAAGTTAAAAAAGGGTTTCGTAAGCTTTTCTACCTTCAGTAGAGTAAACATTTGAAGAACTTAAATTTGAATGAAAAAAAAAACAATAAGTATGAGTTGGCTTAGTGAGTTTGCTGCTCACAAAAAGTTGTAATTTTTTTTGTAGTTGTTCCTTGCCACTGTAATCCAGTTTTTATATTTCATTTATTTACAAAATATTTTTTATTGCTGCGTACAATGAAAACTTCTTTCAATATATAGTTCGAGACATCGTTATTAGTTTACAAGCTTTTGCAATTTTATTGGAGTATTTAATTTTCATGTTGAGGTTGTACTGTGTTAATATAGTTTCTCATCTTTCTATGAATGACTGTTTCAGTTAAACACCCTACTAAGGAATTTTAAGCGTTTTTCTGTTTCTATTTAATTAAGAATTTATGTTAATGTAATTATTTAGTTTTTTCAAAGACATCATGGAATCTTGTTTGATAACCTTGGACTAGATTTTAGATTGCAATGTCTGCGATTGCAATTCAGTTTCCGTGTGGGATGAGACGAGTATTGGAATTCCAATTTGAATAACAATGTTTCTTACCTTAATTGTCTGTTATCCGTGCACATCATATGAATATTGTAATTTCGTGCTATATATATATATAGAATTTATCTAGGCATTTTAATTACTGAGACATATTACACCCAGTTGGAATGGGTTTAGGAAAATAATATGTGAATGATAATTATGAGTAACAAATAATATGATAAAATAAATTAATGATATGGTGAATTTATAATCATTTGCCACAAAAGTAAGCAAATGTTACTATGATGTAAGACGGTATAGTAATGGTATTCTCATGGTGGAATTCGTATTTTTCTTTTTGTAGTTATGAATTAAAAGTCTCATAAGTGAATGAACCTGAAAAGAGGTTTGTGTGGGGCAACAATGAAAAGCCTTGTGTTTTCAAACTAAATTTCTACTTGTATTTGGGAATTGTGGTTTGAAGCACTGCTAATTGTAATAGATAAATTATTAAATGTTTAAATCCAACGAGCTATGGAGTAGTTGGTGGAAAGTGAATTGTTAACTTTACTTCAGTTTAATATAATATTATGATTGTTAGCACCAAAAAGATTCTTAGAAGCATTTAAACAGAAATGAAAAAATCTACCTTTAAATTTCCACCTCACTCATTCAACGGGAGATTCTATTCGTTCAGGTACCTCAATCGGTAGCTTTGGATACAACTATGGCGATGTGGTTTACTTCAATGTTAACTCTATGTTATTGCTGCCTTTTGCAGTCTTGGACAAGGTGTTTTTTTGTTTGTTTGAATTCTTCAGGTGTTGCTCTAGTGCTGAACGCAGCATTGCTAATTCTGTCTTACTCGGTTCTTGTATCAAAGTGTGTGATTTAGGTTTCTTAGGTTTTGGTTATACTTGTCTGACTGATTATCTAACCTATGTCCGTGTTTAATGCAATGTAATTTCCCTTTCAAAAGTTCTGAACAATTGGTCACTTGTATACTTTCACAGTAGATCACTCACTTTTTAGCAGTGTTATACTGTGTAGGGGGGTCAGGGTTTGGTCTGTAGACAGTAGCCTGATTTCCTTTAGTTCTGAAGATTGGTTTTTGGACTCTTGCTATCATTTCCTATATTTTTCATGGGGAACATAAACAATCTTGTGCACGATATCCCTTAGAGAAGGTGTAAAGTTGTCTGTCCCTAACCTTTACGATGGCTGGTATTCGTTAAAGATCGCAGAACTTAAAGATCAAATGAATTTTTTAGTGAGGTGAAATGTAAGATTTCGGATATAGATCAACTCGCTAATGTCGTTCGTTCGTAACTGCAGTAGGGTAAGTTAAAATTACTAGAGTAAGAAGTGATCTCTTCTTACTGCCTCTAGGGCAGTACCACAGGTGAAAGCCAGCCTTTAAGTGTTGTCTTTAGAAAAGAGTAAATAGTATAGCATTTTGTATTATTTAGTTGGTATACATTAAACGAATTATTGGTTTATAATATATTAATAATAAAATTATGACTTTTTCTGTGTGAAATTTTCTACAATATTTTTATCGTGTTATGAAAACATAAATGTATAGTAGAATAGCAGAAAATAGTGTAGCCGTTTGTCTCATAAGTTCCTATTAGGGAAGACAGAGATGACTGGTCTTGTTGAGTACTCGAAGTTGCAGCTCCATACTCTACAGGCCGTCATAATGACGGCTCGCGACAAAAAGCCTTCCAGAACCGGGAAGTTCTTTCGTCACTTCCTCCCGACCTCTCTGATCTGTCTAACCTCTCCCATCTTTTCTCATCACCTATTTTACAAGCGGTATCATTTTATTCTTTGCTAACTAGTACATATCATTCGTATTCATATATAATGAAAGCTCAATATTTATGACTTGAACAGGTTATTCTCTTTCACTTTTGTGAAAATCGAGAGTTGATCAGACAAGATTATTGGAATTATGGGGTCGTTGGAAAGCGATTAAGGTCGTCGGATGTTAGACCTTACATGGAAGCCTGCTAATAACTTGCCTTCACATTGCTTATCTTCGAGGCGGACTCTACATCACAAAGGAACGCCATATAATTTATATTATGTATATTCATTGCCAGTGGTTAGCATTTTTGACAAATTTATTTTTGCAAATTATAATAAATAATATTGAGACGTTTAATAATAACTGTACTAATATATTTTATTAATTCTTATTTATCGTGTACGACTATAGCAAGATGTTGGGTAAAAAGGTTAATAAAAATAAATAGTCTCCACATATAGAATGTGGAGAATTTTTAGGACTTTAGAATTCTAACTCTACCTTAGAATTATAAAGCGATAGTTTTATTTTGGAAGTCATGCCTGTGATGCTTGTAGTTATTTAGAGTAATATAGAGTCATATTTTGAAATATACATTGACCGGTTTTCAAAATATATGTTTAGCTCAAAAACCCGTCAAAAAGTAAACACACATACGGGGCTGGTTCAGTTTTTCTTTTGGTCGATATGAATGAGATGTGCTGTGCCAACATAAAACCCATGTAAAAAGCATTGCATTGAGTTATGTTATGTCCAGTCGATAAACGCAGTTACAGCAGGTATATTTGGTCTTCTACCAAGATAAACTTGCATATAAATAATCACAGGTCTTCAGTTGGTAAGCGCAGTGACTTTCCCGTCGCTGTTAGTTCTCCCAGACTCAGTTTCAATGACAGCTTCCGTGTTCAGGTTCTTAAGCAGATTTTTTATTCCAACACTAATATTAATATGAGAACTTCAGATTTGTCTCTTGAGAGGTAAATCTACTGGGCTTACCTCAATTGTTATTTATTCTTTATTCTTATTTAGTCATTCATTTTAAACCAGCTTATTTACGTATTTATTTTTCATTTATTTAGTCGGTTTTTTTATTAATTTAACAGTTTTGAATTTCCAGGATGTGAAATCCAAATATTCAGGACATTAACGACTAGGTAGAATTCTGTTTAGAGTCGGGAGATTACCGGTGTTGGTAAAGGGCACCGAACTTTTCTTCCGTAGAATGAACTACCCTAAAATCTGTTAAATCAGCTGATGAAAGATTATGCAGCGGTACATAATTTCGTTCATTGATTATAACTGGGATGTGAGGATGGTTACTATAGAAGGATGCCTCTGGCTACACAATGCAAGATCTTTGTATAGTACACTGTCTTATCAAACGAGTAGAGAAACCCGTTAGATCTCTCAACAACGCCCGGGGTTACCAACGCATGACCTTTCCTTTCGTCGGTTCAGTTCAAATAATTTCACTGAAATTTTGACAGTGTTTTATTGAAAGTAATCAATATTAAATACTGAATTATTGCTAGTGTTAATTATAAACTTAATATCAATATATTTATAAAAGATCTAATAGAACTTTTTTTTAAATATTCCTATCGAAAAACCATAGGGTTCATTTCTTAAATTATTGCAACTTTTTAAATTTGTAAGTTTATTGTTATTGTAACATTTTGTTATTATATTTTGGCACTAAACCTTTTACATATTAGTTTTACGAAAATATATTGGCAGTGATATTATCCATTCAAAAATATGGTAGTTTTATCATCTTAATATTTTGTAGTTAAAAAAATTTGAAATCATATTCCATGTTCTCTCTGGAAGATAATAACTAAGAAGAACTGTATAATCAGGTTGGTTATGTAGTGGTAACTAATTTTACTAAAGGAAAAGGTAAATCTAAAAAATACCGTTACCAACCATGTTCAATCCATTCCAAAGAAGAGTCCTACTGAATTAGTTTTTGACTACATGTAACTTTTTTGTTTGTAAAAGAGCATAATACAAACAAACAATAAATTACCATGGGTAATAAAAAGAATTTCAGCCTTGGAACTATAATCGTAGGAATAAGTTCAGGATACGAACATATTTTTCTGACGCCTACTCTTGTCGTTTCAGATATTCAGTAAGTGAGGTGGGTTTCAGGTGTGTTAGTGCAGACTCTACTCTGTAGAGAGATGCTCCAAGTGTGTAGAGTCGCTGCTATTGTGACGTACCTGAGCAGTGATAGTAGTGCAAATGTTCTGCGATCAATTAGTTTTCTTAGTATAACTGCTATAGACCTAATGGTGGTGCGGTTATTCTCAGCTGGAGTGAAGGAAGGTAGTCGTAACCTGTGACTGTGTGGGAAATTCAACACTGATTAATCTTGGAATATGGTGATTTATAAGGATTCTTCGATACGAGGTCTTTTCTTGGGCGCATCTGCGGCTTAATACATCTTTCCTCTAGGAGGGTTTGTTGTGGGCCGTCATATGTGACTAAAGAGTATCACGTTAAAAATCATCGATCTGTTGTGCTTTGTTCATGGAATAGCTGAAAGGTTGATAGACCTGATAACAAATCAGAACAGGTAAGATGTCTTTGTTAAGTTCGTCGTGGCCGATGTGAGTGAGTGTTCTGCGAGAGAGGTATGTCATGTCGTTTTGCTTGTTGGCCTGCCTTCAGTTATCTGTTTTCCCCTCATGACTACTATAACTCTATCAAACAGGTAAACTACATTACTTTACTCTTCGTTGTACTATCTTGCCTCTGCCATTACTACTTGAAGCAGGTTGGCTTGTACTGTGCAGTCTCTTGGTAAGACTTACAACTATAGCATTTTCTATAAAAGCTTCCACTTGTCATTATATTTATAGTTTACTGCGTTGGTATACGCATTTCATGTCTGCGTTGTTTGTTTTATGTCAATAGTTATGTCCATAACTTAAGAATATTTATTCATTCTCATCTTTTGGTTCTTCCTTTTTATATCCACAAACTCATTTTATTTCTTTGTAGTTTTAAATTGAGAAAGTAAATATAACTAGGCAATTGAAACAACTGTATAAGTTACGAGTGAATAAGTCATAGAAATAAGGTATGACTAAAATTTGACCATAGTTTTAGATTGAATTGAAACTTTAAGATTGTTATCACATTGCAGTTTGGTGTTCATTTGTTCATTTCTTTTGGTTTGCTTCTTGTAGTTCCATTGATCTTCCGAGACGCACTCCTTTATCACACATTGTCTGTCATTTCTTCTGCATGACTCTACGCGCTTACGTCACTTACTAACTGCCTTGTCCATTTGGGGATCTTTCACAACAGTCCCAAGGCCTCCCACCATACCTTTAGACCATCTGTTCTTTTTCTCACCTTCCTGCTTCTTCATAACATATTTTTAGCAGAAATTGGCCGAATAACTTTTTACTTATATATAACTTAATACTACTGTAGACCATAGAATAGAATAGAAGTTTTTATTAAGAATTGGTCAGCATTCCAGGTTCTATGGCTATATATATATATATATATATATATGATCAAACCACAATAAGAAAATGGGAAAACAAGACTAAGATCTTTCATCCGTAACAAGCGGTCTTCGTCAGAGTCAAAAACCCAACTCAGAGTCAGTTGGGTTTTTGACTCTGACGAAGATCGCTTGTTACGGTTGAAAGATCTTAGTATTGTTTTCCCATTTCCTTATTGTGGTTTGATCATTGATTGTTATTTCACGTGTTTATGTGAAATCTTATATATATATATATAATCAAATCACAATATGAAATGGGAAAAAAAGACTAAGATCTTTCAACCGTAACAAGCGGTCTTCGTCAGAGTCAAAACCCAACTGGTTTCATTATTGATTGTTATTTCACGTGTTTTTGTGAAATCTTGTTTTATATATATATATATATATATATATATATATATATATAAACAAACACTTTTTCTTTTTCTCGGATTTGGTCAGGGTAAATATATGGAATCACCTTTTTTGCCAACGTTTCGTCTTTATTTCAAGACATCCTCAGGGCTATAAACTAACAAAAAGTGTTAAACTAATAAAAAGTGTTTTGTTAGTGTTTTATTGTTGACTACAATATTTTGTAGTCAAGAAAACAGTACCGTATATATATATATATATATATATATATATATATACACTTTTTCGTTGGAAATACGATCCAAAACGGACAAATATAGTTCAATATAGACAAAGAAACATAGAGAAATCAAAAGAACACACTTACAGTCTCTAATTTTCGATTTGAACCGTCTTCAGGAGAGATAAGTTAGGGAAACCAAGCGCACTGGTTCAGAGACGGTTGGAGACCAACAGTGTTGCTGTATGCGCGCCCGGTCACAGAAAATAAGATAGATAGACAGGAATCAATTTATAATTACATTAAATTAGTGGAATATGAAAACAATAAATAAATAAAAGTAAAATTAGTGGAATATGAAAACAATAAATAAATAAAAGAAAAAATTGAAGGACGAACAGAGAAATTGATACATAAATAAAAGTAAGGACTAAGCTATGATAGAATAAAATTTTTTTGAAGTCAGTTTTGTTGTTGTTTTCTGTGTTTTTTCTCTTTTAATCGTTTGATATATATCAATTTATTATATTTACTCTTCTAACCACCGATATTTAATAATATTTGCAGCAATATTTTGTGATTAGGAAAAGATAAAGTAAGGTAAATTTAAAATTATCACTCTTAAACCTGAAAATCATAGTCACTGGCAGTTTACTGCATATTTATTCATAGGCATCAAATGGTTAAATTTTAGTCATCTCATTTTTGCTTTACTATAAGTAAAATATAGTGATCGTGAAAAATTCGATCTTGAGATTTTGCTGGAATTACATGTTTTGAGGTCCCAAAGTCGTTTTATGAAGGTTTTTCGATGATGTCTGTCTGTGTGTGTGGGTGGGTGAGTGTGTTAGCATTACTTGTTACCACGCTACGGTCCAGAATCTTTATTGAATCAAGTTAATATTTTACACAAAAATGGGCCTAATAGGGAAGAAGATCCCTATTGAAGTATGCATTGAATTAGGTGGGTGGGAGAGTGTGTATCCAAAGTTTGTGGCCACACTACGGTCCAGAATCTTTGATGGATCAAGTTGATATTTTACAGAAAAATGGGCCTCATAATGTAGATGAGCCCTACTGTTAGGAAGCAATTATGCATAATGGGAAAGCCACTTTTTTTTCCCAAAAACCTGTTAGGCAACATTTTTTTCTCCTAAACTACTAATTCTAGAGTTTCGAAATTTTGGCATTATCTTTTAGGTTACAAATGCAATAAACGAAAAATATACTCAGATTTTTAAAACAACGGAAAATATTTTTTCTTCAATAAAATGTAAAAATGTTGACTTATAATTCAATCTGAAAGCTTGTGAGAGCGATACAAGCCATACGGTTTAACAGATCAAAATGAAACTATACCTAAAAATAGAACTTTATATGGAGGATGAGTTGAGATAAGTTTTTCATAACTGCTATTACTGCTGTAGTTATACTAATGATATTATATACAAGATTTCAAACTCATGATATTATATACATCAGTGATGTACGAAAATAAGCACATATAATTGATATGTGGATCAATCACTATCTGTACTACCTCAGGAATGAATAAAAACATCTCCCATTTAGACATTTTTATTATGCCTAATGGGACATTATATACTATGTACCCCAAAAGTTTTATATTATGTTTACTTTTAGTAATGTCAGGTGTATGCCACTCCATATTTTTTACACTTCCTACATGGGGTGCTCCTTAAGTTTCACAACTTGTTCTCTTATTTCTAGTTTCATCAGTGACGTTCCTTATATTTTCTCAGATACCTTCTTTCTGCTGTTAACTGACAATTTCAAGTTATTTAAAACTATAGACTGACCATTTGATCAAAACTCTGATCAAATTTTTATTTTGATCTCTGATCAAAACTTTAAACTCTCTTTATCATGAAGTCAGTTGATGGTGATTTTGAATGCTACTGTTCTTAATATTGCTTAGTGTTTATTAGCTACTTCAAGAATAAAAATACTCTTATGTATCAGGTTAATAGGCTAATTTTAATTAAAAATGAATTGTGACTTAGTCCTCGAAATTTTTCGTTTACCATTTCCCAATGTACCATCCCATTTTTGAGCCTCCTCACCCAGTCCTTGAATCCCTTCCACACTGACTGGTTTTATTAGTTTTTCCATTATGAAAGCTAGCCCTGACACTCGCCAGACGTTTCTCCTCCCCTCCACATTTTTCTCCTAGATTCCGTTCTTTGGCCCCAAGCTACGCTCCATTACTGATTCCTGCGACCCTGGTCACACTTGTTTACAAACCCGTCCTTCTATTTTTTTTTTCATTCTTAGTATTATTTCTCTTATCTGTCCTAGCCATTATGATGCCTTACTGCAAATTTATACGCTTTCTATAACTCGCAAACAATAACCTTCTTCGCTATTTACCAATTGCAAAGTATGCACTACTATTGTGATTACAGTACATATGAGTATTTAAATGGTCAGTGCGTTATACGAAGTCTTAAATATAATCTAAGTCTTTGGTCTGTAACGGTCCTGGTTACAGATTCTCTTACAGAGCCAGTTGAATTCCTTATGCATTCTTATTCTATATCAGGCTATGAGGACGTATAGCTTCAACTGTTGTAGGTTGATGTATTTATTCTTATTATAGAATTTTACCTAGTGTTCTACATAATTTTTTCTTGATTCGTTTTTGAATGAATAATGTATAAACATCTAAATACAATAGACGTTCATTGATCCATCTTGCTGTATTCCTCAAGAAAATGAGATATTGAAAAGACTTTTGACTTATTCAGTTTTGTGGTAGTTTCTTTGATTGTATAGTCACTTACGTTTGTTTTGGTTAGTAGTAATTATTGAGTAAGTAAAAATATATCCACAATCCTTGGCATTTGTTTCTTAATACATTTTTCAAGTTTCTATAAAACACTTTCTTTGCTTCAACTACGCAATATAAGAGGTTTCTATAGTTAACATGTTTCAACCGTTTAACATCAATATCATCAGGGATTCAATATTTTTTTAATTTCAAACGTAGAAGATTAGTCCTAATGTCAGGCAACCATTAAGATAATATTGCTCATTTTGAATTGGTACCATGTTTCATAAGTGTGTGCGTGTGCTTAGCATATATACAATATTACAAACATTAAATGGGAATAACACTTTAAGTTAACTTAGGAAGAACTATATATCAACATTTGTCTTCATCAGTAGAAGTGATTGTATTATTTATTTCTTTGTATACATACATATATAAATGATCAAACCACAATAAGAAAATGGGAAAACAAGGCTAAGATCTTTCAACTGTAACAAGCGCTCTTCGTCAGAGTCAAAAACCCAACTGAGTTGGGTTTATGACTCTGACGAAGAGCGCTTGTTACAGTTGAAAGATCTTAGCCTGTTTTTCCCATTTTCTTATTGTGGTTTGATCATTGATTGTTATTTCACGTGTTTATGTGAAATCTTTTTATACATATATATGGTAAGTTGGCTTCATACATATGAATTGGCTTTTGTCTTCTCACCGCTCCACTTCCTTTCCTGAAAACGACCGTTAAAAGGGTCGACATATTGAAAGTGACTATATTTATCTGTTTTTCATTCGTATTTCTTTTTTGGTTTTAAAATATATAAACTAAATTCACAGAAAGAGTACACATAAAATTGATCATAAAAAATCACTACTATATTTCAGTCGAACAATTTAGTTCCTTTTTTTACTAATTTTGTAATATTTTTTTTATTTAAACGTTTTATTTATTTATTTTTGTTATTTATCTTATTTATCATTATCTCCCCTCCCTCCGTAAGTTGTTACACTGACTCAGTGTCTCTTCATTGAGACTTCACTTCAGTAGGCTCTGGTCTTGTGACAAGTCCATATCATTCTATCTGATACCTGATAGCTTTTACGTATCTCCTTTCTGTGCATTTAGTTTATGGAATCGTTTCGTTGAATTGCTTATAAATATGGCTCATTGTAGAGAAAAAGAAAGAAAACAATATCTTTTTTGCAAGTTTTGAGTTTTAGTTTCTTAATTACGGATCTCCGGGGTAAGTAAGATTTATTGCAACAATGTGATACCTAAATTTATTGGAAACTTCCATAGTATAGTGTATTTCTGGCCGAGACGTGAATGAAGGCTCAATACCGGAAAGAATCAGTTTAAATCGGCGTCCTTATTGCTTAGGGTAAACTTAGGAGTCTGTTGGTAGTAAACTTTCTAGTTAGCTGTTCCAGATGGTTTCTTCCGGATTTGTTTTATTAAGTTAAATTGAAAACATATTCTAAGTTGAAGCTGTTTTGAATTGCTGTGGGATGGATTTAAGTCAGTACTGTAATCGATCACTTTTCGTGGATAATGGGGACCGAAGATACCCGCAAAAAGCGAAAATCCGCAAATAATGGACGCCTTTATAAAAGCCTCTAAAGCTCAAACAACGACCTTTCCAACAGAGAGAGAATCCTGATCTTACTGAATACTGTACTGTGTTGTAAATAAAAATGAAAAACAAAAATAAAAAATAATTAATAAAAAAAATTACGTCTTTGCCGACTATGAGAGAGAAAGAGAGAGAGAATTATACTCTTAATATATTGTACAGTAAATAATAATGCAAGTAAATATTAATGACAATCAGATCAACGGAAACTTCTTTGGTTATTTTTTTATCAATTTCAACTTTTAGTTTTTGATATTTTATTATTCTCTTGTTACAACTGATTATGTTTTAAAATTTTTAATTAATTTTTAGTCATTATTGAATATTTTTGATAGATTTTATTAGAAGAATATATTTTGACCCAGCAAGTCACTGGTTATTTGATATCTTTCTCGATCGTACAAGAAGAATTCTGTATATTTTCTTCTCTAATACTAACTACTGTACTTTTTCCTTACGAGTTGTATTTTTTATTTTTTACTCCAATTACAGTTGAATATTTTTTTTATAATATTTAATTTTTAATTGAACATTTCAGGACCCCGCGAAACACTGAACCCGCGAAAACTGAACCGCGAACTAGTGAGGGATTACTGTAGTTATCATGAAGCGATCGTATTTTGTGAAGATTCTAAGGCCTGGTGCTGGGATGCTTTCTCAGCCGGCGCATGTACCATACCTCTGCTATTTAAAGAGCACTTCCTCGACCTGCCCCCGGGCATCACTGCATCTCTTTGATTTACTTTCATTTCCTTTTCTAGAGAAATGACCTCTGTCAGCACACCTAATTTCGTAAACTTTAGGCCCTCATATATTTGAATTCATTTGTTTTAGTTTAACAAGTTAGGACTTGTGTTTTTATTCATCAGACTATAATATTTACAAGATTTCTATTTCTCTTCCTTTTCTCTCCTAAAAGGTTTAAGAAGAAAGTGGTACAATAATTTTAGTTAAAGTAAGAACAAAGCAAAATTACATTCATAAGTTTTCATTACAACTTACGTTTTAATTCTACACTATTCCTTTAATTTATCTAAGAACAATAGCCATACAGAAAGGACTGATAGAAGTAGCTGTTACTCAAGGGAGTTTAGAGTTCAGGAAGTTTTAATTTAATTTTAAAAATAATTAACTACATCAAACTAGTAATAGAAGTTGGATTACTGCAGCAGTTCTAATATATATGAGATTACATAGAAAAAAACAAAGACAAAGAGTAATGACAAAGTACTGAAAATGTTTCCTTTTGAATTATATTTTTTTATCTTGGCCATTTATTACAATACTGGTTTTAGACGTATAGCTGTTGTTGTTGTTCAGTGATGTTGTTTATTTTTATATTGTTCTTATTTTTTTAAACATATAGTTTTTAGATATTAATGGTTAAAAATGTAACGATTAGAAATCAAAATCTTTCGACTTTCATCATTTCATCAATTCATCTTGTGACTTTGATAAGTATGGTTACTTATTCAACAATTATAGTAAGCTGTATAATTGATTGTAGGAGTAAATATTTGTCAGAAGCTATATCTTTCCTGACAAATCAAGTTGGACAGTCAAGGGAATCGTAACTTTTCCTTCTTCTTCCTAGCCGGTTAAGGTCGTGGCTACACTGTTCTTTCTTCCTACATAGCTACACCGAGCTGACTTCCCGGTGTACCCAGCCAATCTTTATTTTCTTCTTTTTTTTTTATGATGGTCAAAACTAAAAATTTGAAGATATATGTGTTTTCCTATTTAATATGAACTCTAATTAATTTCAGAAGTCTTATATATCTTATTAGGTCTAGAGGGATTTACTGATTAAGTATATTGAAACCTGTATTTTGTTGTAGTTCAAAATTTTGTTCTTTGAAAAGGATATTTCACAAAGGAGCTGTGATATACCATTTACATTGAGTGCTTTAACTATAATGAATTCAAATATTATATATGACATTATTCAAATATATAACTTGGTTTCAAGAATAAACAATGAATTAAGATATATACAATACTATTATTGACTTATACGGATGAACACTTTATTTTTACAAGTCAACGTTCAATAACTTGTGACTAAGGATGTCTGTCTGCATGTATAAATATTTTCTGTATGTCTGTTTGCTGTGCATTTCCAAATGGTTCTATAATTATTGTTAAAATTCATAAGTTAATCAAGTTTCATTCTGCCAAGCTTTTTGATTGATTTTAAATTGATAGGATTAATTCAATAATGTAATACATCGTCAATCATATAACAGTAAAGATAGAGTATTGCCTTTTACGGCGTAAAATGCTTGTTTACGCCAGTTTATGTTTATGAACTTAGACTATGTTTTCTAAGAAAGGAAAACTGTTGGAAAAGTGTCTTCTGAGACAACAAGAAAGAATGGTATATTTAAAATGACTATGAAGATGGAAAAAGATACTGCAATTAATAGTCCGAATGTTCAAGAAAAAGAGGCTTCAGAAACTATTCAAGGTAGAGCTATCCAAGAATAAGATAAGGACTACGGAGCAATTACTCGTGGAAATCTGAAACAAACTCTAGATATTAATATCAGAAATGAAAACATCTAGTGTATTAGACATTATTGATTTATCATGTCAGGTTATAAAAATTAATCTAGTAAGGCCTAGTGTTTGGCTTAGTAATCCGCGGTAATGAGTAAATGCATTGTATCCTCTCAGGGTGTTCTGACAGAATGCTTCTTTTCCTGATGTTCCGAATGTTGTAATGTTGCAGAATGCCCTTCAGGTTATGTATGTTTCGAAACTGGGTCTGATTTAATTGTCTTACTTCTGACGACAGTTGTTGTACAGAGCAGAGAAGCAATTAATGTTGTTGGAGCTGCGATAGGGTGGTAAACGGAGCCGTTTTGTGCCTGCTCGAGATATGCCCGTGGGATGTAGTTAGGAAAGCTAACTCCCACGTAGGCGATTCCACATAGTCGAGCAAGCAATGAATGGCGTGCCGTGGCGTAGACTAGTTCAACAGGCTATTAGCATCAGAACTTACATAAAGGCTCAACATTCACCCTCTGTAGAATTAGAACCAAGAGTTATTATTCCTTAAGATTTCTTTAACATCCTCTGCATTTTACTGTGTTGAACATTAATTATAAATGGATTTACACAGGCAGTGTTTTTAGTCTATTCTTAGTCACTTCTGTGGTTAGGTGGTTAGATATGGTTAGCCTGAATGGCATTGTGAGTTAACGACCTCTGCGGTTTTCCTACACAGTTTGAAAGAATTTAGTTTTATCATACCATTTTTACTGAAACATAAAGTAACCAACATTATAATTTATTAATTCCTATTAAGTAATGAAAAATAAGAAGAATATTAATTTCATCTAAGACTACTAGTTTATTTAATTAGGAATGTTTTCATAATTTAGTTAAACGTCTTTATGGCAAACCTAAACTTATTTTTCATAGCAAAAGCTAAGCCTCTGTGAAACACAGCATACCCTTTAATTATTTCCTTATAGATTTAAACTTTTCAAAAGTTCAAATTAATTCCTTAAAAAAAGAAAAAATTCTTGACAATAAACTTGACCAGAAATTAGTACTTGCAAAATAACTATACTAATAATAATTATCGCTATGAAATTATCAATTTCTCTCAGATGAATAAGTAATAAAGCATTCATACGAAAGCTATATAAACATCTGACGAAAGCTTTCCTTATTTCCCACCGGGAGCAGTGGCAGAAATATAAACGTCAGGTTACTTTGCTGCTTATTATTTATCAAGGAAAAACTCTTTGATATCAGTTTTATCAGTTTAATCAAATTTATATTTTACCGCCATTTTTGGTGTGCCTTCTTTTCATTATTAATTATTCATATGAGTTCCAAAACTAAAAAAATGTCTGTTTGTTTGATGTTTGATGTTTTTCAATGATGGTAAAATTGCCCTGTTTTTCACGTGATAAACAGATTGATTGGAATGCTGCAAATGCTATTCAAGGTGTAGTCATAAAAGTGACTTGATTACTGAGGACATCCTGGATGACTATTATCTACGAATCAAGGCCGTCGTGATACCTGTGATTAGGTTCAATTTTCTTTATTTTATTTTTCATTCCCCGCTTTGAACCCAAACTATTTATCAGTTGAAAACAAGTTGTAAAAGATAAATATCTAATTATATTTTCTGACTACACTTCACTATAATTGTAACTTTGATCTATAAACGTTAATTTAATGAACATTGTACTGTTTTTGTTTTCCTAAATGGCTAATGTCCGTGGCCATGTTGAATCAGCTCGTACTAGATCACCGAAGTGAAAGAACACCAAAAGAGGGTGTGGTCACTACTCTGATTGGTGGCCGTTCCGTTGGCTCCTTGGTTATGCGGCTTTCCCGTGATTAATTAGTACTGAATCATGAATGAGCCACATGTAGCAGTGATGCATAAGGGATAACAGGTGCAGTGATATCTGCTTTTTCAAGGATGCCAATGATGAATGGCTGAAGAAGAGAGCAGATAATAGTGTCTTGGATACTCTTACTAGTTACCAGTTATTGCACACAGCTTATCTCTGATAGATAAGTTTGATAAAATTATAATGTTTAATAGTGAAATGAATCAGGACTACACTAAATGTTGCATTACAAATTTTAAATGAAATGCCTGGATGTTCCAGTTTTCGACGTAAACGAAGTCTACTACTTGTTCCTCCTTAGTTTTTATCTACTCATATAAGTTTCTAATGCTCTTGCTATTAATTGTTTGTCTTATTTCTCTATCTTCGGAGTTTTATTTTAAATATTTTTCTTATATATTTAGAGGAGAGTTATTTGGAATAACACACAAATGAGTTTATTAGGAAACTACATGTTTCAAACGGTTAATTTTGCTTCTGTTATCCCTTAAGCACCACTGATACGTGTGGTTCATTTAAAAATGAAGTATTCAACTGGAAAACAAAAACTCCAATGTTATGAACTAAATAATAAGTCTAGTTATTATTTTAAGTGTACCCCTGCCTTGAGAAGATTGAGAGTGATCTATGGGTCAGAGATCACTAATATAGAGAAGGGGTACAGAGGTACAGATATGTACAGATATACAGTAACGTAAGGAAAGTATTTATGGTAGACAGGTATGTTTACAATAAGATAATTTCACATAAAGTCGTAATATAAACCATATTAACAGAGGAAATAGACTTCGAAAACACTGAGCATACTTTATTTAAACCTTATTTTAATAATTTGGGTCATTCAGGATTTGTTCGTTCAATCACTGGGTCGAATTAGAGTGTATCAATTTATTTATAAGATCCTAGAAGCGTAAGGCATCTAAGATCTGAATTTCACGATATTTATGATTAAAATGAACGAAATTTATGTTGTTAACTGGTCAATGATAATTGTTCTGTGAAGACAATCAAGTTTATGTGTTGTTAAATGTTAAACGAAATGTAGGAAAAAAAATACTACTGTTAGTACTATTACTCTTATGAACCAATTTTCTAAGATGATCCTGAGTTCTTTTTTCGAAAGATGAACCTGAAATACCTATGTAACTCATAGGCAATTGTCGCAACAGTATTTGTATACTCCACTCAGTGACATGGGGTTGACAGCTAATTTGGGCTGATCGTTCTCGAATTTCCAATCGTTTTAAAACTAATGTTAAAATTAAACTTTCTTATAGCCTTTTCCATTTTTAAGGAACCTTTTCCATTAAAACAATCCGGTAAAACAGCCCAGTCGGGTGGTTTTAAACACGTTTAATATGTCTTTCCTTTTGTTTTATTATCTTGTATAACATTTTGGTTATATGTTTCAGTCAATAAACATTATTCTGTACAATTAATTTAATAATTTTAATTCCTCTGTTATGGTTTTGGTTTGATGAAGTAAAAGTGTACAACCGATGTATCATCAGATATGAAAAAAGAGAGGAAAGAGGCAACATGAATAACGGAGTCTGTAAAAGGGGCTTTACGAAAAATATTGAACATTAAAGAATTTTCCTCCCGTGTTACGGTGAAATATAGGGGGTTTAAGAATTTGCTATTTTCTAATTCCATCGTAAACTGAATATGGGGGTCGAGATCATTAAGTTTAAAACGCGTTTTAACAGTCTCCTCGCTCTCTGCAGCCTAAGCCCCCTGGCCCACAGAACAGTCTCCCTCTTCCTATCAAGGCAGTTGTGTATTTATTATTTAGTTAGAACATTGTAATTTTTGTTATCCAATTGAATACTTAGTTTTGTTGTTTTCCAATTACGCAATAAATTATTACCCTAATAGTGGCTTAGTGGAGAGTTTCTTAAATTTTTTTTTTAGATATCGTTATTTAAATCTAATACCATTAACATTTGGAGATTTCTGATTAATAATGCTAATATGTGTTGTTTGGTTAAAATTAATTCGTAATTGACTCTTACTTACTGATAGTAGAGTACCACAAATGAAAACAAAAAAAGGAGGCAAACTTGTGTAATATCTTCGGTAAGGTATTGCCCCTTTGGCCTGCAATCAATTTGATTTACTCAGGGTCAACATAAATTGACAGGTAAGATTTCATGAATATTGATAATGCCATTAGGGTTTTAGAACAAATATAGCAAGCAGACAGACAAACAGAAATTTAATATATATTAAATTTAATGCTAATGCCACTTTGAGAGCTTCAGACGAAGCACTTATTATTCTCCTGGGAGGTAGATCTGCTCCTGGGATAACGTAATGTGTGATTTTTTTCTTATTTATTTTATTTAGTGTTAATTTATTTATTTAATCTTTCGTGTACTTATTTTTATTTTTAGTTTGTTTTTTTTTTACAAATGTTTAATAGTTTTTATTTAAATGTTTTCAATTACTTATTATTTACATTTTTTATCCTTGTCTTCCTTTCTTAGTAAGTTGGTTACACTGATTGAGTGACTCTTCAAGGAGACTTCACTTCAGTCGTCATATGTTTTCAGAATTGCTCACATCTACCTCCTGAAGACGAGGTAGTTGAAATATAGTGACGGGTTTCTGTGACTTCTTTTATGTGTCTTCTTTTTGTGAATCTAGTTTATATGTGTGTAAATATGTAAAAGATACCATTTCAAAGAACAATTAGTTCGATATTGGAGTCTCATGGTCCAGTTTGGAGTGGCTCTGAGTGACATCGTAATAAGCTACTTATGGTAGCAGTTAGCGTATAGAGGTGTCAAGGTCTTGTTTTGAATACACCGCCTCCACTTTACTTACTGCTCAAACAACTCAGTCTTTTATTTAATTTTAATGATCCTTACTACATGAATGAGATGACAGATTGAATTCCAACAATGGGAAAAATAAGAGTGGTAGACAATTGGAGTTCTACTTGAAGGTAAACACAACTGTGGTTATGTATAGTCTGAGGGCATAATGAAGGAGGCATGTGGGTGGCTGTTTGGAGCGACTGATACTATGATTAGAGGAGACTACTTCACTAGAGTGGGTCAGAAGACAATTACGTCTTCAATTACTGGGAGGGCAGCAGTGTGGTGTAAGAGGGCGGTGATTACTTGCGATATAGACCAGTGCGACTCCCACCACATCGGGCCTTGAATTACTGTGCTCGAGGGTCGGCAACCTCCTGTTCGCTCATCTTCAAGGGGAAGTCAGATAATCCGTATACTGTCTTCTACAGTCGTCCTTATACTCGTAAGGTAAGGAGTAACTTTTAGACTGACCTTTGATGTTGAAAGTTCAACAACGAAAATGGATGAATTATTCAATTCTTTTAGTTCTATTGAGTTTTGTGGAGTCTCGAAAATAAACTAACGACTCCTCTTCCTATGCGATTCCTGATTTGAGTAATATTTGTATATTGTATTGCAGTCCACAGTACTTCTCCAAGTAGGTGTGCTGTGCAGTGTCATTAAATCAGTGCCAAGTGAATCACGTGAATTATTTGTACTGTTGGATATAACACTCAAAATATTTCCACAGTGCTCAGTGCTCTGGGAATTTAGCTACAACACACTGCTATGCTATTGTTAGCCATCGATTCAGTGGTCATATAAAACACTGCAGGTTTGTACTGTGAGACATGTGTTGAATTCATTCATATGTATCTGATTAACATGAATCTAAAACGCTGGAGTATTTATTTGAAGTATTTAAACCATGTATACACATTCAATCTACAACCCTGCTCAGTGCTTAGAGATTGTCACTACGGCTTTACTTCCAATGCTGTTATTTCATCATGTATGCTACTACACAGTGAACAGTCAGTCACTTTTTTCAATGTAACTCGCTCTTTTATATTCTATTTAACCTTCAGATTAATAATATAAAAACCTTAATTGACAAAAATTTTTGGAGTAAGAGCCAGGCTATCGGACTGCGACACCTCTACACTCTCTACACTAAGTGTCAATTAAGTGTAACTTAATTCCACGACTCCTTCCACAGTTAATGTACTGCGACTCCACGATGCCAACTCTGACTCTAACTCCACAACGCTCCTCTACACTTAGTGTCATCCCGACTCCTTCCACAGTTAATGTACTGCGACTCCACGATGCCAACTCTGACTCTAACTCCACAACGCTCCTCTACACTTAGTGTCATCCCGACTCCTTCCACAGTTAATGTACTGCGACTCCACGATGCCAACTCTGACCCTAACTCCACAACGCTCCTCTACACTTAGTGTCATCCCGACTCGAACTCCTTCCATAGTTAATTTACTGTGACTCCACGATGCCACTTGTGACTCCGACTCTAACTCCACAACGCTCCTCTACACTGAGTCCCATCCCAACTCGAACTCGTTCATATATCTATGAAAGCTAGTTTTATTTATTTACGCTCATTGACATGTTAAGTGGTTCATATAAATCTGACCACAAGCTGCTCAGAAAGTGAGTGTTTGCTTTTCAAGACTGCTGTGAATTAACTCAAATCGAATCTCAGAGTAGGTTAACAGTCGTTTATCCTTTCGTTATTAGTTTATACGACTATAATCGTAGTACTATTAAAGTAATGTTATTGATTAATTTATTTAATTTACCTTTTGTAATTTTTTTTGGCATTCAGTACTATGGTAACAGAAAATCCAAGTCGTGCTGACAACTCTGGTGGAATTAATGGCAGGTTACTGAGAGGAGATGGGCCATCATCACACGTATCGACTAGCTGGCTACGTGTCGTTGCATATTTCTTGGACCACTATCCCTCTTCACTTACGAATACCATAAGCATTACATCTGCCGCGTTACAGGCAACCTTAGTTTCAGTTTAGTCTATTCGAATCAACTTCTACAAATTTTAACAATTTAGTAACCTTATTATAAATTTCATTTGGAATGCTGCCATCTAAAATGGTATCCAAAATAGGCATACAAATCCCCTTAGTAAAATAGATACCACAACTAGTTTTAAAAGCTTTTTCAATGTACGTTATTTATATGAATTTATTGAAGTTAATTTAAATCTGTTATGAATATAATTTCGTTTAACCTTGTTATTACTGTTTTAAGTATTCCATGCTCTGCTAGAGCCAATTATTCGTTCACTTTCTTATAGCTGAACCCATATTACCAGGTTCTTTCAACATCAAGAATGTTAATGGTCTCTCCATTGTGAGGGGCACAATATTCTCTATTTTCCTCAAAGGAAATGTGGGGTCATTTTGAAGAAACCAGAACTTTTTAGAATTGTATATGAACCACTAACCACGTCCGAACCAACTAATCATATAATATACAAATAAGCACATTGTCAAGAAGTACCAACGCTGACCGAATCCAATAATTCAAGTGCTTATCATAGTGAAGGCTTGTTGGAGACCATTAAAATTGATTTTGTAAAAGGATGATTGATTTTGTATCACTTTCATTGGATAGCTGAAATGTCAGCAATTGATCTAAGGTAAGTGCAAGTGAATACTGACTTGACCAGGAGAAATGGAGCTTTTATTACTGTAACGGTCTCAAGCTGGACCAGTCATGGAGGGCGTTGGCATTCTGAGCTACTCTCACATCAATGCTAAAATATCGGCACTACAGTTCACAGTACCAGCTGACTGCAGCTTAAACAATAGTTCATGAGTCTGCATTCAACCTTTTGCGTTCCGTATATATTCAGTATACTTCTACGTTAGCCTCTTAGCAGGTCTCAGTCATATTCAATTTCGATATTCGCGTGTGCACTTATATTATAAACTTCAAATTCAAAAATTATTGTTTGAATGTACACATATTTGTAATTAGTAATTAAACATTTAATTATGCTAACGCTTATTGAGTGTGATTGTTAGACTTCAACCAAGAAGACCCTCGGTGATGAAGATTACTATGACCCGAATAAAAGCTAGTTAAACTTCTACTTGAGGCCTTGTCTTTTCAAACAAACAATTGAGACCTTGTAATCAAACAATACACTGTATCAGTGAAGTTCCCAAATTATTCGTTTTCTTAATTATTGACAGGCTAGTTTGTTCGAATAAACAATTATCTTTTCACTTTATTTTAAGTAAATATAGTAACTATTAAACAAAAAAATAATAGTTAGTGACGGGTTTACACGTTTCTAGATCCCTGAGTATAATGACATTTCTTTGCATTATCTCTGGATATATCCAATATTTTGCAATCACTGCAAGTTGCACCGTTCGAAAAATATTAAAGAACTTTATCAGATACATGGTCCTCGGTGTCAAATTCACCATACCCTTTTTGGCCAAAATTACATCATGATAAAAACATTTTAACATATGTTATATCAGTTCAATTGTTATTTTTTTCTGCCCTTCTGGTTATTCTAAAATTCTTTAAATAATTTGTATTTAGTTTGTCCTTGAGTTGATATGAATTTTGGATTTTTTTTAAGGTAATAACACTAAATGGAACAAATATTAAGTTACATCGATTGAAATATATCTTAAGATACGATTATTAAATAGGAAACCACTCCATATATCTCTTTAACCTCAGTCCTGCTCCATCTACCGTAGGGTTTAGAGAAATGACAAAGGTTGACTAACCTTTCCAGTCTTGAACTGCTGGAAATAACTGCATGAAATAAATACTACTATCTCAATGCTTTTTTAATATTAATTGTCAATTTATCCGTCTTTCCAATTAAGATCCTTAAAATTTCATGTTCCCACATGTTTCATGTTCTCTTCATTTCATTACTATTTTATGTAGTTCTCTTTTTTTTTTACTTTTTGAAATCGTTTAAATCCATTTGTCAAGGGACTCTCTCATGTCACCATAGTCTCAAAGGTGGGGGTCTCGATCTTTAACCCCTTTGACCTTACCTCATCGTTATTTGCTTACCATTCTTGATAGCATTTGCTAAAACTGCCGAAGGATTGGAGAGAGGGTATTTTCACCATTATAATTTCCATGGATCTGCAGCTGGGTAACGTGAATGGACTTTCTGAATGAATGCGCACTTGCCCCTGGAGGCGTTAGAATGTCGTGGGTGCCTCAAGGTTCTTGCCTGCAATTAGCAACATCAAAGCTCTTCTTTAAAATTACTCCTCCGTGAAGTTATTCAATAAGTGCTTTATTTAAAGAAAATATTTCAGCATTGTAGATTCTTAATAACCCATAAGGTCCCTCTGTATTTACCATTTCTATCTAAATCTCTTACTGCGTCGTAATTATATATAACTATAAGGAGTCTACTTTCTGCACATATCCTTTTATAATGCAATAGCGATTTATTGGTCGAATTTTCATATATATAAACAACTTGTTCTTACATATTATTATTGTTATGTATAGCGCTTGAAAATATAACTAATATTTAAGATTAGTCATATATAATACTGTATTATGGTGCATTGTCAGTTAGTAGTGTCAGTTATAGAGTTTATATTTTTAATTTTTGGTTAACTTTTGAGACTGTTTCTACAAACTTAACAAATATCTTGAGTGGCCTCTACCCAACTTTGCTATAAGTAAACATTATATCAAACTCATTGACAATCAATTGGGTTTTGTTGTTATTTTAATGTGGCCATCGTGTAGACCAGTGTTTCTCAAGCATTTTACTTCAGGTCGCGCCTATGAAATCACCAAATCTTTGGGCCATCGCTGATTGTAATATAGAATATTTGGTCCTGACATTTGAAAGCAGGAAAATGATAGGAAATTAAAGGGAATATTTTTTTAAGAGAGAGAAGGAGAGAGAGAGGGAAGAGAGTGAGAAGGAAAGAAAGAAAGAGAGAGAGAAAGAGGGGAGGGGGTTAGAAGGAGAGAGGAATAGAAAAAGGGAGAGAGAGAGAAATCAGTAACAAGGAAAGGAAAAGACAAAGCATTAACCATTGCTGCTTAAAGATTAAGAAAATTTAGTTCAAAATATCAAGTGGAGGAGACTTAACTCAGACTGGAAACTTGTTTCTAAAATAAATGGAGATAGTGCAAATTTTTAAAATGTAAAACCGTAATATAAATGTAATCTTCGGTTATCTTGGAGCGCATCCAGCTACCTTCCAAGGCGCACCTTTTGAGAAGCACTGTAAAATCTCTCTAGTAAAATATTATCAAAATCATAGATAATCCATTTTATGTTATCCTTTGTTTTGCTGTGACTATATCCATTTCATCAATTATAACAAACTTGAAATCATTGATCTACAACAAGCTGACATGTTATTATTCTAATAATTTGAGGGCCTGAGTCATTTCATGGACGTAGTAGTTGTCATTTCTACTGTTCCATGTTATTATTACTAATCCAATATAATAAGCTCATGAAATATTGGTAGTTAATCAATACCGAATTCAAATTTTTTTTATTGAATTATCAGAGAATTGATTTATAATTGATAGCTATTTTTTCATAAAGAATTAAAAAGTAATTTTTGTATGCTTTAATATTACCAAATATGAGGAAAAACAAGAACAGTATTCGGTTCTTAAAAATAGATCCAAATTTATATATGTAACATTAAGATTTGTGAAAGAGCTAGTGCTAGTTGATTGATCACAACACTTTTGTTGGGGAAGTACCCAACTTGATTAATTATAAAATATATAACTGATTTGTCGTTTGCTTTTGTAGTTTTTAGAATTAAATCTTCTTTTATATCACCTTAACTCATTAAAGATATTTTAATATCTTTAATGAGTTGATGTTTATTTTATTGTAAAATAAATGACTTCGTTATTCCAAACAAATCGAAACATGTACAGTTTGTTATCCATTATCCCGAGCTGAGATTTCAGTTTTTATCTGTTATTTTTACCTTTTACGGTAGTCAGGATTTCTTAAAAAACTTTTTAGCTTACTATTTTTAGATAGCTTTTTCACAGAATGTCGGTCTTCCTAAGTTAGTTCTTTAGTTTAAAGAAGAAAACTTTCCTGAAAACATAAAATATACCGCGACGTCCCTTTCCCTCTAAGTGACTTTAACAAGGTTTGCAGCTCATCCTCTGTATGCCGGAGGAGCTGGCTTTGCGCCATCAGATGTTTGCGTATTTTCTTGAAATATTTTTAAATTTGTTACTTGTGTGTGTTGCAGTTTTTTCTATTTAAATAATTAATTTTAAATAAGCTAAGATTGCTTAGTGAAGTTTTATTTTATATTACAGTGACGGCCTACGAGAGAATAGACAAGGCAGATATTGCCCTTTTGTTATACCACACAATGAACATTCAACATTGAGATAAACGTTCTAAAATTTGGCCCACTCAAATGTAGTTAGAGTAGAGATTTTTAACGAGTGTTTGAAATAGTACAGGCTTGGGACTGATGGTAATATTCTCTCCGATGGAATATGTGCTCAGATTTTTGTTCACTTCCCGAGTGAAAAAATTGAGAGCCAGGTGCGAGATCGTAAGCCACTTGGATACCCTGGTCCCCCTGCTTGTTGTAAAAGGGTAAAATGTGAATGGGCGGTTACAGAAAATGATAGTTTGAACTCAACGAGTTTGCGTTGTTAAGGATGGAGGTTGGAAATAAGAAGAATGATCGTCATGTTTACAGTTCCAAGTTAATTATAAATTGATATAACTTATGAGTAAAGACTGATTGCTATTAGTTTCATAACTATATCATCCTTTAATTTTCATTACTGATGATACAAAACATTTTTGTTTAATAGCTGTAATAACCCCATATGTCAATGTAGGTATCAAATTTAAAGATCAAGTGGCGTGCAATGAATTATTCAAATTTTATGTTTAAAAAAATTAATAATGAATAACTGGCTTATGGTTTATGCAAAAAATTTATTTACTTGGATAGAAATAGAGAACATTTGATAAAGTATTTTTGAAAAGTGCAGCTGGTGTAATATGTATGATGGAGGCACGGACGGCATGGAGCCATGTCATCGCCTACATTACCTCTTTAATAATATATGACGTTGGTAAAATATTGACTGGAGCTGTGTGGTGGAATACTGCGACTCAAGACATAGCACTTGCTTTATTTAATCTGCTTTTGAAAACTAGTTGAAGTTGGTTTTATTGGCCTGGACAGTGTGGTTTATTTAAACGCCTACATAAGATTGGCTTGACCAGGTGATGTTTGATTTGATACCGCACTAATGGCATGTGCGTGCTATCCAGAGCTACACCAATTCCTCCTATATGCCCTTCAGGCGGTCTGCTCCTCCAGACTTGCGTCACTTCTATTTCTCCTCGAAGATTAGCGATTTCCTAACTTGCTCGCACCTTGTTGGCGTGGGCTCAATCAGGTTTACCTCCACATGCCATCTGTTCATTCCTCACAACCCCTCCCATAACTCTCCAACTCGTCCTTGTTTCCACATTCCCTTACTTTGTTTTCATTTACTTTGGACCTTTTTGTCAATTTTGTTTAATCAAGCCACTCCTAATTATAGTCAAAGTGAACAGGGATCGTATACTTCAAACCAGAGAAATACTCTTGATTTCTCTCACTGTAAAGATATATTAAGTTTAATTAGTCTATAAAATTCATATTTCAAATTATTTCAGTGGATTTCCTTTAAACAATGGTATTGATTTGGCTATTAAGAAATATATCTCATATTGGTTCTTTCTTTAGAAATCTAGACATAGTGGCAAGCAATGTTTAAACTTATAACTTGTTACAGAAATTTTTGTTACGAGATACAGTTCCAGATTAAAAATCCCCAGTTTCTCTTTATATTTCCAGATCCAGGTTTATGTATTTTCTTTTTTACATGTTTAATGTAAATAAAACATATGTTTATATAATTACAAAGGATTCCACAATAATCAAATAAAAATCAACATATGAACTATTGTAAAGAATTCTAAGATGAATAAAATGAGAATGAGATCTTTCCATCAGATAACAGTCCTCGTCAAAGTTACAATATTTCAAACTCTTACCAGGACCGACCGTTACTTAGTTCAAAGATCTTAGTCCCATTTCTAATTTCTTACTGTGGTTTGCACATTGGTTTATATATGGGCAATGAACACATTGTGACGATAATCTCTGCGTCTTCAATTTTCTCAATTTTTCAATTATTCTGTGATGGTATGGCTGACTATGGTTTTTTGTGTTAATTGTTTTGAAATATTAGTTAAATATTTTTCTTAACTACTAGCAGATGTGCCTGTCTTAAATGCGTATTTTACAGAAATTCAAAGATGACATGTGGTATTCCAAATATTATTAGAAATTATAGAATAGTAGAAAATATCATTGTTAGTACAGTCTATAACTGTCATTAAATCTAGAGTTTCTTTTACGTTTTGCAGCTTTAGATACTGAGCTCAAATTGATTTTATTCTAGGTATACTTCTCATTTAGTATGCCGGTAGGTAGGACTCGCTTTTTTAAAGCGAGCAAATTATGATAAACTCAATATCTGTATAGGTTTTGTGTACACATTGCTTAGAACTGACTCATTTCAAGTTGACTTTACGTTTTATACATTAGAGGAAAAAAAATAAAATATATTTATTTTAAAAATATAAAGTCATTCTCAGGTGCATGGTACTGTGGAAGATAGGTACTGTTGGTTACCTGTATAGCTAGCCAAACATTGCTTAAAAGCCCATAACTTTGCTTCTATGTTGAATTTTTAATCCAAATCTTTGATTTTAAGTTGGACGTAAAAAAACCTTCTGCCAAAGTTTCAGCTTTGCTGTAACTTAATGTACCTTGAGTTTGCTTGTGACAAAATTTTAAGATAAACAAACAGACAGAAATTTTTGTAAGGGTGGATTCGGTTTCTGTAATGTGTAAAGCGTTAAGATAACTTTAAATGAGTCAGTTCTATGCAATGTACAGACAAAACCTTTATTTCATTTATATAGATATTTCTTTTTAGGTGAATTAAATTATTTTGTTAAAATATTTGCCCTTTATATGTAGAACTGACAGAAATGGAAAACCTCGAATATAGTTTGCTGGTAGGAATGGTTTGTTTGGTTGAAGAAGAATGAGTTGGAGGCGCTGGAGGGGTAAAGGACCCGGGGTTCGTGGACTAGTGTTACTGGCTCGTTACTCGGCTGCTGGATGGATGACCGAGGTTCTAACGGTGAGTTCTGACCAGTTGGGCGAACTAATGGCCTTCCCTGATAACTGCATGTGTTATCCGATCAGCGCCTTTGCCTTCCCTAATCCATCTTTTAAATTACTACTGGCGATTAGTTAGGAAAGTGTTTCTCTGCCTTTCTTTCGTTAAACAATACCTTTATCTTTGTGACTTGTATGCAGGACTTGGCAACGTTTGCTACACTTCCAGTAAGCGTGTTTTGTAGATAACCTATGACGGTGCGTTTTTTTTAAAAGCTGTTCTCTACTTGTATGTCATTAGCCATACTGTCATTGCACCATGCTGTCTACATGCTCTAATACTACAAGGCTGCATCAACCATGACAGCTACGTTAAAACAGCTGTAATTAAATTTAGCTTTAATGAATCTTTTAAAACAACAAAATTAAAAAATGTAATTCTTATAACAAACATATCTTTAAAAAATTATCCAACTTTTGAGCATTAATTACAATTTTTGTTTTTAGTTTAATTGATAGTTTAATTTATAATATATGTTTAAGTTAATTATGTTAATAATATATGTTAAGTTAAGTTAATTAATATAATATGATATATATAGTTTAATTAATAGTATATGTTAATTTTCTTTATTTGTAAGTATTTTCTTCACTAATTTACACGATTGTATTATCATTTTTAAAAGTAACTTATTCTTCAAATGAAGGAAATTTTCCAGGGCAGAATCTCATTTTCTCGCAGTGGGTTCGTCGGGCATTTTATCGTTAAATATATATAGCAGATAAATGATATATATATATATAAGCTGGTTATTTAAAATCTTTTATTTAATAAATTTACAAATAATTGTCTACAAGGGGTACCTACACAATTCCACAAAAATGAATAGGCCCAGTTCTATAAATTTAACTATATATATAAATATTCTTAGATCTGCAGGTTTTAGAAATAGAGTAACTTCATGCATGTATAAGTAGTCGTAATTTTTAATGCATGTATATAATGCTTGAAACTTTAACGGAGAATAGTTAGGTCTCATTGGGAGTACAAGCCGTCTGATAGAGCAGGGGTTCTCAAGGGGGTGAAATTCACCCCCTGAATTTTATTTTTTCAGGGGGTCAGTAGTGACTAAAGTAAGTTTACAGAGTGAGTAAAGCTATTATAGGTTTAGGCCTCTTAAAAAATTTGATTGAATTAATATTTTATATATTCACCAATAATTGTAATTAGCGTTTAATTTGTAAAATTGTGTTATAAAGATAATCCATGTAAAGTTGTAAAAGTGTATATACTACCTTGGAAAGAAGAGGTGGTGGGGGAATGGCATTGTGGGAAATGGGCGGTAGGGGTCAATGGGCAAAGCAAGACTGAGGAGACCCTTGTATAGGGAAAGAAAGAGTGGGAGAGATAGAGATCAGACAGAGAGGAAACGGTAGAACTTCTTAACTTCGTACTAAGAAATAAAAATAAGTTGTTTTTAGTGATAAGTGTTATTTGAAAAAAAAACATTGGTCAATATACTTGCGTAATTCCATAATTAAAGTTTTGAAATTTATAAAATAAATCAAAACCTTTGCAACAGTACCTAGTAACGGTCCTTGTCGAGTTTTAAGCAGACCTTTAATATCTTAGATTCAGTTCAAAATTTCATATTGTAGTCAAAGCCATTGTTTGTAGTGAATTCCGTATATTTATAACTGTGTAAAATTTTGGTGGGTAAAATGAGTGTGAGATACTTGGTTGTATTTTGATAAGAATGTTTATAAATAGCAGTGATGCGTTTATTATTGCTTTGCTGCGATTACGATAGTAACTAAATTGCTGAAGTGGGGATTAGGATACCAACGACAGCGCAAGTCTTCCAAGAGCTATATTACAACTTTATCTAATAATAAAAAAGACGGTTTCTTTAGAACCCCGCAAATATCATTCAGGTATATGCTTTTCCTCTTAAAAATATTTCAATCAAATGATCCTTAGGTTGTTACGAAACAAATTCTTCTCTACATCGCACACACATATAAGATAAACTTAAGAGATTTTTTGTGCAACTTGTTTCCAATCAGAATATTTTATGAGGTACTCATATTTCAACAGGTTCTTTAATAGTTAATATAATGCATAAAAAAATATGTTCAGGTTTTTGCAGAATACTCTAGGATTAAGTTGAGTAACATGAAAAATTATTTACGGAACTAATGATAACCGTATGATAAATTTTATTTGTCAAGTATTGGTTTTTTACATGTATTTTATGTTACGAAAAATCAAAATGTAACACTGGTATGTTGCCAGTGTTTTACAAAGATGTGTTAGAAGAACACAGTAGATAAAAATCAACCTTAAAATATAAAAATCATTTTATGGAATCATAAAACGAAACTAAGATCAATCAACTAGTAATATCCTTTTTAGGACTACAAAGAAGCATTTACTGCGTCAAAGGTTTTACTATAACGGAGAGTTGTGAAAATTGTCGAAACGTGAAGAAAACATATGTATTTTTCTAATAATTTACTTACAACATCAAGGGTACTAACATTATCATTTGATTTTTTAATAGTTTATTATATTGTACACAGTGATGTTTTTTTTGAAAGGGAACTGCAAAATAAATATAATTTTAGCTAATAACTTCATTACTCTTCAAGGGAACTGCCCTTGAACTCAATTCAGTTTCTGATTCGACCAAACCTTTTGGAAGCTTGAATGCCACTTAACACTGACTCACTCACCACTTCACGCTGTTCAAGTAATTTACTTTTCACGTTTTGGAAAGGAAAGTAATCTTACGGTGCTGGATCTAGACTGTGGGGTGGTTGGTGGAGCAGGTCAATGTTCTCTTCTGCCAAGAATTCGGGTGTCTGGGCAGTGTTAGAGCTTCCATTGTGATGGTACAATATTATTCAGCGTTTAACGTTGTGTATGTGGCATTTTTCAAATATGTATCCCAAACAGTAGTGACAGTCCTTGGTTCCCCAAAACTACAAAGACCAAATGTCCATTGATCTGGAAAAGTAAAATGATTATTTTCTTTGAAAACACAACTTTTGTTGTAACGTTTGTTCTACTTTTTCTGTAAAAAAAAGACAATATTTGTTTTTTTTCCTCATTTTTGAAATCCAAAATCGCCATTGAGTTTCAGATTTATAAGAATGAATCTAAGTTTTATCATCAATAACAGTATTGTAGAGCGCATTTTATAAACCTTGGTTAACTTTTCTTTTAATTTTTGCCAATATGAATTGAAATGTCTTTTAAAATCTGTTAAAGTATGTGGACACAGGAGAAATGAACACAATTTTCGAACTCCAAATGTTTATGTGGGGTCATCACTCATTCTATTGCTTAGGAATGACACAATCTCTCCAAATACTAGTCACTTAGTGGCCTCCCATCAGTTTCTGTAGACTGATTATGTTTTCTGTGACAGCAGCACAGGGACATCCTCCACGGTGTCATTACCGAGTCTAAGGCTTTGCCAATTAAATTTACACTCCAGTTGTACAGAGTTGCATTTCAGGGTTTTCATTCTGAATTCACTTGATACTTTACCTGCTTCGAACCAGTTTTAAAATAGTGAAAACCTATTGTGCAGAACTGTCTGTTCATTCCATAATTGAGCTGTACACAATGACTGCAATTGTGAGTACTAGCTGGAAAGTATAAATAAGATCATCCGTGGTTGTTTAAGATTTACTAATAAAGACCATATATTTCTTACTTCCTTTAATACATTATACATATATGATTTTAATAACCAACGTATTTTTATATGTACGATTTTGTACTAGAATTGTCAATGCATAAACTGTTGCACCGCTTTGCAGAGTTAGCAAGCCTTGAGGCGTGCGATGGATACAATAAGGGTTGATTGGAAAGGCAACATGGGCTCCCTCATGGGGGGGTCAGAGCAGTAACCTTTTGTCCATATGCCGCTAGATAAGAGAGCAGATGTTCGAATAGGGAGGGAAGGCAAGCTGGTGCCAAATAGCCAAGCCTGCTTACTTAATCCCGTCGCATTACACTTCGTGACGTGATTTTCATTAAACCAATCCCCTCTGTGAAAGTGTTTATATCGACCTTCGAAATCTTTAGTACCATTAAGAAAGCCTTCAGTCTTGTAAAGTATAAATGTACTTCAAGAGATAAAAGCAGTTTGTAACTCTAAAATACCTTACCCAGTATATTTTAGACATTTTGACTCTTACAGAATTTGACCTTTATAAAATGCAACCTTTAATGCGAGTTTCATGGAGTGTTTGAACGAATAAGAAATTAAGTAAGAGTTAGTAAAGTACGGTCACTATTATTATCAGGAACAACAACCAGAATACCTGTACAAATACTCATGCGCTACATTAATGGCTTTCTTCAGTGCTAAACAACATTTGTTAATTGGCACCCATTTACCGGTTGACATTGGGAGACGTTACCGGTTGACTCCACATCGGTACTGTTGAATTTGCCTTACTCTAGACCATTAGAATCTTTGATCTAAAATCATTATTGGTTACATGTATAATGGTCCAGGTCTATCATGCTTACTGACTTTTCAATTCAAACCTCTTATGGTTTCAGAGGGAAAACGTTGAATCCTATTTGAGTTCAGTGAACTTTTTGTCTATTATATTTAGTACAATAATTTAGACGCACTGCTCAAAAACGTTCTTTTCTTGGAATGGAAAATTTAATTTATTAATGAGTAAGGTTCCTCTTTTGTTATGAAACTCAGTTTCAGCATTAATAAATTGAGATTGAAAATTTATTAATTAACTAAAGTGGTATGAGGTAAATGATTTTGTGTTGTTTATGGCCTTGTACTACGTTCGATAACGTCTGGGAGATTGAGTTGTAACAGTGGCTTCACATTTCATTGATTGGGGTAACTGTCTGGCCGATTAGTATGAAGCAGTAATTCCTTTCAATAACTCCTGCAATGTTCATTCACTCTCACATGGAACAACTTGTTTTCAAAAGCCGCCTTCCTTCTAAACAAAAAGTTTGTTCTTACTTCATAATTGACATATTTGATATGTGCTTACTAATATATTGAATAGAAGAGAACTTTTGGAATCCTCGAGAACTTATATAACAAACCTGGAAGTCTGAAATCATAATTATTCTTATTGAAACGGTACAGACTATGGATGTAAGGTGGCACTAGCGCAGGGATTTATCCATCGATACCAAAGATAGCATGGATAGAACAGAACAGATCGTTTTCTCTTTTTTTTTTTTTTAAAAAAATACTAAATTGATAACTTTTAAAAGAAATTTAATATAACCTGCCATTCATTTTCAGGCGTTTGCCATTTATTTGACATATGGGTCTATCTGCTAGATCATAAAAGGTCTATTATTCTTCACTATATATTTATAAATAATAACTAAAAAAAGATGAATCGGTCAGTTTTTTAACTTTTAATCATACTCTCAATGCCGATGTTTCGATTTTATTTAAAATCTTTATTAAAGACATACAAACTTGAAACTTCGGCAATGAGAGTTTGATTGAAAGTTGAAGAAACTCCCTATTCATCTTTTGTGAATCAATGCATATATATATATAGTTAAAATGTGTCGCAGCTTCAGCATTCATGACTTTCAAACTAAGCTGTTCCAGTCTCCTGACAGTCTTACGAATAGAAGGTGGTAATTCCCAACAATTAGCAACAGTTTTAATAAAACTGACAGAATAACACAACAGACAAACATAACAATGCCAACATAATCATCGTCAGGTTGGGCTTTTAGTCTTACATTTTACAACATGTGGAAATTTTAAAACAATGAACAGTTTGTAATTAAACCTGCTAACTTTTATTTATATTCATTAGTTTAATTCCACATTTTTTGAACTGTTTCATTATTTTAAAATTTTTACATTTTGTAAAATGAAACACTAAAATCCCAACCTGACGATGACTATCGTAAAGTCGAAGCTTATTATGTTTGTCTGTTGTGTTATTCTGTCAGTTTTATTAAAACTATTGCTAGTCATTAAAGAGTTTCTAAAAAAGTGTCTCAATGTCCTTTGGAGAACTTATTTGGGAATTACCACCTTCTATTCGTAAGACTGTCAGGAGACTGGAACAGCTTAGTTTGGAAGTTGTGAATGCTGAAGCTGCGATACATTTAAATAAAATATGCCTCCAAGAAGATTTGCTGCCAACCTATATTAATATATATATATATATATATACAAGTAGGGAAATTCTAGTCAAGGGGACAGTAGTGTTAACATCGAAAGAAATAATAGCCACCTCCATATTCTATTGATATTAAAGAAGACATTGTGGAACTGTTGATCTCATTTAAAACTTTTTCATATTTAAATTTTATGCATCACCAAATATAACAAACGAGTGCTAAAAAGATTCCTTGTTGATATACTTGAACGCATAAAAGAAAGAAACATGTATAAGATGTACAGAAAACAGTACATTGTATGTTTTATTCTCGTTTCTAGTTAAATAACTTTTATCCTGATGTTGTAACGAGTTAACTTTATTGGACTAAGCCCTTTATTTAAAAACTATTTGATGTTGATAAGAATTAATAATTGTATTAATTATGAGGTTGAGTAACAGCAAATGTATAATGATATCTGTGGAGACAAGAGCATGAAGATTGAAATATTTCTTATCGTGATTAGTGCATTGAAAGGTGTTGATAATATAAGCCGACCTCCGCCGTGTTATTCCTAGTCGCCATGCCCTGATCCCTGATTAGCACATTGCTCCATTCCAGTTCGTGCTTCATTATCACCTCCTCAAACTTCTATCTAGGTCGATCGTTAACTTCTGTTTTAGAGCCTCATCCTTTCTTCTCCTTTTATTAATGGCTATTGTTATAAACCTGTCTGTATTATTAACAACCCAAACTGTTTAAATTAGTCCCCACTCCTCCCGTTTTCATCGTGCCCACGCGAAATTCCTATAAACCATGTATTATCTAGCTCTGTGTCAATTCCTTTGTTTCCATTTCATTTAATTTGTACTGAATCTAACGCTACAAATATTGTTGTAGAGTTTTGGTTTGACTAAACTTTTAATGATAAAGTAATTATATAGGGATATAGGGACTTCCAAAATTGCCATTTGTAGATAACAGTTTATAGGTAAAAGAAAAACATTTTGTATTTGTACAATGATAATGTTTTGGTTGATTGAACATACTGTTCAGTGGTACTCTCACCTGACAAATCGTAGCAGAAGCACAGTAAATATGAAACATCCAAAGCATGCAGACATAAGTGCTGAGAAATTTATGTAACATTAACCGAATGACAAATATACTCTACTATTATATATAATCTATACATATATGTATATTGTAGAAAGGCATTATCCAGTTTTTGCACTATTCTAGTATAATAGTTCATATATATGTTATTTTTAAAAATTTCAAGCTTCCAGCTATAAATGTTTTAAATTACTATGAATAGTCGGCTTTGACTTTGATTTTTGTATGAAAAAATAGCTAATTACTAATATATTTTTTCTCAATATACATTTTCAGCAACCTTATAACAGAGTACAGTAGGCAGGAAAAGATAACACTCGCTTAGAGTGAATTGATATACATGTTGGGAAATGGAAAAAAAAGTGATTTTTATTAAATATTAGAAAGCCATAAAATTTCCAGGATAATAATTCTATAAAAGATAAAAAATGTGAAATATAATTCAAAATTGAATTCATTCTTTGAAGAAAAATAAATGAAATTATCCCACATCTTAAATTAAAAATAAAAATTATTTTATCTCTCTTAAAACGAGATTTTTTTACATGTTTCTGATATCTTTCATACAAAATAGGAATAAATGGGAAAATTTGTTTTAAATATTCAATGTAGAAGGTCAGATAATCTATGTAAGGGACCCACTGGCTATTGGAACAAAATCCATATTCTTCTGTGAGAGATTATTTCGTAACGCTTTTCAAAAATATTATTACTGTTATAGTTATACTAATGATATTATATGTATAAGTGGTGTGATATAAAAAAAGAAGCATATATATTGATAAGTGGATCAATGAGGACTATCTGTACCACCTCCAGGAATGAAAGAGTAATAAACATCTCCCATTTAGACATTTATATTATGCCTAAATGGGACATCTTATATTATAAACACAAGAAGTTTGATATTAAGTTTATTCATAATAAAGTTGAGTCTAGGCCACTCGAGATTTTTGGTATATTGTTACCGAAAAAGTAAGTCAACCAACATGCCTGGAGCCACATTTAAAAGGCTTTTGTAGCTGGAGAACCGAGGTTTGGCCACACTGAGCTTTGTATTAGTGGGCCGGTAGAACAGAGTGCCTGATATTTCATTGAAAATTTCATCATGTTAATTGGAACGCTAGGCTATTAATTAGAGGATGAATTATCGAAACAGTTTATTAAAAAACTGTTTACTAGTTATACTTTGATAATTGAAACGTATCATAGTATTCATTTGTTTTATAAATAAAGGATGTTCTTCTAATTAAAGATTAGCAGAACAATGCGAATAACAGTGGTGCATCTGACTGCTTACATTTACCCTTTGTTACAATACCTTTCATCTCTTTGGCACCTGCTGCTGCAGTGGTGTCGAACCTATTCCCGCCGAGAACCGCTTTCATATAAAATATATTATATTTTATTAAGGTATGGTGAATAGGAGTGGTAAAATAAGTTAATAGCACCTTTATGAAACAATGAAAATCTATTTATTGAAGTAATTTTTACCTTACCTGAAAATATCAAAAACATGCATCGAAAAACCCAGCTTATAATATTTGGTTAGTTTTTCGGCTTTACTTCGTTCAGATAGTTCAGATAAGAAGACGGCGATAAAAGGCGTCTTTCAGACTCAATAATCAATAAAATGTAGTTATGCCATTGATTTGGTGTGCGTGTGGCCTATATGTAATGACACAGGGGACCGGTACTGGTCCGTGGCCTGGTAATTGGAACTCCTTTAATATCACTGAAGTGAAACCAATATAACCCTGTACGCTCAACAGATTACACCGAACGTATTATTTCGTTTGAAATTATATTTTTATTTAAAATTTTCTAATTACATAGTTTCTAAATAACTTGATATAGTTATATTTTATCAATTTTAAGGGTCCCTACCTCAAAATCTCCCAGCATTCAATGTAGTCTTAAATATGCTGCTGCAAGTAAAAATGAAACAGCTGATGATTTTGATCTTAAGATATCCCCTTTGCAAGCTCATTACTTTCTATATATATCTAGAAGACCAATAGGATTTCATTGAATGAAAGCTCCAGCCGTTTGCATGCCACAGTAGCATAATCTATTAAAAAAGAAGCAAGGTATGGGACATGAAGCAGCTGTGCATTGTACTCACATCCTGCTACCTGCAGTACTGAAACAGATCTGACATTCTCAGTAAAGCGATAGATGGAAACAAAGCGTTTTGTTTTCCTAAATATGAACTGACAAAGTACATAACATTGCGTTTATCTTAAAAAACATTGTTTTTGTTAGTGAATATGAATACATGGTTATTTGATTCATTGCAGTGAAATGTATAACTTTTTTTGTGGTTATTATTAGTAATGGTAATTATTATTCGAATTAATAATCTATGGTCAACACTATTAGTAGGTTAGGTTGCAGTGACATTTCCACTAGTGAACGAACACACATAGGCCGAAGATTGGACCTTTGTGATACTCGTACCATACAATGAACATTCTACATTGAGAACCCTAAATTTTGACAACTTAAGTGTATTTAGTGATTATATGGCATTGTATAGACTCGGGACTGACGGCTTAACGTCCTTTCCCAGGGACGAAACCCTCTAAGTAAGAAATTATTCTCTTTACATAATGAATTTCATTTAATTTCTGGAAATTGTATTTATTATGAGGTAGATGATGGTTGTGTAGCGTCTCACTCCAGAGTTGTTTTGAAAAAGGTAGAATTCAATTTATTCCTTAAAGTTCACTAATGATATATAACATAATGTTTTGCGAATTTTAAAAACATTAGAATTTTTAAAATTAGTATTATTTTTTAAAAAAGAATACTACTCTAGAATTACCTTTGGACTTAAATTTTTAGCTGTCTCATATATTTTATTACACTTTAGTAAAAATTGCGCTACTGCATGGCTGAGGACATGGATCTTGATTGACTCAGCCATTGTTCGCGTTGCTCTGTCCTACGGGTAGCATTTGAACAGAATAATCAGCTGGGATATATTCCATATTTTAATTACTATTTGATGAAAGATTCCAGTTGATGAAAGCCCATTGTGGCTTAATTAATACTAATCACTGGAGACCAGTTGTGGAAGTGTTAATAGGATCTCTGGCTGGATGCCAAGCAGGAAAACAAATATAATTTTTCAGTCCTTCCTTGTAATTGTATTGCTTCTTTCCCTTGAAGAAAAGTTTGATTCTTTCTAGTCCATTAATTTTCCTATTATATTTTCTTCTCGATTTAGAAACATCCGGGGGGGGGGGGGGGTAGACGAATTCTCAATACTGTAACGATTATAGTTGTATGTTTTATAATGATCATGTTTAAACGAAAACCAAAATGGTTTAAGTTGAACATAATTCTTTTGTATTACACTCAGTACTTTTGACTTACATGTACTCCACTTCATATAATCACAATTATGGGCATTTTGTCATTTGTAGAGTCGTGTACTAACTCGCAGCTGAAATCTAACAGGAAATGCATTTTTTTCGACAAGGAAGTTTTTATTAATTTTGATCATTTCTTTAGGATATATGGATGTTACAAGATTACAAGATATATGGATGTAAAAAACTCACACATAAATTCTGACATGACTGAGCTATTTATTGAACGATTTTTCATGACAGAATACATGGCTCGACATACATGGTAGATTTTTTTTCTTTTTAGTTAGTTCTCCAGACATTTGTGGGCCCATAGTTCATTGAGAGGTAGTGTCATTTGCTTGAATTCATTCTAGGGATACATTTGACGTATGATTACTTCTGTGTTCTCTTACTATTGAATGGTTTACTTGAATTAATTCTGTATTAAGTGAAGGGTGAGGAACTAGTTCACTTGTCACAAATAACCTCCGAACTCTTCATTGTTTAGTAGCGTTTGCTTGGATTATGAAACATTCCTTATTAACTAACTAAATGATGCAAAAATGATGATTATTTGTCAGTTTTCTTCATGGTCGGGATACGGGGATATCATGCATGATTGAGTCTTGCATGTGGGAGTGGACGACAAAAATGTTCAGTTCCAATGTTTTTCTCATATAATATCAGTTAGGAAGTTTTGAAAGATATATTTTTTTGTTTATTTATCACCTGTTCCCTTACATAGATTACAGGTATTCATATGCAAATTATAATAATATGAACAATTTTAATACAATATGGTCATTTATTAGCAAATAATTCAACTTAGAGAAATACAATACAAAAGGTACAATATATTTGATACTCAATATTAATATTATAAATTATGATAATTATATTATCAATCTTCTAGCAATTACTATTTTAGGTCTTATAATAATGCATAATTACAATTTTGGTTCAATTATAAGGCTTATTCTACAATTTGTCTTGTCTATAGAATTTATGAATTGAACTATATTTAATAAAATAAATAAAGGAACCCTTGAGGTAATACCATCGGATTGTATCAATTTAGCATTTAAAAAAAATAGAAATTTTTCCAAATCGTTTCCAAATATGACTTTTAGGTATAAGAATAGATTGTCCTATTTTTTTGTAGTATATACATTAATTAGTTATTGTATTGTTTTTAATTATAATTGATATTTTTGTACTTATTTATATATTAGCCGGAGTTGAGTCATAATACAACTTTTCTTCAGAGAAGTACTGAATTTTCCTTACTAGCTCGTAGATCTTGCTATTTTTTCCTTTCTATTTAATGAGTGAATCCTCTGTGTTTTACTATATATCTGTAAGTCATTTTACTAATATCTTTTTCTGTTCCTCTTGTATCTATTCGGATTGAATTCACTTTTGCATAACATAATTTATAGTTTATTATTCATTTAAAAGTGTTAATGATATTTTTTTTATCTTGGAGAGTGTGAAAGTTCAGAAAGAAGCCGTTGGTTGAAGGTTGGTTGCCTGATTTTCCTGTGGTTCAATGTATTTTCTTTTGTAGAAAGTAAGAAACTGATTATTTGATTTTTTTTTTCTAATCCTGTTGCTTTAACTTCTACTTCAGTTGTTTCATATTATAAATGTTTTCATAACCTGATTAATCAAGTAAGTAAAAAGAAAATTTTGTTGTTTTGTTTGTAACATAGTTATTCCATGAATTGTTTGGCGTAATTTTTCATTGTAGACTGAGGACAAAGTATAATTTTTGTAGCGATCATATGGTAAATAAATGTTTTTTGTCTAACAACCACAGTACGCTTTTTGTGGTGGCCAAGGTGTGCGTATTTTTGTTTAACACCCATGTTTTGTTACTGAGAGTGCCAAGCGCTTGTTGTTACCTATCCGAGTACTAACAGCTCCTAATGATCATTAGCGCTAACCGGTGTTTTAATCATGTCTACATTAGTTTGCTGAATATGGTATATAGGTAAGGTGTTACGGGTTTTGTGTTTGGCTTGTTTCAGCGATGTCAGTTATGGTACTGTAGTATGTAGCCTGGGCTGTGGGATTGATGACGGCTTTCAGTTGCTGCATGTCAAGGAGTCCGTGTTCAATGGAGGTGCCATTGAACATGAGCCATGTTGATTGTCGACGGTGATGATTGGAAGCGTGGGAAGTGTGTTCCAGCAGGCGCTAATGGGCCTTCTCAGCCCAAGTCTCGCAGTAACAATGGTGCAGGGAGCGCCGTCCTCCAACAGCCTCCTTGCTGCCTCCACAACGCACTGTCTTTGTTGCTTCCTACCGCGTCCAGAGACCCTCTTATTCATTCTCCCATATTTTTTATTTTATTTTCGATTTTTACTAGTACATGCATCCCTACCGTATACAGCTAATTAGCAAAATCTACAAAAGGATTACATACTTCAGACAAACACTGTTTCATATCAGAAGCAATCATAGTAAATTAGAGGTGTAGTTATCTTTAAACTGAAGAAGAGCATGAAGTATTATGAATGTATTGATATTTATTCTCACATTATTACAAGTGAATGAATGTCTTATATCCACAGTAGTAAATTATATTTATATTAGAAATATAGAAAACCATATCATACCTCCTAAGATGTTCTTGAAGTCGTTGGAGCGATTTCGGATGTTGTCCACCTTCGATCGCAACTCCTTCGAAGATGGAAAACGTCCGAAAGCGCTCCAAGGACTCCAAAAACATCTTACGAGGTATGACAGCTTACCTTATTTCTAATATAAATCATATTAACATCAGTGGTAGTAACAATATGCTTGTAGTAAATTATATGCTCTATTTTTAGATGCCTTGCTGTTGTAATATTTGTTATCTTCTGAAGTAACTACTGTTTTACTCACAGTCTAATTTCCAAAATTATCCATCAAGTTTGCGCTTGCGTTACTTTTGTAATATCATTAACGTTTGTTTTAACTATTTTAATTTTAATTAATTATAAATATATGTCCTTGAAATAAACACTAGTTTTAATAGCTAATAGCCTAATACTAAGTAAACTACAAGTGGTCATTAAGTACATGTACTTGTATTATAATCGCGAAGATGGTCGACTTTCAGATATTTTTTTTTTATCGTTGACACTTCCAGGCTCTTCACCCTTTCCGTGGTATTGGGTGGCAGAAGCATGGTTATGTGTTACCTCTCATCCTTTTCAGTTATTGACGAGCCGTATTACTGGCTTGATTCTACATCAGGAGTCCTGAATTTGTTTTATGAATGTTTATTAGGTTGGGAATCTTTAACAAGTACATGATTTCGCACAGGTTTAGGCCATCGATGTTATAACCATTTCGAGAAACTGCTTGAATATCCAGTTCCCGCATAAAAAATGTAGGACTTCCCTAGATTCAAACCAATAGAAGGCTTACTAACATGTAGACCTCAGCTGTCCCTCCACGCAAGTCCAAACCGGTTTTACCATTAGCTGATATCAGAGAATGAGGGACACAGGATGAATCAGTAGATCTAACAATGAAAAGTCATCAGCATATTCTTGTAGGGTTTGATCTGCTCTGTATTTCTTAACTCATTCTTTAGTAAGTAATCTTTATTGAGTTTAGTCATTATTAACCTTGAGGTGGAAGACAATATTTAATAAAGAGCTATAAGACATTAACGAAAATGACGAGTTTCAAGGAAATGCCTTTTATTGGGTGTCAAGACGTGGACCCTATCCGCTTTCTCTACAACATCTACGTCTCCTTTATATCTCATAAATAAATAATCAGTCTCGGCCTGCCCACCGCGCCCGCTTTCCAATCTCGACGACTTCGACAACCCACTTTCACTCCTATCTGACACTAGACAAGCTTACCCCAGGAGATACTTGAGCATAAATGGGCCTCGGTAGCGGTCAGTAGCCTTTAAACCTCACTCAATTCGCCTTGTTTAATTTCCTTACACTTTGCGTAGTTGTGATCCTCATCCATTCTTCACACTCCCTCCAAGTATCTTAGCATAAGTTCCTTTTAACACAATCATTCATAATTATTTGTTTACTTTATAAATAAACTAGCAAACGTACCCGTCTTTGACGGAATCAAAAATTCTATAATACTTGGTATTCCAAAATATCAATTATAGTATTATACTAATACTACAATTAGAAGTTATAGAATAGTAGAAAATACCATTATTAGTACAGTGCTAAACAAATGCCTCTGTATACAAACATTAGATTTTAAGTTAGACACAAATCTACAATCAATGTTTCAGCTTTATATGTCTTATGGTGGCAATATTTTGTGGACAAACCGACAGACAGAAATTATTCTAAAGGTACATGTGGCTACTGTGAAGTATGAAACGTAAAGAAAACTTGAAATGAGTTAGTTCTAATTAACGTGCTCCCAGTCAAAAGCCAGCACGGAAGCCACTGGGCTACTCTGGTTCCATACCTTACTTTATTACCAGTGTTTATATTACGCAAATAATAAATTAAAAAAAATATTTTTGTTGTATTTATCAAAAATTCTATTATACTTGGTATTCCAAAATATCAATTATAGTATTATACTAATACTATAATTAGAATTTATAGAACAGTAGAAAATACCATTATTACTATAGTGTTAAACAGATGCCTCTAAATACACTACATTAGCTGTCTGTCCTTCAGGTTTATGGTAGAAGAAAGAGTTGAAACCTCTGACCCTTGAGCAAGTAAACTACATTTGACCATGTGAGAAAAACTTGGTTTCGCTACCTTGTATTCCTGCGTTAGATAAAGTCTCCCTTTGCGACTTAGTTAACGTCATTGCGAAATAGACTCTGACCCGACTTTGCAATCAATTCAACGTAAACAGACAGTGGCTCGGAATCAATGATATGTGTGGTATACACACAGACTCCCCAATACCACATCCAGTCATTAGGTCCGCCTCTATGGCATATCTGTGTAGAGCACGAACTCAGAGTCGTGTCCCGTTGCACAGTTTTGGGGCACTCATGTTTCGTAACATGAAATTTGTTACTGCTACTAAATTGCAGCATGATTGGTTCTCCTACTTTAAGTTTTTACTCATGAGCAGGCAGTCTAGGAGAAATAAATTCACGGTCAAGAAATTCAATTAGATAATGAACTGCTTCTTCATCACTAATCCAATCTCTTTACTGACTTGTAAGGTCTTGCCTCGGTATGATATAGCGTAAGAACTTGTTTGTTGATTTTTCCTCCCTGTTCATATTAAGAGTTGAGAATTGCTCGTTTACAAAACATTTATTCTCAATAGATAGTACATCCTTAACTCTGTGAAACACCATTTCAATGATGTCAAATACGCAATATATTCATATGCTCCAATGAAATTAAAATCAACTAACAATACCTACTTGCCACACCTGTGTATTTTCAAAACAAACTTGTCTGTGAAGTTAGGAAAATACGCTTAATGCCCTATAACTTCGTTTCTGTACTTAATTATGAATCTATTTAGAGCTCATATTTTAAGTTAGGCATACACAAATCCAGTGTCAAAGTTTCAGCTCGCCATGTCTTATGGTGGCTGCGTTTACTTGTGACAAACGTTTTTGCTTTAAACGTCCATAACTTCACTTCTACGTTGAATTTCCAAATAATTCAGAGCCTATATTTTAAGTTAGACCTACCCAAATCTACTGTAAAAGTTTCAGCTTTATATGTCTTATGGTAGCTGAGTTTACTTGTGACAAAGTTTTGCGGACAAACCGACAAACCGACAGAAATTTTTCTAAGGGTGGATTCGGTTTCTCCAATGTATGAAACGTAAAGAAAACTTGAATTGAGTCAGTTCTAAGCAATGTACAGACAAAATCATTATTTTTTTTATATAGATTAGGTAGATCCCCTATGGAATGGTATTCAGTCGATGACTTGCTACTAGATGTTTTACCGTGGAAAAAAATCAGTTTCGAATTTTTAATGAATTTTCTCATTCTGAAGTCTCCTGAATTTATTTTTGATATTTTTAGAATGACGTCATGATGTATGCGGGTGAGAGAATACCTCATGTCAAAAACTATTCCTAATTGTCAATCTACAATCTTAAAATTTCTATTGACATAAGTTTATTATTAACTGATAATAATTTGTCAGTTTTGGAGCATTTCAAAGGATAGTGAAGGACGACTATGAAATCCCACTTTTTTCACTTATCTGATTTGTTATCGTATTTTTTAAAGCCTCAGATATCAAAATAAGTAATGCATTAAACGTATTACGACATGAATTGCCAATTTAAATTCTTTAATTCATGTATTTTTTTTTAAAAAGCAGAGAACACACAATGGAAGAAAAACGTGCCATTATTGATATTTCTATTTTGAGCTACAGTTCGACGTCAGGAGGGATTAAAATGGAAGTTGAAAAATAATACAGAGTCGATTGGTTCTGTGTTTATATATATAATTAGGGAGCACATTTTCTCAAATACATACTTCATTGAATTCCTTTTGTACCAATAATGTAGTTAATCTTTTCCTTAACTTTTCAAGTTTTCTTATTTGATATTTCCAAAACTGATGTATAGAGAATATCAATTATCCAAAGCCATATTTCTAAATTGAAGTCATTATAAATTCACTATAAATTATATTTCTTAATTTATTCATCATTACACGCAAAACACTAAATTAACTTATACTAACTTGCCTGCGTTTCAGTACACATTGAAAACATTTATTTAGTATAATCTGGATTTTGAACTGTCAGAATGAAACTACAAGAGAAGATGAAGAAGAATTCTTGTCGACGGACAGAACCGTTTATCTGACTTCGTCTTCTTTTTTAGGTTCTTCCTGATGACGAATTGTTGTTCGAAATACTTATCATAGTAGGTATTTTGTTCTATTGTGTGTTATTTGTAATATAAAAGTTTTCTTTTTCATAATTCTTGATTTATTGCCACTGATCTGGTTATTCTGTTATTGTTAATCTTTTTTATTGTTAACATTCAAATGGTTATTTGAAAAGCAGTTATGGAAGAAATTTAAAAAGAAGTCGAGGGAATTTTATTATAAGTTTCTTACTTTTTTTATATATCTTATTCCTTTTTTCACATACCAAAAAATTGATTGAATATTTAGTACTCAATAAACTAACAATATATTTAGCCCTTAACAGGTGAAATTATTCAGTTGATTGCAGATTAAGAAATGGGTTTCTTATGTAGAACGCTGCATGATTGATGTTAGTGGGATAATCCGTAAGCATGTAATATGTTGAACAAAGATTGTTCTCAGGATAAACAAGAACCGTGAAATAATTTCTTTCCTATTCATAATTACATTAACTAAACATATTTAGTAGTTAAAAGTATCGTTGATTTCGTATGAACTGCAGGACAGCTTAAATAACACTAATATCAAAAGTAAGTGTAGCATGTTATAGAAAAAGTAAAAAGCGTTTTACAGATATTGTATAACTTTGTTTGTTTTTTTTTTTTTGCTTATCAAATGGTTAGTTTTTTAAAGCTATTCCACAAATGAATTCTACATTATAGAAGAGAACAGGAGGAACGCTTTTCTGAAACTTTATGGTTCTTTTAAGTTAGGCTAGAATGTGTGTGGTTTGGAGGTTAGTACGTAGGATATTTTGGGGGTCTGTGTCCAGTTTTAGATTCTAGCCTGTAAAATGTTAGCAGGATTATATTTAATGTCAAAGTTGTGTTATAAAAACAAAACGGATGTCCATAACGTATAGCTCTCAGACGTGACCATATGGTTTACTGACCAGGCAACGAAACATCAGCAAATCAGGTCTGGCATCAGCTTTTTCTGACCAATAAAAAACATACTGAAGGGTAACACTAATTTTTTAATTTATCTTGCTGGATATGTTTGGGGCCACCATTTTGTCTGAATCCAACATTCAATCCATTCAACATTCAACATATATATGATCAAACCACAATATGAAATGGGAAAACAAGACTAAGATCTTTCAACCGGGACAAGTGGTCTTCGTCAGAGTCGAAAACCCAACTCTGACGAAGACTGCTTGAATCCTTGATGCAGAATATAATTTTGTTTTTTCTGAACAATGGACAATAAAAGAATAGTTGTTCATGAAATATTAAGTTTTATGTGATGAATTTTTTTTTGGTCTGTTTTTATGGATATAATTATAAGACATTTTTTTTACATTTTTATAATTTGTTTGTCATATTTATAATATTGTGTATAACATTTTTTATTGTCAATTTGTTCTCTACGGATCCCCAAATGACATTAGGTGGTTCGAATTATCTTACATCATAATTCAGTTTGACCCTGAAAATGTTTTAGATAGGTAAATTGATTGTAGGTTCAAGAGTTTTAACATCTTGGTACTGAGCTCTCAGACAATATAAGTATTTTGGCAGATAATTAGGCAACTATTTAATTTAAACAACACATTTTGGCATTGCCTTTCTTATCTTCAAAAACTCTTAACTTTTATGTTATAAAGTTTTGTCTTTGCAACCCCCCCTTGCCCCCCCCTACATTTTATTTTTTAAAAAAGTAAAAAAAAGAAAGGTTATTGGAATTTGTTTTTGGAAACTATTAAGTGAGAAAAAAAAGATGTTTTGAATGAAACGATGAAGTTAGAGAAATAAGACTAGCAATTAATATCGTGGGAACATAAAGGAAAATAGCTTGAAAACTCTTCAAGGTAGCCGTACGACTGGGAGATAAAAACTAGAGCTGCAAGCTCAATTCAATTTAAATTCACATCGAAAAATATTTCATCCAGGAATTTTATTTGCAACATTTAGTTCATCAAAACATTTAGTTGTGGGATCTGATTGATTTATCATTGGAAGCTATACTCTATCTCAGCAAGTTGGGTACAACAACTGGTGTATTTAAGTTTATATAAGTTTTTATATACTTTAAAAATAAAGGACCTAGAAGTATTTGTATTGGAAGTCCTAAATTTTGCCAAACTGAAGTGCATTTCGAGAAGGGATTTTTAACGAGTACCTGCATCGTACAGGCTCGGGACTGATGGATTAACGTCCTCTCCGAGGGACAACGTACTCAGATTTATTCACCTCCCGCGTGAATAAATTGAGGACCAGTGGGGATCGAACACCGGACTACTAGCCCAGAGGCGAGTACGTTAACCACTGAGCTAACCTGGCCCCAAAGTTTTGTGTTAGTTATTTATTCAGTGCGTCTAGCTATATCACAATAAGAATGTAGTTTTGATATATGTGTGATATTTAAAGTTAATTGGCAGGTTGTCTAATAATTAAAATTAGTGAAATTTTAAATATTAGTGTAGTTTTATTTGTGAAAGAGAAGTTACAGGCTATTAAAAGGATGAATTGAGCTTGCTTAACCGAGCATTCTAATTGCAGGCTGTTTCGTATCCATGTGAGAGCTCTATGTATAGCATGTCAAGCAGGGGCGGCCATTCCTGCCTGCGTCCTCCTTCAAATGACGTGCTCATTTGTAGTTGCACAAAGTTTACACCATTCTGATGCAACTGTCTTTTCTCACAAATGTAGCATAATCATCCAGGATTTTGGGTGAAATAATTTATTGGATCATGATTTTATATTATCAAGTAAATTCCAGTCATTTTCTGTCTTTTTATTCATTTTGAAAAAAAGGAGTAGAAACGCTACTCCTATATGATGAATATGTAATCCCCTGAGAAATGTTCACGGTGTTTTTCTTTGTACTTATGATATTTTATTTGAAATACTTCACAGGTTCAAGGAGTCTTTATTTCTAAAGTATTGTATTAACTTGCTACAGTGGAAATCTTACTCTGAACATTGATCTGAAACCTCAACTGATGTTTATATGACGTATAAAGAAAAGTTCTTTGAACATTTTCGCGTGGTATTAAAACAAACACGGACTTTAGGGATGATTACAAAACACAAGAAAAACACAGAAAAACACTGACAAAGATATTTCTACATTTGGATATCCCTCGTCATCAGAAAAAGGTTTTCATTCCTTTTGAGATGGACAAATTACTACACTATGAACTTACTAGTTTTCAAATATAGTCTGGTCACCATGCCGAAGAGGAGAGGAATGAGAAAGTAAAAAATGTAGTAAAAAAAGGTCTAAAATAAATTAAAGTAAGTAAAAATAATACCAAAGAAAGAAGAAAAGAAATTAAGACATATAAATAAAAAGAATATTAGAAATAATGATAGTTTTAGATCTATTGAAGAATGATTGATATGGCCGTAATAGTTTATTTAATGGTTTATTTAAACCATGTATGTAGCAAATTATGAATGTGGGAAATAACTTGTATGGCTTTTGAAACAGAAGCTCCAGACCTTTTATCGCTTTGGGAAACTGAACGCTTTGGGGCCTGTTTCTCGAAGGACCTCTTTTATTTTTCTAACTAGTTAATCAAATTGTGGGGTAGGTTTTCCATAAAACACAATCAGGTTTGAGATTTTCTCAAATTCGAAGATTGATTCCTTGCGAATTTTGTTTAAGACGTTGGGCGTAGTAACTTTAATGATTTCTCTTTTGGCTGTTGATCCGTTTGGAAAGTTGAAAAGCTTGTTTTGAGGGACTGCTTAGGGGCAAATGTACACTATCGTGACGATTATTTGAGCTCCAGGCGGTAGTCCAGATATATTAGGCTACTGGGTAGCTCTGGGCGCACTGGTTCCACTGCACCTCCTTCCCATAACGGATCTTCCTCGTTTACTAGACCGTGCTAACGTTTACTGCATCCGCTCATTCCGCAATCCCAGCTTCATTAATTCATTTATTAATTAAAACCTTTTACACTACCCTAACATTTATTTTATGGAAATCAATTCCTAAAGATAGATCTTAACAGTTTTTGGTAGCATTTTTCGTTCATTGGTATTCATTCATGCATTCGTTCGAGTTTATTCCTTGATTTTTTTAAAAATATTTTGCATACATACCAGATGATATGAACAGATTTGCTGGCCATAGTATTGTTAGTTTTCATATTAAACTTTTTTTGTGTGGAGACGTAATTTTTGAAATTCCCTAGTACGAATATTTATTTAAATCCCTTGATATGTGTTTATCTAAATCCTGTTAATTTCATTAGCAATCCTTTTTTCCAAGATATATTGATATCCTCAACTTAAAAAATGTTGCTACTTTATGAAATACTTTTTTTGTGTTTGAAAAGTAATTGATGAAACGTTGATTATTTATTCAGTATTCAGTGCTACCTCGTCATATTCGTTCTAGATCGAACTCGCAAGTCGATTTGCTCGTATGTTAAGTCAATATGCCCACATTAAATAACTGCATATCACATTTCCAGTACCAAAAATATCTATCATAGCTCTTAATATTTTAAAAAGGTACGCTATTAATTGATTATAATATTTACAAAAAAAATGTAATATAATGAATTATAATATTTATTATAATAACAGAACTCGTAATTAATGTTAAATTTAATTACAGTTAAACATGATAAAACGGACGTCTTCCAAAGAATTCATGAAGTATCCAGGAGGGAATTCAGTTTCATCCTCGTGCCCTTTACTCCCTGTAGAAGGATGTAAACTATTAAAGCATAACCTTTGGCCCTTTCATCAGATTTATAATAGATTAAAGGAGGGAAACAGTTGATAACATGATATTTTAATATTTCACTAATGAAAATAAAGTATTTAATAGCTCCAATACTTTGGAGTCCGGTGGTATTTATAAAATTCCGTGCAAAAATTGCCATAAAATTTATATTGGTCAAACTGGTAAATCATTAAAGACACATGTAAAACAACACCAATACAACGTAAGTAGATAGGAAAAAAGTAGTGCCTTATTCTTGCATATAAAAAATGAAAATCATCATATTGATTGGACAGGAGCTAAATTTATTACCTATGTAAAATCAATATTCTTAAGGAATATTATTGAATCGCCTCTAATTAAATTTAATAGATCAAATATTATAAACATTAGTAACGGTCTCTTCAAACTTGATACTTTCGTTACGAGGGCTATAGCCTCTTCTAAGAGGGTTGACACCTAGCGGATAGTTTTTTACTCTTTCTTACTGTACTCCTTTGTTCCCCCAAACATCCCTTTCTGGACATTAGTCCTTTCCTGTGCTTTCACCCTTTTAAAATACCACTCTTCCCTCCCACTCATTTCAACCCCTCACCAGATCTTCTCTGCATCTAGTGTTTCAGTTAGGTTTTTGACTCTGACGAAGACCGCTTGTTACGGTTGAAAGATCTTAGTCTTGTTTTCCCATTTTCTAATTGTGGTTTGATCATTGATATAATATATATATATATATATATATATATATATATATAAAGTTAATGTTCTCACTGTTTAATATATATATATATATTATATATATATATATATATATATATATATAATGAGGAATGGAGTAGTGAGCAAGGACCATAAAATTTAAAGGAATAAAGAGTAAGTTTTAAAATATATCCGGAGAGGGAGATCGCTATTTTTGAGGTTCTCGACTGTGTAGGCTCGCGGTTGCTAATCCCACACGAGTCTGCCAGCTAATGACAGCCGCGATGTTGCGGGTGCTATGGGTATGTCGGACACAGAGACAGGTCAGTCTGGCTGGGTCAGACATTCTCCTTACTTTCCCTTCACTCTCCACTTCCCAGACCCAACTCTTCCTCTCTTGAATTCCCTATCACAATACTGAGAACTGCCTTACATCTTGTGAACCAAAGACTTGTTTTGTAACATTCTTCTTTTTGCATCGTAACTTATTTAAGCAACAGTACAGTATGAATATAAAACATTTATTACTCAATCTATTAAAGATCTTAGTAGTAAAATAAACGGAAGATTAATTTCTCTCATTTCAATTTAAGTGTACAGATATGACAGATAAATACTCAAGTAGTTTTCTGATCTGTGTAGATTAAGACATTTAAGAAATTTGTTCTATTCATTTTTGATGTAATTTTTCAAATAATTAATTCTTGTTTTGAAGAAAAACTAGAGTAGTTAATATTAATTCATGGTTAATAATTATAATTATTTTGTCCTCATAAAGAACTATTTTTGTTTTCTTCGTTCCGATTAAGCTGTTTCTTTAGTTCTTTAGACATCGCTGGGTCCAGATTCTGAAGGGTAGTATATTAATCATTATGAATGAATGAGTCACCCTTATGAGAACTGAAAAAGGTCTTTACTAATATTTAACTGTCTTTGACTTAAAACTGTTCAGCAACAAAAATAATACCCATTTAAAATACGGTGAACCTAGTCTTCAACTTCTTTGCGCTGAAAAAAATATACACGATGGTTTGTCCTTTCATTTAAGAGTAGGAAAAAAGAGTATATAAGTGTATATAGAGAAGATGTATTAAGCATTGAAAAGTTTAGTGTCCCTAGTTGGCTTTGTATGGATGTGATGCTGAAGTAACATCATGGAATAGGTGAATAGTGGAAGAAGGTTCAGAGATAAGTCGATGTTGAGTAATAGTTCAGATGAAACTTATAAACAAACTGGCAGAGTAAGCAGAGGGCTGTTTTAGTGATAAAGTGGAAAATGTGGCAACATTGATTGAGAGAATTGTTTTTCTATATTTCTCAGATGTTTAATTAAATTTTATGTACTTAGACATTACGTACCAAGGCTCAAGTTTTTAAAGAAATAATTTACCCTGACATATATTTATTACGAATAAGAATTGTTTTTAGTGTGTCTGATATATTTGACAGTTCATTATCATATGCTTCAAGTAAAGGGAAACTTTCATATTTCGAGTGAATCATTCTATTTCATATTCACAGTGTATGCGTCATTCAGTGATAATATACAAATACCAGTTCATAATAGAATATAAGCACATGAGTTGACAGAATGCCTATAGATACTACTGAATGTTGGAGTTGAAGTGTACTTCTGTAAAAAAGAGTATTTAGGAAAAGTAAAGTGCAATAATGGCGTTCACAAAAAATGGTTTAGTGATTATCATGTGATACCAATGATTACAGTTTGAATCAGCAATTTCTTACCATTTTTTGGCATGGTGCAATCTTTCCATCAGTAAGGACTTAAAGCGAGGCAAAAGGTAAAAAGCTGGGACTCAAGTGTTTGTAGGATACCGGGTCTTTATTAAGGATACAGTTTTCAATATACTCGACTAAAGTACAATTAGAATCTGTAAGTAAAATCAATCTATTTGAGTAGAATATTCCGAAATGATAAAGAGAGCCTGTCATATGCTTGTTGAATGATCTACTAACCCTACTACTACTGGTACAAGTGCTGTTAGAAGTAGAATATTAGAATGGATACCTACAATTTATTGCATAAGTATAAGATGTAAGGAGCAGCTGAATTCATTGGCGTGCTGGTCGTCAGTTTGATGCTGATTGCGATAAGCCTCTTAGGCATTGCACTCAGATAAGAAATTGATGTCACCATGCAAAGCTTCCTTTATGGTCTGTGTTCGTGTCAGCTATGTATCACATATATCTTTACCCTTTAAAGGGTAGAAAGTACATTTTATTTGTTAGTTGGAACTCCCTTGTTATGAACAAACCATATTACCTGGTGTCTCACTCAAGTTTATTAGGGTAATGATTTTTAAAGGTTATCGGACATGGCGTAAGCTCGGGACCGATGCTTAACGTCCTTTTCCAGAGACGGTGTCATACAATTTCACAGGCCCCGTTCGAAAAATCTATGGTTTGTTGGATCAGCATTTTTGTACCTTCAGTCTTCAGTACTAATGACGAACACGGTATCACTTGAATGCATCTATCCCCAATTCAAACGTGAAAGACTAAATGTGAAATGTGTTAGACCAAATGTGAGATGTTTGAACCAAATTCCTAGTCTTTGTCCGAGTCACACCTAAACAGAAACAATCGCAAAAACTTGTTTTGGCTTGTGAAGTGAAATAGAGGCTTTCTCTCAACATTTCTAAAAAATTTTTGACAAAAACTGTTACAGGTTGAAGAGCTTTAATAATTGTTTAGAATTTAGGACATTGTTTATCCGTTAATTCATGCATTGAAAACTTAAATATAGTGAACTATATACTTTTTTAAAAATTCTTTAGACTTTAGACTGTTTTGTGGTACTACATTTATGATTACAGCGAAATATTTTCTCATATATTACAATAAAAAAATGTTATCCTTGTGAGAACAGTGTACAATTCTTAGTTTTTCTCATTCTTGTTTTAAATACTTTTTGACCTCTTTTTGAGTAGTACAATTTTTTTTCATCGATAGAAAATAAGATGGATTGAATGAGACATGTAAATAATGAGAGAGAGAGAGAGAGAGAGAGGAGAGAGAGAGAGAGAGAGAGAGAGAGAGTTAAGAGTGATTAAGGAGGCAAGTAAGAGGTGGTGGAAAATGAGAATAAAAAATATAATCCGGTCTAAAAGTTACTAACAGTCAACATTTCTACTGGACAGTAAAGAAACACACTTCTTACAAGCAGTATGAAATAAGTTTTTTCATTTGCTGTCGTAGGTCCATTAAGATTGTTTCTTATTTCAGCGTCATTCATTTAAAAGTCATTTAGTTTTTGTAGTTTATTTTAGTAAATTTAATACATTTATTTTACCGTTTCGTCGTCTCTCTTCCTACAGTAATACTTCAAGATCTTCCTTTGTCTTTTTTTCTGAGTTTAGTACCATTATTAGTATCTGACAGGAATAGAATATATTTTACCCACAATAAACAGTACTTCACCATTGTTACAGTGATACTATGTGGCTGTACTTGATTATTAAGTTCATAATATGCTGTTAATACGAAGTAAGTGATTTTCAACTACATGTTGAAAGAAAATGTAAGTTTTACATTTTAACTTTATTTCCAACATTATAATAGCATGTTTACTTTAATTTCTGTAGATGGTGAATGCTGTAATACTAAATGATGTTTTAGACTGTTCCAAAAAGTTTTATGTGTTTAGTACTTCGATTCATGCAGTGTAATCCTGGTAGTTATTGGTTGATGCTTGAAAAGGAAAAATATCCAACCTGTGTCGGGGCTGTAAGTTATATATCAGAGATGCCTTTTCATACTGTCCATACTGATGGCTTCATCGTTTTCATGCTGTTCTAGATGGAAAGTGTCGCTTACTGGTTATTTGAAATCCATTTTAGGCATGAGCGAGAAACATAATTGGTTGATTTTTCATCCAAACAAGTAATTTTTGCCCAAATCAAGTTTTTAAAACAGATCTTTATAAGTACCTGACATCTTCAGGCTCAGAACCGACGGTTTTACGTTAGTTGCGTTTTTTTTCTGAGCAATAGCGTGTACAAGATTGTCTTATCTCCCACATAAAATTTTAGGGTCATGGCCATGATTATGAACGTCTGAAACTAACGGCGAGGATGCGGACCACCATACCTCCATGACTCATGCATCAGCGATGGCTGCTAATGGTGTGATGCATGGATGACTAAGAGATGCACACAATGTCCTGTAACTAATGCATGCTTGTGCATGGATATCTCGTAATAGCCTTTAATATCATCTTCATCTCAATTCAATCCACGTTTCTCAAGAAAGTTGCATTGTCCCGTGTTTTCTCTTTTTCGGACTATTTGTCCAATTTTGACCTAAACAATATTGGATTACAGTTTTTGTTTGTACCAAAATGGAGTCCTGTTTTATTTCTAGTATATGACACAGAGCTGTGCTGAATAAAAATATTTTTATTGGAGTATAACTTTTACTGTGGTCGTATTGTTTTGGTCAGTATGAACCCTTGAAAGAGTTTGTTATTTCATTTCATCAGTTAGGCCAGAGTCCTAGCTAGTGTACCAGTCGCAGTTCCATCTCTTGACTTTCCACACATTACGATTAGTACAAATGTTAATAATTTCTGATAACTCTCATACCATGGACTGTAAATATAATCCTCACATAAAATATTATCACTCAAGAGTTATTGAAATTAAACCTCAAATAGTTTAAATAAAAACAACAGCAATTTTTCTATATTTAGTTTGGTTTCTCTATGTTTTATTAAAAATAAATAGGTTAATAAAATTGTGTTGTGTGTTTATACTAAAATACTCGAACTTATATTTTAGTATTACACCTTTTATTATACATTGTATATAAATCAAAAGAAAACACAAGTGTCTGTTTAATGGTTTTTATGACTCTCAATCAAGTTATGAAATGTCTATTAAATAATTTCATATGTTATAGTTTTTATCGTACTTATCTTTGTTCCATTATCACTGATGATAACCTAAAATTATTATCAAATTAAATAAAGACGTTTAAATAATAGCATCTTCTCCAAAAACCCTGATTTGTTGATCAGCATGTCAAAATCATTTGTAGAAAAGATCAAGATGGCTTTAGCTCGCGTGGTAAAGTGATTGCTTACCCCAAGCCATGAATGTTTTATATATTGCTGGGAACTCCTACAAGATTGAACATTTCTTCTGTTTGTGAGTAGAAATTTGATCAATATACCGCTAGCAAATGTCTGATGCTCCTGTATGTTTTCTGAGAGCACTGCACTTCCTTTATGCTGATGAGTTGATTTTGAATCAAATGCAATCCATTTGAGATTTTTATATAGAAAGACAAAGAAATATGAAAAGTAAATACCAGTCTTGCAAAAAAATAAGCCAGCTAAGACAACGGTCCTTTTAATCGTTTACGTCTGCTGTTTTGAGACATTCAGTCATTGACAGAAAACATGGAAGAAATCTGTTTCTGAACATTATATATGTCAATTCCAATTGCAAACCGATGTGGTCCGAAAAGAGAAGATACTTCATTTTATTTTTTATATCAATATTCATAAGGTACTTTACTGTTAAAGTTAGCGGCTCACCTGTATTTAGCACTTTTGTGCTGATGTTTTCTAGTCTCCTAACTAGTTCGTAGTGGGTAGAACACTTTAAGATCGGTAAAACTAATACTATTAAACAAAAGACTGTAACTAAGGTTAACAAGTTAGTTAAAATTAAAAACACGAGCTTTTGGTTTACATGAGCCATCATAGATAAACATTTTTTTACTTAATGATGGCTAATCTAAGCCGAAAGGTCGTGCTTTTAATTTTAAGTACTTGTTAACCTTACTTATACTGTTTCCTTTAATAGTATTACTTTTAAAAATCTACTTTTAAAAAGTGTTTTAAATAGTGTTTAGTGTTTCACCTTTACATCTGTACGACCATGTCTTTACCTGAACTCTTGAAAATACCTTTGACTCACCGCAAACTAGTTAGGACACTAAAATGTTATACAGTCAGTCGTTTATAGCGATAACTCATTGCACCACACTTGGAAGTATTATTTTTTATTAAAAAAATCCTAGTAGAGTAATATAATGACACTTAGTGAACTCTTAACCTTTTTGTAGAGGCATTCTCGATCAATATAGCCCATTCCTTTACCTTGTCAGGCAAGGAGTTCATTCACTGTGGTTGCAGAAATGGGTCGCGTATCTAAATTATGTAGGATAGATAGTATTCTTTAAGTTCACTGATAGTATTATGAGTTCACTGATTTAATTTTGTGAAAATAAAACTAATCTGTTATTTACAGTTTTGTAAATAAATGATGATAGATTTGATTGTCCAGTCATTGTTGCAAGCAGTAAAGAGGTTTATACAGGACTTATGTATCCTATGTATTCTTATGTAGTACGCCTATGTACTATTTCATTTGTTCATCAAACGAACACTCTCCCAATATACCGATTACTTTCTTTACTCCATGTTGTTTTTAATATATTTTCAATTCAATTTTTTATATATCTTTATAATATTTCAATAAATTTGTTAATCATTTTACCATTTAAAAGTATAGATTTCAATGAAAACTAGTAATTTAATTATTATTTTTATAAATAAATTAAAAAAATGGTCCTATTTTATTATTTTAAAGTTAAAAGATGATACTTTCATTTTTTTCTAAAAGCACTAAGCAGTTGTTTTTAGAAATACTTAGTCTTTGGTACTGATAAACTTGAGGATCAATTCACCCAAATTAACTATTTCTTTGTTAACTATCTTGTTTTATAATTAACTAGCAAACGTACCCGTCTTTGACGAAATCAAAAATTCTATTATACTTGGTATTCCAAAATATCAATTATAGTATTATACTAATACTACAATTAGAAGTTATAGAATAGTAGAAAATACCATTATTAGTACAGTGCTAAACAAATGCCTCTGTATACAAAGATTAGATTTTAAGTTAGACATACACAAATCTACAATCAATGCTTCAGCTTTATATGTCTTATGGTAGCAATATTTTGTGGACAAACCGACAGACAGAAATTATTCTAAGGGTACATGTGGCTACTCTGAAGTATGAAACGTAAAGAAAACTTGAAATGAGTTAGTTCTAATTAACGTGCTCCCAGTCAAAAGCTAGCACGCAAGCCACTGGGCTACTCTGGTTCCATACCTTACTTTATTACCAGTGTTTATATTACGCAAATATTAAATTAAAAAAAAATATTTTTGTTGTATTTATTTATAATACATTTGCACTACTCTCATCGGCGAGCAAGCAAGCTACTGGCTACCCTGGCTAGACCCTTTTACTTCATTACCATTTTTTATATTATCCACATTTTAAATTCAAAAAAATATTTGTTTGTTACATTTATTTGTAATACATTTGCACTACTGTCATCGGCGATCACGCAAGCCACTGGGCTACTCTGGTCCCATACCTTACATTATTACCAGTGTATTTATTAAGCAAATATTAAATTAAAAAAAAGTTTACAGTTATATATAATGCATAGCAAACGTACCCATCTTTGACGGAATCAGAAGTTCCGTCATTTTTGGTATTCCAAAATGTCATTAGAAATTATAGAACAGTAGAAAATACCATTATTACTAAAGTGTTAAATAAATGCCTCTAAACACACTACATTAGCTGTCTGTCCTTCAGGTTCATGGTAGAAGAAAGAGTTGAAACCTCTGACCCTTGAGCAAGTAAACTACAGTTGACCATGTGAGAAAAATTTGGTTTCGCTACCTTGTATTCCTGCGTTAGATGAAGTCTCCCTTTGCGACTTAGTTAACGTCATTGCGAAATAGACTCTGACCGGACTTTGCAATCATTTCAACGTAAACAGACAGTGGCTCAGAATCAATGGTATGTGTGGTATACACACAGACTCCCCAATATCACATCCAGTCATTATGTCCGCCTCTATGGCATATCTGTGTATAGCACGAACTCAGAGTCGTGTCCCGTTGCACAGTTTTGGGGCACTCATGTTTCGTAACATGAAATTTGTTACTGCTACTAAATTGCAGCATGATTGGTTCTCGTACTTTAAGTTTTTACTCATGAGCAGGCAGTCCAGGAGAAATAAATTCAGAGTCAAGAAATTCAATTAGATAATGAACTGCTTCTTCATCACTAATCCAATCTCTTTACTTACTTGTAAGGTCTTTCCTCGGTATGATAAAGCGTAAGATCTTGTTTGTTGATTTTTCCTGCCTGTTCGTATTAAGAGTTGAGAATTGCTCGTTTACAAAACTATTTATTCGTAATAGATAGTACATCCTCAACTCTGGGAAACACCTTTTCAAAGATGTCAAATCTATATAAATAAAATAATGATTTTGTCTGTACATTGCTTAGAACTGACTCATTTTAAGTTTTCTTTACGTTTCATACATTGGAGAAACCGAATCCACCCTTAGAAAAATTTCTGTCGGTTTGTCGGTTTGTCTGTTTGTCCGCAAAACTTTGTCACAGGTAAACTCAGCTACCATAAGACATATAAAGCTGAAACTTTTACAGTAGATTTGTGTAGGTCTAACTTAGAATATAGGCTCTGAATCGATTGCAAATTCAACGTAGAAGTGAAGTTATAGACGTTTAAAGCAAAAACGTTTGTCACAAGTAAACTCAGCCACCATGAGACATAGAGAGCTGAAACTTTGACACTAAATTTGTGTATGCCTAACTTAAAATATACGCCCTAAATAGATTGATAATTCAGTACAGAAGTGAAGTTATGGTACTTTAAGCTGTATTTTCCTAACTTCACAGACAAGTTTGTTTTGAAAATATACAGGTGTGGCAAGTAGGTATTGTTAATTTCATTTGAGCATATGAATATACTAGCAAACGTACCCGTCTTTGACGGAATCAAAAATTCTATTATATTTGGTATTCCAAAATATAAATTATAGTATTATACTAATACTACAATTAGAAGTTATAGAATAGTAGAAAATACCATTATTAGTACAGTGCTAAACAAATGCCTCTGTATACAAAGATTAGATTTTAAGTTAGACATACACAAATCTACAATCAATGTTTCAGCTTTATATGTCTTATGGTAGCAATATTTTGTGGACAAACCGACAGACAGAAATTATTCTAAGGGTACATGTGGCTACTCTGAACTATGAAACGTAAAGAAAACTTGAAATGAGTTAGTGCTAATTAACGTGCTCCCAGTCAAAAGCTAGCACGCAAGCCACTGGGCTACTCTGGTTCCATACCTTACTTTATTACCAGTGTTTATATTACGCAAATATTAAATTAAAAAAAAATATTTTTGTTGTATTTATTTATAATACATTTGCACTACTCTCATCGGCGAGCAAGCAAGCTACTGGCTACCCTGGCTAGATCCCTTTACTTTATTACCATCTTTTATATTATCCACATTTTAAATTCACAAAAATATTTGTTTGTTACATTTATTTATAATACATTTGCACTACTGTCATCGGCGATCACGCAAGCCACTGGGCTACTCTGGTCCCATACCTTACATTATTACCAGTGTATTTATTAAGCAAATATTAAATTAAAAAAAAGTTTACAGTTATATATAATGCATAGCAAACGTACCCGTCTTTGACGGAATCAGAAGTTCCTGTTTTGTTTTATTGCCGTGTGCCTATGCCTTTTGGCTATACCACTGAGGAATCAGAAGTTCCGTCATTTTTGGTATTTCAAAATGTCATTAGAAATTATAGAATAGTAGAAAATACCATTATTACTACAGTGTTAAACAAATGCCTCCAGCTAATACACTACATTAGCTGTCTATCCTTCAGGTTCATGGTAGAAGAAAGAGTTGAAACCTCTGACCGTTGAGCATGTAAACTACATTTGACCATGTGAGAAAAACTTGGTTTTGCTACCTTGTATTCCTGCGTTAGATGAAGTCTCCCTTTGCGACTTAGTTAACGTCATTGCGAAATAGACTCTGACCGGACTTTGCAATCATTTCAACGTAAACAGACAGTGGCTCGGAATCAATGGTATGTGAAGTATACACACAGACTCCCCAATACCACATCCAGTCATTATGTCCGCCTCTATGGCATATCTGTGTAGAGCACGAACTCAGAGTCGTGTCCCGTTGCACAGTTTTGGGGCACTCATGTTTCGTAACATGAAATTTGTTACTGCTACTAAATTGCAGCATGATTGGTGCTCTACTTTAAGTTTTTACTCATGAGCAGGCAGTCCAGGAGAAATAAATTCAGAGTCAAGAAATTCAATTAGATAATGAACTGCTTCTTCATCACTAATCCAATCTCTTTACTGACTTGTAAGTTCTTTCCTCGGCTTCATATAGCGTAAAGAGCTATATGAAGTGCTGAGAATTGAATATAAAGGGCTGAGAATTGCTCGTTTACAAAACATTTATCCTCAATAGATAGTACATCCTTAACTCTGTGAAACACCATTTCAATGATGTCAAATACGCAATATATTCACATGCTCAATTGAAATGAAAATCAACTAACAATACCTACTTGCCACACCTGTGTATTTTCAAAACAAACTTGTCTGTGAAGTTAGGAAAATACAGCTAAAAGCCCCATAACTTCGCTTCTGTACTGAATTAATAATCTATTTAGAGCCCATATTTTAAGTTAGGCACACACAAATCCAGTGTCAATGTTTCAGCTCGCTATGTCTTATGGTGGCTGAGTTTACTTGTGACAAACATTTTTGCGTTAAACGTCCATAACTTCACTTCTACGTTGAATTTCCAATCAATTCATAGCCTATATTTTAAGTTAGACCTACACAAATCTACTGTAAAAGTTTCAGCTTTATATGTCTTATGGTAGCTGAGTTTACCTGTGACAAAGTTTTGCGGACAAACCGACAAACCGACAGAAATTTTTCTAAGGGTGGATTCAGTTTCTCCAATGTATGAAACGTAAAGAAAACTTGAAATGAGTCAGTTCTAAGCAATGTACAGACAAAATCATTATTTTATTTATAAAGATTGCGTATTTAACATCATTGAAAAGGTGTTTTCCAGAGTTGAGGATGTACTATCTATTAAGAATAAATAGTTTTGTAAACGAGCAATTCTCAACTCTTAATATGAACAGGCAGGAAAAATCAACAAACAAGTTCTTACGCTATATCATACCAAGGAAAGAACTTACAAGTCAGTAAAGAGATTGGATTAGTGATGAAGAAGCAGTTCATTATCTAATTGAATTTCTTGACTCTGAATTTATTTCTCCTGGACTGCCTGCTCATGAGTAAAAGGTTAAAGTAGGAGCGCCAATCATGCTGCAATTTAGTAGCAGTAACAAATTTCATGTTACGAAACATGAGTGCCCCAAAACTGTGCAACGGGACACGACTCTGAGTTCGTGCTCTACACAGATATGCCATAGAGGCGGACATAATGACTGGATGTGGTATTGGGGAGTCTGTGTGTACGTATACCACGCATACCATTGATTCTGAGCCACTGTCTGTTTCCGTTGAAATGATTACAAAGTCCTGTCAGAGTCTATTTCCCAATGACGTTAAGTAAGTCGCAAAGGGAGACTTTATCTAACGCAGGAATTCATGTTAGCGAGACCAAGTTTTTCTCACATGGTGAACTGTAGTTTACTTGCTCAAGAGTCAGAGGTTCCAACTGTTTGTTCTTCCGTGAACCTGAAGGACAGACAGCTAATGTGGTGTATACAGAGGCATTTATTTAACACTGTACTAATAATGGTATTTTCTACTATTCTATAATTTCTAATGATAGTATTAGTATATGTAATACTATAATTGATATTTTGGAATATTAAGTATAATAGAGTTTTTGATTCCGTCAAAGACGAGTACGTTTGCTAGTACCCAATATATTCATATGCTCCAATGAAATTAAAATCAACAATACCTACTTGCTTCACCTGTGTATTTTCAAAACAAACTTGCCTGTGAAGTTAGGAAAATACGCTTAAAGCCCTATAACTTCGTTTCTGTACTTAATTATGAATCTATTTAGAGCCCATATTTTAAGTTAGGCATACACACATCCAGTGTCAAAGTTTCAGCTCGCCATGTCTTATGGTGGCTGAGTTTACATGTGACAAACGTTTTTGCTTTAAACGTCCATAACTTCACTTCTACGTTGAATTTCCAAATAATTCAGAGCCTATATTTTAAGTTAGTCCTACCCAAATCTACTGTAAAATTTTCAGCTTTATATGTCTTATGGTAGCTGAGTTTACTTGTGTCAAAGTTTTGCGGACAAACAGACAAACCGACAGAAATTTTTGTAAGGGTGGATTCGGTTTCTCCAATGTATGAAACGTAAAGAAAACTTGAATTGAGTCAGTTCTAAGCAATGTACAGACAAAATCATTATTTTATTTATATAGATTAAATGAGGAGTTATTGCTTTAGTTTGATTTTAAAATTATACAAATCAAAATGACAGATTATTTTAATTATACATTTTGATGTATTAAATAGAAATTGTATTTTACAAAAGTTAATGTTCAGAACCGTCGCTATTTCATTGCAAATTATAATCTTTGAAAAGAAACATTTCTATCAATTGTAATATTTGTTTAAAAGCTAATTCAATACGGGTTGAATTTAATTAAAACAAATATTAATTCTTAATTTCAAAAGGGAATTTTTTTCTTGAGGAATCAGAATTGTCAATCTTGGCAAAACTTGTTCTTTTTTCTAAATGAATTGAGTTAAAAAGAATGGAGAATTCCATCTTCGCCATGAGATTAAATTAAACATTTTTCAATAATCTCAACTATTTTTCTTTAAAGTTAATTTGTGTTTTTAGACTCTAATTTTGACAACTACTAAAGTATATTAAATCAGTTTATATAATTTATAGAATAATTAATAAGTTTGATTTCTGAAGTGTGGCCGATGATATTGACTGTCAAAGGGATATCAAGTAATGGTTGTTGTATTATTAGCAAAGCTGTTCTCCGACAAATTTGCATGGAGATTGGAGAGATTTGCTTTGATTCTTATTTTCCTCATCCTATTGCAAATCGAACACTGTAGTTCTGTTTTAAAATATCTGGACCGCGAGAAACAGTGAATTTCTCGGAAATTGTCCTCTAAGCTTTCTTCGCTTTTTGATGTACTTTTTTGTTTCCAGAAACATTATTCCCTTTTTTTAGTTTAAAAACAATGGCAATCATCCTACCATTCTACAGATACAATTAATAAATCTGGTGAATTATAAATTATAAATTTATTTAGAGTTAAAAAATAATTGTATTTTTTTAGAATGTATTGTATAATCATTCTTAAAGATTCTGTGCTATGTGAACACAGCTATACATAGGCTCTCTGCCTCACTTGGCCTATGCATCCTTCGCCAATTGTCTGAATGTCATTCCCTCTTATGTCCAACATCGTCTTCTTCGAAAATTGCATTCTAAATAATGTGAAATTATTACTAAAAATCATTTTATTTTTGCCTAATAAGTATATATACATTTAAGTTTTAGATAAATTATGATTATAATACAGTTCAAAAATAAAAGTTAATTGAAAATATTGATGAATATATAATCTTTGATAAAAGTAAAATATTTTTTTTAATTTATAATTAAATGGTCAGAATTTGGTTTTATCACAATTCACCCCCTGAAAAGCCAGAATTCCTCCAAGGGATGAATTTTAATCCCGTTGAGAACCCTTGCTTTAATAGGACAGATTCTAAGAACATTGTAGTTGTTTTATTAGTAATTATGCAATGGATTCAGCTCTTACTTTGTTTAGTAAGTACATGGTTCGTGTAAAAAGTCACTATAGTGAGTTCAACCTAACCGTGAGGAAGATATTGCGACTTCTGCTGATTTCAATTGTGGTTTGAATATGACTAATTTGTAAAAGCTTGCTTGTCTGTTCTATATGATTTCACAAGTATACTAAAGCTGTGCTGCTGTTCGCGATGAATGGTGACAATGTAGAGCTTAGCGCGCAGGTGGGCGGCGACTCAAAGTGATTTTTGAAATGTGCGTGCATTGATAAGATTGGGGCAGGTGAGATAAGGAGGGGTGAAAGCGAGGCGCTCCTCTGCTGGCGTGAAAGCGCCATACCCAGCACGCACCTCGCCCCACCTTCCTTACCATTCTGTTCAGCTTCTCTTACACCAGATCGCTTTAATTATGTATTTCTGGCTTATCCTTTTTAATTGAATTTCACGTTTGCTGCTAGTGAAACAGATTCTGAAGAAGACGGTGCATATGTACATGTATCAGCATGCCTGTTTCGGTTGGCCTCCTGCTTGGGGACTGATTAGATAAGGTATTCACTTCAACCAATACCAGTATCTTCATCATTCCTTATGGGCAATCTTATTTGCTCTTACAGTTTACATTTATTTCACTATTATCAGAATTCATATGACCTTCTATATTTCATTTGAAAACAAGTCTACAAAGTATACAAAATCAGCAAAAACTAACTTTTAGTTGCATCAATATACGACATAATTTCCTGTTTTTCGTTAGAAAGCGGGAATCTTTTACTTGTCTTTACTTTGAAAAATATCACAGAAATCGTAAAGAGGAAAAAGTATGTTAAGTTGCCAATGTGTTAATAAAACATAACTTATATATTTTACTTCCTTATTAATTGAAGGTTATGTCGATAGTTAAGGATAACAATGTGCATATTTGCATGTGAAATGAATGCACATTCTGTGAGTGCAGCATTTTAACTGATCGATAAGGGACATCCAAGTCTGTAGGAACCAATTAAAGGTCCAGTACTATACATTTGTTGAATAGTTGCAGTATTTATTTCTTTGTGATGTTTCACATCACATTCCATTCATCGCGAACAACAGCGCAGCTTTAAAATACTTGTGAAATTATATAGAACAGACTAGCAAGTTTTACAAATTAACCATATTCGAACTTTTAAAAAAGTATGATGTTTTATTTTAAAAGAAGGACATTATCAATACTACAAACTTTACGAATTGTTTTATACTTTTAAAGATCGTACCAAGGTATAATTCTTTAACGGCATTTGGATCTGCAAGAACTGGTTGGCCGAGGAATGGGAGTGTGTCTTAGCAGCCCATGCGCTTGTTGATGTTGATCAAGTATTAGTGTGTAATGCTTGTTGGACCACTGAGATAGGACGTTGTAGATGGCGAGGTTGTTAGTAATTGGTTGCTGCGGCAGGCCTCGGTGCAGGTGTGATGCCCCAGGAGTCGGTGTTCGCCCCCCTGACTCACCATGACTCACATGCCTCCCCGCACTCTTTGACCCTCAGTTGTGCTCATGCCTTCTGCCTGCTATCTTCTATTTTCTTCCTCTTCCCAGAACTCATTTCTCTTACCTCATCCCATGTTTCTCGTGAACAAAACTCACTTCCTATTCCTTGGCATTCCTCGTTTGTACACTTTTTCTTTTGTTAGATTGGTTCCCTGCAACATTATAATCATGTTTTGTAGGTATTTCCTTTGACTTCTATCGATGGTTGATCATAAGTGTATCAAACGATCGAGAGATCCGCTTTGATTTACTGAGGTAAAAACTGTTTAAAATATTCATCCCTTATTTTAATAAACTAACAATAAGTAGCAATCAGTTCCATTCCGTATGCTATACGTATCTTATGAATAAATTTTCATTATTCAATGATATATCTGTAGAGGAAAGGTTTTCAGTTTGATTTAACCAAGTAAGTTTCCCTTTAAGTTGAATACAGTATTCCAATTTTTGTTTTTTAATAATATTGGATACTCCATTAAAATGTACAAACATTTAACATATTATGTAAAATATTTACAAAAATATTTTTGTTACAATGTCAGAAACAATTTAGCGAAAATTAAAAATTTATTTGAACAATAATAACAATTTATAATGAGCAATTTATTTTAGATTGGTTAATTACAATATTTGAAACTTCAATTTATTTTGAAAAATGGAATTAACTATTCTTTAATCCCGTACAGCTTAAATTATTTGCTGACGCTTTGTGTTTAAAAAGCTCTTTGTGGTTCATAATTTGTTTTCTCTTCAGGAAAAGAAGTGGTTCTTTTTTTTCTATTTACTGAAACATGGATTACTAAATCGTGACTGCAGGAGATATATGTTTTTTCACTTGTAAAACGTATGTAGTATCTCTGAAACTCCTTAGTGCGCAAATAAAGATTAAAGAGAAAAGAGCATTTACATCAAGTGTGACAAATCCCTGTCTTATTATTGCAGAATTGATCGGATCTGCTTTAGGGCTCGTCACGATGTTTAAGGAAGTCACTTTCTCTAGATTTATTTGATCCGGTATAGATGTCCTATTGAAAAAAAACATTGTTTTGAATGATTTCCCTTTCCAGTAAGATTTAGTCGTCTTTATTGAAATTTTGTTGATCAATTTTGATGTGGAATTAATTAATTAAGAGTAGCTACTTAGTGTTTTAACAATTTAATTTCGATAATTCATACTTTTTTTACAGTCTCTATTAATCTGTCCTCCTTGAACTATCAGAAATTATTGTTTGAGTATTCATTTGTTCCAGTACCTATGTTGTTTTTGGCTCTACAAATCATATAAGGTTTTAAAAAAATATTAGTATTGATTTCTGTTATGCAGTGTAATAAGGTTCTCAACAGTTTGCAACACTGTCCTGTATTGTGTCTCATTCAAAAGTCTTCTTTATTTGTTTGAAATTTCCGTTAAACTTATTTTGAATACCTGCTTATTAAATCACTGTCAATAGATTCCAGAGAAAATGTTTTTCAAAGAATGCCGTTAAGCAGGTTGCATTTCTTCTTTCTAGTTAAGAGTTTGTACTAAATGAACCCCCCGTAATCTCCGCTTCGATGGGTATAGTTCCTTCTTTCCATCAGCATTCCTATCATACCAATCCCTGCTGTCCAGTCTTCCTTTCTCGTCTCGTCATATCGCAACAAACTCCTCAACTGAGTCATTCTGTACGTTTTTTGTTTGATTATTTTAGAATTACCTGCCGACCTATGGTAGAATAGTGTGGTTGAGATTTTTTTATTTCTTTTTACATAGATGTAACCAGATTTAGTGATTTTCTTGACAGTTAATTTTTTTGTTGGTTTGCCCATATTCTGGCTCATTTTCTGAATAAATAGATTTTTGTAGCGTAGACCATTGCATGCGCTTCTCGAATTATATGTGATATTTGCTGATCCAGATAAGGGTTTTTGAAACAGTAACCGCCTTAGTCTAGACTCTATCTATGGATATGTGGTTTACCTGACCAGAATCGATGTATATGTTTTGACGTGAATTATAAGAAGACATGTTCTACTCAAAGTTTTCTGAAAAACATGCTAACTGGTAATTGCCATCAGAGGTAACTGAAGAGTGTTGATGAGGAAATTAACTATTTTTTTTTTATTTTATGATTTCTATTTACTAATACCAGACCAAGCCATTAGGAAGCATAATCTTTCAAAAGGAATCAGTTTTTGTTGATAGGATATTTGTTGATACATCATTAGCAATGTCTTGATAGGTGGAGCGAATGAGAAAAAGAGAGAGAGGGAGACCCGATAGCAAAGCCAAGCAGTTGAACTGAAAAAGGACATTGTAAAGTTAACATAACGAGAGCAAGATCAGTAGGCCGATGGTCGAGGCACTTAGATAATAATGTATACAGAAGTGTACTTTGTGATAAATTCAATGTTTGATTCCGTGCCTTTTTAAATAAGGACTTATTTATAATATATATAATAATATATAATATTATATTGTATTATTATATTATAATAATAATAATAATATATATATATAATAATAGCCCTTATATTTATCTTTTAGCAAATGGTTCGATTACTGTAGTGTAGTCAGTACTGAATGCGTAGATTTTCGTGTGTTTGTGCTCGCTCCTTGAAGGAGTAGCTGAGAAGGAATGTTTGATGCCTTGCACAGTGCGTATTCTTTTAGTGTGTTATTATAGTTCTGCCACTGCATCAATGAGACCTTTACCTGGTCCTAGTACTCTTAAAATGATCAAACAAATATAAGTAACCTCTTACGACTATTATTGGTTGGTCTGATTGTTTTCTGATTGACTTCAATTTAGAAGGTGCCTTTAAACAATGTGACCTAGACATCAGATGAGTTTTAAAAAAAAAAGTGAAAGTGTTTATGACTAGAAATGGCAATAAATATTAGCAGTGTGAGGTGTTAGGAACAGTATTAACAAGTAAACGTGGAGGAGATGGTTTGGGATGGGAGAGATCGACTCCGATACCTGAGGAATGCTTTGTCGCTGCCTCCCCGTTATTGCTGGCTTCTCTATTGAATTATAGATTGTCAGTACATCGTGTGGTGAAAGTTCGCTGCACTGCCAGCGATAATAGGAATTTTTCTTTATCATTTCTCTTGCTTTGCTTTTGTTTTGATAAGCCCGTTCTATTGTTATCAACATTATCATTATTTCTAAAGTGTTTTTGTTAATTTTTCGCATTACCATCTTCATTTCATAATAACTAACACATTGACCTTGCAATTGTTTTCTCTAATGTATTACTGGCACAGGGCTATCAACTTCAGGATGACATTCTCTTAATACCTTCAGAATGATTGAACCAAATTTGATGATATCCAAATGTTCTGTTCAGGTGAAATAAAAGCTTTAAATTACTGACGAATAGTACTACCAACTAGACGAAATTTTTCTTGAGTTTAGTGTTATATGGATAGTTTTAGAAAAGGATAGTTTTTAACGCTTGTTATTAACTTGCATTTCATTTCAAAAAGGGAAATATTATCAGATCTTAAAGTGAAAAAAAAAATAATATAAAATTACTTGGAAGAACACATGCATCATTGATGTGTAAATATCAAAAGGTAAATAAGTGACAATATCGATGGAAATGTGAAGTTTACGGTTTCACATTCCTGTAACATTTTGAGTTCTATGTGGTAGAGAATAAAATATCTTATTGTACTCTGTGTTGAAAGTTATGACCGTAAACCTGTTTACTTCATTAGTAGTGTACACCAGACAGTAAACCCCATTAACATGTAAAAAAAGTGCCAAAGCGCAACTTCTTATGCACTTACACATTTTGAAATCAGATGTGAATTACTTTTCCGTGATTGAAATTCACGTTGGTTGCCCTTTGGAGATTTCTTTAGAACAAACAGACACCTGATTTTATTATGTGAAGATGAAGGGTTGAATATTCTTTTAGAAAATCAGCAGGGAGAACTGTAATTGACTTTATATTGGCAATATAAAATACAAAAAGTAAATGAAGTGATGTAATCGTATAGCAGGCAAGCGACTGCAGCAAGCGCGTGTACCATTGTGACAACTCTTTTCTTGATTATTCAAATTCTCTGTTTTTAGTGATCTTTAAACAAAAAAAACGGAATAGAAATTATTTGTTTAGGGCAGTCATATTTATTTAAGTAAAAAAACAGATTTACATTAAATTTGTTAAAAAGGTTTATGTATTCTTACTACATTAGCTATGTCAGGAGCCTAAGGTTCAGGATATGTTGTTGTATATTTAGGTATCCAAAAAAAAAAACTGTCCCTTGCAAGAGTAACTTGCACCTCAGGTAAACATGTAAGGTCCCCATGTACTACACTATAATATGACACCTTACTCTTACACTAGACCCAAAGACAGAATCAGTTTTAAGAGCATCCTTCACTAGGTCCATGAATGAGGAGAGTCGGACTGAACAGTGGTCTGATAACCCACTTTCCTTAAATGTACTATTTAATTAAACCTAATAACAGAAGACAGAGGTTAGTTGCCCAAAATTAGAACGACTGGTGGAAATGTTTCAAGGAGACCAGGCCTCGGTAGCGGGTTGTTGTGATATACATCATATACTGATGTTGAACTCAAAATTTATATGATATTTTTTGTTAATTACTGCTGGTAATAAAACAATTTTATAGTAATAAACCCAATCAATTTTTAGTTAGAAAGAAAAACTGTTTTTATTAAGGTAGTAATAATATTAGAATATCTATTATCAAAGGTTTTGAAGGTCGTAAAACTAATTGTTACTGATATAACAAAGTTTTTTCGTTTCCTACAGGTCCTACCGTATAGGGAGCGCACCCGCATTGAGACACACAGTCAAAGACACTGCCTCGCTTGAGTTAATCCCTGTCTCATTTCTCGCTACAATATTGTCCCCAATTAATTTCAACTTTGCTAACTCTGAGAACATTTGTTTCCCTCTGGTTGAAGCCTTGACTATTAGCCTTAGTCATAACCACCGTTTCCTTTGTCCTTGGTTTCTGCTATCTTCCTTGTAATTGTATATGCACTTCTTGTTTTTCCTTTTCATTCCTCAACTATATTTCTTTATTTTCGTCTTACTAATCTGTAAATTATAAGTAATGATGTTTTCTTTATATTAAATCTTTGTTTTATCATTCTTTTGATGTTTGATTATCACACATAGTAATGTAATAAAATGAAGTCAATGAGTTAACCTTCAGAAACTAAAAGACATTTAGATTTTATGTGGTTTATATACATTCATCTTTATCTCACAATATATAAAACAACAAATATGAATTATAATCAGCTTCCGTTAGTCATTCCATATGTATGCAATACTTGAATCGATTGGGCCACTTATATTTTTTATCCATTGGACGTTTTCAATAGCAAGGTAATTATTTGATAAGAATATAATAAAAACTAAAGTTATAAGAATGTTGTTATAAATGGTTAATATTTACATTTTCTTCGATATTTTTTAAATACAATACTTTTTATGTACTTGAACAGCTTTATGACATTTCCTTCCTCTTATATAGCCTACAAGTTATAGCAGTTAGACAAGCTTGAGTGTGCATAAACCGAGAAGAGCTTTTAGTTTTAAAAGTGGCAGCTCTATATAATATTCAACTGTTTCCCCAATTTCCAGTATTCAAGAGAAGTTGATACTCCAAATACTCAATTTGTTTAAGTAGGCTTCCTTATATATATATATATATATACCCACTTAAAGTTTATTGTTATTAAATTCTTATTTAATTCAACATGGTATATTAAGATAATTTGGAATTCACTGCCAAAGGAATTTGGTATTAATTTGGTCTTCGGAAATCATATCATTTTTACAGTTTTATCATCAATAGACATTAGAAAAAAATCTGGAGTGGCCTATACTCAACTTTATTATAAATAGAAAGACCATTTTCTGAGAAAAATCCGTCATACCATGGAAATCGTGAAAAATTATATGTGATTGTCATTTTTTTTATGTGTAAGAATTTTATTCTTTTACATCTCATATTAAGTTCTTAAATTATTTAAACATTTTTCATTAAACCTCTAATTTTATTTCACTGGATGCACACAAAAAATGTTTTAAGTCAAAGTAAACAATGTAATCAAATGTAAACAAATTCGACAAGTATAGTAAGTAAACCATTAGTTCAGGATCAATATTCAGTTTTTATACCTTTATTGCTCTTTGCCGTAATTGAAATTTTTTTTTTTATAAATTGTTAATTTTTTATCAAAATTTCATTGCTCTTTAATGAGCCGTTTAGTGTCCAAAACACATTTTCTGAAAACATGTAATTCCGTCTAAGTCTGAAGGTTGTTGTTTTTCACTTCACTATATTTTCTTAAGGGTAAAAAAAAATACTGGAACAGATGATCACTTGGTGATTCAGCGTATAATGTGGACTAGTGGGTATGAATCGAGCTACTTTGGATATCTTTCGAGATATATATATGTATATAAAATCTTCTTAACGATTTTGTTTGGCTGTTATCTGGTAAAGCTTTATCAGAAAAAGTTCGTAATTAAAATGGAATGCAAATTAATCAAATTAAGGAGAAGAGGAGGGTGAGTGTTTGCTTATGGTAATTAGAGACTTGCGTTCATAGCACTCTTTGACTTTCGACTTTTTTATGTAGAAGACATAAATCTTGTTTTCGTTCTCCTTCTAATTAGAGAACTGTTAAATATGTCTTTCCAGCCGGTATAAACTAGATTAAACTGACTGTCTTCCCGACCTGCGTAACATGCAAAGAGTTATCTTTTCTGCTTGGATAACTGGCAAGAAGTTATCTTCTCGACCTGCATTATAGGAAAATTGATATCTTCTTGATCTGTATAACAGGCAAGGAGTTATCTTTTTATCTTTATTACTGATAGGAGTCATTTTTTTTACCAGTATATCAGTCCAAAGGATATCTTCCCACCTTTAGAACGGTTCAGGGATCATCTTCTTAACTGTGATATACTAAATGTCCTCTGGCGAAGCTTGTAAATTATAATAAAACAACTGGACTGTTGAAAAATGTTGGATTCTCATTGTAATTTTGTTTTAGTATTACTGGAAGGTCTCATATATCATATGGCGTACATAAATAAATAGGAATCCCAATACAGAAAGCGGAAGGTGTGAAGAAAAGGCCTATAAAAGTGGGAATATTAGGAAAAAAATGTTGGCCAGTATTGAGCGTTGTGACCTACACTGACTGCTTTCTCGGTCCATATGCCCCGTTTTATTATCAAAGTGTTTCTTTTAGTAATTCTCCACTGTTAAACTCATCTCTTCCCAACATATGATTTTAACGAGCAACTTAGTTTTTTCCAATAAACATTCCTACTTGTTATTCCAGTAAATAACCAAGTACTTCCTTTCATAAAATTAATTATTTTACTTTAGTTTTTCAGTTTTAGTTATATTTTCATGATTTCCAACTATATTTATCCATATTTCATATCAGAATCAACAAGAGCTACAAAATTTAAATGAATTAAATTTAATTAAACGGGAAAATCAAGACTGAAATGTTATTTTTTTTTCAAACATGTTTTACAAGGCATTTTTGAAAGGCTTGAAATGAAACAAGGCAATTGTTATTTAATTATTGCATCTTAATGAAGTATATTGAAATTAAATTATTATTACAAAGTTTTAATTTAACTTGTGATAAGCTAAGCATGAAGTTTATTAGTCCTTATCTAATGTCATAAGGTGTAATGGTAACATTGAAGAAGATGCCTTCTTCGGAAACTGTTTGAATACGAAATGCTGGGTTCAAAGTGTCGAAGCAATGGGGCCCGAGGCAGGCACGCTGAATGTACATATCTCTGGTTGGCCTATTCAGAAGACGTTAGTGGCTCTTTGTCCTCATCATTTCACACAACAATAGACTAACCTTTCTCCCAGTTAGTTTTCATCTTATCAACCATACATTTGTTTGCAAACTTTCTTACTGTCTAAATTTAGAATCTTTTTTGTGGGTCATCCAAGTTTATTCTTTATACATTAGATTCTTTTTTTTAAATATTATTTTTTTTCTTTATTATTATAGTAAAACGGACCAGGTTGGCTCAGTGGTTAATGTACTCGCCTCTGAACTGATTGGACCGGGGTTCGATCCCCACCTGGCCCTCGATTTATTCATACAGGAGGTAAATAAATCTGAGTTCGTCGTCCTTCGGAGAAGGACGTTAAACCGTCGGTCCTGGGCCTGTACGATGTCAGATACTCTTTAAAGGTCCCTACTCTAAATACATTTGAGTTAGGCAAAATGTAGGACTCACAATGTAGAATCAATCTTCATTGTCTGATATCACTAAGATCCAATGCTCGGTCTACGTGTGTTCCCTTGTAGGGACTGCCATTACAACCTATCCTATTACAACTATCATTAGAGGGGTAAACAAGTAATAATGATCCATGCTATATCAAGAGTGAAATATAAGAGTGGAGATTCAGAAACTACCCATTGGTTGCACTCCATATAAATTGTCCGCCTGTTTACATTGTTGAGAGATCTCGAGACCAACTTCTTAATATTATTGTTTTTCTTGTTTCAAACATTACTTACTTATTCTGGTTACTTATAAAAAAAAATTTTCTTGATAACTTCAACGATGAAATAATATTGTAGAAATATTAATATTTTTATTGTTTGAATTGTTAGTAAATACCATTATTAAATACAGTAATCCCTCACATTTCGCGAATATTGGACTCGCCTTTATGAAATCCTCTAAAGCTCAAACAACGACCATCCCAACAGAGAGAGAGTCCTGTCCTTGCTGAATACTGTACTGTGTTGTAAATAAAAATGAAAAACAAAAATATATAAAAAATAATTTAAAAATAATGACACAAGAGCATGGGTGGCGTGGTAAACAGGAAGTAGGGAGATATGAATTAGCCAGTCAGATCAAAGGAAACAAACACCTTTGGTTATTTTTTTATTAATTTCAACTTCTATTTTTTGATATTTTTATTGTTCTCTGGTTACAATTGGTTATGTTTTAGTACTTTGCATTAATTTTTAGTCTTTATTGAATATTTTTTAATAGCTTTTAATAGCCTTTAATTTAATACTGTAGAATATATTTTGACCCAGCAAGTCACTGGTTGTTTGATATCTTTCTTGATCGTACAAGAAGAATCCTGTATATTTTCTTCTCTAATACTAACTACTGTACTTTTTCATTACGTGTTGTATTTTTTTTTATTTTTTACTGCAATTACAATTGAATATATTTGTATATTTTTTAATTTTTAATTGAACATTTCAGGACCCCGCGAAACAATGAAACCGCGAAAACTGAATCGTAAACTAGCGAGGGATTACTGTAGTCTACAGTTACAGTTTGCATAATTTGTAAATCTGTTAAAATAACGAAATTCATTTTTTTCATTATTACAATACTTTACGTATAAAGTAGGTGTAATTGATAATAACATATAAGTTTATAATTTACCTTTAGTAAAGTAAAACTGGCAATATGAGTGATACAGTTTCAAAGTTGAAGAGGTAATAAGGCAGTATTTAGGTGGTTACTACGGCGCCCCTGCTGACTGGGGTGGCTACATTCATAATCTTATTATTAACCTTATGCAGCTAACTACCCTCTCGACCCTCCATATTCAAATTAATGTAGATCCCCTTATATATTTCCATATGCCTACAACTGACCTTAAGTAGACCATTTCTAATCCTCATGTTTAAATTTACACTTAATATTCAACTGTTTGTGTACACCAACTTAACATCATCATTGATTGAATAATAAAAAGGTGATTAATCGTGTAAACTAATATCATTCTTAGTAGTTTTCTACTTCTCGGTGGTTATAAGTTAGCCATCTTAGTCTTAAGTGAATACCTTCTTTAGAAAGTATTATCTATTTCTCGAGTGGCTTTATCATATCCAGACTCCATAAGCCATTAGTACACTTATCAGACGACTCCTTCAGATAAGATTGGATAAAAGCCCACTTGGAAGTGCATCACCTTTTTAATATTCCATTTTGGGATTCAAGTTCTTCCGAAACTGAGCTAGATCGAATGTATGGTTTTCTTTCTGTGATGAATGGCCGTTTGAAAAGCTATTAGTACAGGTGATACCTCTACTGATGAAATTAATTCGTTCTGGAAGTCTTTTCGTAACGCGAGCATTTCATGAATAGAGACTCTTTTCCCTTGTAAATTGCCTTAATAAGTTCCAGAACCTAGTTTGTAGTATCGAATTTTTCAATCTGAAGGTCGTGAATGCTGAGACTACGGTTCACTTTAATAAAGCATATTTAAAAGACCTTCTGCTTATTATACCAAAATATATAAATTAATCGCTGAGAAGTAGAAAATATTAATTTGAGTGCTCTTGCTTCCCAGTAAACAACTTGAAAGTTGTTTATTATTTACTCCTTTTGAAGATGGCTGAAACAGTTTTAAAGTTTATTGGCGATGGTTTTTTTCTTTGTTTCTTTTCTGCTTTCTGTCATTTGGTATAAATAATAAAATGTATAATAAAAATAAAGTAATTAAATAAAACAAAATTACACATCACAGGATAAAACACTTAATAAGATTATTTTGAACAATAGTTGGTCATAAGTACAAATCACAAGATAAGATTGAATTGGAGGAGATGCTTTCTGTCTGGTTTTTCGAAGCCAAACTGTGCTTGATTTCGATTGGATTTGTCGGGAGGTGTTTTAAAAAACCTGAAAAATTGAAAATTGTTTTAAAATTGAAAAAGTGAAAGTAGTACTTTAACTGCAGAGATAGCTCACCGGTCTATGCCTAGGAAGGATCAAAGTGATTCTCCCTTTTTCATTACTAGTTTTTTTCCGGTTATCCATAATCTTGGCACTGTTCTTGAAGAGTTTTTTCCTATTCTATATTCTTCTTCTTCCACTTTGCCTATCTTTAATGAGTCCCCGTCAATTTCTTACCCCCGTAAACCTACCAACCTGAAGAGCATCTTTTCTCTTATCTCTCTCAAACCTCCTAATCTTGTTAATGGAACTATGTGGACGTCGTAGCTGTCAAACTTGTTCTATATTAACCGGAGTTCTTCCTTCACTCCCTTTCGTTCTCAATGGCTCTTTAGACGGTATCGCCACTTGTCTTAGTCCTTTGTTTTCTCAAGTGTTTGTTTAGATAGCTTAAATGCAGTTAATAATTATGGATATTGATACACCTAAGAACATTTAAATGTAAAACTTAATTAGCGGACATGTTTTAAATTCTCTTTGTAATTCTTAAGAGTTGTATGCATTGATTAGTTTTTTTATTCTCATTGTGACTTTATCGATATTCATATATTAGATTTATTTTAAGGAAACTATGTGCTTTCCTATTTGCAAATGATTGAACAATTAAATTATTATCGAATCCATTATCTTATCTGAATATGTCTATTTTAGAATGTTTCAGTGTTTTCTAAACTCTTTGTTTGTAATTAGGTTTTGTGAAAAATCTATGAGCTTTTTTTTAAAAAAAAAAGTGGTAGTTTTACTAGAGATTATCAATATATTGAGTACAAGTACGGGATTGTTTCTTGCTCTTTCTAAAACGTACTTGGCGTTTTATTTGTTTTTTTTTAAGCAAAGTGCAGTATTAATGTTTCGTATATTTATAGTATTTGTTTTCAATTGATTGCGAGAGAAGGATGTATACAGCGAGATGTATGTAAAGGATGAGGAGACGCGAGACACAATGGTAGGGTGTGGCAATATCATCCTGTTCCGATCGACTGCATCTGTCCTTCCTGTCAGCAGTGCTACATCATATGAGGACCTTCAGTCACAGTCATGCCAGTCTCTCTTTGTCTATCACTTTGCTGGGGACCACGAGTAGGCAGACCAAGGCTGTGTATGACCGGCTCTTACAGTCAACTCCAAGTCCTCTCCTGCGCTGTCTTCCTTCAGCTGGCCAAAACGCCTATTTATGTTGTTTACTGCCTCAAATGTGCACAAATTTGTAGTATTTGTATTTAATAATAGAAAAATACACAATAAAAACACATTGTCCCTTTTATATGTGTTAAAGAATAAAACAAGTTCCTCAACAAACTTTCTGTACGTTTTCCATTATAACTCTGTTTTTCAATCAACATACAGATTTAAGGTTTTACTTTCTCTATAATCTTTTGTCCTGACAACCTTGAATTTTTTACGGTATGTTTCTTTGCCATAATTGGAAAAACCAGTTTTTTTGGGAATATTCACTACAAGTCAATTTTGACTTATAGTTAAACACTGGCTGTATCGTTTTTTCTTATTATACTTTGCTTTAAGTATATATATATATATATATATATATATATATATATGGTGTATACCTATAGTTTCCTTTGAAACGTCTGTTGTCCTTTGTGGATCGTTTTCTTGATCATAATATATATACGAAATTGAAGTTTATCAGGACTTGGTCAGTTCTTCAGGTTCAAATTAAACTCTCATTGCCAACGTTCTGGTTTTTATTTAAAACCTGTTTCATGGGCCTACAAAATAGAGGAAATAAATATAAGAAATAATTCAATCATTCAAAATAAAATATTTCTTATATTTCCTCTGCATTGTAGGCCTACGAAAAAGGCTTTAAATAAAAACGAAACATTGGCAAAAGTGTTTAATTTCAACCTGAAGTTTGGCTGAGTCCTGATAAACTTTAATTTTATTTCTATTTCACGGTCGATACTTTTATAAATATATATGTATATTGTATCTTCTTCTTCCATTCTACTCTCTTCCTGACGACGAACTTCAGTTCGAAATATTGATAGCACTTACAGTCAATTAAAGAATATCCAGTAAGTTTTCTCGTTTCTTGTATGTGTTGTATTTTTCATTTATATATATATATATATATATATATATATATATATATATATATAATGCTGTTTGTTTCTTGACCACATATTCACAGGTTTCAAGATTTATTGAGGGTTTTGGTCTGGATATTAAAAAACACTTCTTCCTCAACGGTTCGACACATATTTATGTCCTCCTGAGGGCTAAAGCATTTATACATCCAGCACAATTATTACAACTATATTAGGTCTATTGTTTGCTATTATGTACACAAATGATAAACTATAAAGATATCTATAGTATATATTGATGTTTTATTAGATCTCAATTCGATGGTCCTTGTGGTAATCTATTTGTTTTTTCATAACGTTTGAACTTGCTTTATATTATTGAAGTATATATATCATTAGATAAACATAGTATAATAAATAAAACAAATAAAATGTTCAATAAAATAATATACATGTGTAAATAATGGTATTCTGTACAATAAAGAATAATTAACTGCACTAAGTCTCTTGGTCACGTCCTCTTTAGAAGTGTCGTATATTGAGACTTTTCGGGATGTACATGTGTGGGATATAGAAGGGACAGCGCAGGATTTTTCGGATGATTTTAGATAGAAGGGCTCATATCCTGTGGCAAATAGAACGCTTTGATTATCTCCTTATCTGAATACCATGAATCCAAATAGATGCGATCTTGATGTCTGAGCTGTAGACTGTTGTTAGTCGTTAATTTTGAACATTGGTGTAGTAAGTGAAGCAGAAGGTCATATGGCTTCTATTTAGTTCTGACCTTTTCATTTAATATGAGGAGCTCAAGCAAGACGTTAGTCTAAGTGGATGGACCTTGTGGAATATCAAATGGTTATGAAGACCATAAACGGACAGTACACGATATCTGGCCGCAGTCTGGTGTCATGTGTTCACTCCTCTGTAGATGGATATGTATTCTCCATCTTATAGTCTTTTTTCCTCCACCATTATAATTTAGAGTTCTTCCAGTTAAATAGTTCTATTTAATACAAAATGGCTGCTACGTTCTCCCAAGTTTCTTAACGTGTGTCCCAGGTTTCTTTTTAAGTTTCTCTATTGTCTTTTGATTTTTTATTTTCAAATGTTAACTGTATTGTTTTAAGTTTCATATTTTCTTTTGAAGCTTTCTTTTAGGTTATTTTCGTTTTAAGAGAAATGTTATTCTGAACTTTTCCAGTCTATTGTAATTATTATTTCCTATTGACAAGGTTTGGATTTATTAATGAAAGGTAGTTGTAGTGATAAGTGATGATGTTATTGTTTAAGTTTGACTAAAACTTAAATTTCTACTAAAAATAAAGTTCTTTGATTCAAAACCTTGCACGTGAAATTACACGTGTCCAGAAGCGATCTGAAGTTTTACCCTGTATAACAGGTTGCCTTCTGTTTGAAAACTTGCAATAGGCTCGTAAAAAGCGTCCTCAGAATAAAATTCTATTTATAATTTAGTGTTTGGTTTCTCCAGACATGAGCTGGCGAGAGGCCATATTTACCTCAGCCGGTCACCACCTTGAGCCCATCTCCACTTCCTCTCTGCGCCACAATCAAGGCTTGAACACCTGCCAATTGGGATTTGGTCGAGTCAATGTTCTCTCCTGAACTCATTTGAACCCGGTTATCTTTTCGATTCGCTTGAGGGACATTACCCAGGGGCATTACTGGCATCGTGGACCGATTTAGTAAATTCATTAATGGGTGGAAAATAAATAAATATTCGTTATACAAGATTTAAATTCTTGTATAACGAAAATTAACGAATATTTCCCATTTAAACTTTATGGTACTAACATTTATTTCTGTTAAAGTTATTGGAATAGTGTTTTCAGTTTTATAAATGGAGATACGTAGAGATGTAATTTTTACCACTCATTATGGTTAAGACTTTAATGTGGTACATGGCATACGTTGTTATTGTTCATTTATTTCCGGAGGGTTGGGGGATTGGAAGCTGTTGTGCATGCCACTAGCCTGGGATGTCCAACCCAGGTACTCTTAAAAATCTTTCTCTGAACAAAATAAAGCCGATTATCACAAAAATATGGGGGCAAGGTTAGCTCAGTGATTAACGTATTCACCTCTGGGCTGGTAGTCCTGGATTTATTCACGCGGGAGATGAATAAATCTGAGTAAGTCGTCCCTCGTAGATGACGTTAGGCCGTCAGTCCTTAGCCTGTACGATGTCAGGTACTCATTAAAGATCCCTACTTGAAATGCACTAGAGTTAGGTAAAATTTAGGATTCCCAATGTAGAGTCACAAACAAAAAGCCGGTATACGACCGATGTTATCACTTGCTAGGGGATCTGTTTAAACAATAAAAAAAAATAAAACAATCACAAAAATATAAATTAATATTAGTTGCAGTTGATTCCTCTAAATCGGGGAATAAAAAAAAACCTCCGACACGGTGTAACCTGGGATATAATACTTCTCTAACAGAACACCTAAATAAGTATCTTGGTTAATTAAAAGCTATTTTAATTAACCAATTCTGTTGCGAAAGTTAAATGGAACCGTTGGCTAAAAAACCGCACTATGTTGTTTTTAAAGTTGACAATGATTTATCGTCTCAAAAAAAAAATCCATTTTGAGTTCTTTTTTAAAACAAAGCACAATTTCTGAAGCAATAAAGGTAATTGAATGTAATATCGCTGGAGTAACTTTTTACCTGAAAGTGACTTGAACATTATTTTTTTACGAACGTTTTGGCAATGTAATATAAACACTTCACTTAATCAAAGTAGATTAAATGCTGTTTGAAGTAGTAGTTGGGTGGAATGTAATAACTTGTAAGACAGATGCTTTCCCCATGCTCCGAGTGGCGGAGCAAAAATAAAACTTCTACTTTATTGCCGAATTCATAAATCTTCGTTTTAACTATGCCTGCCTAGAATATCCATATTTATTAATATTAATAAATTTATACCTGTTTTCCGGATCGGGTTCCATAATTTTGATTAAAATTGACTCATCAATATTCTTTTTTTTTTCGTTTTGTAGCATTGCAAGTTTCTCTCAGCATATACGAATTCTTACTACAGTAACTAATAGACCACTGTCATTTGATCGTTTCATTCAGCTTTGTCCGTATGAGTTACATTAGCAGTCAAGAAATAACAAACTTTAGAGAACAAGTTGTTCGGTTTATATTCGTCTTAGAGAACCGTACTAAATTTTATTTTATATTAGATTAACAGCGTCGATGCATTTGTACATTGTAGGTACTTATTGTGTTTTTGCTACATTTCGAAAGGCTGATGTTTTACCGTTCATAATTTGGCATTACTAACTTCCTTGGTGATAATATAGACGTATTCTTTTGTTAAAGATTATTATTTGTTTTGTATTCCTGATTACAAACTAATATAAGAGACATGGACTGTGAAGTGAAAAGGAAGTATGCATCTTAAATAACTGAACGAATGTATTCCTGGTTATGCAACGCGAGTTATTTCCGATCAAATACCTCTGCAGGAGTTCCTAGTAAGCTGTATTTCGTATTGATTGGCTAACAGTTACCGTGAAAATCTGAAAGGCTATCTCTCTGCAAAACTGTTTACTTTCACTCTACACTTTTCTTTCAGGTTTTTTTTTGTACGTATATTTTTTTGGCAGCTAAAGAAAATATAAATTAATGCATTAGATGTAGCCTAAAATATATAATGAATTAGTGGATACCATATGAACAAGATTTTGGGGGCCAGGTCAGCTCAGTGGTTAACGTACTCGCCTCTGGGCTGGTAGCCCGGGGTTCGATCAGGGCCCACCTGGCCCTCGATTTATTCATCCGTACGCACGCCGACCCTCGGAGAGGATATTAAGCTCTCCTCACATGAGTACGATGTCAGGTACTCATTAAAGATCCCTACTTGAAATGCACTTAAGTTAGGCTAAATTTAGGACTCCCAATGTAGAATCACCGATCAAACAAAAAGCCGGTAAACGACAGACGTTATCACCCACTAGGGGATCGGTTTAAACAATTAAAAAAGAAAAGGCACGTATTCACCTTTGAGACGGAAAATAACAACTTGGACAATGTTCATATATAAATTAAATAAATAATATTCACCTGTTGTTCCATTAGTTTTGCTATCAATTACTCTGTGCTATTTGTTGATAAGTTATTCACTGCACTACCAATCCAGCATCTGTTCGAATATCACCTTCCCTGAAGTCTGGTCTTCTTGAAGAAGAATACTTAGTGTTCGAAACGTTGTAAAATGGGATTTTTTTTTATTATTATACACTTCAGTTTATATGTGTTAAGGTGTTTTTGCTAGAATTGGGCACTCCTTTTTTCATGCAGTTACTAAGTGTTATTGTACGTTACGAGCCGCTCGACCTACATGGTCACCCACGTTTTCTCCCTGATTAACTGGTCACTTTTTATAAGCAGCTGTTTTTGACTCATTCGGAATGCGGAATCGGCCTAAAGTTAAGCACGAAAGCAAAACAAACTGCAGAAAATAGCCTAGTTTTGATTGAAATGCAATCAAACTACAAAGCCTCCATCTGATTCCAATATAAATCTTTGAATTATCCTATTAACAACAGGATCATTATCAAACTTCACCAAATTCCAGCGAACAGAATATTTTTGTTCCTCCTTGGCTATTTTTGGGCCTGCTAGTTTTAATTGCTGTGACAGGTACCTCTATATCTGTGAAAAAAATGGATATTTTGGTTTAATTTTTTTATGTGTAATAAAAATTGATTTTTTAATTTTTGTTATGTATATTTTAATTGTCTTATATGTATTACTCCATGATGTAATAAAATATAGCAGATTCTCATTTGAAATTTGGTAATTTTACCTCCTTCATATGACTTGTTTGTACTTTAAACTGTTTACTTTATATTTAAAGAGATATGTGTAGGATAGAAAATTCAGCTGGAATAAATAATAGATATTTAAAGGACAACTGGAAAATTTAAAAACCTGGGGCTCACCTCAATCCCTGTATTGCCGATATTTATGTTCCTTTTAGCTAAAGTTACAACAAAATGAGCCAAAAATAGAAAAAAGTTATTGTTAACTTTATTTTTTTAGTAATGGTATTTTACATAGACTCGATAGAGATTTGTTCGTAGCTATTAATTCTTGTGTTTTGCCAGCATAGTAACATACAAAAGAATGGACCATTCGTTTCGTAAGAGTTTGTCATAGTGACTAACAATAATGTAGGTTAACTAGGAGGCTGAAGCCAATTTCCTCATTAATTTGGTAACAATATTCATATAAGGTTTAGCTTTTTATAAATGTGCAAAATAGGCAAACATCAGAACAATATAGTACACAAAGTTGATATGATTCCAAGCATTTTGTTTTATTACATTTTTTGAATAATCTGCGACAGTGTATTTATTGTTTTTAAAATTAATTGTGAGCAAATGATAGAATTAGCATCATTTGTAATCGTGACAAATGAAAGCAATGACATATGTCTAATGATTGATTAACAATATCACATCACTTAATTCATTGTTTTTAAATTCTTTTATTAATTTGTTTTTTAATATTGAATCTCAGAAGACGTATTTGAAGGATGTTAAACATGACTAAATATTGTTTAAATTTAAATCTGACAGAACTCAAAACAAGTGGTGAGATAGTTTATTAGATTTGATACCGGCATTGTTAATATGTAAACTAAAAACAAAACATAATAAACTTCAAACTGAAGAGGCGTTATGACCAAGGTTGTGCGAGGGCAGATCAACCAAACCTGAGCCTCAGTCGGTGACCGAAACAGTCGTTTGGCTAATTATAATAACGCCGGTTTTGAAACATGCATATGGTATACACTCAGTGATCATCGGGAATGCAATATCGTTACTTACATGCCATCATGAAAAAAATGCACCTTTTAATAATCCTTCTTTAAATAGGAAAGAAGGTATTTATGGTATTCTCAAAGGTACTCTTCTTGATTCTCTCGAAGCCACTAGATGGGGAAAAACCTTATGAGTATAATTTTTGATAGAAGCCAAGCATATCCAAAGGTGTTAATATTTTATGAACAAAAAAAGTGTCGACGAGGACAACTGGTCAAATTATACAGAAAGAACACGTAGAAACAACTGACCTGTCTGCTTCTCAACCTCCTCTCACACTTCACTCCATCTTCCTGCAACCAGTCCTTCTCTGTTGCTAAGGATGCTATCTTACATCCAAAAATTGTGTTTACATATTGGATTGTAGTCTTTGTGATACGTTCTCCGTGAAGCTTAGTCTCCATATTAACGGTCATAGAGCATCCGTAAACAACCATTCCAATTTACCTGTTGACATCCATGCCAACTCCCAAGTTCTACCTTTTAATGAGTGCTTCAGTGTACAGATTCTGCGTCAGATCCCCCCCCCCCCCCCCCCCCCCTGATAATAATACCGTGACCCTTAGAGCTTCTGAGGAAGCACACTTCTGGTTGCTCGGGGCGTGCAGTGCACCTGGACTAAACCTTAAAAGATAATTATTTTTTTTTATTTTCTAGTATTTAGTTATTCCTTTTTTCCCCTTTCGTATCTTTTGTATATATTTATTTTCTTTTATCCCTTACTATTAGTTTGTTCTACCTTTTTTAGTTTTCTAGATTCTTATTCTTAACTAGTTTCTATGCTTAACTTTTTATCTAGTCTCTACCTTTTCTTTACTATTATAGATGTATTTTTTTATTTTATTTATTTTTTCTTTCCTCTTTTATTATTTATGATTAATTTGGTTAGTTTTTTATTTCTTAAGATTTTTTATATTATTTTTTATATATTTTACGATAGTTTTTTACACTGATCTCCTTTTCCTATATATATAGGAAATCAGAAACTGCTTATCTGAATTTTTCGTTATATCTTCTCTTAACTCTATTACTTTAAGACCGGGTACGGGGGGCAGCACTGGCGGTTTGCGGGTCGGTTACTTGCCGTTGCGTCTACATCGTCTTGGTCTCTCTTTCTCTTTTCTCCTGAAGACGGACTGACCGAAAATTTGAGTTTGTCAGTGTATTCTTTACTTTGTGTGTTACTTTTCTTGAATTTTGAACCAGTATATATATATATATATATATATATATATATATATATATAAAGAAGCCGAACCTGAACAACCAGACCACGAGCTTCTCAAGAATATTAAAACTGCATGCAGGAACGTAGGATAATATTAAGTTCAATCCCTGATTATTTTCAAATTCGTTAGTACTTTTAATTAATAGCAACCCTGAGGACCGTTATAACCTGTATAACCTCCCACTCAATTCATGTAGATATTTCTTATTCTGTTAGGATGTTAATAATTGTGTTAATAATTTAGATAGTTCTTATTTTTGTATTTGAGTTCTGTTATGAATTGTTATTAGTGCCTGAAGATGGTCAGAGCTGACCGAAACGTCGTATGTAAAGTTGAAGGTCTGCTCCCAAAATACACAAATATATATATATATATATACAAACAGTACAAACATGGTGTGGACCATCTAATGGTATAAGCGTAGATAGGTTCGGTCACTCAAATCAAACCCTCAATGTCAAAAGTTTTGATTTTAATCAAAATCATGTTCAAATGCAGAAGTAAGAATATCTGAACATTAAAATAATCGATTTGGCATTATAGAGTAATGAAAATTAATATGAAGTAACTGTGTTTATCCAAAAGATCGTTTACACGATCTTACAGTGGCCTGATGATAACTTTCATACTGATAAACATTTTCCACTGAAATAAAAAAAAAATACTTATTTATATTGACGTCTTAAGAAATCACCTTTATTAATTTGAATATATTGTACAAAATTTTATTTCCAAAAATAAACTCTCTCCTTGCATTGAAAAAGCATAGAAATGCTGTACCTCAGTTTAAACTAACTTCATAAGAACATGGGGTATATAAAAAATTAGAAAAAACATATATCACTTAAAGCCCTGAGTAAGAACTTACTAAAATTAGAAAAAAATACATAATTTGAATGAAAATGAAGGTGTGTCGTCTGGAGTCGAATAGGAACTGCAGTAGACCTAAGTTTAGTATTTCTTATGTGCAATAGCCGGTAATTTAGCTAGCTGTAACTAATATGGGTGCTAATAAACGAATGAGTCACACTTCTTCGCTGGAACACCAGGAAAGACAAAATAAAGTAATTGTTGGAATATTTAATTGGTTTGAAATAATTTGAAATCGTTAATAGTTTCTAGTAGATTTAACTTACAGTAAAAATTTAATTTATTATACTAGTGTTTATTCATTATTTGTTTCCTACGCCGAGACACTTAAGGGCCTTTGGAATTAACTGTTGTAGAGGTGGAAGGTATAGTTCATTTGTTACTTCACACTTTACTTGGTAATTAATATATACAGAACTCACTCATTGATTACTGTATAATTCATGACAGGTGTTTACATACAAAATAATTTATGTAACTCTTCCATGGGATATAATTTGGTGAGGCTTTGCTGTATTTTAACTATTCTTGATAGAGAAATATTAAAATTACAGAATAAACGCAGCTGTATTGTTTTTCTAGCTATTGTTGTTTTTATATTTCCATCATTGATAAAATGGGTGTCTTCTCGGAGAAGAATCTCAGAAGAATCATTCCATTTCGATGTGATACTGCTAGGGTTATTACGTTAGAGTAGTTTTAGAACATAATTGCTGAAAAGTTTGGGTGCATGCTAATGTAGGCTAGTTACTACCAAACCCTGTAAAATATCTGCGTCTTATTTTAGACTCGAGGTTAACATTCAAACAACACCTTCATAATAAATCCAAGCTTGGAATTTACTTGATGTTTAATCCGTATTCTCTTTTCAAATTAAGGAATTCTGCCGATTCGGTCACAAGGACCTTGTCTATAAGGGAGTCGTTCGTTTAGCAATCACTTAGGATGCTACGTCTGGTTTAGATCTGCACCAACGAACAAGGCTTGTATCCAGGTCGTCCAAAATAAGTGTGCCCACCTTATAGCCTGGGCTCCTTGATACGCCCGAAATGTGGATATTCATCATGATTTGAAAATGGAATATATAGATAGTTAACATCACCCGACTTACTACTAATGAAGACAACAAACTACCCACTCATCCAAACCTCCTTGTACAAGCTCTCAATCCTGCCACCAACCTTCTTCAACCTCACTGAACATCCACTTCATCCACTGACTATTTTTCCAGCGCATGGCTAATAACATTGAAAACTATGACTAACAAGACCACATGGCCGAATACGACGTCATTACTGTACAGACGAACTTAATATCTGACATGAAGTACTGACAGTCCAAGTTATTGTAGCACAGTAATCAAGCAGTATATGGCCTCTGGTCTGGAACTGCTAGTTACGACGTACACTATAGTGCAGGGATGTATTCGTCGGTCGTTGGTTGGTCGGCGTCACTGTCGGATGCATCAGTAAGTTGTACCTTTACAGTCCTATCGCTTAAGTGTTCTGCCATATCAGTCGTCTAGGTTAGATTATATGGGCCCAGTAGTCCTACTCCCGTTCATTTGCACGATGAATGCACAGGTATGCCTCGCTCGATGAGTCTCTTAATAATATATTCTGCTTCCTCGATCACAAGGTATCCACTATCTCTTTTTTCTATCAATTAGTTTAAACAAAATTCTTTTTTTCTCTCTTAATGGTTTTATAAATAACTTTCTTTTAAAGGTTTAATTATTTAGTTTATGACCTGCAGTCCTTCTAGTAGGTTAATCTGAACTGTTATGTTCTGTAGATTTCAAAATGTACACGCTTTACATCTTATGAAGCTGTTGTCGGTCTTATGTGATAGGCAAAGAGAGATCAGTTCCCACATCTGCAATTCATATTTGATGCCTTTACGTGATACTCCATCTCCTTACAAGTCATGATGGCAGTATTTCTTCATCCATCTCTCCATCGTTTCATGGAAAACATTTGTTTAACGACCTGTAATTCTCATAAATAGCTTTAACTCCTACCTTTAGAAAGCAATTTTTTTGTTTAACTGTATATGCAATTTACTTATAAATTGAAATATGTAAAAAAAATACTACTTGGAATCCTACTGCACATCCTAAATAGTCACTTTGTGCTGCCTTAACAATTTGAAATACTTGAGAGTACAGTTAGATGGATGGGCTATTCTAATTGTCAATCACTGAATTTCTAGCGTACGAACAAACTGTAATCTTATTTGCAGTATAATTACATAGTATCAAACAATTATAGGTACATATAATTGTAGTCTTATATACAATGATGTACGTGATTTTGTTTTGTTAAGAAAACTGAACAAACTAGTGTAGGAGTTTGCGAAAATGCTGTAATTACAGATCAGACCTTTCATTGATAGAAATATTTATATGTATCTTTTAGACTAATCTAGAGAAATTGGAAAGATGGTATAACATGACAGTATGTAATATATTCCCGAGTAAATTTATAAAGTATGACGTTTACCATTGATAGATTTTGTTGGGATCATAAATTCTCGATGTACGAGTAGACCTTAAAACGGGCTGGCAGACTCCTGGGGTCAAAAAAGTTTGTCATTCACAAACAAATTCACTATTGCATTAACAACAACGGTACTCAAGGGACAAAGTTTGCCTCCAGCCACAGTTTATAGAGAGCGCTGCTTCCCAGATGACACTATTCCAGTCAGTTCTCTTAGTAGCTACTGTGTGTATTTTGAATATATTTCACTTTTTTTTATTATTATTCAGTGCTTAAGATGGACATGAAATGAAATGACTTCAGTTCTTCAAACGCTCAGTTTTTATATTAGCTATCAATGTTCCTATCTTCAGGCTACTAACCTTACTGTCAAACTACTTAATGAAGTTTAACCTACTTTCAAGCGGATCTAATTTATTTCACAACTAAAATCAATAAACAACTAATACAATTTATTTGAATTACAACCTAAACTTAATTAAGTGATCAAAATAATCTGAAGATTACCCTTGGATGATTGAAATAAAGCTGAGGTATAAAAATAGGGTATTTGAGGAATATGCGTTGTCTTATTTTATCTTCATTCTGATATGATGATATCAGTTAAACAGTGTAACCATTATCAAAGTTGATATTTAATCAGGTAAAGTACCTGTCATATTATTCGTGGTAAAAGTGCATATCGAGAGCGAATTTAATATTTATGGTAGTTTTGAATCAAAAAATGAAGTAGTTTATGAGGAGGTTCTCAGACTACATAGGTTGCCATACGCAGAGTAGAAATGGAGTTTATTCGAGCAGCAGACGAAGTGCTGGTGGAAGTGACGTGGTGGGAGCCGTTTTGGGCAGGAGGACCGCGTGCTCAGCTGATCCACCCACCGGCGACCCTGGCGCAGCAGGTGGTGGACTTGTCCTGGTTGAGCATCGCTCAAGGACGCGCAGGGTGTGTTAATACTCTGCCCACGTGGCCGCCCACTGCCCTGTCTCTCAAATGCCTCTAGCCACCAGATCACCCTTTCAGTTTCGCAACTCCCAACCACTTCTTTTGTCTTAAGTGGAACGTCCAGTTCATCGAACGTAAGATAGTTAGTATTCCTTAAACTCGTAAAATATAACGTTTTACGGCATCGTTGTTAAAATAGCTATCAATTCTCAAGAACATCCACAAAAACTGTCAATTTTTTATGTTTGTATTCCACAAATTATTTTTTATTATTTTTTATCTTGTTTATACAATATCCGAAATGGCGAAGTCTGTGAAAATCGAAGACCATCTGTATATTAAAAACGAACTCTTTATATAATTACAACAGTGTAAATCGATTGTTTAATTGTAGGAACTCTTATGTATTCACAGTAAGATCCAAAAACACCATATGTTCAAGCCAAGATTGGGGCCAGGAGAGGTAAAGTCGAGATATAGTAAGAACAGGATATGGTTATTGCCTCCTGCCTTGCAAATCCAGTCCACCAGAAAACCCACACTATGAACTTTAACCAGCTCCTATCATTTATTGCACTACTCTGTTGATATTTTTGTAACTGTTAGATTTTATAAATTTAGGTATCAATTTTTGAATTTATAAAAGAAGTCGTCCTGCTTCCGTATGTTCCTGTTTATTACAGTTCTTTATACGATTAACGCTTTACCGTACATTACACTTTTTATTTATACTATGTTTCAATATAGTATATTTATTTATTTTATATTCATCATAGTTAAAGCTTGTTTGTATATCACTTAACAGTGATTCAGGTTTATCGCGAAACTGACTTCCTTTTATAATTACATATTACACTTAAGTAGTTAAGACCATAGTGGATTATAAATATATTATTGCATAACATTAATGTATAATCCAACAATGAATCATAAAAAAACCGCAGGAGTTACTGTCACTCGTAATGAATGAGTATCTGAATGGAAGTAAATATTGCTTATATACTAATATTTCAATATTTACAAGTAAATGCTTTACAATTAAATATTTACTATCAATTAGTACAAGTAAATATTGAATGATTTACTACGTATTAATATTAGAACTATAATACACCGTCTTACCTCGTATTCTCCCGCTGTAGCTCTCTGACCGGTTTCGGGTGTCACTCATCTTCAAAAAGAAAATACTGCTTCTGTTCTTTTTGAAGATGGGTGACACACGAAAGCAGTCAGAGAGCTACGGTAGCAGTATACAAGGTAAGACGGTGTTTTATAGTTCTACTATTAATAATACTTACCTCAGTGGAACTAAAAATCAGCTTGAATACTTAATTCCATTAGTAAGCAAGTATAAAAAATCCAATGAGGGTTTTTTTTACAATTTGTATATAATTTGTGAACGTATTACTTAATGTTACCCTTTTTCTTTCATAACTTAACATATCCTACACCTGTTTACATCGTACAAAAATCTGAATGAAACAAGAGGAATTATTTCCGTCTTTTCTTTCTTTTGGATGTGAAATTGCAAACATCAGAGTACTAGTAGGAAGTATTCTTATTGTATGACATATGCGAAATCAAAACTCCAAATTTATAAAATGAATAGATGTTCTTTTCTACTTTAATTACTAATGTTTACTTTATTTAATCTATGTTTTAGTCAATATTTCTAATGATAGATATCTCAGGTATGCATTCACAGTTTAGAACTTCTCGTTATTTAAGATCATGGTTTTCAAAGGACAGTAATTTCTCTAAGACAACAGAAGTGGTTGTTGTAATTGTCACAACCGGTTGCTTAATTTTTCTTAAAAGGTACAATGGTATTGTATGATTTTCAAAGCTTTTGAATGTAACAGACAGATTTATCTTCATTTGAGATTTTCGAGATGTATTGATTAATATCTCTATCTTGGATAATTAAATGGTGATTTAAATCACCATTTATATTAAATGGTTTGGGCGTTCAAGTCATAGCAATACCATGTTGCTTCTGTAGACCCGTGGTTGCAAGTTCATATCTCTGACCCTAGGTGTTTTCATGTGGGAGACGGGAAAATGTGCATTCCATCACCTGTAGAGTGAAAGTCCCAAGCCATTATACTGTCAAGTATCCATTAAAGACCCCTACTTAGGGGCTGACAGATTTACGTTTCTCATGTGTGCTTGAATAGAAATAAACGCCTTTTTACCCTAAGTTTTCTTTTAACATAAACACAATGCAGAGAGTTAATCTCAATGCTGAAATAAAAAAAACAAACAACTACTATCTTATGCTTGTGAACGGATCTTTTAATAATAATAATGTAATATCATTCCGTTTGATTGGTGCGATATTGTGAACAATTGTCTTTTTCTTTTTTAGAACTGTTGAAAGATTAACTTACACTAATACAGAAATACGAAAGTCGCATTGACTGAGTTATTTCACTTCTATGTCGCAATTCGATACTGTCCTCTAATATTTGTTTGATAAAAATATTTCTGGAATTGAAAAAAAAACCATTGCAGTAGAAATGTAAAATTGGATGAGGGAACGAACTATGGGTAATAGTTAAGTGGAATATCCGGTTAATGGGGCAACCCATCTGGTTAATGTAAGTTGACCTCATGGAACTGGCTTATATTTCCTTTAAGGTATAAGTCGTCCAGACTGTCCAACTAGAATACTCTCATGTATTGAATAGGTATTCAATACTCAGAGCTCAGGTGTAACAGTCTCCGTAGCTAGTCGCTTGAGGCAATGGTGCAAGTGCTAAGCAAATCGTTACTATGATTTTCCGGGAAGAGAGGAATGAGTGGGCGGTGGTTGACTTCGAATCTGTGGTGGGGAGAAGGGGAAACAGGGTAGTTGATAAGAACGAATCCGATACGACTACTTTGTATTCCTATCATAAACATCTATATCTGGCTTTATTCGAATACTTCGTATTTGATACGCCCATCTCTATGTATAACCTACTGAACGTCGGCTCCCCTAAACTTTCTTCCCTTTTGCGTAATATTTCTAATGACCTATATCTTGTCATAATTGATATGTATGTATTCATAGATACAGTGAATTCATGTTGAAATTCTTTCATTTATTTTATAGTTTTATATGTATGCAATTTTTTCTACAGTATAGTATTTATTTGTTACAATTAATTGAAAATTTGATATTATTGGGACAACATATTTATGTGTTCTCTTTTGTTACAGGCAAAACAAAGAGCTACTCTGAAATGGATGCTTCTGAAGTCATTCAACGGTCGCGTGCCAGAAAACCTCCGTGAGCCGTTTTACAAAGACAACGAGGTAACAACTGATAAGCTCTTGTCAATTAGTTTGGATGTCTCATTTGACCTGGTCTTGTTTGAAGCAGACTATTTTCAAATAATCAATATTTAAGACAATCCTGAACATTTTACTTCTCTGTTAAGAACATAAATCTGTACAATGCTATTCAGTTTTTGATGTGATGTGGGTGGCGTTGTTTTCATTCGAGTTTGTAACAGTATTTCGCTTGTACTTAAGTCAGCTTGCAGTACTGTAAGCTGCCTAAGGATTCATGAATCAAACTCTGGTTTTACATTTCTTTTCTTGCATTGCAGTGCTAATTATGTGGAATTACAAAAATCAGACTACCTATAGTATCTTATTGTATGACATATGCAAACTAAAAACTCCAAATTTATAAAAGGAATAGATATTATTTTCTACTTTAAACATTTTGGTCCAAAGTTCTCTAATGGTTTTGTTCAGAAGTGTTAAATTAAAAAAAATCGTGAATGAATTCTTAAAGGAATTCTTTTTGGGATGACCTACTCAATGATGCACAAATGAATATATTATTAGAATTGGAATTGAAGTGGCGTAATGCAGGTGGTGTAGTCGATACAGTCTGAAATAGAGTCGAGAAGTGTGGTGGAATTGACTGAGAGGCAGTGCCTCAGCTGGGCACCGTCAAAGAGTGATTCAACTGGTCGATACTTAGCGACTTCCCCTCAGCTTCCCTTCCAGCGCGTAAGTGATTACTTCTGTTTTCTGATTAGGAGCACCAGTTACATGTTAAACAGAAAATTGTTTAGACTCCTAATTTATATTATTCCTAATTTATATTATATGAATATCCTATAATCATTGCAATTGATTTATTCATACTAAAAACAATAATTGTAGCTAATTTATGCTTGGAACGAAAGTTCTTGCCGCTTGTCTTGAAAAGTTTGGTGGTGTTTGGTGTTTGACTTCGGTATAAAGCCTAGATTTCCTTCATCTGGGGGCAGGCTTGTCCCTTAGGTAGGGCGAATCGGGGCAACCACCCTGGGTTCTGCGCTTGTGGAGGCCCCGCAGGACGACGGTAGTGACTGCGAACAAATGACCTGTTCACTGATTAATTTGTCATGTCGGTGAGAAAACATTTCTTGTTTTTCTTGATGTATGATAGATACAGACTGAAACGGAAATCTGTAAATATGAAAATAAAATTGCTCTAAGCTCTTTAGAGCTTATATTGTGCGTTATATACCTGCACAATATAACGATTTTATATGTATAATAATGTGGGTGTGGGGATTGATTTGCAGTGGTTGAGTTGCCCTGGGTTCCGCTCCTTCCTAGGGACGGTTCTGTCTGGTGAAAGAAAGTATAGTAATGTCTCTTAATCGGGACGTAAAGTCGACCGTCTTCTCCTTTATGATACCAGCACTTGTTAAATATCCCTTTTTTTTAGTAAATTTGATTAAAGAAAAAATATAATATTGCCGATGTGAAGTACTGTTAATAACTGAAGTAATTTATACAACTAATCATAAAAAATTGAATATAAGTTTCGTAAGAAATATTTACAGAGGAAAATCTTGAAAAATTATGTAACGATCTTGAAATGTCCTCTTCCATTCAATCTTTGATAATTATGTAATTATTTACACATTTAAACCAATTAGAAGGGAAAACTGGTCGGGGAACTTGTAAAAACACATTCCATGCGAACATTTTTTCTTTTCATCTCTCAAAAGAAGATCAACTATGAATTAAGTTGCTCACAAAGTTTACTTAATTCCCCTCATGTCCTGTGCAGGTTTGTATTAAAGTGTATAGTCCGTGTAATTATTCCTCTATGTTGGTTGATTGTACAGAGGATTCGTAGAAACAAGTTGCCTTAAAATGGATTTATAGTTCAGAATATTAAGTCAAGTTACCCAAAGCTAAATGGAGTTCCAGTTACATTAATGAGTTCCACTTAAATTTCTGTCTGGTAGAAGGGACGAAATTTAATTTATTACAAGGTTAAATATCAACTTATTGACTTGAAAACCCTTTTTCTATCTCTAGAATGATTCTAAACTATACGTATTTGCAGTATTGTTATGTAAAAAGGGAATTTTGTTAAATCCATCAATGGTTTCATTAGATTTTGGTACTCGAGTATATTTCTTTGTAATGGAAATAATTAATTTAAATGCGTGCATAATGTTAATACCACTGAGGTTAGTATGATTTATATTAGAAATAGGTAAAACGTCATACCTATTTCTAATATAAATTAATTTAAATCTGCATTTTTGTCATAAATAATATCAATAGACGACAACAAAGATATCGGTACATAGATTTTCATTATTTTAACGAAATTCCATAGTTCTTCTGGCGAAGGTTTCGGCATAATCGTATGCGGCAGGGTCGAAAATAAAAACCATGACTCCTGCTAACGTACGATCGTTAAAGAACAGATCAGTCTTCTTTCGTGCTTCGTGGTCTTATTAAAGAATGACCGACGTTTGACGGTTGAGAGATAGTCTTTCTGAAGTTCAGCTTAGTTATATGATAATTCAAGGTATCCTCTGATAGGCTCATATGTTGTCTTCAGCAGAACAGGTGGTCGAATTTACTACTACTAAGAAGCATTTTTTTCTTGCCAGTATATATCTATATAAACAAAAGAAAGGTTTTGTCTGTACATTGCTTAGGACTAACTCATATATTAAAGAAACCGAATCCACCCTTAAAAGAATTTCTGTCTGTCGGTTTGTCCGCAAAATTTTGTCACAAGTAAACTCAGCCATCATAAGAAATAACAAGCTGAAACCTTTGACAGTATATTTGTGTATGTCTAACTTAAAATATAGGCTCTAAATGGATTGAAAGTCCAGAAAATCCAACGTAGAAGCGAAGTTATGAACTTTTAAGCCGTTTTTGGCTTACTACAAAGACATATTTATATTGAAAATATACAGGTATAGCAACTAGGTATTGTTAGTTCATTTTAATTTCATTTATGAATATAAATATAATGCGTATTTGAGCTTTTTAACAAGGTGTTTCCCAGAGTTCAAGATGTACTATCTATTCAGAATAAATGGCTCTGTGAACGAGCAATTTTCAACCTTTCCTAGTGGACAAGTAGAAAAAATCAACAAACAAGTTCTTATGCTATATCAAACCGACGAAAAAACTTGTAAGTCAGTAAACGAGTGATTAGTGATGAGGAAGTAGTTCATTATCCAATTGAATTCTTGCCTCCATGGCTGCTCCTGAACTGCCTGCTCAGGAGTAAAAACTTAAAGTAGGAGCACCAATCATATTGCAATTGGGTATGAGTAAAAAGTTTCATGTTACGAAACTTAAGTGCCGCAAAAATGTGCAACGGGACACGAACTCTGAGTTCGTGTTCTGCACAGATAGAGGCGAACATCATGACTGAGTGTGATACTGGAGAGTCTGTGTGTGTGTACCAAGCACACCATTTGATTCCGAGCCCCTATCCGTTTCCATTCAAACGATTGTAATGTCCCGTCAGCGTCTGTTTCGCAATGACGGTAAGTAAGTCGCAAGGGGAAATTCTGTCTCCGCTGGAATTGAAGTGAATGAGACCAAGTTTTTCTGACATGACCATGACTATAGTTTGCTTGCCCAAAAGTCAGAGGTTCCAACTCTTTGTTCTTCCATAAACCTGAAGGACAGACAGCCAGTGTGGTGTGTTGCTTAACACTGTACTAATAATGATATTTTTTACTATTCTATAATTTCTAATCATGTTTTGGAATACCATGTACCATATCCGAATTTCTGAAAAAATACCCGTCAAAGACCGGCACGTTTGCTAGTATTTCATAATGTAAATATAGTTTTTCAGACATCTGAAAAAAAAACTTCTTAGCTGTAATCAGAGAAATTACATACAAATATAACAGAGCTCTAAAAAGGAATGATATAAATGAATATGAATTAAGCCAGGTGAGACAATTCATTTACACCTAAATGACTGGTTACCGTGGGTTTCTAAATAGATTCCTGTGATATTCACAGATAGCCTACAAGCCCTATGAAGCATGCTATTGGTTACCTTATTCCCTGCTGGCCTCCTTCTTCCCTGGTTCTTTTTTTTTTATTCCTTTAATTCAGTCATTAATCTACCTGGAGAAATCACCATTATCCCAAATTAATGGTTACATGTCAATGCCTTTGAATCATTTTTCACGTAGCTGAACGATTGTTTCGTGAATTCATTTGCTAATACAGACTCTTCTTGAAAGAATGAACATCATGTGCATCAGCCATACATCAAGAATTCTTCAATCTTATTTTACCTTTCAAATATTTCATTAAATGACTCCTAGCTTGCAGATAATTAATTACTGCTGTATTAACTTGTGCAACATTAAATATGTAATGTTTACTATAATTGATCAACTTTTTGTTTTTTCTTTAGTTTCTAACTAAGGAAGTGGTACCAAATGCTCTTGTAAATATCTGTCGGATGTCGTAAATCATTTCTTCTTGAAGTAGGACATGCAAGATACACTCAATACATGACATAAATATTAAAATATCAAAAAACTCTTTTAAATTGAAAAATTTATTAAATGTTATGAAAAAAAATCATTACTAAATAAAACATACGAAATTTTGAATAATATAATTACTGTGATGATTGTGAATAATGTACAAGTTTCACCTCCATTGAAGGAAAGGTAATTATATAATAATTTTATACATAACGAAACTTAAAACTGAGAAACACAAAAAGAAGACACATACTCATGGTTCTCTAGCATTTCGATCACACGCTGCTTTAGGGGAAAAGAAGAAAAAACAGAAATGTAGGGACCTGAAAAAGTTTGAAAGATGTTAGAAAATAACTCTAAGTTTAGCTGATTAGTTTAAAAATTAGATTATGAGAGCAAAAGTTTAGATATAGGTTACACCAAAAATAATTTTTAAATGATGTATCGAAATAAGTAAACTTTCCATACAGTAAAATAACGGAAATAAAAGTAAAAATTTAAAAATTAACGGAAAACAAAACATTACATTTTGCTAGAGTTATCTGATTCAATTAAGATAGAGGGCATTTCGAGCACCCAACAGCCAAATAAGGGCTTCCTTGGAAGCTCTTCAAGTGCTACTGATACGAGGTATCATCACGAGGTATCGTATCATCACTGGTAGATCTCTGAAAGGTGGGACTCTCTGGCACTCATTGAAAGGAAAACTGTGGAGATTAGTGCGGCAAGCATTAGGCAGTTTGCTGCGTTGGCAGTTATCTGCGATGATTGATACGGAATTCATAGAAATTAGAGCCACGTGCAGTGAGTCACATTAGTACGATCCAAACGATAAGCAAAGTTATTTAGAATAAGGAGTATGAAGGTCGCCATGGATGAGGTAAAATGATGGCTATGTACATGTAAGTACAAAGGTAACGCTATGAAGGCTGTACAGTAAGGTAGTACGAAAGACTGCCTTCGAACAGTTTTAAAATCCTGTTTATAATAACTGTTAATATTGGGTTTGTTTTTCTAGAAGGAAAAAAGGCTTCCAAAATTTCTAATCTGTATCGTCATTCATGTTCCTGTTCTAATACCACAGAATTATCCGTTAACATTTCTCTTGTTAAATTTTATTCAATGTGTTATTGCGACATGCTCTTTGGTCCTCCGGATGCAAGATGCAAGTTACTGGCAAAGAAAAATAGAAAAGAAATGTGGTAGTGGACTCACAACTAAGATCGGCGCTTTTTAATCTTATAGGGAAATCCCTGATACCTTAGGTTAGAGGGTTCACATCGTTTCTTTGATTCTGGACCTCTTAGATCTATTTTATAATCTGTGGTCTCTCTATGACGTAGGAAATTAATTATCCTCGTACAAATTATGCAAATAAAATCTTCGCTTGTAGGTAGGTAATCAATCTTAAATATAAAAATTCTATTATATTTATAATATTAATACTTTTTGTGGATTATAATTCCTAATTCCATCATGTATTCAATCCCTTTCATATTGAATACAAGAAATACAGAAATTTTTAAAAATTTCTTGTCAACATCTCAGAGATAAATTTAAAAAAAAAATCATGTTCCTATATAAGTTAACAAATTAGCAATATTATTATACTTTAAAATATTGATCCATTAATGGAAGCATTGTTTTAACTCTAATGCTGAATATTCTAGTAGTCAGTGAGCTACGTATTTCTCGTTATCATATGCTGATATATGTGCATTTTGCAATGACCATTTACTGTGACCCTGGCCACTGTAAACCTTTATTCCTGGACCCCTGTCCAAGATTAAATAGTGGCTTGAAAGGCGCAGTCGAACACAACCTCTGTCTGTCCAGTGAGATTTATAATGACTCTAGCTGACCCGGCGAACTTCGTACCCTCTAACAGTCAGTGAATGTCGTGTTGCCTTTAGCTAAACTTAACATAGTATTTAATTATTAACATAATAGCTAACAAGACAGCCGCCGTCCTGCCTTACCCATAAATATTTCATTCGAACAGGAATAAAAACTAAGACAAAAAATATGGAGTGGCCTAAACTCAACTTTACCATAAGCAAAGTAATAAACTCATTGACAACCGACTTATATTAATGTTTGATTAGTCAAACTCTTGTTCGATAACTATTCATCGCATCATCAAATGCACCAGAAAACGTGTGTTTGATTGGGGTTATTTTTTTACATTTAACAACTTTGTTCTTCTAACATACTCGTATCATCTTACTCAATTGAACATGTGTTTTTAATAAACCTCTAAATAATTTTCTTCCACTTAAAAATTTTCCAAGTCAATGTAAATAATGCAAGCAAATCCAACAAGTAGAGCAGATGATTCATTATTACAAAACAAACTTTCAGTTTTTATAGTATACAAGGCGTTATTAAAGCCTATTGTAGGAAGGTCTCTTTACTCCAGATTACAACCATAGTAATGGCCGTGGGTTCGATTCCAACAAAATCTCATATATTTTATTATTTATTCAGTTCAGACAATATACGGTATCGAGAAAACAAATAAACAAAACAAGATCGGTCATCAGAGCTTTATAAGTTTGTAGACTAGATATGCAGAAATGTCACAATATACGCATGTAACGCATCAAATGAATTCCTCACAAAGTTTAGAGATACTCGTACAAACTGCTGTAACCGACCAGCTGAAGCTGAAGGCCATTCCAGAATCCGAGTTCCAGCAATGCTACAATGATTGGAAGGACCGTCTCCAGCGCTGTGTGGCTTCCGAAGGGAACTATTTTGAAGGTGACAATATCACATTGTAATTATATTTGAATAGAAAATTTAAAAAAATCAGTCTCACTACTTTATTTACTCACCTCGTACGTAAACAGTTCTCTGTTTAAGACCTCTAAATATTATATATATAAACGATTTGACAAAAGTCATACATTTGTTGCATTCCCTAATATACGAGGTGTGTAAATAAAGTAGTGAGACTGATTTTTTTTTTAAATTTTCTATTCAAATATAATTACAATGTGATATTGTCACCTTCAAAATAGTTCCCTTCGGAAGCCACACAGCGCTGGAGACCAATCATTGTAGCATTGCTGGAACTCGGATTCTGGAATGGCCTTCAGCTGGTCGGTTACAGCAGTTTGTACGAGTATGTGTATTAATCGAACTGCGTTAGTCCTCGCCCGTTTATTTTCAACCTTTACACTCTGTTACTTGTTGTGCTCATTTTCGTACAATGAGATTCCACTCGTACTACGAGATTCCACTGTAATAATATTTACAACTTGATTAATCAGTGCAGCAGCATACACAGATAGCTCTATCACGCTAATTGATTTTTTTCTGAACCACTTTACCAGCCCCTCAGTTCAACTATTTGATAAGAATTCCTTCAAAATGTTTTTATCAAAGCAATAAAACAAACAGTTCTTCGTTATTTATTGTTTTATTGTTATCTCAACAGCAGCATCTCAAAGGGATTCGATTAAGCGAGTAATGGTTGTTTCGTGAACTCTTTGCTTGTAATTCTACAGGTAGGTGATAAATTTTAAGATCACTCTAAGAGGTGGTTCTGTTTTTGAGAAATAGTGTGAAAGTATAATCTTTACTGAATAATGACATCTATTTTCAGAAATGTAAAATATTTCCTCTTAAAGTTGACCTTGGGGCAAACACATTGGTAGACATTAAAATTACCTGTATAATTATTCAAAATTTAATTTAGTTAGGAACAAAACATTAATAGTTTAATACAAAATATAGTAGAACCTCGCAGTACGAGTTTAATTCGTTTCTAGAGTGAGCTCGTATTGCGATTACTCGTATTTCGAAACAGTTTCTCGCATTGAAATTAATATGAATAAAAATAATCCGTTTCATCTCCTACTGTATGTAATATGAATACTCTATATTGTATGAATACAATATTGTACATGTAATATGAATAATAAAAGTGCAGGCAAGAAATAATAGTTATTTATTATTAGTAGCTCATCTACTAAGCTTAAAACGGAGAGACCATTTAGGCGTGAGGAAGTCGGTCGGTCGTTATACGAGAAACAATTCTGACGAATGGCTGTTCGAATTGCTCGTACAATGAGACATTCGTACTACGAGGTTCCACTGTAACAATATTTACAACAAACTTGACGACTAATAACGAAGAACTGTGTGTTTTTTGCTTTCATAAAAACATTTTGAAGGAATTCTTATCAAATAGTTGAACTGACAGGCTGGTAAAGTATTTCAGAAAAAATCAATTAGCGTGATAGAGCTATCTGTGTTGTGCTCCTGCACTGATTAATAATGGGTACTAGAACGCAGTTAAGTGCTGCCGGGCCTTATTGGAAGCCTGCGCCTCCTTACCTCTCGCCTCCGAACAATATAGCTTCTGCACTTTGCTTTCATAACCTTAAAAAATGCTGCTTCCATTTCGCCCCGCTAATTACTGTTAGTTTTTTCAATGATCACTAAATTTTTATTTGTAGAAGAACTTTTCCAAACCCTTTTAACTTTTCAGGGAAAAGAAAAGATAACATAAGCTGTTTAATTAATGGTAATTATAAGTTATATTTAGTAAATTAGGCAGCACGTAAAATTACAATGTTACACTCTTATGGATAAGTGGTAAGGGCTAAAGTATTGAAACACAAAATAAATAAATACTCTCTTTGTGCTTGTTCAAGTATTGACATTATTCGATATGCAAACCTTGACATAACCTCATTGTGAGGTTTGTCAAATGAATCATTTTAAGGTTAAACCCTCTTTTTTTCAAATTTTGAATTTTGAAAACACTTTGAAATACTTAAACTGCAAGGTTAAATGGTTTTATTAAAAGTTTTATTTTTATTTAAAAAGAAATGTTCAGAAATACTGCACTAACTACTAATTAGTTAGTACAGTCCCTGTTAGTAAATAGGTTTCCCTTTTATGTCACCTCCTCCAGATCATGGACAAACTCTGAAAACGGTCGAATGGAGAAGAAAGTCTCCGCAACTTTTCCCAATACCTTAAGTACATCATCTCAATAATCTTATCTGATATTATTATTTCACAAAAATATTTATTCAAAAATAAAAACAAAGAAACAGTGCTGATGCACCAGTTGATCAGGGCTTATCCTAATAAATGACTTAAATTCCTACAAGTATCAATCTCTTCGTACTAACTTTTTTCCTCCAGACGAATTTGTTTCTTCAAAATATCGAATAACCTTGTACTTTATACGTTCTGAGGGAGGAAGTCTACCTCCTAGAGGGCGGAATTGGAGCTCAAACATTTGATTTTTAAATGTTTCTGAATTGTTTTAGAGAAAGGAACACTGTTATAATACCTTTGATTCGTTACTTGCAATCTGTTTGCTGAGCTCAGATAATAGAAGAGTTATTCTATTATTGAGGACCAGGTTAGCTCAGTGGATAATGTACTCGCCTCTAAGCTGGTAGTCTGAGGTTCGATCCCCACCTGACCCTCGGGAGGTGAATAAATCTGAGTACGTCGTCCCTCGGAGATTACGTTAAGTCGTCGGTCCCGAGCCTATACGATGTTAAGTACTCGTTAAAGATCCCTACTTGAAATGGACTTGAGTTAGGCAAGATGTAGTACTCCCAATATGGAATCTGTAGAATCACCGATGAAACAAAAGCTGGTAGACGGCTAACGTTATCACCCGCTAGGACATCGTTTTAAACAATAATATATATATACGATTATTAGAACATCACCATTTTAATGCAACTGAAAATATTCTCAAAAAATATCTTGCGAAATTCGTCAATATGTTTTAATGATATTCAATATAATATTTCATGTAAGCGTGCCCTACATTATGAGATAATATATTTTATGTTACATGTAATTCTTACATAATAATTACTGGATTATGATCGCAGAAGTTATTTCAAATGGATTTCTGATTTTTCATTGGTTTAAGAAAATATAAATAACAAAAGACAGTACTTCGTATTGAATGACGCATATTTGAGCTTTTCAATTGTTGAAGTCAGTGGATGGGTGCGGCAAGATCTTCACATAAACCAAGTTTTGACGCGTTTTAAACAAACAGATACCTTCCCAGTACAAGGAAACAAACCTGAAGAAGAGTACTAGTATTCAAAACACGTTGTTTTGTTAATAAAACTTTGTTTATGTGGAGACATTGTCCATAGTTTTGAAGCACATATATTTCAATTTTTAATTTGTTATGATGGACAAAATGTTTATGGTTCAGCTTCGAACTACCTTCAAACTCATATAAGAATTATCTTTACTGACAAAAACAAAATAAATATATAGTTCAATAAAAGTTCCTTAAACATTCAGTTTACTGTGGGATCACTAACTAAAAAAAAAAAATTACAAATATGTCTTGTAACATTTAAAGAGAACTGGAAATGCACTGCTGTACATTATTTTCATAATAAAGATGTCTTCCTTTAAATAATTATATTGCAGAAAAAGGAATGGATTTATTTTTTCATTGCATAAGATTTGATAAATAAACCTTATTTTATCTTTTTATTGAAATATTGAAATTTTTATATTCATCATAGGAGAGGGTTCCTATTTTTTATTTTTTATGTTTACAGTATTAATAACGTCTCCTTTTTTTTTTTAATCAACATTATATTTCAATTTTTGTTTTTGAACAAACGAAGAAAATAATAATATGAAATAAAAGTAAATTTCAAAAATGTAGAAAATTTTAAATGAAAACAAATCTTATAATAGTAGTAGTTGTGTCACCTCTAGACAAAAAAACACAAGAAAAATGTAGGCTGAAGTCAATACATTATGTAAGACTATGATTCACATTATTTATGCAATATACTGGACAGGGCGATTACTGTAAGCTTCCTGGACTCGGTAATACTAAATAATTCAAGAATGCAATATGTTTCACACTGTGGTCCAGGTATATTTTTATTTTTCCAAGCTTTTCCGAATGTTTTCCCCCAAGTTTACCTTTTTAGTTTAGTAGACTATCTGCTATAAATTCAAGTGAATCTAAATTGATTAAAAATTAAATGGTCTAATAAAATAGAATATATTGACTATAATAATGTTTTTTTATAAATTAATGTTTATATATAAGTAATATTTTTACCTCATATCATTAATTAACTCACACTTCTTGATTTCACCAATGACATGATGTGTAAATGAATGAAAAATTATCAAACCTTAAAGTGATCAGAAATTAATATAGATCTACTTGGTAAGAATACCTGCGTCACTGACAGATGAGTATAAAAATGTAATCGAAGGGCAAATATCAATTTAACACTTTTACAGTTTTTTAATACTTCGGTGACTTTCACCTTGAAAAACTAGTGAAGAAAATGACATCAGCGAAATACGGTCAGCTGTTCAACGAAAGTATATATATTTATATATATAGGTGTGTTATCTAATCAGGATTTGGTCAGATTTTCTAGGTTCAAAAATCAAACTCTCATTGCCGACGTTTCGGTTTTATTTTAAAACCTTTTTCCTAGGCATAAGTAAGAATTTTCTTACTAAGGAAATTAAATTTTCTTGGACGGTCTAGTCGAAGGTTTTGTCCGGTTAAGATTTTGTCCGGTTTCTTTAAGTAATGTAAATTTCATTTTCTTATTAAAAAAATTCTTATTTCTGCCTATGAAAAAGGTTTTAAAATATAACCAAAACATTGGCAATGAGAGTTTGATTTTTGAACCTATAAAATTTGACCTAATTCCGATTAGATAACACACCTATTCTATCAAACGGTCGATATATTATTGAATGTGTTATATATAACTTATATAACATATATATAACTATAAATAAAGAAATTATAGTTATTTATTATAAGTAACTATACATTTTAATTGAAAGCATATCAAATAATGTAAGTAATACTTGAAATGATGATAATATTCTCATTATTTTAGGTATTTCTCTGAAATCTATGATACTTTCTGAAGTTGTAGAATCATTTATTATTAACTGATATTATTCATACACTAGCCAGCTTCAGTCCAATTGCCTTTAGATGTTCGCAGGAAAACTTCCTTGTGAATGTTCAGGGAAGTAAAAGTAAACGTGAATTAGAGTTAGCAAGTGGTGTACTGCATATTCGCACTCTCTAATCTAGGCTGACCAGTGAATATGAGAGATTTAGGAAGCGCTACAAGTGTGTTGGCAAACTAGTTTTTTTTTTATTCAGTTTGAATTTATTTACATTAATTTGTCTGGATTGAAACAGAAATTTGAAAACTAGTTTTTATTTTTCGGTTCGTCTATTATAACTTATGTCTTCGTACCTTTTCTTGACATTGAAGTCAATGTGACAATCCATTGCTAAGTTCACCAGCCCATGGATAATTGTATGTGCACTTGACGAATGGTGCTAAAGGGATAAACCTTCTATAAGTCCACTAAAATGCCTCTTACGATAGGCGAGCACCTTGACAGGGAAGAACTATTGGTAAGTCCAACAGAGAATGGCTTCATTATGTTCTTGATGAATACTTTGATGACATAAACCTGTTTTTAGCGGGCAAACTGCCCGCTATCGCTTTCACTATCTAAGGGAGAACGATAGTGAAACACAGAATACGGTGGCTTAACGTTGAAGAAGGAAATGAATGATCTAATAGAGTAAGGAGGGGCAGGTTAAGTTTGATCGAATTGGTTGGGATTGCCAATGAGGTCGGTCCTAGCTGCATGGACTGCAGTTCCAGAGATATAGTATTCAGTAGTATGTATACAGTACCAAGATAACAAGCCGTTCTATTACAATTGATTTCGCTTTATAAGTGAGCAGCAGAAATACTCAACCTTGATTCGATCCAAGAATTATAATCGAATAAATTCTTTCTGAAATTTTCCTCACCGATATTATAGAATATCGTAGAATGAAATCTGGACCTGTTATTACTAGGCAATGTAGTATTCTATTTAATTCAATTTAATATAATTCAATAATTCATTCCACAGAATTGTTTTAGAAAATGGTTAGAAAATTGTTTTAGAATATCAATTAAATTCAATGATATTAGAAGATTAGGTATGACACTCGTAGTCTTCCTTGAAATTTTTCTAATGATTTGATTAAATTGATAGTTAAAATTTAATCTTATATATATATATATATATAACAATTAGCAGAAACGATTCTAAAAAAGAACACATAGAAAGGAAACAAGAGTCGTTATCAGCCTTTGGAGCGATTCACTTCTTTTCCTGAAAACGAGGACATCGAAATATAGTAGTGAGTTTAGTGGTTTCCTTTCTATGTGTTCTTTTTTAAATTCTAGTTTATATATATATATATATATATATATATATATATATATATAACAGGATTTCACAAACACATGAAATAACAATCAATGATCAAACCACAATATGAAATGGGAAAAAGTTTGGTTTTTGACTCTGACGAAAACCGCTCTTTGCGGTTGAAAGACCTTGGTCTTTTTTTCCCATTTCATATTGTGGCTTGATAATATATATATACAGATAATTTATGAATTTAAAAGAGGGATTGAGTCGTTTGGCATTTGGTACGTAGTTCTTCCTCCCCTCTTAGTACTTTGTTCCTCCCCGTTACGATCCCTCCCTTTAGGTACCTTAAGACAAGGGTAATGGGTAGGTAGAGATGACTTCCATAGTATTACTGAAAAGTTGTTACATATTTAATGTCGTTTATGCAGGATTTTAATTAATGAAAAAAAATATTGTATGCATTAATTGTATTAATTAAGTTTATTGTATGCTCCTTCTTCACTCACAAAACAGTACTCTAAGGGAGACATTTGGAGATTCAAGATCACTTAAATTGTCTTTTATTCATTTTTTTTGTATAGTCATTCATTATGTATTTATTTTGCATTAAATCAAATCAAATAAATATATAAAGTTTTTAAGGAGAGGTTCTGCCCTTCACGTTGGTGATTTTTTAGGGAGTATTAAAAGATGTCGTACTGTCTATTGTTTTTTTACTGATTGTAGCCTTAGACATGTAATTTGAATATAATTAAAATCGGAAATATATGATGTTTTAAAGAGTCTTCTCCAACCATAACTCGCTTACGGTATTTAGAGCTTCGTGCCTGCTTCCACTGTCTCACTCTTCAAATTTTCTTGTGCGTTGTAAGGATTACCATATACGTACGGTTTAGGTTTAATAAAACCATATACACACTAAGGTTCAATAGGGTGCGCTTCTACCACTCTATAGCTCTCTTAGACTGTCATTAATATAGTTAGGAGGGCCACTTCTATTGTTCCTCAGAATTGTTTTTACACAATTAATTGAAATAATATATTAAAAAAATAATAATTAATATATTTTTTGTGCGTATGGTTTAATTTAATTTAAAACGACTATTTAGATACAGTTTTAAGGTATATTTGTCCCCCTTAAAACGAAATTAAAACGAAAAGGGGGTTTTTCGTTTTAATGGACTAGTTCAGTCATTCTCAGATAATTTTGTTTAAAGATGTACTTTCGATATTTATGTCTCTTCTATTCCCTTTCATTCTATAGATGTACAATCACCAGGAGGCATTGAAGTTTATTTGTTTTACCCATATATTTAAAAAAAACATTAAATATATGACTTCTAGTTAAGTTATTTGTGCAAATAAAAGGAGTCACGCACTGGGTGACAAAAAAAGAGGATTATGTATTTCAGTGGAGTAAGAGGGAAATGGAATAAATTTCCATTTCATCCGGCTAATGCTGGAAAAAATAATGGGATCTATGAATTCCCAACTATGGTGTTGGTACTGAGCTTAAACACTGCATGACCGCTATAAACAGGCATTAAGTGCTTATGTATTTCAAGCTGATTTATATAGCTTTTATTTAAAAGTTGGGACAGTTAGTTTGAATATAAATTGTGCTGTGATGACTGACTGTGGAGCCATAACCAGTAAACAGGGTGTTAAGCTAAAATGAAATACACTTATCCAAGAAACCTGAGTACGATAACAGTATGTTTGCGAATATAGAGGTTTCTGGGAGACTATCTTCAAAATTATAGAATATATTTGTGAACTAACTAACAGATAGGTTTATAAAGTATAATTTATTTATTGTGCCAAATTACCTTTTGTATTTTTTGCTGATCTGTTTTTAAATGTGTGTGAGTATGGTGTATGAATCTCGTCAGATGCATTCCGTTGATGGAAGATCTCTAGGATTAATACAAACCTAATTAACATCTGCCTTATAGATATCCACATCACAGTGAAGTATACGATTTAAGTAAAAAAAAAAATCAATTTAAAATATATTTATTCTCTTGTAATTGTCGTTTTAGTCCTTTTCTCTGCCTGATGTTCCTGTTCGACTTCTATTAATTATTAAGAATGGTTGAAAATGTACAACGGTATATTCATTTGGAATACTTTGCACTAAAAGAAATGCTTGTTGTAGGATCAAGAACAACTGAAGCCGCAGTTGGTTCACCTGCTGGCCTCAGCGGAGATCTACTGCATGGCTCTGGCTAACATCTACTCTGACCCCAACTACAACAGCCTCAATCACACCGGAGTGCTGCAAGCCCTGGCGAGGAAGGGCGTTAGTTTGGCAGACCCTTCGGTGACAGAGACAACTCTCATCCAGACAACCCCGATCAAGCTGGTAAGGAACTCGCTCTTAGTGTCTCAACTATTTTCAGCTTTGCCTGTGTAGTGACTCATATTGGCATCGTATAATTGCTTTAAGATATTAAAAAACACTGTAATTCATAACAGGTTAGGGTGCATAGGCATCTTGATAGTTGGGTCACTAGTCACTTGTTTTGGCCGAAATATCATCAAGCCGGAGCCTCTTCTCTCACTCTTGGCTTCATTAAAGCAGAATGCACTATCTAACTTAAAAATAAATATTTACGAGTTAAAATGGTATATTCTTCTGTAATTGTTACTAAGAGTCACTGTTGTACTAACGATAAGAATATGTTTAACATAGCTAATCTAACGACGCACTATATTTGCTTGAAAACAAAACTGCTAACAACCATTGCTCACATACGGCTTAACAAAGAATGTCTAAATAGTAAGGCTATTCTTGGGGCCAGGTTATCTCAATGTTTAACGTACTCGCTTCTGTGCTGGTAGTCCGGGGTTCGATACCCACCTGGCCCTCGATTTATTCACGCAGAACGTGAATAAATCTGAGTATGTCGTCCCTTGGAGAGGACGTTAAGCCGCCTTTCCCGAGCCTGTACGATGTCAGGTACTCGTTAAAGATCTCTACTCGAAATGGACTTGAGTTAGGCAAAATTTAGAACTCCCAATGTAGAATCGGTAGAATTACCGATCAAACAAAAAACCGATAAACGGCTGACGTTATCACCCGCTAGGGGATCGGTTTAAACAGTAAAAAATGCTATTATTAAATGTTTGAAAATTAAATCAAAATTATCTTGATATTCTGCACAAAAAACTGTTAAATGAGCGGAAACAATACGTTATAAAAATGAAATTAGAACTTTTCATTATATGAAAGATAAAGCAAATTTAATAATGGTATTTTTGAGGTAAAATGGTATTTCATTTTGTAATTTATACAGCGTTCTTGATGCTAACAACAATTATATCTTTCCTTAATATTGTTCAGATTTTCCATAGTTTTACTAACCATGTAACCATGATTGTTGGATTACCTATAATCCTGGGTTTCAGACCTATTGAACAAAATGCCTAGAAATCAACCATTAGTTGTGCAATCCGTAATTGTGTGGTATTTACTCATTCTGAGGTAAAATAGATAAACCAACAAAAGTCTCCACACAAATGAAGTTTTATTCAATGCGTTTCGAACACTTTGTGTTCGAAATCAATATTCCATATGGCCAGCTCTGGTTCGAAGTCCATGTAAAAATCATTTTTTTGACTTAAAGAGAATGTTTGGTTATCATAAATATTTCATATCATAAATATCATAATATTTGGTTATCATTTGGTTATCAGGTTTCGGTGTTTAATAAACAGTTCGTTACAAAAGTAACGCAAACTGTGCTGCGGTAATTCAAGATAACTAACTGGCTTAGCTTCCATGTATGCAGATTTGACCAGTCTCTGAAACTGTCTGTCATAAAGAAATCTTGAACAAAAATTAGCGTTATATTATTCACTGGTCTTCTTTATATGCTAGCTACTGTATTCTGAAGTCAATATGAAATTAGATTAATTAAAAAATTTTAGTATGAAACGATAGAACTTCATCTTGGTTCATTCGTATCTTACTAGTTATATAATTTCTTGAAGCTACGCAAGATAGAAACATCCAATACTATCTTGGCAAATATGTACATCTGCCCATGGCATTTACCCTCGGTATTCCTTATTGGATTGTAATGTGTTTTCCGGGGTCAGTTGTCAAACGTGTTTCCCTAGAACCCTCTCTGAACATTTCAGAATCAAGCTTGTGACATATTTTTAGTAATCCTTTATGAAGTATAGTAAATATGTACACATTTGTCTCTGTTATTTGTTTGCTTTACATTTTCATCTTGAGAAACTGACTTACATGATTGAGGTATGTTGTGCCCTGTATATTTTAGTGTTGGTTGAGCTATTTAATTTAAGCTATTGCAAATATTAAATATAATGCTAAGGAATATATTAGTATTAAAGAAGTGATGTTACATTTTTAACTAAAAATCACGTATATGATGTTTTTTCATAGAGGAGTTTTTCTGTATTACTAAAATTTTAGTTAAGTGATAATAGAAATAACTACTTTGAATTGATTGATTTACAAGTTTTGCGATCTCCTGAATCCATTTTTGATATTTTTAGTATCACGGGTTGTGTCTGTGCTATGTTGTAGAACTCAATGAAATTCGTCAGATATATAGTCCTTACTCTGGAAAGTGCTCTGTTGTTTTTGGGTGATATTGCATCGCGGAATAGTGAATCGAGGTTGAATTGTATTAATTAGTGTATTTTATATCGGTGGGAGATTTATCTTGAAAATTTTACGTTATCAAAGTGATTGCAAGTGTTTCATTAAGCATCTGATGCTTTACTTTAGCTTAAAATGTAAGAGATACATTTTAAGCTAAACATATAGCACTATCCTTTTATGCTAAGAATAGCCTATACTCCTTAGCAGAGGAGTATAAACTAAATACTCCTTTGGCTCGAAGAACATAGTTTTGGAGTAAAATAATAGGCTTGAAGTGTACTCTGAGATATAAAAAGTGTTTGTTTTTCTATGACCCACTAAAACATCCTATTAGGTATTACATAATGTCATCTTATCAGAGTTGCATGATATAAATCTTATGAAGATGCTGTGTACACAAAACTGGAAGAACGACTGTCCAAGTAGAAAAACTGTTGTTCTTACCTGTCATATTGTTTACATTAATGTTATCTGTATACTATACGATATATTATCTTCTACAAAAAAGTTCCTTCTACATTTCTCATTAGTGCGGAATTTTCTCCTTTTTGTCCTCGTTGATTCCATATCATCCATCTTGAATTCTTCATCTTCAGCTCTTCTATATATTGGAGTTGGAAATGTATTATATAGCATAAACCAGCACGGAAAGAAAATATTCCAAACCCTTAAAAAATGAACTAGGAAACTTGCTTGAAGAATAGAAAATATGACATACGTTCAAGGAAACATGCATAAATGAAGGACAGTTTCTAAAATATGCAAATATAAAATTGTTGTATACCTTTCTGTTTGTATGCTATTCAAATAGCTACAAAATAAATACAAGAAATCAAGAATACAAGATACAAAGCTAATCTTGATTAGATTTCACATTTTAATTCAGGTTGATGCTGGGAAGGTTTTAGGTAAGTCAAATTCATGGTACTCATAAATAAAAAGTTTATTGTTACAGTAAAGTTATAATACTTTTTTGCCTTTATCTTGTTGTTTGATTATATTTTTTTAAAAAAATAGAAGTTTTTGGAAAAAATGTATTATGAAGTAAATAAATTTAAATGACGCATATTAGCATTACCTTTGTTTATATTGCAAATATCAAATAGTTTATGTTTGATATTTAGATTGTAAAGGGAAGCTATTAGAATACTGTCTTTTGAGTCATTTAAAAAAAAAACTTCAACAATGCAAATGGAATTTTGAAGGTAGAGAAATGATCTAGGGAATAACTGCTTGTGGATATGAAGGAAAAGATCTTCAGAAAATCTGTAAGATGGTCTTGTTGGACTTGAACCAGTGATTTTCAACCGTGAGAGATCGTGAGGTTTGCTGCGGGAAGTTATCCGGTTTCACCTCAGCCCATTAGTTGTAAATGAATTAATTATAGTCTGCAAGTAATATTGCACTGTCTGTGCTGGTATGCGAATGGCAACGTGTTATGCTCTCCTGTACCGGTCGGTGGCAAAAGGAGCGCATCTGATTGGTATTATGAGACTAATGGAATCGAAAACTCTTTATTCAGCAGACAGTTACAACATTGTATCCAGCAAGAAGATAATATCCGTGATGATAAAATTATGCTGTTATTTACACTTTGTATGTGAGAAAAAATCTATATAAAAAAAAGACACAAAATACCTTTCCCACTGTTAATATAATATTAAGAAGGAAAATTTTTAATATAGGCTATATTGTTAAAGAATTTCAGTTGTAATACTTTCAGTTGTTGCTGTGGCTAAGAGTTTTTCAATGAGGAAAGTGTGCCTTGGTTCCCAGTAGGTTGAAAGTCTAGCAACCACAAGCAAGCTTTAGTGAAATTTCAAAAACGGAAATTCTCAGTTATTTGCTTAAAACCTATCATCAAAACATCCAACGTGCAAGGCGTGATTGATTTAACATTGCAGCTTATAAAGGTAAACTATGGGTGCAAAGCTGAGTAAAAAACTGGTTCTTGATATTATTGAAGTTATGTATATGTATTTACTTAAGCAACCTTTAAATATCAGTTAATTAAATTTATTAAATACACGTTTGATAATAATTAAATAATTAGCCCAGTTGGATGGGGGCTTTTTTTAGAGTGATATTCTGCTTCCAGAAGTGATTTTAGTGATTAAAAATACAGTGATTCCTTGATATTTTTTAGTAAAAACCTCTGAATCCGAAAAATTCAAATTATGAAACAGACCACAAAGATTTCTCCACCTTATTTTTCGAAAAAGATTCAAGAGACGAAAGCAAAAATTAAAAAAAGAAATGATATAATACAAAATCCGAAAAGAAATAATTTACGCTGTTTACGTGTAAAGTGTGTCCCATTATACGAAATAATAAATTCGGGAAATCTACTCCGCAAAGAATGAATGTCGTGTCTCGTGGCATGAATGTAAAAAAGTATAGTGTTTATTTAGATGTTAGTTTCCGGATAGACAGCTCTCCATTCATTTCATTAGGTCTAAGGGAAATACATGGGACGGAACTAGGTCAAGAGTAATCACTCGTTTGAAAACTTGCCAAAGCACTTGAGTCAATAGCGTTGGTCAGCATACATAGCGTGCTCTCGAAACAGGGCTTGTGCGACAACATGTAATTAAACTTATACAGAGCTCCCTTACACCCTTATGAGGTGAAGGGGGGTCTGAAGGTTAGTCAAAGTGGCTTACTAGTTTATCTTCAAAAGAGAGTTGACAGTTAGTGAATTGGAACCTAATGACTTACTTAGAAGTCGTTGAATTAGTTTCCACTATTCTTAGTTTAATTGAACACCATTCAAACTAAGTTAGATCTCATTAAGTTAATGCAACCGGAATCTTCGTACGGCTGATTTTATGTTGAAAGGGTGATTTTCGGAAAATTTTTGGTGGAACTCTGGAAATGTGCAGAACACATTTGCGAACTACTGTCATAGATTATCCCTTTAGGTTCCGCTTACATAAAACAGAAAACGAGATTTTCCTTCTTTTTTTTTTTTAAATAAATTTGAAGGAATATATGATGTTACAGACAAATATTTTTTGAATACAAATTAAAAACTAATCTAATTTACAGCCTGCCATATATTTCTACAAGTCATTAATTTGTCAAATAGTTTATTATGAATAAACTATTCATAATAAACAATAAAAAAATACATATTTTATTGTTTATTTTTTTCAGTCGATGCTCTTGTCTGCTGTAATAAACCTTTTATCCCTTTTATAGATTTAGAAGAGCATAATATCTGAAAATACCACCATATAAAACTCGTCGACTTGTTATTTTCTCTCTCTCTCTCTCTCTCTCTCTCTCTCTCTCTCTCTCTCTCTCTCTGTATATTATAAAATGAAAATAGTAATTTTTGCATAATTATGTAATCTCAGGTTATGAGTTTGACGGAGAATATTATAATATATTATACTGTTAGGTAAAAGGCTCATGTTATTTTTGATTGAGAAGTGCATTTGGAAGGTTATGTAAAAGGTGCGGACGTGTTTCAGAGTGTTCACCAGGTGGTGATGCAAGGCGTGATGTCGGTCTACTCGCGAGAGGTGGCCACTCCGGAGCTCGTCCACCAAGCCTGTCACAGGTTCCTGCCGCCCAGTGTCCACCCTGACCTTGCACCGCCTCCCCATGACCACGAAACGGCGCTTCTGCTCTGGATCAACAAGGCAGTCCAGGCGCTCAAGCTTCGAGTCCAACACCAGGACAATGTAATACCACCTCAATCATCGCATTTACTCAAATACCCATTCATTCCTCTTTAAATCATGTTTTATTACTTATTTCTTACAGACAACTTAATGCTAACAAATTAAAAACTGCATTTTATACGCCACAAAAAAATTAATATTAATCAGTAGATTTTGAGCCTTACAAAAGTAAAAAACAGTTTTGTTTTATTGCAAAATAAAATTTATTTTCACTTTCTGCCACTGGGATGTTGACCATCAGAAGTTTAGTAACGGTGTTCTGGAGCAGTGCTTTCCAACTCCTGTACCAAAACTCTTTAGTGTCAAATGGGGCATATTGCTGATTTACATGCGTGCGGAATATCATTCAATTTACTAACGTGTTCTGTCAAAGATCCTTCTTGATGTGATGAAATGTTGAAAAACATTGTTCTGGAATGACAAAGGATCAAGTTAGACATTGTAGGAAGTATGATAAAAGCATTCTGATATTGTAATTCATTTGACTGAATTGGTTGTTTATTTGTTTTGTCATCTAAAATTCAAAGAAGCATATTGCCATATGCTTCGGGTAATATTGTTAATACGCTAATTTGTGTTCAACTACGTTTTCCAATGCTTGGAATTTTTTTTTTTTATTAATAATAAGTAATCATTAACTATTTGACTGGAATACCTGTAGTTACTAAACCCTAGGTTTAGATATTTTTAATTACAGAACAGATTTCCAGCAATTTAGGATAAGGATGATATATTTTAACTAATTATATTTAATATAGAAGCCATCAACCATAAACATGTAATCCCAGCAAAAATTTTGATATTATAAATGTTTGAGATTTGTCAAATCCTGAAAAATTTAGAATCTGATTTTTCTAAAAAGACAGTTGAACCTTGGTTGATCTTGAAAATATGTTTAAAAGAAGAAAGCACTCAATGATCTGTTAATAATTACGAAAATCATTCAGTTACTATAAATAGTAAGTCATTATGGAGTCTGGGAACCTGCGTTCAATAACAGGGCATCATTAAATACTCTTAATCGACCATGGAATTATAACAGTGACGATTTATATAAGCTCTATAATTTATAAATATTGAACAGTGATAGACAAAAAAATATCTATTATGTATTTTTCTCCTGAATGATCTGTAACCTAATAATACAAAGCAAGCATTTCAAATTCGATTGCCGCATTGTTGTTTACCAAAGTACATAGAAGGCCATATGGGATGTCAAACCGTAAAACATTTCAGGCTAGAATTGCTTTGAGAACTCCAGGAATAATAACTACTACTATATTATAATGAAAAAGACTCGTTATTATATAATATATATTATAACTATATAATATTACTATATTATATATTATAACTGCTCATTCTTTATAATAAAAACTCCATAATACATTCAAGAACTTTGTAAATAAACTTCCCACGTACTTACGTACGTATTGTTATATGTTTATATTCTGTGTATTACTATTTTTTCCTGTATTGATTTGTCTATAATGGATCATATGATCTTAATTTTACATTAATACATTTAAAAGCATTTTGTGACCCGTTGCCATGCACTAAGTAGGTAAATTTGAATGACCTCGAATTCATTGTATGCTCATATAATATATTGCAACTGTTTCATGAAATGATCTAACATATTATGTTGATACCATTTCTACAATCGGACTTTGATATATACAAGTATGCCCAATAGTTGACTTATTAATATATATAGAAATATTGATGTAGCTTCTCAGCCATTGATTTTTAAAGTTCAAAGATGGGTTTCTTGAGGATTTTTGGTCTAAAGATATTCCATGAATGTATTTGTTTTCACTACTTATATCGTTAATAAACTGTTTTTAGTCTTGAAAATTTCAAAACAATTTTTGATTAATCGTCAGTGTATAAACAGGAGTGTAGTTTCTTCAGATCAAAAATTCTTAAGAAACCTATCTTTGGACTTTATATATAGAAATGTTTTCTGAAATATGTTTATTTTTTTTATGTGCTGTGTATGTTCTTTTATTTAAATTGTTGTCAAACGTATTGATTATTAAACTTGGTGGACCGCGTGTTGATGGCATGCAGGAAATCTATTATGTTGTTGTTCTGAAACCATGATAGCAATATAATTCAAAGGGAAATTGATGTAGACGTCTGGTGGGATCTTTTTAGGGTTTTGCCACCAGTGGCAGTGGGTTACTAAAGAGATCTTTTGGACAGGTGAGCAGCGAAGTCGTGAGCAAGGTGGGTCTGCTAAGCGAGGCACACGACCTCCACGAGCTGTGCGACGGCAGTGGGCTGGCCGCCCTTGTCGCCTTCTACTGCCCAGAGGCTCTGTCTGCTGCTGACATCGTTGTCACTCAGCTGCCCACTGTTTCTGACTGCGTCAGAAACCTCACCCTAGTCCGTGACTTTTGCTCCCACTACTTGCCCTCTGACATCTTCCTTATGCAGCCAGAGGAAGTCTACTACATGAGAGCGTAACTATTGCTTCTTTTTTTTTTTTTTTATTATGTCCAAAATGGAGTGCAGAGTCAGAAGTGACTGCACTTCGTCTAATTTAACTCCGTCTAAATCTGTTGAGTTACAAATTATAATATAAAAATATTCAGACAAAATGTTTTACAAATCGATGACAAATTTCTAATACAGGGTCAATTAGAATTTTGATTGACAACCAATTTTACTCGAAACATTTTTCGAATTATCATCAAATTCTTCAAAATCATTGTAAAGAAAAAATGTCACCGTCATGACTCCGACTCCTTGTATTTACGGTAATCCAACTTCGACTCGTAACTCTTAGCGTTATGAACTTTTGGCTGTACATTTAAGAATTTTAAAGTGTAGGCCAAGGGAATTCAGGTCTATTAGATCATAGGTTAGTAAGTAGCCTGATGTAAGAACCTTAAACAATTCTAAAGATTAAAACTAAAGGTAGTTTTGAAAGTACTTAAAGCATAGATTTGCTTACTATTAAACTTTCTAAATTCGTTGTAAATAATTTGAATCCTAACTGTTCTAGAAGATTGTGGAGAGTTGGTCACAAAGCAAACACCAATCAGTTTCAAAGTCTTTGTATTCTTTAACTGATTCGTTAGTATGTGTTAACCACTGTTGTCAACCAATGGTTTAAATTCCATGTTATTTTGAAATAACCAGCCCAAATTCAAGTCTTAAAAATGTTAATAATTATTGCCGAAACGTCGGTGAGAAACTGATTGGTGTTTGCTTCGTGACCAACTCTCTATAATCCTCCAGAATAATTACTAAACTACGTGGTAGACAACGGTACAACTATTTTAATCCTAACATGTAGTTGAGTTCTCAAGTTACTTTTAAAGATGCCGTGTTGCTTGACATCTATTTTCGGTACTCTTAGATCAAATTTATTAATCTGAACTCAAATTAAACCTCTATCAAACACTTTCGGCCAGAATACTACTACGTTGCTATTAATTACATTAATATTTATTAATATCAATATATTTATTAATATTAATGTAATATTATTTAATACAATAACAATTATGCATTCGGTTTTCAAGCCGCTGACATAATCTATTGGATTATACAAAAACAAATACCTCCCTGAACTGTATAAATTAAGTATTCCAGACTAAAGCATAAAATCATTTACATGTAATATTTCTGTCCGATTCAAATTTCACAATTCAAATTTCTTATTTATATTTTCTGAAAGTTACATTTATGGTTTTGATATTATAAATTATTGCTGATGGTGTATATTGTTTTAAATAATAATAATAATATTTTTGAAAAAGTGTGACAGTGGCAGTGCCGTCTTTACAAAACTAGCTGTAGACTGTTATATTGAATATATTTTCCATCACCTGCACAGGATAATTTGAGAGATTTACTCTCTTTTACCATACGATATAAAGGAGAAATGCTAAGGAGATTTTTCATATTGGAGTCATAACGTTGGAATTAAGGTTTAGCAGTAAGTATGACTTTTTTGCACAGGATTGCACCAAAAACCATGCGGATACCTTACACTGAGACCTTACTTTAAAGATTACTTTAACATAAACCATGTTTTGTATTTTAATTGCACTAAGCCAGCTTACATATGCCTCATTTCTTAAAAATTATTCGTATTTATCTCTTGAGCAGAAGTGTCCATTATTTTTGAGCCTGTTGCTATCTATTTACCATTAGGTCAAATTGTCTACTTAATATAAAAATGCACCTTATTTTTAGTAGCGTTCTGTTTCGCCCTGGCTTCGAACGGGTGCATAAAATATAATGCCATATTCATACATTAAGTTACGGAACTAAATAGTTGTTATGTGGCACCCTGGAACACACTTTGAGAGTCACTGAATAGTTTAATTCCTGTGGCTCTCTTTCATAGAAGAGATAAACGATTTTTTTTCTTTGCCGTGATTTTGAAGAATTAGATGATGTTACGAAAAATGTTTCGAATAAAATTAGTCGTCAATCAATCTAATGGACCCTCTATTAGAAATTTGTCATCTATTTGTAAAAAATGTCTGAATATTTTTATACCAGTTTTTTAATATTTTGTAACTTAACAGATTTAAACGAAAATAAGTTCTAAAAGTTATATATTTTAAATGATACATATATTTTTCGAAATTTTTTTAAAGTAAACTTAATGAGGAAATTTTTTAAGAGACTGGGATCCTTTCCCTTCAAATTGAATGACTTTTTAGAAATTTTTATTGTATGGACAGATTTTATATTTAATAAAATGAATATTGTGATGCCTTGGGGCTTCTCGGTGGATCGATGCGGATCTGAAGTGAATATGTCTCAACAGAGTACGTATTTGTTTGTAGCCACGTGTTAAGACATCCCTGGGAAAACAAGAGAAGGGTTAATCTTGTGAGTTCAGTCCTGTCTTGTTTACAACTCAGTCTTTCACTGTCACACTTCTCTCATGTTGAACTGCCACAAAATCACTCTCACCTTCTGACCTTCTCCGAATCATTATTATTATTATTATAATAATTATAACGTAATAATTATAATTAAACAATGAATTATTATAACTTAATAGTAATAAGAATAAATAATAATTCTAATTTAGATTATCAGAGTTTATTTTTTTCCCTTACACTTTAACATTGTAAGCCATATCTTTATTGAGTATAAAATATAGTTTTTTTTACACCAAACACGACACAGAAAAAAGATAAAATACACACTTACTACATTCAATATTTCGAACTGTTGTTCGTCTTCAGGAGAAGATAAGAAGAGAGATCTCTCTCACTTCGCCATCTCTTCTAGTCTTCTGATGACGAAAAACAGTTGGAAATATTTAATTTTGTAAGTGTGTATTTAATCTTTTTTCTTTGTCGTGATTTGTGTAATTTAAAGTTTTATAGTCCGTTTGGACCGTTTCTTCAATTTAGTATAAAATGTAGTGACGCAGACCATAATGAGATGGTCTGCTTTTTTCGTTAATTTTTTCTGGTTGGTATCTGCGTACTAATATAATCTCATTATGGGTGGAAAATACTTTCTATTCACCTCTTCCTGTTTATTTTATTTACTTGTACTATTGCACAATAGTATTTGATAGCAAATACTATTTCGCGAAACCAGTAGAGTAACTCTCCCTTTTTCTCAGTTTCACAGTTTTAATTAGATCTTCTTGTTATGTACAAGTCACTTATGGCTTTTGGTGACTATTACGATATTTTTAATTGTAGCTTAAAATGTATGTATTTCCAATTTATAATCAGTTTATAATTATGTATTTTCATCAGTTATGCATAATCATTGTATTTTCCTACATTAGAGGAAGTTCTAAGTGTGATTACTAATCTTCAGTCAATAGGTAACTTCTATCATTTGTTTACTCTTGAAATTTATTCTATTGTTCTGACAATTAAAAATAACATTTCCTCTTTTCATATGAATATGAAAATCCTTTATCATTTATCGTATAATATTTACAGAGAACTGTATTATATTAGAGTAATATTATCTTATTGTACTATGTTATTATTGTTTACGGTATGAATTAATCGTGATTTTCTTATGTTTTCGCAGGTCCATGAAGCACAATCTAGTTGTATTTTTAGCTGATTTATTCAACATGTTAGAAATAAATCCAGCTCCCTGCGTCACCCTGAAAACTCCCTATCCCCAGACGAATGGTAAGTAACTCTTACATCTCATAATTATATCGAAATCAATTCCATTATGTACAGACAAGACTTCCTGCTTACAATCACTATGTTTTGCTTTATTTTTTGTCATACACTTTGCCTTGTTTGTACTATACGATTTTATCTGAATACTATGTCTTGAATGGTGAATTTATTTGAATTCTGAGTTGGATGCTTTGGCCTCGAGTTTTATTCGTGTTTAATTTGCTTAATTCTTAATTAAATATTGATGAACATTTTCATATTAATTGTTTCATATATATTGGTGCAGTACAACAGATTGCTTATAGGTGAATCATTAAAGAATATCCAAATGAAATTTCTCTTGTCATAATGAACTTATATTAGAACTTATATCGAAAGCGTGGAAATAAAATAACTAATTTATTTCTCTTTAGTTTTAAAATACATTATTTATTATTTAATAATAATTTTGTAATGATTACTTATTTCTTAATTTAAACTAACCTTGACTTCCCTCGCCCTCTTTATGTCAAAATTACACTTATTCTCTTCATGGTTATATGTACATAATAGTTATTTTAATAGTCCAATTAATCAGACCTGTAACTATAACATGTTATAAGATTAAATATTAATAAAACTGTAATAACACTTGCTAATCAGTAGTCGGGTTAACTTAACTTTAATTCTTTAAAAAATTAAAAAAAATTGGCAATAAAACAAATGAAGGAATATACTCATTAAATTCGTCAGTTGGGTTGATGTTTTAGAAGTCTCAAAATAACGTTTGGTTTTAACGATGTTTGACTAATTATGCATGCGACATAATAAATACTGAAATGCATATTTTTTTTTAATTTTAGGGTTTATATTTTTGTTAATAATATTTAAAACTGTGTATTAATTTGGTTAAAATATGTAATATAGAGGAGATTGAGGAAATATTTATGTACTCGAGGTTAACTAACTTGAAAGTGTATGTCAGTCTGCATGGTTTACGTTCAACCTTTAATGAACAAGATTTCATAATAAATACGTGAAATAAAAAAATCAACTTGTAAACGGTAAGATATCAGAAAAATGACTAAGACCTTTTTAACCGAAACAAGTCGCCTTCATCAGAATCCAACCGATGCCGAAAAAAGTAGTATTAAAAAAACATCTGGTGTGGGGGTTGAGAACAGTGGGAGGCAAGAGAGGTATTGTAAAGGGCGTAAAGAAAGAGAACAAAGAACTGGGAAAGGAAGTCAGGGTAAACAAAGAAGTTCAGGAAATGTTATTAATGTTGTCATGGAATTATATTGGTCAAATTGGTAAATCAATCAAAACACGTGTTAAATAACACCTACACAACGTTACCAGAGGAGAACATAAGTCCTTACTCTTACATATAAATAATGGGAATCATGATATATAATTGGACAAAGACTAAAATTATTACATTTGAAAAATCGGTGTTAAGAAATATTATATCTGATTATATTTAGTAGATTAAATTCTATCAACTTTAATAATGGTTTATTCAAGCTCGACTCAGTACTAACAGGGTCAATATTTTTATCTACGAGTATTACCAGCTAGCAGATTTCTAACAGTTGCTACTTATTTCTTCCTGAACTACTTTGTTTACCCTGACTTGCATTCTCAATTCTTTTATTCTCTTTTTTAACATTTTACGCCCTTTAAACACCTTTTTTTGCCTCCCACTCTTCTCAATCCCCATAACAGATATTTTTATGTTACTTATTTTGGTATTAGTTCGTCTCATGCCTGACAAAGACCACTTGTTTTGGTTAAAAAGTTACCAAGAATCTGATCCATTAAATCCCTTACAAGGTACTTACTTTACTCCCATGTCATTTTGATTTCCTTCCATCTTGTTATGATATGAAAGACGTACTTACAATTATTCCATTAAAAGCAAAGTGAAATAGAAATTTATAAATCTTGTGATTTTATTAAGTTTTTGTATCTTTAATAGGAATCTCTTAAGAATTTAATACATACATGTAGGGAATAGCTTTGTAAGTAGCCAGAGATACCATCCTTCAAGTTGGGATATCCGTAAAAAATTAAGTTGCATCAACAAATATTTCCCAGGTTATTGAAAAGAATTGAATGAACTGGATGATACATCACATGAAGAACGCGTTACTTTCAATTTTGTGTATGAAATATCAGTGGGGAGTACCCAATAAAATCAGCTTTATTGCTGTTTCGCCGCAGTTAACTCTTCATGGATAAACTTCCTCTGGTAGCAAAGATTTTGCGAGTAGATTATTTTACCTTCTATAACAAGTAGCGTATTGAGTTATAAATTCGTCTTAAACTCGGTTTCATTTTCTCCTACAATGCTTAAAATCCTTTCAGAAAATAACTTATTCAACATTTTTTGTGGATTGTATATTAAGCTGTTGTCTTGTCAACATGAACAGAAAACTCTTTAAACTGTGGACAGGAGACAAAGTTCATTAGGATTTTTTTTTTACTTCTTTAACAGAGAATAGAAGTTTAAATAGATACCAAATCTAGATAAGCAACTCTGTGAACACAACTAACAATATATATTAGCATCTTCAAAACCCTGATCGTGAAGGTATTATTTTATTACGGATCTGCATTGGCAGCCCTTCCATCATAGTGGTTGAAGCAAATAAATTCCACTATGTTAATGGTCGAAATTACTATGTAATAAATTATTTTTGCTCTATATTACCCATATATGATTGCAACGTTAGTTAGAGATACAAACAAACTAAACTGTATATATTTCTGTTCTACCTGCTTTATGTATGCTGTAAGAATTAATTAAATAAAAATAGGCTTTCAAAATAACTGCAATAATTAAGAAAAAAAATGAAAATTGCTATTTTCTGCAAATTTTACTCTGGTTTTGTCTTAATTTTTGTAAAAAAATTTTGATACATAAGGTGTAATGTGACATATATTTTCATCCTGCAGAAATTATTCAATTGAAATTATTCGCTTCCCTTTACTTATGAACTGGAGCTTAATTAATTGAACAAATTGGATAATTAGGAGCGAAAACCACTACCGAATAATTACAGGAATATTAAATAGGAAGGGTTTAGAATCAATGTAGGAATTGCTACTTTATAATATTATAAAATTAGCATAAGACTTTCTACTCGAAATATTATTTGAGCTTTTTTAACAGTTCATCTAGAAATGATTTCTTAATCAGTATAACACTAGATTTTGGTATGAATAGTGCATGAGTTTTACTATTATCCCCTAGTTCAAAGTCATTACATTCATGAGGCATGATTCATTCTTAGTTCAGTCATTCTTGTCGTCTTCTAGTTGGGCGGAGGTTACCTAGTTTACCCTTTGAAGGTAACTGTACAAATGTATATTTCTCTTCCTCCTAGTATATTAATTTCTTTTGAACATGCCTGTTTATTTCCATTGAATCTGTTCTAAAATATCCCTGATATATTAGTGTGATCAGTTTAATAAGTTATCGCTTTTCGTCTAGGCAACTGGTAGGTCTAGTAAAGTTATAGTCAATAAAAGGTTCTGCTAGTAGCTAAGTAGCTTCTAGTAGCAGAATCTTGTATTGATGTGGTAGTACATTCATTTAGTTACTTCATTTAAGCTGTATATAACAGAAACATTTTAATTTTTAAAGTTACGATTTAGTAATGTCTTTTCTGAAACGGATACAATCAATCAACCTCTGTTTTTGTAAACATTGTTAATTTGTCCTTTTTTTAGTGAAATATTTCTTTTGGTACCATAGAGGTTGTTCGTGGAATGTCTTCCTTTGTATTTTACGTTTGTATTAACCGTTTTGATCCTTACCATTTCCTCGAAAGGTATTACAGTAACAGAATCTAGAGAGTCTGTTCTGAAAGACATGGCTTGAAACTAAACAATGAATTGTTTTCCAAATCTTTATTGATCAAGGCATCTACCTGTCATCTTCAAAAAAGTAATGAAACGAAAGAAAGTAATTAGATTTGTTTTGAAATTTTATAAAATATTCGGAGAATATCTAAATTTTTTTTGGCAGTAGTGATAGATGTGCTGAAAATTGTTTATGAAATGGCAAAAAAACAGTATCTCTTCCTAAGAGGTTGGTTGTAAGATTTATTTGCAATGTACATTGGTAGTAGTTCAAAAACATACAATTTTTTTTATTCTCCTCAAATCCTGTCCACAAACTATCATTTCGCCGCGATTGAGTTTAAGGATTGTAGATTTCTAAGATTTTCCATCGACTCTAGTCTGGCCCAGTACACTGCTATCGCACTTCCATAACTAAAGATACGAAATGTATAAGGGTATCTCAGAGAAGAATTGCTGCATCGATTGAATGCAGTGCCGAGGTGGCTAAGTTAAGCAATAAATGAGTAAGCTTCTAGAGAATTACTGTGTCAATTGTGACAAAATAGCTACCTGATTTCTGACAAAAGCAGGTGCGTCGCAGCTTACTTAAATTACTAATCATTCAATTTCAAAACTAAAACACATAGACAGTCATGTCTACATTATTATCAATTTTCGATAAATTTGAGGTAATTTTTTGTAATGTTCTGAACTAAATACAGAAGAGTACTATTTACAGAATCAAAAGTAGTTACAGATCCTCGATGGACTTATGCATATGCCTTATGGACTTATGCCATGTGATAATCTTCAAACTACAAACTTGAACAACTCACTTAAAATTTAGATGAAAACAAAAACTAATGAATTCCTCCGTAAAGGGAGGCTTTTAATTTTTATTTTTATGTAGTTTGTTAAAGTTGGTTGCCAAAGGATATTACATGAATGACTAAGGCTGTTGAAAGGGAAAAATGTTTTCGCGTAAGACCTTTTTAAATCCCTTCTAACCTTAAATATGACCAGTGTCATTAATAATGTCGTTCAAGCGCATAAATACTTAATAAAGACCAGTTTTAGTGTAATTCAATATAGTTTACTCTCAAAAGACATCTTGTTCTCTATTGAAAAAGAAATACGATTGAAATAAAATTTGCTCAAAGAATATAAAAAGAATATTTCCGATTAAAAGTCCAGTCCACCCCTTCCTCCTCTTGGAGACCTTCAGTACTGCAGCATATCACTGTTTGTATATGTCACTAAAACAGGTCGGGAAAACTAAAGACGGATCTCATTTCTAAGAGGTTCTGGTGTCAAACTTAAGAGTCCCACAATACTACAACAGGCAGTCAATATGCTGCCTGTCGGTTGCATAGAGCTTGGTTTACTTACTCTGCAAAATCTTAAGTACAAATTCAAGAAATACAAATTTAGTAGTTCGTGTCCGCATTATTCTATGAGGGCCTAGGGATTTGTTACTGGATTTAAAGTCTTCCATTTTAATTATGAACTGGGATATCTATGGGTCTCCCAAGCCTCCATGGGCGCTTATGCGGTCCACCGACTGCGGTGGATGGCTGGCAAAGAGATGATAGTTTTAGTCATCATAGTTTTAAAATGCTACAAGGCTCTTCTTATATCTTTATAATATGAAACTACTAACATTAAAATCACTTCGAAAACATTAACACAAGAACACGCTGGGACGAGCATTTCTTATTTGTTAATTTCTTTTTAAAAAAGAATAGTTTTTATTCTTGTTTTCCGAGAGTTTGCAATTTCTTTTATTTGAATACAATTATAGATGAGTAGATAAAAAATAAGATTGATTGTTTCTTTACAAGTTGTACTCTCTATGTGGTATTTATTGAAAAAAAAAATCCATATTAAGTATTATTGTTATGAAAACAACGCGTTTCAACACTTAATGTTCGTTTACAGGTTTATGTGTTTATAGTGAGATATTCCGGTTTCTGATCTTTCACAATATTGTTAGAATATAAATAATTTTCTTAATTGTCTACAAATTTAAGAAACTGGTATATTAGAGAAGATTTTTTAAAAATAATGTGTTTATATTATAATAATATATCTAACATCCTCTATGTTACATTATAATATTTTCTATAGTATAATAGCAAATTGAAGAAAATTAATTATCCTGTAATATAAAAATTATTCTGTAATTCTATAATTAATCTTTAAAATATAAATTTTGCTTAATTAGATAAAAACTAATAATAACTGAAGCTGCAAAAGGAAAACATCCGAGCATTGGTCGGATATTTACCTGGCCACACAACTCCCCGGAGCAATTCCTGAAATATTCAATACTTCCCCATTTTAAGCGATGTATAGTAATTTGAGGATCAACACCAAGTAATCATTTATTTATTTAAGTAATAAATCATTATGTATGAATTAATCCTCGAAGGTTAAAATGCATTAGCATCTACTTTTCTGAACTTATGAAATGTTGAATGTGAATTTTAGTGCTTGTAGTAAAGGTTTATTCCCAGGAATTCATGTGAATTTAGGAGATAATACATTTCACGAATGATAACAACAAAATGGTTTTACAGATCTTGGATTCACTATAATTACACTTTTGAGTAAATGTAAACATCTTGAAAATTTAATTCACTGTGGAAAATTTAATTAAAATTCAATAAACAAATGGGAAAAAAGTGTATGAAGACTTAGTTTTTTGATAGTATCAGTCCCATCACTCTGGTACTAATAGTTAAAAACAACAAAAAAAACCGCGAGATTAATGTAGTTAGCAATGTGAAATATTTTAAATTAATATTGGTGGTATTTGTAATTTTTATTTCTGGAGTAAGTCGTGCATAAAAACATGAATGCCGAGACCTCAATAGACTACTCATATATGTATACAAGATATCACAACGTGAGGAATAAAAATCAGCTTGAGGACAACGGGCAGCACTGCCTGTAACTTTCTGTGTTCTCTTATTATGTTAAAAGTATACATCTTAGTGTATAAAACAAGAAATGACGCGGAATACAATACTAAACAAATACTTAACATGATAGATATTTCGAAATAGTTCATAATAAGGAGAAGATTAAGAAGGGTAGTTGCTGTATTCATTCTAAAGTAATTAGGACATGTGAGGTTTTCTAGTTACAGATGCACCATACTCAATGTACGAGTAGAACAAACATGTTTCAAAGTCATGAGGTTCAACACACTTATACAGGCAATTAAAAAAGTTTGTTTTACGTGAGTACGACGTATCTAAACGTTTTCATTGAAATCCTCATTCGGCCTCGTTATTTCAGACTGAATGCATATTCCTGTTTCATCTTGTCCTGGTAAAAAATGTTTGTCCGAAATTTGATCATAAGTATTGTTTGTTATGTAATTTTTAATTTAATGAACTCCCGTTTTAATGAACTACCACTACTATTTTAAAACATTGTATTATTATATTATATTATTACTGATATAACCTGGTTGACTGATCTTTGTTTCTCTCTTTAGTCTCTCTTTAGAAATTTTGTGTAATTCTTGTATTTATGTATAAATCAATAGATGGTTTCCAACCATTTTATCATCCTGTTTATTCTTCTGATGACGATTGATATCAAATTTACAGGTTTAAATGCTAATCTTTCCTTATTTGTGGATCTTTACTCATATTGAACTATTTCGAATAGTTTTCTCTTCGTTCAGAGTATATTACAATTTTTCTTTCATATATTTTGAAAGGTAACCAGACAAAGTAATTATAAAATTATATTTTATTATATTTGTGTACTATATTTTAAAGAAACTATTAATATTAGCTAGTTTAGAAGAGATTTGGGAACTATAAAATAGATTATTATTGTTTCTAAATAAAGAAAAATAAAACAAATTATTTTTTTTGTTACGTTACAAAGAACGCTTATGATATATCTTTTTCCCCGTTCGGACTGGAACTTTACCATGTTATAGAGTCTTCTCTACAAAGAGAAAGATCCTAAACTGGTCGGAAACAGGTGTAGTACGGTGATTCGGATTTCCCTTAACTTGAAGTTTGATCTTTTGGAACTAGTATTTATTACTTTGTTAAGGTTTCTGAGAGTATTTGTCAAATCTTTCTATTGAATATTGTGTTTTATTAAAGACTGTTTTCAATTTAGTTGACAAATCTTGTAATTTCAATAATTTTTTTAATTAACGATCGATTTGGTCCCAGGACCTGAGATAATTAGTACTCTTGTAGCAGGAATGAATTTCTTTAAAATTACAGACCCATGGTCCGCCTCGTAGTTTCCAGTATTTTTTTTCTTTACATGTTTATTAAAATTAGTAATATGTTTTAATATTACACATATATACATTTTTATTCATCAAAGGTAACTTTTAAATAATTTAGGATCGAAGCTGGAGAGAATCAACAACAACTGTTGGCACTGGGAATCTGAGATAGTACATTTTTACTGGCACCAAAATTCTAGTTCAATGTAGTTATTTTTTCTTTGTAACTTGAAAAAGACAAGAACTTTAGTTAGCAGAGGAATGCCAGAGACTTAATAGAATATCAAAATCTACTGCCCTTCTTGGGATTAAAAGTGTCTCAAGACATGACTGTGGAGTGTATGTTGTTGGCACTGTAGAGGTTGTGAGGCCTGTGTACGTTGGTTTGTGATGGCCTCGTGGTGACTGAAAGGTGTAGTAGATGCGCGTTGTTGAGGTTGTGGGTTGATGTTTAGCCGACGGGAGGAATGCCCAAGGAGTGGTGCACAAGCGGTCCCTACCGCAGCAGGTCTCTGCCATCCCTGACCTCAGGCCTGGACTTGACCACTCGCACTCCACCTTTTCAGGTAGAGACTTACTCACTGCTGCCCACCCTCCACCCACCTCCATTAGCGGCCCGTTTCCCTACCATAGCAAATGATTGTCCATCAGCATAAAGAAAAATGTTAAATTTTAAATATGTTTATTTTTGTTAAATTAATCATTTTAACAAATGTATTTTATCTATTCAAAATTGTACGTTTATTTACCAGTACTTAAAATTACTGTGAAATAACAATCTGTCTCATTAATGATATTGTTAAATATGTATAACTAAAACACTATTCGAAATCTCTAAAATCTAGCATGTGGACAATCATTCTCTTAAGAATGCATGATGTTAATTAAGCGTGTTTTATTTTGTTACCTTCAGAGTAGGCAACCTGTCCAAAACTTTTGAAACCTTTCTCTTTTCCCCATGTAAACAAATTGAAACTGACAAAATTCTGTTCAGTTTTCAACACGTACTCAGTTCTTATTCCATTGTCATACAATTCCCGACTTTTACAGTATTTAGAAAGTTTACTTCAAACACTACTCAAGCTGTAAAACGTTGACCAGGTTAACGTTTTAACCTGCAGTAATGCTACTGTGGCAGGTGGTTGTAGGGACGCAGCAGGTTGAGTATTTATAGACAAGCTTGCCTGCACGATGTGTATTCGTTGAACGTCCACTGCAACATTGTCATTTCTTTTCATGTTTTATGTTTTTTTAATGTTTTTCATTTATCATAAATAATTTTTTTATTGATTTAATAAATAATTGTGTTTATTTTTTATTTTTTTTTGTTTATTACTAACTGTTGCATTAGACTCCTCTATTGCTTGTAAACCATATCATAAGCATGTGTGTTTTTCATTTCTATAGTAAAGTGTTTCCCAAGTATTTTTACGTTTACTTTTTGTTTTCTTAAGTTGCACTTATATTTTTATTCAAGTTGATTAATTTAATGTAATTCCTTTATTTGTTATCGATTTTTATGGCTGAAAATGTTGAAATGATTCATTTTATCCTTTTATTAGAGGTGGAAATACAGAAAAGGTATTACATATTTTGGATAGTGCTTGTGCTTCCATATTTCATGTTGCAATTAGTTCTAAAACTGTAATATACATTAATCTAATCTACATTCCAATCACATAGGTGTAAGGTATTCTACGTAACTGGCTTTGAAAGCATTTAACCAGAATTAATTGACGTCATAACCTGCAAAGCATTTTTGAGCTTCTCATGAACTTAAAATCTAATATAAAGAGTAATCGAGAAATGAAATTTCGTAAAATTTTGTTATCTATCCAAGAATTAATATATGATATTTCTCAATATAATCTTTTCGTAATGAAATTATATGGTGAGAATAAAATTGTGAGAAATGATAAAATTTATTTCATTTAGATTTCTCTCAATGTGGATATTTTTTTTCAAGTAGTCAGTTTGTTCAAAAGTATGATTTTGATCAATTTTACCGGATTTATTAGTCTCTAAGTAGTGTGGCATGTGTTTTTGTCCCACGAAACATATATTTTATCGTACATGTTTCTAAATGGTTTATGTTTAATTAATTTGAATATAAATACAGTTGTGAACACTTATGTAGAGTTCTATATTTCATGCTACCATATTCAAAGTGATACGTTTCTAATCTAATAATTATAATTGTTAGGATGATTTCTAATGAAATATAAAATCTGATATATGTTTGAAAAAATTCTAAATTACAATGTGATTAAATGCGGTATTTATCAATATTGAACAAAAGAGGAGTTTATACGAATATATGGGATAGACAAAAAAATAAGAGAATATTCCCTTAAAACGACCTAAGCGAGAACACATTCTTCTATACTAAAGACTTGTTCTAATTTGCTTTGACCGTTCTGAGTCTGGTTTTGACTCCCGCCTTGAAACCTGAAGTTACCTCCCGAAAGCTCATTATTATTTCAAGCAGTTCTTGTTTTAATGACTTCATCCTTATATTTATTTTATCTAAAGGTATCTCGTTTTTGAAAGTTGAGTGTGTGTATTTGCACTTGTTTGAACACGTTTTGTTTGTGTTTCTCCACAAGTGTGCAAATTTTTCACGTAGATATTGTAAAGAACACTTTTTTACTAATAATATGTTCATTAAATGTTATTAATATGTAAGAAAACTGTTTTCCAGTTTATAAAGTCATAAAGTAATGTCGTTCGGTTTTAAACTCAACTTTAAATGTTCTTCTAATGAGTATTGTACTTTTTTCAGGATCTCCATACATTCCTCCTGCTACTCTGAAAAAACCTCACTCAGCACACTCCAATGATCACTATCATGATAACAGGTAAGGGGCTTGCGACGAATTTACAATATTGCAATATCAGAAATACACCCTAAATATTTCTAATATGCATTAACTAACTGGGGTTGATTATTTGTTATCGAATATTGAATTAACACATCCATTAAATTATTAAATAATTAGCACATTTTTAGCTTGTTCATTTATCTTGATCAACATGTTTCTTTCCCACATTTTTGTTAATAAGTATAAATTATGAAAATGCAATAGTTATTTGCAATTTGTTATATGTAATTTTGCAGTTCTATAGTTGTATAGACTCAATTCTCTAGAAGAGTAACTATATTATGAACTAAACAAATGCACATAAAAAGTATTGTTTGTCAAACTCCTGAACTTGAGTCTTTCGTCTCAAGTGATGGCCTCGGGTGGAAAATGTAACTCATATGAGACAAGGTGAGTTACTTTGATGACTGGTTGATTCTTTGTGTAGATTAAATTATGCATTACTCAAGTTTATTTAAAGTATGAATCTTCAATAAACACCTGGCATCGGAGAGACTTCGTATTGACAGCTTTATAACCTCTCTGAAAGATGGTCACAACAATTTACCTCTCCAAATAAAACATATTTATTGAAATATTCTTGTTGTTTGTTATACCTTTTTATGTGTGTTTAAAGGTTAGTTTAAGTTACTTTAAGAAATGGACAAACCTTATCTCGTATACTTACCTCTTAGGCTACTATATGGTCAAATGATTGATTCCTGCATCAGTACACGAATTTTGACGGATTATCCAATTTTCAATGTAACTTGTTAAATATGACTCCTGTAAATATTAAAATTTATTTTGATTTAGTATTATTTCAATAAAGAGAATGTTTAAGCTTTGTAAATGCCAGTAATATCTAATAGGAATAGTATCATTACAATTTTAATATTAAAACTATTTAAAATTGTCGTTCATGTTTAACTGGTTGCTTTTTAAAATCGTCTGTTTTGATCATTTAATGATTATTTTTAATGTTAATATTAAGACAACTGGTTGTCAGGAACGGCGATGAAGAGTTCGTTGTTCACCGAGGCAAAGGTGTGACGACTCTGAGTTCCATAGTCGGGAGCAGCGACATGGAGCCTGCGGGTAAGCCCACCAACTGGGGAGAGCACAGGAAACAGAGTTTTGCTGGACGTAGGTCTCGTCGTAATTCGCTCTCAGAGGACTCTCAGGTAACCTGCAACCTTTCAGTCTTCAATATTATTATACAAAACGTATTCTTTCCCGTTTTATTTTAACCAGTTTATTTGTTAAATTTCATCAAGTCGTTCAAACCCCTTGTACATTGTTAAAATAAATTTATTACTTATAAAGGTGTAGTGTTCTCAAATGGTGCGCCTGGTCGGTCGCATTGGTGCACCCTGGAAGGTATCCAGGTACGCTCCAATATTAGAGAAGATTAAATTTATACTATGGGTATACATTTTAAAAATATGCATAATTTCCGTTTATTTTAGAAACACCAAGTATGTGGTTTTCAAGTCTGAGTCTCCGCCACTTAATATTTTGAACTGGTAGATGAATTTCTTTAATCTTTAAGCAACAATGGATAATACTTTCTCTTCTCCTTTCCTTGGAGATTGAAATCATTTCTTACTGATTTTCTCTCTCTTAAAAAAAACTATTCCTTTTAATTTCCTATTATTTTCCTATTTTCAAATTTCAAGACTAAATTTTCTATGTTAAAATCAGTAATGCTCCCCAAAGCTATGGTTATTTCAAGGTACGCCCTGAAGTAAAAAAAGTTTGAGAAACACTGCCTTGAGGTACCCGTTGAAAGATTGTATTACAGTTATGACTTCAAACCTCTTTGTTTTCCCTCAATCATTTTTATGAAATATCAAGTAGTCTGGATTGTAATCTCATTTATATATCATTGGATTAATCAGGATGAAATGTAATTTTCTCTTATTTATGTGTGTGAAAAAAATTAGTTTTTTTCTGCCATATAAATATTTTATTCAATTACATTTTGATCGTTTTGGCCCAACAACTTTGTAGCCCTTCATGATGACAAAGCATTATTTCACGGTCACAGAAGTGTTATTTTTAATTGAGAAAATTCATAAAAATGATTTTAGACATCATTCAAACTTAATTTCTCACCGTCAATAAATGTTTTAAAAACGGAAATAAATGATATTAGCAGAATGACAGCTCTGCCGGATATGGTGGGCGAGATATCATCCGTCCAAGCTTGAATAATTTCTGGCGATAACCACAGTTGTGCGAGGTTGGTCTGTTTTATCGATCTGAGACGATACCCCTATTCATTCATTCTGTCCAGTTTATGGGAAAACATTTTTCAATTAGTTATGCTATTTTCTAGCAAAAATTCCTTAAAACCCTTCCAATAAGTTTGGCAGAGGCCTTAAGAATGTAGCGAACCTCAACATCGAAATTTCCATAACAAAATTTTGCGAACTAGTTTTACCATTGGTGTTCTGTTAACACATTTCCATTCATATAATTTTTTTTTTTCTTGAAAAGTATTCTTACCTTTTCGGTAATAAAAGAAAGAAAAGTAAGCCAAAAATGCTACTTTTGTTTAAAACTTTAGCATTGAACTAAACACAGTTGTTTTGATTGATCCTTAAACATTTAGTGGAGTGAAAGTGTAATGGCAATATCTTCATGATGGAGTCGGCTAAAGAAAATACAACCATCGACTCTAGTACGAAAACATATATTAATTCCCGAACAATCTGATGAATTAATTACAATTGTCAATAATTTGTTCCTCACTCTGCTCGAATTTAACTGCTTTACGGCAATCACAGTTCAGAATAATTAAGTATTTTTTTTCCTTTCCTTGGGATTCTGATTGGATTTATCATTTCTGTCACAATTTGAACTATAAATAATTAGAGAAACCTTGACTATATGTAATTTTTTAAATGAAACTTTATGAGTCTCTGAACATAAAAAAATATATGTCTATATTTAAACATGCCGTAATTATTTATCAGTATTTGGTTCTAGACAAGCTCTTTTCTTTCGTGTTAACTCTGTACTAAATTTATAATATTTACTTAATTTTTACTTTACTATAAGTAAGGTATAGTGATCGTGAAAAAATTCGATCTCGAGATTTTGACGGAATTACATGTTTTGAGGTCCCAGAAGTCGTTTTATGAAGTTTTTACGATGATGTCTGTGGGTGGGTGGGTGAGTGTGTTAGCATTGCTTGTTACCACGCTACGGTCCAGAATCTTTGATGGATCAAGTTGATATTTTACACAAAAATGGGCCCCATAAAGACGAAGATCCCTATGGTTTGGGAAGAATTATGCATGATGGGAAAGTCACTTTTTTGCCAAAAACCGTTTTTTAGAAAACATTTATTTCTCCTAAACTGATAACCCTAGAGTTTTGAAATTTTGACATTATCTTTAAGGTTACAAATGGAACAAACGAAAAATATATTCAGAATTTTAAAACAACAGGAAACATTTCTTTTTCAATAAAATGTAAAAAATTTGACTTATAATTCAATCTCAAACCTTGTGAAAGTGATACAAGCCATACTATTTGACGGATCAAAATGAAACTATGCCTAAAAATAGAACATTATGTGGAGAATGAATTTAGATATTATTTTTCAAAATTACATTCGCTAAAGGGGCGTTACAGTACGATTTCTGTTTTTCGAAAATGTTTTTTTGACGCTAAACGGCTCATTAAAAAATAATGAAAATTTGACCATAAATGGAACAAAAAATTAGCAATTCAAGAAAAAAACAATCATGAAGTTTCAATTACGGGAAAGAGCAATAACGCTATAAAAACTGTTTGTTTATCCTAGAGTAAGAGATCACCTGCTATACTTGTCGATTTTTTTATATTTTTTTACATTGTTTACATTGACTTAGAAATTTTTTGAGCGAATCCACTGGGATAAAATTGATATTTATAAAGGAATAATTTAAATTGTTTATTGACTTATATGAGATGTAAGAGGAATAATATTGTGCAGGAAAATAATAACACTCACTGTGAAAAAATTCGTATATATGTTATTTTACAAAGGGGAAGGAAAATGACCTTATTAAATACTAAGAAGCCATAAAATTCCCAGTATAATAATTCTGTTAAAAATCAAAAATGTAAAAGATAATTCAAAATTGAAATCTTTCGTTTAGAGATTAATAAATGTAATTATCGTACATCTTTAATTAACAAATCACCTTAAAACAACATTTTCTTCGTTGTTTAGATGTTTTTCAGAGAAAAAAAGGGTCTTTTCCTGTTTTAAATTTGAAAATTTTACTTTAATATTCAATGTAGAAGGATGTCAAGTAAACGATATAAGAAATACACTGGCTGTTTGAACAAACGCCATGTTCTCTTGTAGGAGAATATTTCGTATCAAGACATGTTCACTTTGGTTTTTCAAAAATGTTATTACTGCTGTAGTTATACTAATGAAATTATTTGCAAATAATAAATTATTTGTGATGTACAAAAAAAGCTTATAAATTGATATGTCCTTCAATCACCTCACGAATGAAAGACTAATTATTATATCCCATTTAGATACTTATGTTATGCTTAAATGAGACGTTATGTTTTATATACTCAAGAAATTTGACATTAAGTTACTTATAGTAAAGTAGAGTGTAGGCCACTCCAGATTTTTATTATAAAGATATGTTCTAATTAATGAACTAATAAATTAGCAATGCTATTTTCTACTCTAGTATGAAAACATATATTAATTCCCGAACAATCTGGTGAGTTAATTACAATTGTCAATAATTTGTTCCGCTCTCTGCTCGAATTTAACAGCTTTACGGGAGTCACAGTTCAGATAAGGTACCCAAATCTTTAGACAGTTCAAAAAACTTAGATCATCATGAACAACTAAAATTTTGTTGAATGTTTACATATAATGACTAAAGTTGGTTAAATGAATTTAAACTATTGTTTAGGGAATAAGAGTTAGTGGATTTTTTAATGAATTTTTTTAGATGTAATATGGAGGAGTGACTCATATTTTTGCTTCCTTGATAGGCTATATGAAAGGTTTTACAATAAAGTAAAATATGCCTAAAAAACAGAATAAGTTAAGGAATTATTTATAGGAAATTATATAGGATATTATATAATTATAGGAAATTTATTAATTTCTTGAATTAGTAGTTTAGTGTTTGTATTAGGAAATGACTGTGATAATGAAATGTTATTTCCTGTTATTTGTGCTCAACATTTTTATCAATTTATGAGGGAATAGTATCATTGAGATTTTCTTTAATCCTGATATTTTAGGTCTAAGATTTTAACATGTTAATATTTTTTAAAATGGTTGCTGTAAAATATCTGCTCTCGTATTGGTCACTACAAGTTGTTATTATTGCAAAATTAATATTTTAAGTTTCACCAAACACCGTTTTCACAATGAGATTTAAAGAATTCGAGATACAAAGTAAATTACTCTATTTTACAGTTGACCCTGGAAAATCTGTGTGGTAGTCAGGAAAATCTTCATCTACTGGGTAGAAACCCTGACAAAGAGCCGGCGGTGCATATGGGAAGGCGGGAGTCGTCGGCGAGGTCTAGTGTCCTCGATAACAACAGCTCTGCTCTGCACACCGCTCTCAACCACTCAGGTACCACCCCTACCAAAAGTCTGTTGTATTTAATTATTCCTTTAGTAGAATAAACTTAACTTGCGTCATATCTGACATGTGAAAGTTTCTCATATGTCTCTCTCTCAATTTCTGGAATAAGCCAGATGGATAAATTAAAACGAGTGCTTCAGTTAAAAGCAGAAATAACTTAACAAATATATACATGAAGTTTTTACAACACCTGATGGATGATCTGTGTTTAGTAATGGATCAGGTTAGTTCAGTGATTAACGTACGGGTCGGGTTAGCTGGTTGTCCAGGGTTCGATCCCCACCTGGTACTCTGTTTATTCACGCGGAAGGTGAATAAATCTGAGTACGTCGTTCTTCGGAGAGGAGGTTAAGCCGTTGGTTCCTTGCCTGTACGATGGCAGATACTCGTTAAAGATCCCTACTCGAAATGCACTTGACTTAGGCAAAATTTAGGACTCCCAATGTAGAATCTGTAGATTCACCGATCAAACAAAAAGCCGGTAAACTGCTGACGTTATCACCCGCTAGGAGATTGGTGTAAACATTAAAAAAAAATGCGTGATTGCTTTATGATGTATTGATGTCACCTTCGGAAAATCGTCCTGATATTTCAAAACGGTTCTTTTAACAAGATCGAGTATACGTTGGAAGTAAGAGACTCTCATGATATTGCTGCAGTTCCACATAGTTCCATTTGATGACAATATATTGTTGGCTAGTTGTAAACAATGCAGTTGCTTGCAAGCACTTTTCCCAGTACAGTAATTAAAAGTTATCACCTCATAAGCTCTTATTGAAAAGGCTCTGATTAGAATTTGTGAAGTGCTGTGTGTTCTGCAAAGATTTTAGGAATGTTTTATCATAGAAGAAAAAGGATGTTTCCACTATTCACCAAGTTAAATTATAATAAATTTTCGTAAATAAATTAACAAAATGAAAGATCTAGTACTTTGGACCAATAGCGAACATTGTTTCTGTGCTTATAGGACGTCATAAAAGAGACAAAGGAAATGATATTTCTTGAGTAATCTACTGTGTAGTTAACTGACTTAGAAATAGAAACGTAGAAACTGATTAATAATGGAATGGTGCCCGGTATTTTCACCTTTAGTATGATCCACAGTGTACTGTTGCTCTTTTTTTTTAACTAACATTACAAACTACTTTGTTATTAGTTTTAAGTTTCTATGTTTGTGACTTTATGTATAAACTTCCATTAATATTAAACTAAAAATCATTTTGTTGTTTAAACAGATTAAATATTTTTAGTTAAAACATTCCTCTTTTTATTAGAATGGCTATTTTTTAAATTAGCTGAACTTCCATTAATTCCTGACATTTTCCTGTTAATTTGTCTACTGAGAGAGAATCTTTGGTCAATACTATTGAATGTAGTTCTGGTGGTATAAAACTTATTACAAATATCTATATTTTCTCTGAAGAAGTAATTGGTGTGTACAACACAAAAGCTCACTCACCGTAAGTATGAGGTCAAATATGTTTGCATTTTTTTAAATATTTCACTATCGTTTTCTGTTTTTTTTTTTTGAACTATTTTATTTGTTTTCTGATTTAGGTTCTCAGATTGTTCCTGAAGCGCCTCCTCGTCGATCTCTATCTAGAAACAACAGCTTCATAGAGTCTCAGCGCCGTGCTGAAGAGACCAGAAGCAGCACAGGGGTGCAGCAGACTTTGCTTGAACCCTCTCCCCCTCCCTCGCCGACCTCTACCTCCCACCACTCGTCCACTCCCGGTAAATCATCTCATTGATATTTTCAAAGCTGCAAAAATTATCAGCAATTTCTTTGCAAAATATACTAAATACTGTTCATTTATAGTATTCATATTTAAATGAGAATGGTAGAATTCATTTATTGGATTAGAGTAATTAATTTTCATATATATCGTATTAAACGTGATTTGTTATTAACTGCAACTACTTTATTAGTAGATCTTTTGCTATATTTTATGTTGTATAGGTGAGGTAGAGTATAAAACATGTTGAATATATAGTACAAGGATGTGTGTGTGTCTATTGTTACACTACAGCGTAAGCATAGTAATTTGGGACTAGATGAGTAAGAGTTGATCTTTCATCTTGAAGAAATGCTGAGCGTTCATATTGCATTACTATGGTATAACAGGGTAGTATAGTTTAAAAAAAAAATTCAAATTATTTTTAGGGTTTTTTAATTGAAGTATATTTTAGGTTGAATTGATCAACTAATTCTTAGAATATAAGAGTAGTTTTTAAAAAGTATTACTTGTTGCTGTGCTCAGATGAGAATCGAGAATAACTGTTCTCTTCACAATACACAAGATAACTCTGGTTCATTGTATCAATCGTCCTTATGTGCGGATAAATCTCTACCAAATATAATCCATCATTGCACTCAATAAAACTATGAACTGATTATTGCATTCTGAAGGTTATTGAATAAAACTAATTGCACAATATGGAATAACCTTTTCTTAAAAAAATTTTGATTAAGAATTTATATGAAAGGAATGAATGGATAAAGAACAAATTCTGGAAGAATAAAGGATGAGAAGAGGTCTTTTATTATTGTAATTATTTCATTTTTACTTTACTTTGCTTTTTAAATTATTTGATTTTGCCTCATGAATTTGGATCGTTTTTTTCTAATGTGTATTTACATTTTTTTTTCTAAAAATCATTTCTAAGAACGCTGTTTAGCACTGTTATTTTAATCGGATTCATATAAGACAGAATGATGTCATATGGAATAAGTAACATTTCTCTTTAGTTCTGTACTAATTCATTAGTATATTTTACATGTAATTTCTAAAAATGTACCTAAATCTGCAATTTTACTAAGTTCTAGGATACTATGAAAAGTCAATACTTTTTTAAACTATTAAGATAGTTATCTCATTAATGATGATTCATTAATTTAAAGCCATTAGTTATTTGTTGAAAATTACCATTTCAGTTATCTCTATATATAAAGTTCTTGAGTTTGTTTGTTCACCCATTTTCCGTGGAGATAAGAGTCCTGAAATTAAATATTATGTATTACCTCAATAATGTTAAATAAAAGAAAAGTATCACTATATTTCCAAAAATGGAGGCAGAGTAGCAAGTGTCTTGCGTGCTCGCCGATGACAGTATTGTAAATATATTATATATAAATGTAACAAAAATTTTTTTTTTAATTTAATATTTGCGTAATATAAACACTGGTAATAAACTAAAGGCATGGAGCCAGGGTAGCCCAGTGGCTTGCGTTCCCGCCGATGACAGTAGTGAAAATGTATTATATATAAATGTAACAAAAAAAAAATTTAATTTAAAATTTGCGAAATAGAAATACTGGTAATAAATTAAAGGCATGGAGCCAGAGTAGCCAAGGCTTGTGTGCTCCCTGATGACAGTAGTGCAAATGTAACAAATGTATCATAAACTATTACATTAGAGGTTATAAATGAATAATTTTAGAAACAAACTGAACACAGCTGTCAGATAAAATTTGAATATCCTAAGGTAATATTATAAAGACACATTGCTTTCATTAATGTTATATTATGCTAGGTAAATAAATTGAACATTACTATTTACAAGGTTTGTTTGTTTTAAATATTTCATTGTGTATATAACTAGAATTGATGTTATATTTATATATGATAAAATAAATGATTTTTTTTACTTTTAAATGATTTTTTATATTGCTAAATATACTTATTGTGTATATCTCTTGAATCATGTTAATAATACTATATCAAAAGCTTGGGCCATATAAGAATCTGTTTCCATGCATTAATAACAAGAAACAACAATTAAAATGGTCCCTGTCAATCATGTTCAGTGAATTTATTTCAATAACTATTGCTATAATTTCTAAGTGACACAAAGAGTCACGGGTAGTCTAGTTTAATTATAAAATAAATAATTTAATGGAATGTGGTATTATTACTTTTCAGATATTAAGATAGAAAGAGAGAAGAAGGTGACGAGCTTTGCTAACCTACCCAGCAACACGACCACTTGGCAGTCTATTTCTAATCAGGCCACGGAGCAACCCGCTGATAATGGTCACTATTACATTTCTCCTATAAATTACCTGTTATAATTTTAGACATGGCTACAATTTTATGTTAGACGATTAAAGATTGTTTTATGAACATTTCTGGCAGATTTCTCAGATTTTTATTTTCATACTTCGCTATGCTTTCTATAAAAGCGCCATTGTTATTTTTCATAATATAATAAACGTTTTTTTAACAATTAATTTTTTAATTAAACACTGCTTTAATTGATTGTTAATGTCTATATATAAAGTTTGTTTGTTTGTTCAGGAGATAGAGACCTGAAATTAAATATATATTATTTATTACCTGAATAATATTAAAGAAAAGAAAATTATTTTCCAAAATTGGAGCCCGGGTAGCAATTGTGTTGCGTGCTGGCCGATGACAATAGTGCAAATGTATTATATAACATTTTGTAGCATTAATGTTATATTATGTTAGGTAAATAAATTACACTCCACAATTTACAAATTTTGTTTGTTTCAAATATTTCATTGTGTATATAACTTGAATTTTTGTTTTATTTATTTATATGATAAAATAAATGTTTTTTTTTCCTTTAAATTATATTTATTTTGCTAAATATACTTACTGTGTATATATCCTGAATCATGTTAAGAATACTATACCAAAAGCTTGGACAATATAAGAATCTGTTTCCGTGTCTTAATAACAAGAAACAACAATGGAAATGATCTCTGTCAATCATGTTGAGTGAGTTAATTTCAATACCTACTGTTATAATTTTTGAGTGACACAAAGGGTCACGGGTAGTCTAGTTGTTCTATAAAATATTATAAAGCTCGTAAGGTGGTGTACCTTGTTAGTTGTTTGTTTTGAACGACATCTATAATGATTTTGTTTGTTATTCAACTAATCCTTCTTTGTTTTATCCTGTTACAAATTTAGCATGATTGATTTCAGATGGTCATTTTAACTTTGTAAAATGTTTTTTGTAAGATATTGTGATTTATGGAACAGGTATGAACGATACTACAACGGATGGAAACAGTGGAGTAATGGGCTCGCAGTTGCTAAACATAAGAATGAAATTAGAAGAAAAAAGAAGACGAATCGAGAACGATAAAAGAAGAATGGAGGCCCAGCTAAATAAACAACGTCAAAAATTAGGAAAAGAAGCCTTCCTCCAAGCCATATCCAAGGTGAGTAAATTATTCAAATTACAATTATGTAATTACTTCTCTTAAACTTGATAGAAGAATAGTTTTGAAGTAAACTTTAAGAATTAATGAAAAAGGAAGTAAGCTGTGAACTACAAAATTTTGTTTCTTTTGAACTTTTTTTTTGTTGTGAATAAAATAATAGAAGTTATCATAAACATTTTTTATTTATTCATATAAAATAATATATTAATAATATATAAAATAATAATTCTATATAATATATACATATATTATTCATAATAAAAGCTATTATTCAAGTAATATTAACACTATAAATATTTGTTATAGGCTTTTCACATTTGTGGGAAACTGAGTAGCTTTTTAAAGCCTTCATTCATTTTATTGAACCCAACTTTACCGTTAATCAGTCAAAACATTGATGTTTATTGAATAATTATCATAGCATAGTTAATATATGATGTGACTAAGTTACACTCTTAGTTTTCAAGTCAAATATAATTTAGTTTCTTAAATTGCATAATTGTTTTGTTAAATATTTGTATGTATTTTCCTTGAACCAAGAATGGTAAGTTACATTAGGGTAGTGCTAAGAATTGTAGAGTGTATTAACAGTTGATCAATGATGTTCTTGCTTTTGTGTGGAATAACTAAACTTATTTGTATTTATGTTTGTATTGAAACATAAGGTATCCTTATGTTACTCCTTCACTTCCTCACTAATAGGGTGTTGGTTTTACTTAGTTAATAATTGTTGTTTTACGTATCTTATGTGTTCTAAACTACAACTATCAGGTTTCTGTCTTTTTAATGCAAGGTGATGGAGTTTTATGTAAACAAGAGGCTCGGTTTAGAGTTAACACTTTTTCATTGAGTATTGTTTTTTTACTAACTTATTGTTTTATGTAATGAGACATCTAGAATGTTTATTAAATGTTTTAGTAGTGATTAATTAATAGTTGCTCTTCGCAAATTATAAATAGAGATTCATGTACAGGTTGGTGCATAATTTACTTAAAACTATAATTTATTAAGCAATCGAAAAAAACACAAAATCTTCTGTTCCTTAACATTTCTCTTCATACCTGTGGATTGCATCACGAATTTGTAAAGTTCTTACGACCGTGCATTTGTGAAATAAATGTAGATTTGTTTTGTCCGTTTTAGGTTTGAGACAGTTTGGATGTTCTGTTGTTTTATATAATAACGTTAGTTGATTAATTTGATGAATTATATTATAACTTATGTTAAAGTACTCTGCAGTGATGTTTATATCAGCAATATTTTTTATTCAAAGTAGTAATATAAACTTCAAAATTTTAAAGAATAGTCAGTATTGTTTAACTTCAAGTTGCAACACGAACATCAATTTCTGTTCGAAATAGAGAAGAAATAGTTACTGAAGAGAGAAGAGCTTTTACGACAAGTGTGTTTCTTTTTTCAGTGAACACTATTAATAGTTTCAATGTAAACTTTGTGTTAATAGACAATCACATCCATATCATTAAAAACAATAATAAAATATCGTTTTCCATTGTTTGTATGAATACATTTTATAAGAGTAAAAATGTTCGTGTTTTTATGAAATCTTCAGGGGGGGGGGGGGGGGCAAATGATTAAATATTTTTAAGGAAGGCGTAGTAACATCAAGTTTGGAGACCACTGGTTTAGGGTCAGTAATTCTGCATTCATGCTAGGTAAGCACACATGAAAACGAGAAAGAATCTCTATCAACTTCTTTCTGAATCTATAACTATATCAAATTTCAAAAATGAAATGTATGCACCACCCTGTACTGTATTTTATCTTGTAGTAAAATATGTATTATGATAGTTTTGTTTTCTTAGCTAAACAAGCCTCTTAGACTAACATAGCTGGCTATACCTCTAAGTTTTGCAAACTAATTTGAGGTGTCAGATAGATTAAAGAATACATCTTTACTCTTAGTATTATGTTCAGTTAATGTTTATTAGTAATTTTATAGTTTCTCTCCAAGGTCAAATGTGACAATTTTTCTAGTATTTCGGAGAAACTTTTAAGTAGTGTCTCCAAAAGAAACTTTTGATTGTTACTTTCTTTGTCTTGGGTTTGTGTTACGATTAACATGTTAGCTAGCGTTTTTTATGATTTTAACACATATTAAACCTTTGTAAATCGTTTAAACATTGAAAAGTTAGAAAGACAAAATAATAATGAAAAATAAGGAATTATAATTTTTTTTGCGAAATTTTTTTCACATTCCCAATTTATCTGTGTTATAAGAAACAGGTGACTCTGCAGTCAAAAAGAATGAAAAGTCAAAACTCAGGTGGATTTTTCAAATGATCTGTAATTTTTTTGCTATACCAACATAATGACATAAAAAAACTGACAAATAAGTTCTTGGGGGAAACTTGTACTAAAAGTTATAGTCCCTGCCTTTCGTGATCATGGAGAGATCATACTTCCATTTAAGAAGCACTCTTAATGCTGTTTAAAGTTTCAACAACATATTTTCAATATTTTGGTTATTTTTAATTCGTTTTTTTTTTAATTTCTTTTAGAATTTAAATTATGTTGAATATCTCGACAATCTTGACACGGTCAATTTTTGTTGCTGTACAAGTGGTCAACATTAGTGGTTTGTTTTCATAGACATATTCTTCACTAACTCAATTTTCGTTTCATAAACTTAGCTTCGAATTTCTGCTGTATAATCAAATTTAGATAGTGTTTCCGGTTCAAAGCTATAAAACACAGACCTAAAATATATGAGAAAAGATTAGATTATATTTTGAATGAAGTCTGGTGTGTTTCAATATGGGCACAATTATTAAGACCTTTAGACAGCATAGTATTGTGTTGTTTATTCCTTCAAAATTGTTGATCAAACAGCTTCTATGCAAGTGTGTGATATAAATTGTTGACAAAAAAAAAATCTAATGGAAATGATATAGAATGCGATCTCTGTGTGAAGCTGGAGATTAAATTTCCTTTCTAGATATGTTTCTTTGTCGCTATTACTACTTGGTATATCGCTTGTCTGTCAAGAAATTTCAAGAAGTAAACAGGCTCACCCTACCATCCTGTTTATCGTTAATTAATATCTTTCATGTTGTGATAAGTTTATCATTAAGAATTAGTATGTTGTGCCATGTGATAGTATTGTGTCTCGGGATGTACACCTTCCGTGTTCATGGCACATGAATTTCTGATCCTCCTTTTTTTTTGTATCTTCCTAAATTGGATATGTATTTTTTTCACTGCTTTTTGGTAAGATTACTTCTAAGAATTGTTTATTAAATATTTGCTACACCAACCCAGTGACAAATCTATTGTTTGAAAGTCACAGCTAACGACATGTGTTGCATTTGACCTTAACTGTAGCTAATCTAGTAACTAGTGTAAATTAGGCGGGATGAGGTGCATGTATCACTAGTGTCTTTGCTGGTGTAGGGGAAAGCAGCTAAATCGCCTGAATCAGACCCGGGCAAGGAAACTACCCCGGAACCTCCGCCCAAACAACCTGCTAGGCCTTTTTCACTGCAGGTTAGCACCTCCCAGTTTTGACTTGCTCTCTCTTGGCACTCTGTTTTAACTAATCCTTTCACATTTCCACTTAACTCTCCTGTATTACTTCTAATTTAAGTTTCTCTCTTCTTTATGGGTTGTATTTATGATTTCTTTGTTTCAGTGGTATATAGAGTATATAAATGAAATAACAATTCATATCTAATGTGAATATTATTTGGCAATAAATCTACAAGAACTATTTTATTCTATTCCCATAGAATGCAGTCGTAATGAAATTTTCTTATAACCTCCAGTATTGCATAACTGCTCTTGTTAGTCCCCTTTATATTCTTTGCAGGATGTATCTAGTCCAAGGAAGCCATTAAATTTAGTTAGTAGTGTATACAATTCTTTTTTATTTATTCAAAATATAATTAATATTATTCTAATATGACTGAATATTAAAGATTTCATTTATTATGGATTCAGCGTTACTTCTCTCAGAAATTAAATAACATTGATGCTTATGGCTTTTTAATTTAATTATTTATTCTAATTACATTTTTGTAACACTATTACTGATTAAATTGTACTAACAATTTCAGAAAGGTTTCAAATTGATATCAATAGAAGATTTAGTTGAGAAATATTATATTTAATTTCTATAGTATAAAACCTGCATTGCTTTCAACGTACTTTCTCTTTTTGAAGTATATTCATGTTAATATTTTTTCAAATTATTTAAATCTCTTATGTTTTCTACTTTTTGTAGTTTTCTACTTTTCCTTTATCAAAGATAGTTTCAATTTTAATTTATTTTGTGGATTTTTGAGTATAGAGATGAGATGAGTCTTAGCTCGTACGTGTTTTTAAAGGTCCTGTCCATAGTTAGTATGAACGAATTTCTTCCCTGTGCTCCTAAGAGCCTACTTTACCGAGTTAATTTGTCCAGGCGGAATCCATTTTACATTTTAATGTTCCTTTGGTTTTTTTAATACGATTTAATTTTTTTCTACAATGAAAACTTAAAAAACAATTTATGTCATTATGAATTGTAAAAAAATAATCGTAAAAAAAATAAGTAAGCACATTTTAATCCAATTCCTTTTCAGAAATTTTGCAACATATTTTTAACTGATTTTTCCATATGTTCGATTTAAAAACTAAATAAATTATACCATTTCTAATTCAAAATAGCAAATTAAAGTCATTAATAGAACTAAATATTTTTCCTTTTGTTTGATGCAGGAAAGGAGGAACCGTTTTTTTTATTTTTACCGTTGTTTACAGGCCCTAAATTTTATATAAACGACTTGAAGTAGGAAGTCATAAGTTAAAATTCATGAAATTTTAGGTAGTTTTATAACATTGGTTCTTCAAGAGTAAAGCAGGTTAAGCTTTCCATCTAGGTATACTATTACTTTCACACTTATATCATCGCTTGTAGTTTTGTACTTTTATATCTTTAGATAGTTGTGTTAGATATTATGAAAGTTACATACTTTTATATACGTTCAATTATAGTTTCATATATAGTTTTTGTATTGATTTGTATGTTACTTTCATGTATGTGATCCATATAGATAATATATTCGTCAATCAATAAAGTATAAAACCAAAGAAAAAAAGAAAACAATAGAAATAAATGCTCTGATGACATAAAGTAAAAGGCATCTGATCATTTATTTATACTGTTTTCGTTTTTCCTTCTTGTTTTATACTTCATATATCTATATAGATCAACGTCTAAATCACCACAGTAAAACATTCAGGAGTGAGACTGATATCTGTCAACCAAAACAACTGATCTTCGTCAGAGTCACACTTGAACTGACTCTGACGAGGACCACCAACTGTTTCGATTTTACAATCTTGTTACTATTTCTGAATTAATTGCTTTGGTTTAAACGTTTCTTTTTATTTCTTGACATGAAATAAAATCTTTTGAAATGCGTTATATACATGAAATTCTGGTTGATATATATATATATATATATATATAACAAACTTTCACAATAAACACTGAAACAACAATCAATGTTCAAACCACAATAAGAAATGCGAAAAAAGACCCCACAGTTGGGTTTTTGACTCTGACGAAGACTACGTATTCCGGTTGAAAGATCTTGGTCTTTTTTTCCCATTTCATATATATATATATATATATATATATACACTTTTTTTCGTTGGAAATACGATCCAAAACGGACAAATATAGTTCAATATAAACAAAGAAACATAGAGAAATCAGAAGAACACACTTACAGTCTCTAATTTTCGGTTTGAACCGTCTTCAGGAGAGATAAGAGAGGGAAACCAAGCGCACTGGATCAGAGACGGTTGGAGACCCTGTCTCCAACGGTTGTCTCCAACCGTCTCTGATCCAGTGCGCTTGGTTTCCCTCTCTTATCTCTCCTGAAGACGGTTCAAACCGAAAATTAGAGACTGTAAGTGTGTTCTTCTGATTTCTCTATGTTTCTTTGTTTATATTGAACTATATATATATATATATATTATATATATATATATATATATATATATATATTATACCAATTAAATGAGACGATTCAACAGTTCACACGTAACCAATTAAGTGAAACGAGTCATTATAGTTTATATATATATATATATATATTTTCAAATATGTATCGACATAAAGAAAAATTAATGAGTTTATGTTTTATGATCTCATTTAAGTTCTGAAAGGGCTATTTCTTTTAAAATAGTTTAGAGTGTATTTAGAGGTGGCTTATATATGTATGGGTGTCTTACTTTTCAGTATAGTTTGTTTTCTGTGTTTCATATTTTTTAGTCACATAGTATATTTTAAATATTAAAAACTGGGTAGCACATTCACGTATTATACATTTTTCTATAAATATAATGGTGTTGTATGAAAATGTAAACAGTAGGATTTAGCGTTTATTGCCATAATTTATAATCTTCCTGTGTGCTTTTGTAGCTTCTGTTACTGTTCGGGCGGAGAGATATATTCTTAAGTGATGTTAACCTTAATATATTTTATTTAAATTAAAATATTAAATTTGAAAAACTATCTTAATGGTTTGCATTTCTCGTGTGTGTCTTTTATTTTTGCTACCTTATCTCTCTGCTCTAAACATATTTATATATGTATGTATTATTATAAACGGTGATGAAATCTCTAGTAATAACATCCTTTTTGATCAGGACATATCTGAAGTTGAACAAAAGTGGCTCAAGGGTGATGTTTTCATTGAGGAGAGAAAGACTCCAGACATGGATAATATGGATATCGAGAGTTACCAGCGCTCTATTGCCCAGTCAGTCATATTACAAATTAACTTCTTTTTTAAAAAAACATAATAATTATTGAAATATTTATCCAGTTGTATTTATATTTAATTTAGGATAAAGAAAAGTAATAAAATACCAAATTTTAAGAAATAGCTTGCAAATTTTTTGTTTTGATGTTTCTATTAGTATATAGAGGAAAGCTAAATATTTGTTGAAAATATTTTATAATTTCCATTACAATAATTTTTTTTAAAAAAAGACAAAAAATGATTTTTTTTTGTTTATTTGCTATTGTACGTATCAGTTGATCTTTAAAGATTCACAAGTAAAAGTAAAGGTGCAGGATGAATAGCGATTACCTAAAGTTGTTTATTATCATCGTATCAACTATAAATATCGACATTGTGTATGCGTGCGTGCGTGTGTGTGTGCATGCATGCGTTTGAGTTGTGTGAGTGAATGTGTATGTGTACGTGTGATAAGTCCACATGAGATACAAATAAATCAATGTTTTTTTCTTTGATGGATAAATTTCCTTGACTCGTAGTCATATACTATTATATGACTTGTATATCCTGGACAATATTCAATGGTAGATGGTTACTTCAAGAATTAAATCTTAACTTTAGATTTTATTACAATGTTTTTTTTAGTCTTTATAGTTTTTATGTTTTCAATGGAATAAATGTAAACATAATAATAATAATAATTTAATATCTTTTTCATCACATTAGTAAAGTTTCACAGGTTTATTCTGTTAGAATATAAACAGCATTCCTTGTAAATGTTCGTCATTACTCGACCTGATATATGGTTAATGGTAACTTAATTAACTGAGTATTAAGTGCCTATTGTATCGAATATCTTTTGCATAAAACAGCTAAAACATTTGATGTTTTAACCTGCTCCTACAGGGATCAGAATTTTAATTTGATTTCATTTTAATAAATGATCTAAAAGAAATGGTTTTAAACTCTAAAGATGTAGCTAAGAGCGGGCTGTTTGTTTAGAATGGACTCGAGTTTGCACGAGATCCAAGCAGATCTTCAACGGTTGGCGCTGGAACAGAAGCAGGTAGGTGGGGTGACCCCACCCCCTCCTCTTCAGAGCTTTGCATCCCTGCACACATCCCACCATCACTTTAACAAGATCAACTACGTCAATAACATCCCCAACAACCAGGTATTCTTAGAGTTCATCTTCGAGTAAACGTAGTACAACTGTTATAGAAGAATATAACTTCAAACACAGCTTCTTTTGTAGTATCAAAAATATTACAAAGAATCACATTTACGAAAATATCTGCTAGTTTATTTTAAAAATGAACTTGGTGAGTGAAAAACTTTGACTAAATGACAGTATTCGTAATGTCACAATATCCACAACAAACAGGTATTCCAAACTGTAGACAAGTTCATTCTAAAAGTATGGTAGTCATGGTAAACATAATTTTTTTTCTAATGTCAAATTTTCATAATCAAAAATGCATAAAATAATATTGAACCCAATTTTCATTTCGATCATTTCAAATTTTATACTTAAAACTTCTAGACCCGGGCAACGCCGGTTATTTCTGCTTGTAGTTGATAAAGTTGGATGGCACTTAATACTAGTAACTATGGAGCATGTGAAAATATTGCAATAAACTCCCTCCAATTAGGAGTACTACTTTGGAGTGAAAAAAAGTATTAATAACAATGATACAAAGAGAATGTTACTGTAAATATCAGCACAGTCTTATACGATAGTTCTATAAGATATGGTAGCCATACTTCATGTACTTTTCTCTATATATGTGCAATGCACTGATAAGTGCTCCCATGTGTAAATGCATAATACATTGGTTTAAATTTATTGAAAAAAAAAGTGTTGGGTAGATATGAAAAAAAAATTTTCAATAATTCTTATACTTTTTTGCTAATGATTTAACTCAATGACTCTTTGATTAAATGGTACAGAGAAGTCAATTTACTTTCAACTTTTTAACACTCAGCTAGACTATTGTCGATAAGTAGTGAAAATACCTATTGGGAATAAGTTTTTTCTACATTTAAGAAAACGTAGAAAATCTTTTACAGAAACGATGATAACTTGGCTAGGAAAATGTTTAACTGCATTAAATGGAGTTAAAGCTGTACTTAGGTTCATTAACTATCCTAAAAGAATTTTACTAAACATTGTATGATTGAACTTTAGTTCAGTTGTAGAATGTTGCTTTCATATTGAAGAATATAAAGAAATATTATTTTATTATCGGTAGGTTGTTTTATGTATTTCTTTTTCCTTGAATGGGTTTATTTTTGTTTTAGATGGAATATGTAAATAATTCCGGTGCACATCACACATTGTACAATAATCAAGATCAGCGGATGATGGTTGGAGAGAGAGGCTATTCGAATGTACATAGCGGGCATATGGAAGTCCCTTATGGTCAGGGATACCAGCAACCGAACACCGGGTATCAGCAACCTAACAGCGGATACCAACAACGACTAGGAGGTGAAGTAATGTACCAAAGGCCCCCAATGGAATACCAGCCAGGAGGACATCAACGTCTGGTTGAAGGTTATCAGCGAAGCGTGCTGTATGGAGGACAGCAAGGAGTGGAGCCGCCTTATGAAGTGCAGCAGTCAGCATACGCTACAGCGACCCGACAGCGCAGTGTTGATACTTGCTACGGCACCAATGACAGTCCGTATCACTACCCGCCGGCAGTCAGCCCTGCAGCGCCATACCCTCCCCAGCCCTACCCAGACACCAGGCACGGCTTTCATGAAGAACACAGGAAGCAGTGGCAGCCCCCTTCTCCATCCCATCAACACCAACCGCAATATGAAAACTACTCCCCTAGGTACGTACAACGATTTTAGTTGTCATGAGAAATGTATAACTGAGAAATTTCTAAAATCAATGATTGCTATAGTAATTGCCATTAGAATTCCGATTTTCTTCACCTATTCACAAATAGCATAAAAACTACTATGATTTAAAACTATTAGTTTACTTAACTTGTAAAAAAATCCATTAACTTTAGAGTATACTTAAAACTGTTAATACGTTTTTATTGGAATATTCGTTCAATTGTAGTTTATTTTCACAATATTTCGACACATATTTATAATGCTTCTCTGTAAATACAATGCGTACCTTCATGATGAGAATGTGCTTGGTAAAGTTTGTTTAAAAGTTTAAAGGTTTGTAATACCTGCACAGTTTTCTTTTATGATAATAAATGACACTTACATTTTTACCAACAATTTACTTACCGAAAGTCTACGTAATGGGGGCATTCCTTTCCTTTGATCGGACAGAAAGAGATGTTTAATTACTGTTTTTTAGTAGGGTAGATATCTTCCTCTTAATTACGTTAGTAAGAACTTATATGTCAACAAATTTTTAGACTGAAATAATAATAAGGAATTTAGTCAATTATTAGGAAATGAATTAAGCTTAAAATGAGCAATATTAAACATTTGATGCTTGGAATGTTTTAATCTGATCTCATGCAAGTACGAAACGCTTTGGGTATTTACAGGTATAATGAAGGTGTGTATGGAGGACCAGGTAACAGTTACGGCTCAGAGTCAGGTTACGGAGGCTCGGTAAGCAAGGGAGCTGACGGTGAGCGAGTTGTGGAGCGTGAAAGTGGTTCTATAACCAAAACAGAGTTCTTTCTCCACGAACCTTCGCCTTCCCACCAGCCTTCCAGACCATCCTGGCATCACAGCTACGACTCGTGGCACCAGTCTTCACCCAGGTCCCGCAAGTTCGTCTTCTATTTCACTTTTATTGATAAAATGTTTCTTTTGTCTCGCTTCTCCAACTTCTTCAAGCTAGAGAATAAATACCTACATTTAACCCTTTCAGAACAGTAAGGATTGTAGACATACAGTTTTATATATGTTGACATATTTTAATCCAGTATTCAGTTTTGATATTGGAATACAGTATATTTTATGAAAAATGGTCAAAATTTGCCGGTAGTTTTGGTAGTGAAAATGTTGACATCAGCTAGCTAAAAGTAAAATTTAGTGAGAAAACAAACTAAATTAAATTATAGTTATTCAATGGTTTCTAACCTTAAAATTATAATTACTAATGATAAACTTATATCAAAAGACATGTAAGCTTTCCCTCCAAAAATTCTAAAGACAAATAATTTAACTATTCTATATCAAAACTAGACCTATTTAAATTATGGTGACTCACTGAGTGTTTCCATTCAAATCTGCTTCTTCAAGAAACTCAAAGTGGTTTCAGTGCATTTGGTTCATTAAAAAGTATCGGGCAGTATGTCGTTTTTGTTCATCTAGAGATAACTTGTTTTATCAAGAAATATTTAATATTATAATGTAACTATTAAGGCAGGAGTACAAACTTTTTTTGAAATTAAGGATTAGTAACAAAAATTGCACTTAAAAAACAATTAAGAAAATCATTGTACATTATGTGATATGTCGAAATTGAAAATGAACTGGCATACTTAATTATAGCAACAAAGTAATACCAGTTACTATTTGGACAGTAATTATGAAATAACTTGTGTATTTTTCTCTGCCAGGGGTCCTCTAAATTTTTTCCACAGACCATAGATAAAAGTATACTAATACTAGGCCATTTACCTCAAGAAGTGTATTAAAGTAAGCAAAATGATACAGTTGTAGGTAAATTGTCCATGGAAATTGAATATCCTTACAGGAATCAGAAGAATCAATATTTAATCTTTATAAATAAAATAATGATTTTGTCTGTACATTGCTTAGAACTGACTCATTTCAAGTTTTCTTTACGTTTCATACATTGGAGAAACCGAATCCACCCTTAGAAAAATTTCTGTCGGTTTGTCAGTTTGTCGGTTTGTCTGTTTGTCCGCAAAACTTTGTCACAGGTAAACTCAGCTACCATAAGACATATAAAGCTGAAACTTTTACAGTAGATTTGTGTAGGTCTAACTTAAAATATAGGCTATGAATTGATTGGAAATTCAACGTAGAAGTGAAGTTATGGACGTTTAACGCAAAAATGTTTGTCACAAGTAAACTCAGCCACCATAAGACATAGCGAGCTGAAACATTGACACTGGATTTGTGTGTGCCTAACTTAAAATATGGGCTCTAAATAGATTATTAATTCAGTACAGAAGCGAAGTTATGGGGCTTTTAGCTGTATTTTCCTAACTTCACAGACAAGTTTGTTTTGAAAATACACAAGTGTGGCAAGTAGGTATTGTTAGTTGATTTTAATTTCAATTGAGCACATGAATATATTGCGTATTTGACATCATTGAAATGGTGTTTCACAGAGTTAAGGATGTATTATCTATTGAGAATAAATGTTTTGTAAACGAGCAATTCTCAGCCCTTAATATGAACAGGCATGAGAAATCAACAAACAAGTTCTTACGCTATATGAAGCCGAGGAAAGAACTTACAAGTCAGTAAAGAGATTGGATTAGTGATGAAGAAGCAGTTCATTATCTAATTGAATTTCTTGACTCTGAATTTATTTCTCCTGGACTGCCTGCTCATGAGTAAAAACTTAAAGTAGGAGCACCAATGATGCTGCAATTTATAGCAGTAACAAATTTCATGTTACGAAACATGAGTGACCCAAAAACTGTGCAACGGGACAAGACTCTGAGTTCGTGCTCTACACAGATATGCCATAGAGGCGGACATAATAACTGGATGTGGTATTGGGGAGTCTGTGTGTATACCACGCATACCATTGATTCCGAGCCACTGTCTGTTTCCATTCAAATGACTGCAAGGTCCCCTCAGAGTCTATTTCGCAATGACGTTAACTAAGTCGCAAAGGGAGACTTTATCTAACGCAGGAATTCAAGTTAGCGAAACCAAGTTTTTCTCACATGGTCAACTGTAGTTTACTTGCTCAATAGTAAGAGGTTTCAACTGATTGTTCTTCCATGAACCTGAAGGACAGACAGCTAATGTAGTGTATACAGAGGCATTTGTTTAACACTGTACTAATAATGGTGTTTTCTACTATTCTATAATTTCTAATTATAGTATTAGTATAATACTATAATTGATATTTTGGAATACCAAGTATAATAAAATTTTTGATTCCGTCAAAGACGGGTACATTTGCTAGTATGTTAATAAATTCTATTGCATAGATGCAATATCTTACTCAGAATGAGATTATTACATAGAATTCCATACAATACTGACAATATTTTTCACCAATTTGACTTTTTCTTGCAGAGGGGACGCAAGTGATGGAATGGTGGTTAATAGAAGTGGGAGTGGAGGTGGAATGGAAAACGGAGGAAGTGGGTATAGAACATCGCCTGCCTCTCTCGCCCCCACGCCGCCCCCGAGACTCTCCCATGCTCCCGTCCAGCCGCCACCTCCAGACGACATGGCTCCTCAGTCCATCTCCTTTATAGGTAATATTCCTTCCCATGTATTGTTTTTGTTTTTTTTTAATTCATATCCAGTAAAGATAATCAAATTAAAAATATAATTATTATTGCTCTATTGGAGAGGAACGGAGATAAATAAGTATTTCGTAGAAACGGATATAAAATTAAGAACGTTTTAGGGGATCCTTGTATGTATATCCTTTTCTTTTGCAATACACACTTTTCCAGTACTTTTTTCGTCATTACATGCCACTCTTCTTTCTTGTTTACCTTCTGTCTCCGTTTCTTAAAAAATCACAATATTGCCTGATAAGTTTACAATGTGTTCATATTATTTTAAAAAGTTCAACTCTCGCCTAGAAATGAATATATGTCAAATTCATGCGTTTTATTATTTCCACTGAGGTTAGTATTATTAATATTAGAACTACAATACAACGTCTTACTTCGTATACTTTGCTGTAGATCTTTGACCGGATTCGGGTGTCACCCATCTTCAAAAAGAAGTTCTTTTTGAAGACGGGTGACACCCAAAACCGGTCAGAGAGCCACATCAACAGTTTACGAGGTAAGACGGTGTATTATAGCTCTAATAGTTAGAATATATGTCAGTTACAAAATATGTGTTTTTATTGTTAGACAGATAATATGGTCAAGACTAATAAGACCAACATTAATTAATGGTGTTGGTTATATTGTCAAGGTTAAAAAAAGAAACCTTTATAAGACCAGTTGAAAAAGCCACGGTATAAGTTAATTTCTGACAGGATATTAAAAATGTAGAAATGTTTGTAAATTAAATCGTGGTGGTGGTGGTTGTAGCGCTGAGATATCAAGACTAAGGTGATCAGACTGAAAAAAATTATCTTTTTCTGTACTAGTTAACAGCTTTTAATGGAAAATTTAGGTATGACTTACATCTCATTCAGTTTACAGTCTATTTAATATTATTATCGTAGAATGAATCCAGTTGTATTAACACTTTGTAAGCACAGTGAAAAATTAATGTTCGAACTATGTAAATATTTCAGGTAGTGGAGAGGAAGAAGTTCCTGGACTTAGTAAACTTCAGATAACTTCAGGAAATCGAACATATCGAGTATCGTCGCCTACGAAGGGAGGTTATGTGCCTATAGCAGGAAGCAGGCAGACCCAAGAAACAAGGGAACAGGGCTTTTATATTAGCTTTGATGATGAACAATCTCCAAACCAACCCAAGAGACCAAAGCCTCCTCTTAGAACCAAGAGACTCTCACCGAAGAAGGTCATTGTACTCTTCATATTCGTTTAGCTTTGGTCCTCGGAATGCATATAAATCTTTAATAAATATTTTTACTCGGATATGTAAATAAATTTAAAAACGACGTTTTGTGTATGTTTGTTGCCATTTTCAGGGCTTTGTATTTTCCAATTACAAAAAAACTTTACATGACAGTTGTTTTGGATACAACGGTCATTTAAAGTTTTTTTGCAATAGGAAAATACCAAGCCCTGAAGATGTCTAGAAATATAGACGAAACATTGGCTTAAAAGTGTTTTACGTTTGACGCTACACTAAACCTCAATAAAGAAAGAAAAATAGTGTTGAATATATGTGGTCGAGAAAACGTTATGTACATATGTTTTAACATGAGCATTGATTCACAAATTAGAAAATGCTACTAAAGGTATTAATGGTTGGTGGTTGTGCTGTATAGTGTTTAAATAGAGTTTAGAATATACTAAAAACCAACTAATGTTTGTGTAATATAAATGTACTAAATTTATGAGTCCTTACAGGAACGTGGACTGACGCAGACTCTGGAAAGTTCTATTGTAACCAAGCTTGTGAACACCGAGGGAGAATTGGTAACTAGGAATGAAATTGGACGCTTGCCTCCGGTCGTCCACCGAGCAGTGGCTGATACTATTTCAAGTAGCCCCGCACAAGAGACAGACTCTCCGCACAGGCTGCCCCCTGTCGTGCACCATCATGCACAGGCCCCTGCCGACCAGGCACAGGGCCTCATTATTGGTCACCAACCTGACCCTGTTTGTCCTCATACGTTTATTTAAAAACTCTTTATCAACTATTCGAATTTACTATGTGAGTATTTTGAATTTTTTAGGTGACTTTAGATGAAATGGAACGTAAAAAAGAAAGGATATACTTACTATCATTACAAAGGAGGCAAGCAGCTGAAGATGCAAGAGCACGTAAAGAAGCAGAAGCAGCGAGGCGGAAAGAGGAAGATAAAATGAGGCAAGAGGAGAGACTGCGTAAGAAAGAAGAAGATAAGAGAAGAAGAGCCATTATCCTTGAGCAACACAAAGTGAAGAAGGCCATCGAGGAGGCTGAGAGAGAGGTGTGTTGGATCAAACAACTCGAAAGCTTTTCTAGCAAATATTGAGCTTCCTTCTGGCTTGAAATTAATTTAGTTTTTATTTCTTTTCTAATATCCGCCATAACATTATTAGTAACTATTATGCTAATTTGGCTATAACTAAGGATGTTATGTAATGTTGCAGATGATGTGTACATGGTTTGTAAGTTTGTAAATATATATATACAGATAAGATGATTCTTCTCTGAGAGATAAGTACAACTGTCATCATTTGCACTGTTTACTGTTATTATGTTATTATTATTGGTGGAAATGAAGTATGGGGTTACCGATGCTATTGTAAACATCTGAATTCTTTAGTATTTGCTCCCAGTGAATTTTTATAGGATATGTAAAATTGTATTTGTACAAATATCTAAATTTTTTATACATGTCTCAGTGAAGGATTGTGGGATACATATAGTTATATTGTGCAATCTTAGGATATTCCAAGGATGAATTCTATTATGCCAGCTATCTTAGAACACTGTAGAGCAATCGCATCTCGAAAGTTATAAAATTGTTCTAAATAAATTCACAATGAAATACTATGAAACTATGTTCAATCTATTAAAAATTTGTAAGTTTGACCTCTATGTAGGAACATAAGCAATTTAATTTGTTTAATTAATTGAACCTTTAGTGCTTCTTATATGAAATCTATGTTATTAATCATGGAATCTGACTTTTTAAAAATAGCTACTTTATTTTGTTATTAAATATGAATATCTATCCTTAAATAAAGGTTGTTGATTTTTGAGAATTGAACAATCCCATTTGTTTATATTTATTATGTATGTGAAATCATTCGATTTAGTAATTTTAACAGTAGAATTCATTATATTTCGAAAAATCTTTTTTCAATAGAAATATATTTGTTGTATAATATTTAGTGAACGATTATTATTTGTTTGTAAAAGGGAAAGCAAGTCGATAAGGAGTTACTGAATTGCTTGAAGAACACACTCGGAGGCGGTAGTGGGGGCAGTAGCAGCAGTGCCACCCCCAAGATGAGGGGGCGGGGAGCCCAGCCACCAAAGCCCAGACCCAAAACTGTTCACATGGATGCCGACATCACAGACAGTCCTGTCCTCCCGTCCAGTAGGGGTAAGAAGGGTTCTTCCTCCAACCTTTCAGGTCAGTCCGTAACCTAATTCACTACTCTACACTAAGCTTGTAATTCATAATTTATGTCTTATCAGTTCCAATCACCTCACTTTTATTTGTTCTAATATTTATGATCCTCTCGTAACTGAAAAGATAACTTTGAACAATGCTTGTGTATTAAACACAAAATAAAAAATAACCGTATTTGCTGTAAGAATTCGACAGCATGCAGCATGAATGTGTTTTAGATTTTGAGTTCATTCTGTGAACATTCATTCACACTGAACGAGATCGTTAGTGTGGTAGTTACATCATAAATGTGCATGGTTTTTGTAAAGGCATGTTATCCTGTGTCCTCTTCTTTATTCCGACAATTAATTATCTAATTAGCCAATTAAATGCGTTATGGACGAAATTCCTAGGACACTGTGTCTGATCTGCTTAATCTGAGATATCAGTATGTCAACACTACCATACATTAAAAACTGTTTTCTTTCTATCATATCTACAAGAATTTTCATTCACAGGTAATTTATTTTTATAAAAATACAGATGGGGAGAAATAAATATAAGGATTTTTAAATATTTAGTATTGTAAGGGTTTAATATCCTAAAACCCTTGTAGTACATTGTTATAAAATTATGTTTATTTTAAAAAGATGTGAAGAAGATAGGTAAGGGTTGACTGAACTACAGTTATTTTTTAAAGGAATATAAGTTAAAATATAATATTTTGAAGCTAGAATTACAATAGATAAAAAAGTTCTTACTTAAATGAAAGCCATCTTTATTTATATTGATGTTTTTAATTTTAATATATCAGAATGTATTGACTTCATTAGTAGATATTAGTTTGTAATAAAATATTCTTATATATTACGATCTTATTCGTTAAAAAAAACTATGTACTTGAATATTTAAAAAAAAATTGAACAAATGACGTTCATTTCAAGTGGAACGTTCTGTTGCACTTTTCCTCTTTCAACCATAAAAAATTGAATAATGGAAAGAAACAATTTACAATTATGATTGCTTATAGTCATGAACATATGTATGATCCATTCATTTTTAGAAACCTGGAGGTTATTGATCAGACCATCAGCGGGGATGATTCATGATTATCATATCCTTAATATTGTTATAAATATATAAAAAATAGTGTGCAAAATTTAAAGATTTTTAGTCCATTGTTGAAGTTATGCTATTATTTATTTTTCTCCACTATGTTTTGAATTAACTAGATTCTGCACTCTGCAATAATTTCTGTGGACTGTTGTCTAGTGGTAACAAACTTGTCTTTAATATTGAATGTTTGAGATTCTCAATCTTCACCTTGACTGTAGATTTTTCATTTGGGAGGTGGACAATCTTGTATGTACATTGTCTCTCACAAAAGAGGTAACTCTCTACTTTGTAAGGTGTCTATGGTTTATTGCATACCCTTATTCTATAAATGTAAGTTGGACAAAATTTATAACTACTGATGTTCAATCAACCTGTTGGCGAGGATAGATCATAAATATTGTGGGTAGTAATTACCAAGGAGTTTGGCTCTTTCCTCCTATAAAATGGCATAGAAGAGGGGAACCAATTCATGTAGGCTTGGAAAAAACAATTGTTGCGATAAATGATTCAGTAAGTAAACAGTGAAAATGAAAAATTCAATGCCATCTGACCAGAAAGCATACCCATTAATATATTCACTAAATATCTTTGCAAAAAATTTTAATTCTATAAAATTGTGTTCACTTTAGACGAATTGCATGGATAATGAAGTAGTAACTGTAGCTATATAACGTGAATTCATGTTACTAACGGGGCAACAAAATATGTAATTAATGAATACCATTATATTAATTATTTGTCCAACATGTACAATCTGCCATTAATATTGAACACACTATCCCGATTTCTTTATTAGTAGTATATTCTGTGGTTCCACCCAATAGCAGTAAGCTCAAATCCAAGAAAAGTGAATTATTTGTTAATTTAGGTGAAATGATAAGTAAATAAAAGTGTATGAATTATAATGAATAAAGGGGGGAGATAAGTTGGTTGAAGTTGGTCGGTTAGTCAGTGAGGAGCGGACACAGGTAGCTTACTTTGTGTGCATGTGATGTAGCCCTGGGAAGCAGCAGGCCCATGAGGAGAGACTACTACAGAGGTTCTCAGGACTGTCTCACCGAAACCAGACGAACCAACTCCATCTATCAAGGTACGCCCAGAACCAACACTTTCTTTATCATGTCCTAGCAGATGCTGGAAATCACCATAGCAAGTCCATCTTTAGATGTACTTTTCAATTAAGGGGATATTATTTCATCTATATAGAGAATTTAAAAAATAATTAATTTTTTTTACAAACAAAAATTATCTCTTACGGAAACTTAATTTGCAGTTGGTTTTGAAAGAAATATACAAATAGTTTTAATAATATTAATTAAAGATTGAATGTTTCACTTATACATCTGCTTTACGGTCCTATATAAATAAATACAAGATTATTTCATCTTTCTTTCCTGTTCGACCTCTATTGGACTTGCTCGGTTTTTCCTAAATCTGTATCGTCTATAAAAATAACTATGTATATATATATTTATCGTACTCTTAAAATCTACACCATAGAAGAGACCATGTTAACATAAACACATAAGTACATTTGAGAATAATTTAAGAAGAATTATTTTTTGAAAAGCAGTTATATCGGAAATTATAATATTAATATTATTATCACTGGAGATATTTATACTAAAAAAACTATAATTGCTAATATGAAAGTTAAAGAGCTTTAGAATATTAAAAATAAAGTGTGTGTTCTGTAATTATAATCAGAATAGTTTCCTTATATACTTTACATTTAATTGTAATTGAATCTGGAATTTCTTAAGTGATTCGTTTTGACGAAACCAATACAAGTTTCAGATTTTTAAGTTAAATTAATTCATTCAAACTACCAGTATTAACTTTACAGTAGAGTATTGATCATTACTTTTTTTTTTATAGATGTGAATGATTATTCTTAATTCCTATTGTTCTCAAACACCAATCACAATTTAAAGTAAAAGTAACCATATTGTTTTTAATAAATGACCTTTTTTCCAGATTATTCTTCTTCGAATAATTTCAATATATTTCAGATTTACTTTCTTTCCATTGCAGTTCTACTATAGAAGACTGTCAATAACATTCTGGCTTTGGTGTTGTGTAATGTTTCTTTTGTCCTTGAACTTACGAATAATTTGTTTGAAATCATCTATTCATCTTAATTTTGGACCAGTAGTATTTTTTTATGCGTGAATGAAGTGTGTAAGTAAAATTCACTCAAAAATATTTTAATTTATGATTTTCTATCAATTGAAATGGCGAAACACAGTTATTCTATTAATGTTAATTTTAATATTTAACGCATTGAAATTTGGAAGTATGACAATCTATATTATGATTCTGTTTGTACATAAGTAATTACTAACTATAAATACAATTTACTTTATGAAGAAGTTATATTTTCATAAAACAAACATGCAAACATCATTCTAGAAATGTAAAATAACATATCTCATTTAACAAGAATAAAATTATTGCATAGTAAAACACTTCAAGAAATTTTGAAAATCATAATTTGAATTTTATAAAAAAGGGAAGGGAACAGCTGTTTATAAAAATGGTTTCATTAGACAAACAATTATCATAGTGATGTCTGGAACAGAGAGCTGTCAATTTATTTCGAAATTCTACTATATTTTACTTTTATATGCTAGACAAGAAATGTATGCTGTGAAAAAACAAAAGGTTCTGAATAAAACTTAAAATGGTCCAAAACAAGACTGATAGACAGTTTCATGAAGTGTATTGTGTTTAAAGAGTGGCGTTGCTCTAACCTGCTTATACGTTGTTTTTGCATGCATATATGTTCAGAAGCCGGAGGCGATGAGAGTAGGGGCACGTCTCCTGGTCGTTCCTTGGCGCGGCGTTCCTCCTACAAAACTCTCTCCAGAGGTAAACACAGTGCTTTACTAGACATCTACCACACACCTTTGTCTGAATGGTTGATACATGTTAAAAGTGTTGAGTTGCAAATAGAAATCACTCCTTTCCATATGTTTAGAAACTTATGGGTCACACCTAACGTCAAAATAACAGATCCTAAAAACCATGTGATGATGGTTTATACATTTTATTTACGTTCAACTATTTAAGAAACACATTCGACTTAACAGTCAATAGTATAATCACATTTCATTTCTCTTTTTAAAGTCATCTCTTCAAAAATCAACCCTTTCGTTTTTCTCCGTAGACCTAAAAATACTTTACCAAAATATCTGTAAAGAAAATTATCTACGATTTTTTGTGCTTTGCACTACCTTAGTTTGCATTACCGATAACTAAGTGATGAAAGATAAGAAATACCAATACAAATCAAGAAGAAAACAGTTAAAAGATATCAGGATCAGCTGGTTTCCAGATTCAGGATAAGCACCATTTTCTGCTTATCCATTTTTTGGGTTAAATTCTTTATCAGTTTTTCTTCTTATCCATTTTTCGTATAAAAAAAATGTCATGTCTTAACAAAGGTTGGTTCCCCAATAACTTTTTCAGTGAAGTTTTCGGTTTCAATCGTAGTCAGTAAAAGAAAAAAAGAAAAAGAAAACACATATATGTAGAGACGGTTGGAAACTAGCTCGGAATTCATGAGTAAGCTAGTTTAAAAGGTAGAGAGAGAGAAATAAGTAGAATTAAGGATGTGAGATGATAAGGTCAAACAAGAAATATATAAAATAAAAGAAAATAGAAAAGACAAAGGAGAAAAGAAGATAAAAAAATGATAATGCAGAGTTTGAAATAAATTAAAATAAAGGATAATAAGGATAAGTAGAGTTTATGTTAACAAATATATAACTTATAAAAGTATATAAAAGATGAAGTCTTCAAAACAAAAGGACAAAATTATGAATAATAGATACAAAAATAAATTTAAAAAATTATTTAAAAACTAATTAATTAAAAAATAAAATACTAATCCAAGTTTATTACTTTTCAAGTTTAATCTAGGTACACTGCACGCACTTGGAAGCAAAATATGGGCTTTCTCAGAGGTTCGAAGGATATATCCTAATTTTCAAAGGTAACGTGCGGAAAAATCCGTAAAACTTAAAGCATTCATTGAAGGAGACTGGAGTTATTTATTGAAATGATGTGCAAGTTGGTGGTTTGGTTAATAGAGGCTCAATGAGAGATCATATGAAGGTTAAATTTGGTAGAAGTGAAACCTAAGTGAACAAATCACAGAACAATCTAAACGGTAAACGTAATTCTATAAGGATAACAACCGTCGTTCGTAATTGGGTTAGTGTCCGTTGTTGGAGGGAGAGGTAAAATTTGAAATAATAGTACTATTAGGTGTAATAGTATAATTGCAATATAATTATGTTATATTATAATTAAGTATAATAATATACGAGTAATAGTACAGGTAATGAAAGTCTGTGTCCACATAATTTCGCTCCCTCAGGTAAACGATCAGTTCTCTGAGAGCCTAAAGTCGTGGTGAGAGGAAAGGAAGGAGTGGAAGATAACAGCAAGATATGTGCGAGGGTTTAAAGAAGGTGCTTGAGATGGAGGGGATGATGATAAAATGGGGAATAGTTCTTTGATGGCAGTACCCAGTTTATGGATATCTAGGAAGATGGTAGTGATCAACTATAACTATTGGTGTATGTTTTCTATAGTTTTCTCATCGTTCAAAGTATAAATATATAAATGCACAAATATCAGAATAAACATGTATAGAATCTGAAAAATCGTCTTAATTTGTTAAAAAAAATCAAAAAGTTCTAAAATTTCTCTAAAAGTTTCTAAGGTTAAAAGTTCTTAAGAACAAAGTTTTGATTGCTTATTATAAAGATCTCATGTATAATTTTGTAGAGTCACAAGTTTAAATTAGTTAAAATTATTTTAATAGAATGTAAAACTCATCAGGTAATCTTGTTAGTTTTTGAATGCGAAGTTGGAAATTCGTGATGATTCATAATCTAAAGCATGTCATTAACCTTTTTTAGGTCAAACGAACACAATTAAATGGGGTAAATAATTGTTTGCTATCTTTGCTATCTGAACTCAAAATTATCTTTTACATGTATCAACATTGTCGAATAAAATATGATGAAATAGATTAATTCAGGCAGCAGTTTATCAGCTTTTAGTTTTATTGAATCATGTATAAACTTTCTCACCTATAATGTCTTACTTATTTTGATCTAAGCTTCACTGCTTATCTTTATTCCCCTTCTCAAAATCAGCTTCATTATTTATTTCTTTGAAAAAAAAAACAATTATACTTAGGAAATTAACAAAGGAAATGATCAGATATTTGTAAACAATTTTACTATCTGGATTTGAGTAAAAAATAAACTTTTTTTAAAATTTCTTTGTAAATAAAATGAAGCGATTAATACATTGGTACTCGTAGTTTCAACAATCCAAAACTGAAATATATTAGACTGCATTGAGATTTTCATGCAAACAGAGCATTGATTGAAGTTGTTGGCTATACTCAGTACTGGGTGGTATAACATAATACCTGGCACTGGACACATGCTCTATCGATGCACTGCGCTACCATATTGCAGCACTTACTACTCGACACTGTTATTGAAATGTGATCATGATAGTTTACTGTTTTTACAGTGCACTTACTTTATTTTGCAAAATTTTTAAAATTTTTTTTAAAAATTCACTGTACTATAGAGTTATTTAAATATTTTCCATTCTTTCCTATTTACCTTGAAGTTCAAGCTGTTTTGAATAGTTTCAACGGAAACAATCAATGTATTGGTAAATATTTAATTTTAAATATTTAAATTTTAATTTTAATTCCGAGTTATATCTAAACTAGTACTAATCAGTTTAGTACTAATATATATAAGTTTAAAAATATAATAGAAACTTGAGGTATTTTGATCTGAAATGGTTTGCACATATAAATGTAAGAAGTATTATTTAATAAACTTTTTAAAAAATAACAAAAAAAAATCAAGAACAATTTCATGAAACTATTAAACTTAAACCTTAATGAGCTACTTGAATGTTTCTGTTGTACCAAGTTAAATTATATGACTATTAAATTAAGCAACTATTAACAGAAAAATGTTGGTAACAAAACAATGTCATCAAATTAAATGTTTACCAAATCTATATTAATCTAAAAAAAAAATGCGCTGAAATAATGATAAGTTATTTGCATACTCAATGACGATTAAAACGTGTGGTTTGTCACGGTGAAACAATACAAGTTCAGTTGTTTTGGTAAATTATGGTTAGAATAGCATAGCTATGTAAGTGCTATGAAATGTTTTTTTTCTTATTTTTCATTTTGGTTAACCGTATAAAAATAGGAGGTCGTTATTGTGAATAACAAATCTTCCATAGGAGCATGTTTACATTACATTCGGTTATCTAATGTTACTATTAGTTCAATTCTGATTCTTGATATAGTAACTATTGCCTTATCTAGTAAAAACTAGGAGCTTAATCCGAAAACGGAGGATTGTTTAGTAAATCGTTTGGGTTACATTTGGTTAATAGTAAATTACTGATATTTTTAAATAAAAACATTAAATAATAAAGCATTGAATGCTTTGGTTAATTTATTAAAATACTAAATTCAAGTTAATTCTGTTTATATTCTACTTAAGGCATAGTTTGCCCACACGTCATCTCAGAGAAGTGGGTGTCAGTTAATACTATCTACATTAAGAGCTTGTTTTGATTGCCAAGGCCAATTTAAGTTCACATTATAAAGTAAAATAATATCATTATGGTGTAATATCCGTATTCATTCTAACAGCTTCATTGCTTTGTTTTTAGATGCGTTTTTGTGAGTTCAAATTTTCAGGTTCATGTTGGGATCTAGAGAACGAAATAAAATAAATGTATATTGTAAATAGGATTATATTGTATCTATGAATTTGTTTAAACTAGTAAAACAATTATTTCTAAATAACTAATTAAATTTATTATTAATATAAAATTGATAAAATAATTTTATGTTTATTTATGAGCGTTGATAGACACCGTAGAAAGTTTATTATTCTCAATTGTATTTAAGTTTTGGATAAATTAGAACTTATGTAATGATTAAAAATAATATGATTATATATTTAAAATGGGTGTACTTTGTTTGTTATGTAACATTAAAGTAAGGTGTATTCCATTTTATGCTCATCTGTGACTGTGTTTACTCTGAAATACACAGATGTGGTGGAATGAGCCTGTTTGTTTGTTGTGCGTGTCGCCATGTTTGTGTGCTTTGTTGACTTGTGCTTGTTAAATGTGTCAGTTTGATGTAGTTTAGAGGTGGTGGGATGTTTGTTGTTTCTGCTGTCATTTCATGCCAGCTAGATTTGTTAGGTGTAGGATGACGTAACGGTGTCCTTTACAGATCCGTCGCCAGACGTCCGCTCCCTGAGAAGGAAGCCCAGGTACGGCACCTATCAGGCTCACAGGAAATCCGCTTCACTCATGAACCTTGCTGGTAAGCAAAGGTGGCGGCGAATATTTCAATATTATTCTATTGGTTCAGGGACCAAACAACACATTTCCCAATCATTGTCTATAAATTTAGCACAACCTGTCATAATCATCTCCATTCAACTCAACTAATGTTTACTATATATTCAAAAATTAAAAAGAACACGACTTACTTCCTTTGTCTTATGTAACTCTGTTGGTTGTGGAAGTCCCAATAATAATAATGAAGTTAATGTTTTCATCTTCCCAGCCATAATGAAGGTTATTGGGAGTAAATGGATTATGGGTTTTTATGTGTAAACTTATTTTACTTTTACTTTTAATTTAATACTATTTATTAAAAAATAAAAATTATTTTATTTTTACCATAGGTAATAATTTTAACCAATGGTTCATGTGGTGCAAAATATTTTATTTTTGGTGCAGGAATTTTCTCAGTTGTAGAAAAAATATAATTGGACATATCTTAAAGCTAACTATTAGTTACGATTAAAATTTAGTTTTCAGTTAAGACTTCTCATCTTATAAGAAAAGAAACTGTCTGTTCAAAATTGTAGGCAGTATATTCTAACAAAACGGACCACATCATGCAGTTTTTTTTATTTTTAATCATTTTCTATTCGAAAACTAATAGCACCCTTTTAAAAAATTGATTATTTTAATACTATTGGTTCAGAAATCTTTACAGCTTATTCGCACTCTAACATATTTTTTTAAATGGTATATGTTATCCTCATCAATAAAAAAATATCTTCCGTTTGAATTTTTTCTCACACAAATTTTACAAAAAAAAAAAACAGAAAAAGTTGATATATAAATTAAAATCATTTATTTTCAATTAAGTTCTCTTTTTTTCTGTATATTTATATTTAAAATTATAAATAAGGACGTATATTTGGGCAAGATATAGTAGTCCATCTTATACACTGTAACAAAGTACGAGTATATACATATTTGGTAAGTTCTCATTCCCTTGGTGGACTTCTGTACATCCCTTACAAATGACTGAATATTTTGCTTCAAAACCTTTTCCATCTCCTATAAATTTCAATTTTTTTTTTATGAAATAATAATTGAAATGTAAAATTTTAAAGTTAATATTAATTGTGACTTACGTATATGTAAATTTGACTATATCTTGTAATAAAATTATCATCACTTTATTTAAATGATCTTAAGAAAACATTTTAAATTCCTAAATTTATATTAAATGTAATAATAAATTTTTCAATCACTGTGAACACTTTGGCTTTATTAGTTGCCTAGAGTTATTTTTTATTGGACATCTGAATTACAATTAGGTAAGAAGGAGATTTTAATCACAAAAGCGCTTACTGTAATTTTGTTTAAAAAGAACTAACATTCAATAGTTGGAAAAATACTTTTAAACAAAAATACATAGATGTACTTATGTACGTACTTTACATCTAATTTTGAGTTCTTTGATAGTTATAATTTTCAAGATGTTACGTAATTATAGTCAACTGGCAAAGATTAAATTATCTTCTTTAATCATTATTTATGCTCGCAAACTCCTTGGGCATTAGAATACCTTCATTATCTCCAATTTTCTAAAGATAATTGAAAATGAATATCTTGTGTGGAAAAAAAATTACTTCCGTTAAAAAAATGAAATAAAATAAAATAGACTTATGCGGTGCAGGAAAAAATCCCCCTAGAAAAGTCACCCCGCCCCCAAAATCCTTCTACCCCCCCCCCCCTCAAAAAAATTAAAAGAAAATGAATCTATTTTTTTACTAGAGGTATTATATAAACGAATACCAAATTGCCAAAAAATATAAAAACTTCTGGAAAATCAAAATAATTTTTAGTGTTCATTATATTTATTTAAACAAAAACTGGAAAATAGCACAATATAAAAATGCTGAAGTAAATCAAATTCATCACTCAAATAAAATAAATTAAAACAATAACCAATACATTTTTCGATATAAGAATGACAAAATCATTTCAGAAAAATGAAATACATCCAAATAAAAAGAATGCAAACAATAGTGTCAAAGTATAATATCTTAATGTCAAAATTAAGTCTCCAATTTTCATGATCTGAAAATGAACATAATCCTGGATGAAATATTCATATTCTTTTTTTCTTTGGTTTATATCGCCGAATGGTAAATTATATACATACATTCATAATGAGAAAAATTTAGTGTTAGTTTATCTTTTAATTGTTTTTTGTTTTCCCGGGGGGATTTTTTCCTAGACAAACTTACGATGTAAATATTCAAAATTATACATTACATATTACATAATGAATAATACTATTTAAACCATCCGAACTATTCTAGTAATTTGTTTCTTACAGTACCACTTTGCCAATGTTTATTTTGCAATTTACCATAGAACTGAAGTTTATAATAATTCTGGCCGTCTTATTTGGTCCCTGAAAAAAAATATTTGGGCTGTACTAAAATATATAGAAAATAATTTTCATATAAAATATTAATACTATGCAATTTTAAAAACATATGTAAAAGACTAAGCATTGAAATTGATTTACGCTCTTGAAGATAGTTGACAGTTACGATTGTTTAATTGTCAACAATTAACTATTAATAGTTAATAGTATGCCGCCGCAGCCTCGGCAAGGGGTTTTCTTTTATAGAGGTGGTTAGAGGGGGTAGATAAACCATTATTAAATAAATAAATTAATTAAAATAATGAATTAATAACAATTAACAAAAAAAAAAACAATTGCCGAGTCGGTTTTTGGCAGTCCTATCCCTGACTGTTAGTGTACTAGTTTAAAATAGTGATGTAACAGTCTTTCCCGCACAAATTCAACTGGTTTTACATAATGTATTATGCACGGTGTTATATAGACGTGTACTTCTAAGGGCGTAGCCCTGTATGTAACAAAAAATGATTTCAAAACATCTATTTAATTCAATATATATTTTAATTTTACGATTTGAGAAATTAAAGCTACTCGGAAAGGCGTTGACATAAGTACTGTCTGATTATAATCAGTTGATCTATTTTAATAATTTTTTTTTCGGTTTAGGAGTAATTGTAATGTTCTCAGTATGGTGTACAAGTGGATAGTGTGTTGTGTAGAATGTTGACTGAATGGTGTTACTACTTGCATGTGCATGTGTGACTAATTGTGTGTTGGATAACACACTTATTAACTATTTACATTTTCACAAACAAATATTGATTTACATTAACTATTGACCAATACATATTATCTTCTCACTTTTTTTTTAATTATATTCTTAGAAAAATACGTATAAACTCTTAATCTGAATTTTGTTGAAATTAAATTAGGTTGCAGAAGTTAAAACAATGAATAAATGTTCATAGCCATATTTATATAGAACAATTTTAAAAGTTAGTTTAACGTATTTATGTGAGAATACAATTTTATCAGTTAATCTTTGACTTTCTGTCTTTGAGGAAATATATTACTCGCTCTGCTTCTAGTAAATTATTTTAGAAAATTATTGGAATTGGAAATGTTATTTTAACCTAATTTATTCTTTATCCATAAGTTATTTTCAGTTATCTGTATGAACCATTAATCTATTCATTATATTTTGATTGTTTATTATTTGATATATTTTCTGTTATAGCATTTTTACTTGTATTATAAAGGGTGTCCCAAAAGTAACTGAGCTGAAAACTATAAAAAAAATTATTAATCAGGAAGGACAAATGTAATAGGTGTATTAATTGTTTTTATAAATGTTCAAAATGCCTACCTTCAATTACAATACAATCACGACATCTTTTGACAACACTGTGGCATACTTTCTGGGTAGTTTCCACTGAAATTTGGTTACATTCTTACCAAATATTTAGTTTTATCTGATTGATCGTCCTAGGCTTATTATCATAAACTGCATTCTTTGGAACTCCACATAGAAAAAAATCAGGTGATGTCAGATCCGAGTATCTGGCAAGCCATTGGATTAAGTCCTCGGTGTCCTAATCACCGTCCAGGAAATATTTGATCAAGCTATTTTCGATCATCCTTGTCATAGTGCCTAGCTGTTCCATCTCACTGAAATGGGAGAACTTACAAATGATAGGAAACACTTAAGTCGCCAACATACTTCTGTTACTTTTGGGACACCCTGTACTTTGATTAAAGTCGGTATATTCTCTGTAACTATATTCTTAACTAAATTAATGTTTATTCAGTGAAAAGGCTGAATTAACATATAACAGGATGAGTTATGAGTTACAGAACTCTTACCAAATTCTGGAACCGGAGGGTTGTTTATCAAACAAAAATCAATTGTCTGTGTTGTGCGTCCATTCGGACTATAAAAATCCCAAAATGACACCCTACTTAAAGGGAAGCCTGCAAATTTGCTCGTTCAAGCTTTGGTGTAAAAAAATCTGGAAAAATTAAATCATATATAATTAAAAAAAAGTATATATGTTTGAGGTTGTTTTTTTTTACTTTTCTTGATCACTTGAACTTGAATACTCCCTGTGTGTATCGGTATCATTAGTTACACCATGTTCTTAATGGATAACTTTTTAGATTGTTTTCACATCTAAATCTGTGAACATTATAAGCGTAAAATATTGATAGCAATATACTAACATCAAAATGTTTCCATACAAATGACCAAAACGCGTGATCAGTCAATTAAATGTTACTACTATTATCTTTTTTCCCCTGTGACATAATCTAAGCCTTCGTAATTTTAAAACCGTGAAGTGTAATATTGGCATTTGCCGTTTGTTTAAATGTCAACATTCTCCTGTCTATGATGCAGCATTTTTTTTTTTGTTCAATTCGAAGTCAGTATATTCTCTGTAACTATATTCTAAATTAAATTAATGTTTATTCAGTTAAAAGGCTAAATTAACATATAACAGGATGAGTTAACAACTCTTACCAAATTCTGGACCCGGAGGGATGTCTATCAAACAAAAATCAATTGTCTGTGTTTGTGTTCGTTCGGACTATAAAAATTCCCAAATGACACCCTACTTAAAGGGAAGGGCTTCATTTCCCTGCAAATTTTTGATTTTTGATCCCTGTTCTAGTTATGATGTAAAACTTGATAATCAAGTTTCATTACCTTATTCTCTTGTATTCTATTTGCGAATTTAAAAACTGTAAGGTAATTAATGGTAATTGCTGAAAAAAATGTATGCATACATTTATAGATTATCTTTTATAGATAGTATGGATTATGTTCGTTTTTCTTTGATAATTGAATTTAATTCCCGATTCACTAGAAATTTAGCTCTGATTCTCCACAAAACAGAAATGACAAGAATTTTAATCAAAAACAAATCTGTAAAATTATTATTTTTGCTCACCTGTATGATCCAGGTTGGCTGTTTCTATGGAATAATGGATTGTTCGCTGTATTCTGTGAATAATCAAAATAATTTTTGTACTAGTAATGAATTCCTTGTTCATTCTGTCTCAAATCTCTTATTAATCCTCTTTATTTAAGTTTATTTCTTATTTTTTTTCATTGGCCAAAATATTTTTTTTATATAGAAAGCATTTCAGATTGTATTATAATTTCTACGAAACTTTATATAATAATCAAGTTTCACTTGTTCACTTTTTACTATTGCTTGTATAAATATTCTCAATTTTTTATTAATAGATTTCATAATAAAAATATTTAAATATCAATTCACTGTTATTTTTTGTATTTGCGCTTTTAGAGCACTTCATTTTTTTCAAAGTTTAATAGAAATAAAAACTTTTTCGTTGTGATTTAACTACGTAAAACCTTTTTTATGTTAGTGACATTTGCTTTATAAATTATTTTCATTCAAAGACTGAATAGTTAACGGTAATGCAGTAGAGTGCTCTCTTAGAAAATGGGCTCCGGACAAAATAGAATTAGGACAAAAAATTACTAGCGGAAATAGAGAACAATTTAGTTTGAACATTTGCTTTTTAGAATGATAGATGTTAGAGTAAATGTTCTTAACCTGAGTCCAATAAAACATAAATATGGATTGACTTCTTTTTTTTTCTTTTTTATTAAGTAAGTACATTGTCTGATATGAGCAACATGCTCGTGTGTCGTGGCAAAGCATTGCCTGGTGGTGACTAAGCGAATGTGCAGGAGGCAGCAGCGTGGGTGACACAGAGTGTGACAGTGGCTTGGGTCGAGCGACCAGAGCACCCTCTCCCTCCGGTCCCGGTTCTTTGCCTCTTCGGCCAAGGTTCCGGCAACACCAGTATGATGATGCTGCCTCAGAAGCTGGTTCCGATTATTCAGGACCTCGTCTCTACCGTCAACCAACCACCAAGAGCAACAAGGTGCTGTATTAGGCTTCGATATTTTAAACGTATATTTATTACGTTTTACATATACGATTTCATAGTGGGTTTATTAATAAAAAAATATAATGAAATCTTTGCTTGAACTTGCTATTATTCGATGCATGGATTAAGGTATAAGCCATTTTTAATAAATTTTTTTCAGCATGTTGTACTCTTGGTCAAAAGATAATTACATGAATATTGTTACTACCACTGAGGTTATTATGATTTATATTAGAAATATATATTATAAGAGAAAACCATTATTTAAGATAACGTACGAGTAAGATGTTCTTGGAGTCGTTGTCAATCTTCGATCGCAACTAATCTAATAATAGCTGCATAGGTTAGTTGCGATCGAAGATGGACAACGTGCGAAAGCGCTCCAACGACTCCAAGAACATCTTTCGAGGTATGACGGTTTTCCCTATTTATAATATAAATCAAAAGATAATTGTTATTGAAAGTTTTTACGTCACTCATTTTGGATGTTCTTAAAGAATTTTTTTTTTAGATGTTGACCTGAAGAAGAACACTAAGTGTTTGTTAGTTTCATATTAAACTTTTTTTTTATGTAGATACGTAATTCCTGAAATCCCTCAATATTAATCTATCATCGATTAAAGGCAAAACCTTATTTACCATGTTTTTTTTTTATTTTAATGCTTTAAACTTGACTATTTGGATTCATGGAAAAAATGTAATGTTTTTCAGGGTATAATAATTAATGCAATCGAGTACTGCGTGTTTCCTGGTGCTGTTAACAAAGAGGCGAAGTCGCGAGTGTTGGATGAAGTGAACAGGTGTGAAGCTAAACATTTTCTCGTGCTGTTTAGAGACTCAGGTTGTCAATTCCGAGCTCTCTACACATATCACCCAGATTCCGAAGAGGTGATAAAACTCTATGGAACTGGTCCTAAACAAGTCACTGACAGGATGTTCGATAAATTCTTCAAGTAAGTCCTTTTTTGACGTTATTAAAGTTTTTAATTTAATGCTTATAAATTATGGTTTGAGTTAGTTTTCAGATGAAAGTGTTTTCTTATGACATTTTGAGAGAGAAAATTTTCCTTTTACAGTATTTTTAACGATTTTTTCATTTTCCAACAAATGATTAGTGATCACCTTTTATAACGATAATGAAAAAATATGTTAAAAATTTACCTGACAAGATGTTTTGATATGGAGTCAAATAGTTATTGAATAAACTCGATCCTTTTGTGAAGATAATTCTCTTCTACATGTTATTAAATTATTCACTCTCCTCTGAAGAATCAAAAACTTTGTTTTTTTTTAAACTTACTGTTCAAGAATCCCTTGAACTCTTAGTTGACGGTCTCATTTCAATCCCATGTCTATTAACAATAGCTGTTTTTGGTTACTTAAGTCAATAGCTTATAAGCGATTCATCATAGAGTTTTTTTATAGTTGTCACAAATTATTGAATGCAGTGTTCTTGATTTTAATGAAAACTTTGATGGTAGTGTTCATGTAAAAAGTTAAGTTATATAAAAATGCTTTGAGGACGTTGTAATCAAAACAAATGAAATGAAAAAAAAATAATTTTTCGAGGTTGAAGGAATCTTATTTTTTCCTCATAAAAAATACATATTTTTGAATGTATTGAAACATAAATTATGAAAATTCAAATTTTTTTACTTTATTGTAAAGTGGTCATTCAAGCCTAGAAAACCTCAGAAATTGTTAAGACATATAGTAGAAGTGAATAATACTATTTTTTTTATCGCATTGAAGAGGTACGTGTATATAACAGTAGTACGTAAAAATTAGAGCTGCATACTATTGATTTCTTTAGTGACTCTTACCAATGATATTTGTAACAAAATTATGATTTAATTTTATATTTTTAGTAAACTATATAAGAGGAAGGGTATGTTAAAAATAATTAGTTAAGACCAATAAATAAATAGTCTGTTGATCGAAAGGGTAGGTAGGCATTTATAACAATCGTTCAGTTACAGTTTTTTCTTCGCTATTCATTGTTATTAATTTTTTTTTTTGACTAGTAATTGTTGATCGTCTTTTGTTTGTTATCATCTGTTTCGTCGCCTTCTACTGTTTAATAGTTGATGACTGATCAGAGAAATTGCTTATCCAAAGGGTTGAGTTTTGAGTGATAATTACTGAATGGAAGATATTTAAATCTCTCTATTCTAATCATCATTCTTTTCTACTTACCTTTAACTTTGATCTTGTCTTCTCGTTACTCCCGCTTCCCATAAGCACAATCTTACATCCTCTGAATACTATTCCTTGATATGCAGTCTCATCTTTTGCTCTCTTATTAAGCCTGTTGATGGGTCTTGCATTTGGCATTCAGTGTCATAGTGTGTTGGTGACCCTCAACAATATAGATTTTTTACTGTTTTCTTTGATACCTTACTCTTCTTACACTTTTGTGACTTGCCGCTATGAATGTGATAATTATATACTGTATACTCTACACCTTTATTATCTCTATAAAGACCAATGACAAATTAAACACGTGCTGAGTATTAGGGCCTTATGATTCAAGTAAATTTATTAATTAAAGCTGTTTTTAATGGAACTTTTTATAAAGCCTATTACTCACAAGTACTAGAACTCTTTAGCAACTCTAGTAATAAGTAACATCTTTGTAGTTAATACAGCATTCCTATTAGTTATAAAAGCTCAACCAACAATTAACTACGAATAAGTTACGAATAGTAACTTAGTAAATTACAAGCGGCTTCGGTAATACTTCTTAAGATATTGGTAATGCTACCACAATGGAAAAGTTCGCTCCTAGTTTGTGGTGGTTTTGTTGTAACGACATCTGACTTCTCACCAGTCACTTAAACCCGTAGTCTTATGAACGTACAAAGCATAGTATCGTGCGGGCCCGCACGAGTCTATGTCGCGCATCAATACTTACATAAAGCATCAGTACCAGGTCAGCTACTCAAATCGGGTATCAAAAATAATTAAACAGCCTGATACATTGACTCAAAGAACCACTATTAAAGTAAAAAACTCACCAAATGTGTCCTCAACTCAGCACATTTCTTTTCATTTTATTTTTTGCAGCTCTGTGTGTATATTGTACTTAAGCATTCTTAATTTATTTTAAGCATCTATTATATTTATTATAGATGACTTTAAAAATAAGTTTACTTATATTAAAGTTGGCTGGAGTTACCACACTATTATTTTTTTTAAGATTGAATCTATTGATTATTTCAATATGATAGTTAATTTTTTTTTAGGTACAATTCCGGAGGGAAGTGTTTCTCTCAAGTCCACACAAAACATCTTACTGTGACTATTGATGCCTTCACAATTCACAACAGCCTCTGGCAAGGGAAAAAAGTTCATCTTCCCAACAAGTCAGAAATGACGCTCGTCATTTGAACATTTCTTTTCGTTATTTATAATTAAACTCAACACTCATTCTTTAACGCATATTAATTAATACTATGCATAATAAATTACTAATTTTATGTAAATGTTTGTAAATAAATTAGTGTTAACGATTGCGAAAAACGAGTGACTGGATATTTTATAAAAGGAAACTCAATTTTGTTTATGACAGCTGTTAGCGATGTAAATTGACCTTTATTTCTAAAGAAACACACTAATTTATATTTCTTTCAATTTGTTTATAATTGAAAACTAATTTGATTTAATATACTGAATAATGATATTTTACTGTTTAAAACGTATGGACTATAATTGCCATTTTTTTTATTATTATTTCAAGGTCTTTATGAGAAATGTTCAACATAATTGAAAAAAAGGACACGTTCAACCAAAATGTAAAGAACGTGTAACAATTTAGTGGAAATTGTGGATTCAGGGTTGGAGCAAGTTTTATCCTACTTGCTGTTTTGTCCATGTTTCAGCCTAGATTAAATCCAGTTTTGATGTTTTTGATTGTCAAAAAAAAAATATTTTGTTGTACTAAATATTAGTCAGAACTAGTGTTAATTGATTGCTTGTAGCAGTGCCATGCTGCTTCTTTTGTTCGTTTGTTTATAGTTCGTACTGGACACAAAACTACGAGTGCCAACAGTGCAGATATTATCTTTAGTTAGCCGTTGTGTATACCTGTTCACACTTCATCAGTGTCCAGCTAAGCTTTGTTCTTGTTAATCCTTAAGTAACATTTTGTACGCTTCCGAAAAAAAAACATGTAATTACACACCATATTTATGTAATATTATTTATCATAGACATTTTTAAAAACTTAAAGTATTATATTGTATATACATTTTATTTACTTTCCTCAATTATTCTTAGTCAGCATTTACTTATTCTGTTTTTATAATATTGAAAATAAGAAATATTTATTAAACCAAGAAATAAAAGGGATTTATGATCTGTTACTGATTTATCAATGATTAATTGATTGGAGATGGTTGTTTAACATTTCGCTACCAGTATACTTGAAAAAATATTGTGATCAATAAATAATTATTAAACACTTTGTTTTCCTTTGTTTATATCCGTGGACTGTTTGTCGTTCATTATTGTATCACAGACAAAGGTACAATTCTATATTTAAAAAAAAGTAGTTAATAAAAAAACAAACTTTTATTAATTTTTGCTCGTTTAAACTTTTGTTGCTTGAATTAATATCAAGCATAATAATATTAAGGAATATGAAAAATAAATTTGGGTCCCTAAATGTAAAAATCAATGTTTAAGTAAAGTAAAAAGCTTTTACTTATCATTATTACTTCCTTACTTAAATTAAATTCATTTAAATTAATTTTAATTATTTTGAATGCTTAAAAGTAAATTAAGCATTTACTTATATAAGATGTGGAATCCTAAGTTTGATTTCACATATATGAGTACAACAATAATGGTATTCTATAAAGTAAATACCACTTTTAAAGTTCACAACTGTACGTTTTTTTTTGTTACATACTCTATACAAATGAGCATCAGTTGTTCGTGTTTTTAGATGAGGGAATTTTAAAGTGATATTATTTATAAAAAAAATAAAAACACTATCGATATTTTGCCAATAGGTTGTTTATCCAATAAATATATTGAGTGTGCATGTACCTTAGCTGGTGCTTCATATTGTTGCGTCAGCGTCTAAAATAAGAAAAGTTAACGCTTGTAATATGTTGTAGTATATTTCGTTGGCCTTCACGAAAGGAAATAAAAAGTGATGTTAAAATCATATATAAAAATGTATAGAATTTTGTTTTACTTAAAATTTTATTATTATTTACTTAGTATTTATATGTAATAATAAAATTGCAATAAGTTCAGGTTTTTGTAGTACAGGTAGAATTTTTTTTTTGGAAATAGGGAGGGTGAGGTTTGTGCACTTTACCAAAATGCCAGTACTCGGAACTTTGTGCAGAAATTCATTAGTTGTGCCTTAAGTCACTATATTGTATTACTCAGTATTGGTAATTATATAAAATCTTTACATAAAGTAATTAAGTTATCAAAACAAAAGCCATGCTTTTCGAACACGTAGTGTTTCTCTACAAGATTATCTACAATAAACATTAAATATTGTAATAGCTCATTAATAATAAAATTATAAATTCAAATAAGGAAGGTCAAAAAGATGCAGGTTATAGAAAGTCCTACTTATCTCATTCGTTTCTCGTAACAGTAAATTTCTACAACCATTATCGTTTCCGTTTTCTCATTCAAAGCAAAGCTGTCTAATTCAAAATATAATTTGATTATTCAGAAAGCTAATGTCATGTTTTAACTGTTGTTGTGGCTAAACCTGAAGGAAAACACTTCATGTTCGAAACTAGTTTTTTTGGTTTTGATTGTATAGTCTCTACCTTGTGTAGAGACTTTTTCTATTAGTAGTGGTCTAAGTTTTGTTTGTACTATTAAAAAAATACATAGAAATTTATTTCTATTCCGGGCTGGTGAAACGACAAACGACACAAATTGTGTTGTAATCCCTAAAAGAAGTTATTGATCTAACTCAAGGTAGGTTTTAAAAGTTATGAGTCCCTTTTTATTTGTCATCTTCTAACTTAGTACTGTAAAACTTATAACCTATGATTCTTCCCATATTATGCTAACTAATGTTGACAAATTAATTTTTCTCTAATTATGGGAAATTTTATTTCCCATATAAATTTGTTGGAATTTTATTTCCGAAACAACTGATAAATAAAGTTTTTTTATAATTGCCTTTACAAAAATAATTTGATAAATACTTGTTTTATTCGAATACCTTCACATAAATTGTCGTTTACAATGAAGGGGTTTGAGCAAAAAGTGACTCAATATACCAAAAAGCCTAGACACATTGCAATTTTCAAAGTTCATAAATACCCAAGCTGTTGTACTTATTTCTGCAGGAATGCTCTTCAAAAAGTTTTTTTTTTTTTTTTTTATTGTCAGAGAACAGCATGCTCCACCCGAAAGCACCACACGCATCAAAATCTCCAATGCTACACAACAATCTCCATCATGCTATGCAAATACAGCTTAAATATATAATAACTAACAACAACAAAATAACTATAATGATAACAGAGTAATTGCCACTAGAGTATACAGATAATACAGGCTATTATAATTCAACTCAGTAAACCAAAACTTCCACTATGTTATGCGAATATAGCCCAAATATACAACAACTTAACAACAACAAAATAACCACAATGACAACAGAGCACACAGATAATACAGGCTATCATAATCGAAGTCTACCGACTAGGCCCTCCTCCAACAAAGCTGCAAGCTGCGGGGGCCACGCACCTCCGGCAGTCACCACTTTCCTCTCCATCCTACTCCTCTCTGAGTTTAACTCAACGCAGTCGAACAGGAGATGTTGAACTGTTTGAGGTGACCTACCGTCACAGCTACACCCTGGAGAGTTGACAAGTAAAAGTTACATTATTAACAAATAAAATCGAGACGTCAAAAACTGTTACTTCTAAGTTCATAGAATTTCGAGTTAATAAAAAAAAACTCAAAAGGTGAGTCAAATCATACTTCAATTTTATTCTGTAGTATTCTCCACTCGGTTATATGAAAGTATAGTCCATTATATATAGATTTAAAACACGTCATTTGAAAAATATACCACGAATGAATGTATTTAGAATAATGATATTGCCTTAACTAGTAGTTCGTGGGCACTTTTCAGATGCTTCTTTTTAATATATAAATAATTCCTCATCAAGTAGAGCGGCGTGTTATTGATTTCTGTAACACGTAAATGAGTTTTTTGATGAAACGATATTACAAGTGTTAGATCCTACAGGTCGTTTTGAATAGAATACATTTTCATTCTTTTAATTACATGAAGATATTATTTTATTCTTTGGCAGAGAAGTAATATATTATTGGGAATAGTACAAAAAGTGTTCATATGAAGTAATTCCGTGTGCCAAAGTAACATTTTCTACCACATAAAAAACTGTTACTTCTACTCAAGACAGTCTACTATTAAAATACCAATTGAGTGACCGCAAACTAATGGAGTAATATATGTAACTAATTTTTATGGTATTTATTAGGTTTAACAAAATAAATGTAACTATAATTTACCTCTCTAATTAAAAAAAAATTGTCAATAAAACAAAAGCTGAATAAGAAGGTAACCATATAATTACCCTATTGACTGAACCTTAATGAACATATTATTTACTTTTTATTTAAATCAGCCTGTGTAATGAACTGATGAGAGAGACGTGTTAAAATGTTGGCTTAAGTTGATAATGTACAATCATGAAGGTTTCATTAAAGAACTAATGCCTAACAAGTATGATTCGGTTCTCAGAGAATATTAGATATTAACTTATTATCGTCCAACTCAGATAAATTTAAATGAATGTTTATGAACAACACAGAGTCATATAATGCTTAATATTATCAAAGAAATAATCCATTCTTATTATACATTAGTTTTATAGAACATCTTTAAAGATTATAGATTTAACGTGTGCCAACTAGACCATAACGGTGCTTAACAGACCAATTCTAAGTCGCTGCCTGAAGAAGCAAATCACATTGGTTCACATTGTTGCATTAATACAAATCAATAGTCCATGGATTCAGGGTATATACAATATCAATACATCCCAATAGATTCAGGGTACATCATTGATACATTTAAATATTCACAGGCAGTAAACATGTATCTTCAACATTAAAATTATTCTCTTTGTTTCCGTTAATTGCAAGCAGGTTTCCAGTAATTATACAACAGTAAACATGTTAAATAGACTTTATAAACAATTTTTAAATTGCTATTTACCGAAACTATCGTCTCACTAAGAGAGAATAATTGAATCAGCTTCTTATGTAAATTTCTATTTGGAACAAACCAAAATTGTTGCCGCTTATTATAATACAAACGATTTTTTTCTTAAGAAATACTTTAATTTAATAGGTTATTTGGTAGGAAGTGAAAGCAACTTCTCATATTCTCTTTCTCTCTTTAAATTGATAGGTTGAAAAAGTTTGTTGGTTAAAGCTTTCATCGATAAGTGTGGTTATTAAATAGATAGCATAGCGGACATTCCGATAATGAAAGATAAAAGAAACACAGATGATAACCGTTCAAGTGAAATTTTTTTTGTTACACATGAAATGTAAAGATGCACTATTGCAGAAATTCCCTATACATATATAATTATAAGATATACAACTTTTATTGAATAATAATATACACAAAAATCAGTAAACTAAAAACAAAAGTGTTGAGTAATTCAAATCCCAATATTAAAATGAATAGGTATGGGTTAGTGTTTCTTTAACTGTGCAAACAAAACTTTTTGTGTTCACACAAGAGACGTGATTGTATTTTAAATTACCATATGCTTGAGTTTACTTCAAGTCACCAGCAGATCCACATATACAAAATTTTGTTTTAATGCAATTTCTTAATGACACTAACGAGAATTTGTTGTATTCACGAGTACAAAATTTCGCATTTTGCAAAATCTTAAAATTCTCGTAAGTGTGGGCTTTTGTTACTAGCTTGGATATTGAATACAACAATGGTATAAATAAAAATGTATGCAGTGCATTTAAGTACAAGCAATCGTTATTTCTTCAATTTTGAAATGCATATAATGATAAACAATTAATTGATTTGTGGACTACGTAAGTAACTTTTTAATCTTTAATTTGTCATACTAGAAATTATTTTAAAAACAAACTGTATTGTAATTCAACCAAATGTGTAAAAAATTTATATCATGACTATAATGTAGAGTAATTAATAAAAAATAATATTAGTTGTATTACATAGTGAAATTTTATGTAATACATAAAAATTGACTACAGATTTAGTACTAGAATATTGAGTACGAATTGACAAATTGAGAATTTACACTTAGGGTAAATTGTACTCCCTTAAATAAAGTTAATAATAAGCTGTAAATATAATTTTGCTTTAATTTATCTATTCGATATGCTGAAACCACGCAAGTTTTACTCCCACATATATCTCATCGGGTTTTAGCGATTTTCATTCCTGGTTACACTGATTTTACTTTCATGAACCGGGTATTCCAGTTTCTCTGTTTGAGTATTTGAATGTTGTCTTTGTTTTCTACATTGTTATCCATGATTCCCCCAACATAGTACCAGTATTTTATGCTTTTGATGGTGCTAGGTTTGATTTGGAATTTTGCTTCTAATTTATTACAGTTTGTAGTTTGTTGTAACGTGTATTCTTGAATACTGGTTTAAGTGTACTATAGAGTTTACATAAATTTATTTCAGGACTTTACTCAATAGTAATCAAGATAGGCATAATATGGATGAGACTGTGACCCAGCAAGTTATGTAAGTTTCGCGTATATATTTCTTTGAAACAGTATATTTTGTAGAATGTTTTAATTGTGTTTGGCGTTTATGTATTAATGTTTTTTTTTAAATTGGCGTCAGATTAATTAAAGAAAAGATAGTATCTGTTATTAATTCTCACTAGAAGTAGTTGGAGAGAGGGCAATTGTATCAATTTCTTCTTTTTTCAAGACATTATTTATTCTTCTTTATATAGGCTAGATTCGCCATGACATTTGAGATTTTTTTAAGTAAGTAGTTATTTATCTATCTAAAACTATGTTTATAAAAACTATATTCCAATATGGCTTATCAATATTCCCTTAGGGTGTTATCTTTTAAATTGGTGGTCATTTATCTTATTAGTCTCGTGTTATACAGCATAACAGTATATTTGGCTTTTATTTTTCCTTTTTTCATCAAATGTAGATACAAACCTAAATAAAAGAAAACACTGTTTAAAAAAGTTGAGGCCCCAATATTTAAATCATTTAAAGGGATTGACATATGTAACTTTTAGTTAGCATTTATAACTTAATAGAATGTGCAAAAAAAGAATATGTGATCCCTCCCTCAGGAATTCCAATTCTTATAGTAAACATTACAATACCATTTCTTCTAATGATTTGTTGTTGTAAACTTACCACAGGGTTTTATGAACGAAAAGGCATTAATTCACTTTGTAAAGTTAATAAATAAAAAGTAAATAACGTCATATATAACTTTTATGTATAAAGTTATGTATAATATAACTTTCTATTAAAAAAATAGTTAATATTTTTGAAAAAAACTATTCACTATTTAAGAAATCAGTTGATGAATTGTGAGTGTTCTAAATCTTTGCTTTGTTGTAAAACAACGTTAAATAACTAGAGATGATAACTGTAGATAACTAGAGTAATACTTACTATGAGAACTTGTAATATACGTAGAAAGTACAATGAATCACTGAAAGTGTACTACTAATTGGCTTAAAGTACTGTTGAAGACAATCTAGCCATAAAAGGGTTGGTTTTAAAGATTATTATTCCTAGAACAAAAAAAGAATTGAAATGCTAATAAGGTTAAATGGCATAGGCATGCTTTAATGCTTAAGATTTCTAAAATTAAAATAGTAAAACCCGCAATATGAAAGTCATGTTTATAAATTTCAAGAGAGAATTATGTATTGAAGGATACGGAAAAGCTAAAACACTTTTTTTTTTGTAGAGATTTTAAGGGAGATGAAGCAGAACCATGTTTTGGAGTTAGTTCCAATAATATTGACGTCTTCTCCGCCGCCAAAGGAGCTCCTAATGGGATGTCATGGATAAAGTCCAGCAATATTGTAGACTATTGTTGGGAGGAAAGGTTTTATGCCGGCCAACTTCTTGCAGTCCATAGAAATGGCAATTACATTGCCTACGGTTTAGAAGGTACCAATGTAGTCTATTCATTTTATAATAGGGTATATATATATATATATAGAAACTGGAGAACTCGAGAAATGTGCAAACTAAAAATTCTAACTATATTCATGCGAAATAAATTTATGCTAATACTTAGGCACTGTTTGATTGATATGACATTCATAGATTTCGCGCTATAAACAGAATTCAATGAGGACTTTATGACTTGGTCGAAAGATCTTAGTCTCATTTCGGAATTTCCTACTGTGGTTTTTTACATTTAATTTTTACTTTTGTAATTTATCTGAAGTGGGATGTTTTTTGTCAAATGTATCATGTGAACTGTCGACTGTGATACATTTAAGAACTTTTTCTTTTAGATATTTTAATTTAAAAATATTTCCACTATTTCTATTCATTCTACTTAAATTATTAGAATAAATTTTGTTGATGTTTTTAATGAAGCATTTCAAGGTTTTTTTGAGCTCTTCTCCATTTAAATGTAGAGGAGTTTGAAAATATACTGAAATAAGCTAATTGATACCAGAAATGTTTGAATAACACCTTTTTATAGAGACGTAACATTTCATTTTTCCTTAAATTACCATCAAGTGTTTCATAATTTTTTTTTATTAATTATAGTTTAATATCTGAACTTGGTTGACCAAATGCACTATTAGTAAATTGTGATGAATATTATTATTTAAAATCAATTATTTTTCATTTTAAAATTGAAATTGATCCGTTCATAGAAGTGATAGCTCCATTTGAATCCATTGACTACAAACGAGAGAGAGAAGTTGTCTTCATAAAAGGAGCCCAACAGACAAGTCAACAGGTGGAGTGATTGGTAGCAGGAATAAGAGATTGGCCTAGAAGAATAAAATTCACTATGAAGGATCACAAGAGACGTGACTCTCGAGCAGTGTGATCGTGCAATGGTTGTAATGCGACGTAATTGGTCTGTGGTGTGATGTGGCTAAAATATATTCCTGGCCTGCCAGCTTTTCATCTACTGTGAACACCACAGAAAGCCTGTGATCCAGAATACTTGACTACTGGTGGTCCTTACTAGCAACCAATCTTCACTTCTCTCGACGCAATATATTCCATTATTTATAAATTTTGCCAACAAAATTGAATTAAATATCTTTATGTTCCTTTTTTTTAACTATTACATGAATTAATATTATTTATGATTAATATTTGACTGTCTAGTCATTTTAAGAAGAGTTTATTGTTTTATAAGTTAGTATTATACAACATTATGTTACATTGTGCGACAAAGCTGTAGCAGATTCCATTGTTACATAGACAAAGCGAGAGGTCAATTTATGAAATCTACTTCATTATCGACAGGGACCCCAAAGGTTTTCGTCAGAGTCAACTGAAGCAGAAACAAGCGAACTCTGATGAAGACTGCTTGTTACGGTTGAAAGGTCTTAGTCTTTTTCCCCCTTTTCGTATTGTGATTTGATCATTGATTGTTATTTTACGTGTTTATGTAAAATCTTGATATTTATATTGTTATAGTTCAATGTAGAAAAAGAAACATAGAGAAATTAAAAGCATACACTTACAGTCCAACCGTCTCTGAACCAGTGCAGCTTTGTTTTCCTCTCTTATCTCTCTTAAAGACGGTTCAAACCGAAAATTAGAGACTTTAAGTGTGTGCTTTTAATTTCTCTATGTTTCTTTTTATACATTAAACTATATTTGTCCGTTTCGGATCGTCTTTCCAAAGAAAAAGTATATATATATATATATACACAATTAAAAGAAACGGTCCAGCGGACTTTTTTACAATAAAATAAAAAACGAAGGAAACACACAGAAAGACACAGACATAACTCACATCGATATTTCGACAATCGTCGTCATCAGGAGGTGCGAAGAGCGAAGAGTCCCGCAGGAAGACAGGGCGGTACTGAACTCGGAAACCGCAGCCAGTACCCCACCACTTACCACCAAGCGGGGGAAGGGAGGGAAGGAAATGAAGAGCCAAATTAAGACGTAAAAGGAACGAGTAAAAATTATAACTATAAAAAATTATAAAAAAGTAGATAAATCAAATTAAAATTAATAAAAATAATAAATAAAAAGTAAAATAAAAAATAATAAATAAATAAATAAAAAATAATAAATAAATCATAAATAAATTATCGGTTGAGGTTGAGTCCGGGGGAAGAGCGAGCATCAAGTAAGCATATGTATGCCTCCTCTGAAGCTCTTAGGGTAACTTTATTGTTGGATTCGGGGATCTGTTTCAGGATCTGAACCCTGAAACAGTCATTGAAACTGAGTCCATGCGAGTTCGCATGGATGGCTACAGGATAGTTACTGCGTTGACCGACTGAAGCCCTATGACCATTCATACGAAGGCTCAACTACCAAGTGCCCTTCCTTAAGTCACAGAATACTTCTCCAGTTTCTTATACCCAAATTCCTCTGTGTCATTCTACATCCTTCTCATCGTACCAATCATCACCTTTTGTCACTGAACTCAATCCCTTTTCTTCTTCTGTTTCTAATTTTACTTACACCAATACCCGTAATAATAATAACAATCATAATAATAATATTAATAATAACATTAATAATAATAATAATAATAATAATAATAATAATCATCATCATCATCATTACGGAACTAGTAATAATAATTTTAACATTACAAATAACAATAATATACACAACTGCAACAACTTAATCCCTAACAACAATAAGAATATTATAAACCTTTCTTCCCGCAATTTGAGTACTGCTGAAGCCAGTATTCTTTCTAAGGGTCTTAGCTTCAGTCCAGTCCCTAAAATTAATCACATCAGCATCTTGGAGGATCTCCAGATGTTTTTTCGATCTCTTCGCTGGCAGTATTTTTGGAGTTCCAATGACAAAAGCTCCGGTGATACAACTTCTAAAGTTCACACTTCCCTCAAGCGCTTTAAACCTCTATCTTCCCACGAACCACCTCCACTTTCTGCATCACATCCTCTCGAACTCTTCATCTCCTCTATTGTCCGCAGATGTTCTAATCCTGCCTTCCTCAGAAGCCTATCTCCCCCGGATAACCTCACCATTCCCGAGAGAAAAGCGATTAGCAGTTTGAAAAGAGACAGCTCCCTCCTTATCATGCCAGCTGATAAAGGTTCCTCTGTAGTCCTCATGGACCGTTCTGTCTACCACCGTGAGGCAATGAAACAACTCTCTAACTCATCTTTTTATCAACAGCTTTCTTCCAACCCTATTCCTCTTTTCCCCAAGAACTTAGTTTCTCTTCTTAATAACAGTGCTGTGTGTGAGGGCCTTTCTCCCCAGGATATTGACACCCTCATTCCCTCAAATCCCCGATGTCCTGTTTTCTACCTGCTCCCTAAAGTCCACAAGCCCTTCAACATGCCTGACTCCCCTCCCGCCGGTAGACCTATCGTTTCCAGTTATGGCTGCCTTACAGAAAGACTTTCCGCCTTCATTGATCACTTCCTACAGCCTCTAGTTCGGAACCAACCTTCTTTCTGCAAAGACACTTTCCATTTTCTCCAAATTCTTAAAAATCTTTCTCTTCCCTCTACCCTTGATCATCCTCTTCTCATGGTTGCCATGGACGTCACTTCTCTCTATACTTCAATCATTCATTCTGAAGGTCTGGACGCTCTGCGATACTTTCTTGATGGCAGAACCGTACCCCTTAATCCTTCCACATCCTTTCTAGTCTCTTTGGCTGATTTCGTGCTACAACATAATGTCTTTCAGTTTGAGGGTCGTTATTACCTTCAAACCAGAGGCACAGCTATGGGTACGATTATGGCCCCTTCTTACGCTAATCTTTTCATGGCCAAATTAGAGCAGGATTTCCTGGCCACCTGTCAACTTCTTCCACTCCTTTATCTCCGTTTTATTGATGATATTTTCTTCATTTGGCCCCATGGCAAACATAACTTAGAACTTTTCCTACACTCCTTTCAAAATTTCTGCCCCTCCATCACTTTCACTTACGACATCTCCGACAGACTTATCACCTTTCTTGACGTTGACGTTACTTTATACAATGGACACTTCTTGACTTCCGTACATATAAAACCCACCAACTCCCAACAGTACCTCCATTACAATAGTTGCCATCCATCCCATGTTAAAAAGTCTATACCTCGATCCTTGTCCCTCCGTATTCACAATATCTGCAATAATCTCCAAGACCGCAGACATCACCTTAACCTCTTAAAGGACAAATTTTCTGAACGAGGCTATCCTCGCTCCTTCATTGATAGTCGTGTTTTACCGGCTGACATCTCCCACCAACCCAGACCCAAGAGTGATAGAAGTAACACTTCCTTCTTCCTGACAACCTACTTCCCTGGCGCTTATAAGCTTCGTGCTGTTATTAAGGAGTCTTTTCCGATTCTGTCTACTTCTACTTCTACTTCTTCCATCTTTAATCACCCCCCTTCTATTTCCTACCGTAAACCTGCCAATCTAAAAAGCATTTTCTCTCATATTTCCCCTCAGCCTTCCAATCCTGTTCCTGGAATGAAACAATGTGGACGCCGTGGCTGTCAAACTTGCCTGATTGTAAATCCTAATCCTTCCTTCGATTCCCCTCTCCACCATAGTTCCTACCCGGTTCAGGTCAATTCCTCCTGTACCTCGAGCAACTGTGTTTACCGACTGGATTGCACTCAGTGTGACTCCTTTTACGTTGGCTTAACTTCTAATAAGTTGAGCCTTCGTATGAATGGTCATAGGGCTTCAGTCGGTCAACGCAGTAACTATCCTGTAGCCATCCATGCGAACTCGCATGGACTCAGTTTCAATGACTGTTTCAGGGTTCAGATCCTGAAACAGATCCCCGAATCCAACAATAAAGTTACCCTAAGAGCTTCAGAGGAGGCATACATATGCTTACTTGATGCTCGCTCTTCCCCCGGACTCAACCTCAACCGATAATTTATTTATGATTTATTTATTATTTTTTATTTATTTATTTATTATTTTTTATTTTACTTTTTATTTATTATTTTTATTAATTTTAATTTGATTTATCTACTTTTTTATAATTTTTTATAGTTATAATTTTTACTCGTTCCTTTTACGTCTTAATTTGGCTCTTCATTTCCTTCCCTCCCTTCCCCCGCTTGGTGGTAAGTGGTGGGGTACTGGCTGCGGTTTCCGAGTTCAGTACCGCCCTGTCTTCCTGCGGGTCTTCGCTCTTCGCACCTCCTGATGACGACGATTGTCGAAATATCGATGTGAGTTATGTCTGTGTCTTTCTGTGTGTTTCCTTCGTTTTTTATTTTATTATTATATATATATATATATATAAAGATTTCACATAAATACGTGAAATAAATAACAATCAATGATCAAACTACAATATGAAATGAGCCGTTTATTTTGAAAGTGGCCTAATTCCATTTTCCAAAAAAATTTAGCTAGCTATTTAAATAATTACATTTTTACGTTATCTTTACCTTTTGCAGCAAATTGTACAAAATTTATTTAAAATTACTAAGAATTTTTATAACAAAAATTAGTTGATAAATAAAATGACAATATTTTTAAATTTTGTAAAACGCAAACCCTTAAATATCTCGATTTTAACATAAATGGAATTAGGCCACTTTCAAAATAAGCGGCTCAAATGGGAAAATAAGACTAAGATCTTTCAACCGTAACAAACAGTCTTCGTCAGAGTCAAAAACCCAACTGAAGTTGACTCTGATGAAGACCGCTTAGTCTTGTTTTTCCCCTTTCATATTGTGGTTTGATCATATATATATATATATTAGTGTATTTGGGGAGCAGGCCTTCATCTATACAAGTTTTGTTAAAACCTATGCCTATTTCTAATTTCAATCTTTTTCGGGTTAATTTTTCCATTCTTCTGAGTTCTGGCTTCCGAGAGTTCGGGACTAGATATATCAGTTCTCCATAATTTTTATTTTTGTACACCATGTTTCGGTCCACATCGACCATTTTCAAGGTTATTTTTACACAATTAAATTATACACACTACATAACAATAAAAACACAACATTGATACTGATCTATTAAAATACATTACTAAATAATTATAGTAAGTTACTAAACAAAACAAAGATAGCTAAATAAACACACGAGGTTAACAGTCATAATCATGGAAGGTTGTAGCAAGGTATCCGCAGGGTGAGGTTTCCCCAGGATTCTGGTTACCTTCCTACAGCCGTTTGTGCTTGGGAAGGTATTGGATTGTCTTCGTTGACTCTCAGTGACTGGTTTTTCTGAGTTTTTCCAATACCTTCCCAAGCACAACCGGCTGTAGGAAGGTAACCAGAATCCTGGGGAAACCTCACCCTGCGGATACCTTGCTACAACCTTCCATGATTATGACTGTTAACCTCGTGTGTTTATTTAGCTATCTTTGTTTTGTTTAGTAACTTACTATAATTATTTAGTAATGTATTTTAATAGATCAGTATCAATGTTATGTTTTTATTGTTATGTAGTGTGTATAATTTAATTGTGTAAAAATAACCTTGAAAATGGTCGATGTGGACCGAAACATGGTGTACAAAAATAAAAATTATGGAGAACTGATATATCTAGTCCCGAACTCTCGGAAGCCAGAACTCAGAAGAATGGAAAAATTAACCCGAAAAAGATTGAAATTAGAAATAGGCATAGGTTTTAACAAAACTTTTATATATATATAATCTACTTATTCTTGTGCGATGATAACCATAGAGTATGTTGTATCTACTGTGTGAACACTACCGACTTCATGCCTTATGCAATATCAATAATTTTACGTTTACTAATCTTTTTTTTAAAAAAAAGAGGATTTGTTAAGAAGTTGCTAGTGATGTTTTGTGTTTAGACTATTCTGTTGTGTTAGGTACGCAGTGTTAAGTACGTTAGTCGCGCAGGCCTTTGCCATATGTTAAATGTCTACATTCTTTGAGTGATTTTAAATTGTGCAGTTTATTTAACCCCTCTTTTTTTTTGTTAATCTTATCTACTAGTTTTTAAAATACACTGAGTTGAGTGTTTAACGAACATTTAATTCAAGAATCATTTTGTGAAGCCTCTTTATGGATAGCTTAAAGGTAACCTTATAATCTTGCATAGTTTGAGTCTGATTACTTCAAGAACTCTTGTAGTTCATTTATTCTTGTAAATTTCATGATGAATACAAAAAAACTTTCGTTTTCTGAATTTCATACTTTTAATGAAGACTGCCTTAGTTTTAGTAGTAGATACAACATTATACGAAAATTATTTAATAAAGATACAGCCATTTTCTGTGTTAAATACACACATAAATACAAAAAGGACAAGTAAAAATAATTCTCACTTGATAATCAGGAATCTATCTGATGAAGAGGTGGCTCTTTTTGATAAATTAAAAACCAATTGAAGTTTCGGAAATTTTATTTATACCAATATTTTCATAGTTCGTTCTGTTTTTTATTTATTTTAAATGAACTTACGGAGAAGACACCAAAACTTGTCAGTAATTAATTTTGATTAATTTAACTTTTATTGGGTTATATAAGTAAGATTATATGAAAACGTTAATATGTTAATTGTACATTTCAGCTGGCAAAGGAAAAAAACAGAGCATTCTCCGTGTAGTGAACAGAGAAACAAACAAAAGATGCTTAATGAAAGACTCATGTGGAATGATAGAAGATTTGGCTTTCGCGTACATTACTGATTTAATTTATTTAGCTTGTGTAGAAAATAATGGCACGCTTCTAGTGTACAGTATAACTGAAAACGACAAGGAAATACTGCATGAGCGAATTCTTAAAGTAACCCAGGTATGCATTACTTATCTATCAGTCAGATATATATTATCATTCGAGAAAATAATAAAACAAAGAAAGTCAAATGCAAAGGTTTCTGGTCAGTCGTTTACTATATATGCTTTTACAAAAGAGTACAACTCATTTTTAATTGTAAGAAACCAAGAAGTATTATAATTTATGTTAACAGTGCCACATTTGTATATGTGATTCAAATCGCATTATTTTCAGTTCATGTTTTGTTTGATAGGTAGTTCTTTGTGCTTAATATACAGTGGAACCTCCTAGTAAAAGTTTCATTCGTTTCCAAACCGAGCTCGTATTATCAAGCAATTTTTCCCATTGAAATTAATATCATAATAAATAATCCGTTTCATATTTATGAAAAGCCACAAAAGGCCGGTTTTTAAGTTTGTTTTTTAACCAGAAAAGGTGTAATTCGAAAAATAAACAATACCGTGTATGTAATATGATTAATATTACTTGAACAATAAATGCATGCGAGAAATAATCATGTTTTATTGATCTAATAAACCTAAACTGAAGATGGTGCTCGTATTAGAAATATTAAATTAATTTAATGTTTTCTTATCTCGACCAAATATACTCAACATTATTTTTCTTTCTTTATTGAGGTTTAGTCTAACGTCAAACGTAAAACACCTTTAATCCAATGTTTCATCCATATTTGTAGACATCTTCAGGGCTACGTACAGAAAGTAATATGAAAAAAATGTATAAGCTACATTATGTATATTATGCATTATTACCTTCGTATTTATCTATTGCAAAAAATACAATGTGATTTGTATACAGCAGTCATATAAAGTTTTTTTTTGCAATAGTATATATTTTTTTCATGTTACTGTAATTAATTTCTGTAGTGATGTAGTCCTGAAGATGTCCACAAATATAGACGAAACATTGGCTTAAAGGTATTTTACTGTTTGACGCTAGACCAAACCTCGATAAAGAAAGCAAAATAGTGTTAAATTAATTTAGATGTACAAAACATCTTGTATTGATAATACATTTCATATTTAAATAAATCTACGGTTATTTCTTTCTAGTATCAACTATTTATAAAATGTTTGGAATTCAGTCTGCCAAAACATTGAATCTAAAAAACTTGAATTAGTTTCATGTAGAACAATTTAATTTTTTAAAAAATTAAAATTCATTTTTAGGATGAAATTAAAGGTAAATGGGTTCCATTTAGGGTATTTTGGTGCCCATACATTCCTGAAGACGCTTCATCAATTGATGATGATATACCAAAGCTTTTGGCAGTCACTCGAGATAAAAATGTAAGTACTTGTAAATAATTTGTTGTAAGTTTTTCTCAAGTTACTTATTTTGTATAATAATTAAGTTTATGTTTTTAATTTCCCTATAAAATCGGAAAGATGAATCAAACTGGATATATACAAGTTCAAAATCGAAGAAGAGTAACACACAGGGTAAAGAAACACATTTACTAACTAAAGTTTCGGGAAATCCATCTCCCACTCCTTTTCTTCTGAAGACGGATTTTCCAAAAATTCTTCGATTTTGAACTTGTTTGTAATTTCTACATATTAATAGTTGTCTTAAGGTATATCATTCATGGGTCCTGTTAGCATAACCAAAATTGAAGTAGTTCTGATAATGTACTTTTTTCATTAAATAAAATTAATTTCTTTTTTAATTCTTGTTAGATAACTATTAGTTAAGTCGATATTTGTTTCGTTCTATTGCAGGCTTTTGTCAAATATCTGCGAGATGTTAACATTAGTTGGGTTCATTAATGTTTTCTCTCATTAACTACAAAACAACTATTTTTGCTTTACTATAAGTAAAGTATAGTGATCGTGAAAAAATTCGATCTCGAGATTTTGACGGAATTACATGTTTTGAGGTCCCAGAAGTCGTTTTATGAAGTTTTTTAGATGATATCTGTGTGTGTGTGGGTGCGTGGGTGGGTGGGTGAGTGTGTTAGCATTGCTTGTTACCAAGCTACGGTCCAGAATCTTTGATGGATCAAGTTGATATTTTACACAAAAATGGGCCTCATAGGGAAGAAGATCCCTATTGTTTGGGAAGAATTATGCATGATGGGAAAGTCACTTTTTTTGCCAAAAACAGTTTTTTAGAAAACATTTATTTCTCCTAAACTGATAACCCCAGAGTTTTGAAATTTCGACATTATCTTTGAGGTTACAAATGTAACAAACGAAAAATATATTCAGAATTTTAAAACAACAGGAAATTTTTTTTTTCAATAAAATGTAATATTTTTAACCTATAATTCAATCTCAAACCTTGTGAGAACGATACAAGCCATACTGTTTGACGGATCAAAATCAAACTATGCCTAAAAATAGAATATTATATGGAGAATGAGTTGAGATATTTTTTTTAAAAATTACTTTAGCTAAAGGGGCGTTACAGTACGATTTCTGTTTTCAGAAAATGTTTTTTTGACGCTAAACGGCTCATTAAAAAATAATGAAAATTTGACCAAAAATGGAACAAAAAATTAGCAATTCATGAAGTTTCAATTATGGGAAAGAGCAATAATGCTATAAAAACTGTTTGTTTATCCTAGACTAAGAGATCACCTACTATACTTGTCGAATTTTTTATATTTTTTTACATTGATTTAGAAATTTTTTGAGCGAATCCACTGAGATAAAATTGATTTTATAAAGGAACAGTTTAAATTGTTTATTGACGTATATGAGATGTAAGAGGAATAATATTGTGCAGGAAAATGATAACACTCACTCAGAAAAAATTTGTATATATGTTATTTGCTAAAGGGGAAGGAAAATGATCTTTTTAAATACTTAGAAGACATAAGATTCCCAGTATAATAATTCGATAAAAAATCAAAAATGTAAAAGATAATTCAAAATTGAAATCTTTCGTTTAGAGATTAATAAATGTAATTATCGTACATCTTTAACTATAAATCATCTTAAAACAACATTTTTTCTTTGCTGTTTATGATGTTTTTCAGAAAAAAAGAGTATTTTCCTGTTTTAAATTTGAAAATTTTACTTTAATATTCAATGTAGAAGGATGTCAAGTAAACGATGTAAGAAATCCACTGGCTATTTGAACAAAAGCCATGTTCTCTTGTAGGAGAATATTTCGTATCAAGAAATGTTCACTTTAGTTTTTCAAAAATGTTATTACTGCTGTAGTTATACTAATAAAATTATTTGCATCAGCTGTGTGATGTACAAAAATAAGATTATATATTGATATGTCCTTCAATCACTATCTGTACTCTTTCAGGAATGAAAGACTAATAATCATATCCCATTTAGATGTTTACGTTATGCTTAAATGAGACGTTATGTGTTATATACTCAAGAAATTTGATATTTAGTTACTTATAGTAAAGTTGAGTGTAGGCCTTGTCCAGATTTTTAACTATTTTTCAACAGTCATACTATCCTGAAATGATAATGTTTTTAAAGTAGTTTAATGTTTTAATATTTTATTTCTATATTATTTAAGAAGTAATGAATATGAGGAGAATATGAAGAGTTAATTATCTTCATAGGGGCCCACAAAGGATTACTGGGGGTCGACGAGGAAAAATAGTAATTTGAGAGTCCACAGTACGCAGTCCCAAGTGGTCCATGTTGGGTTTATATGCGTGTGCGAGTATAGCATAGTCATTTGATAAAAAATATCAAATCGTAGAGAACTGACCGTTAGAATATTGAAACATAGTAATTAAAACATAAGTTTCAATATGGTCGTTAGTTTGTTATTGCGTTCCAATGATTTAAAATGAAGTTTTCATTAATATATTTTGTTAATTGGTTATTAATCTTTAAGAGAGTGGTTTTATTTGATTGTATTCTTCAGCTCAGTGGTGTATCAAGGGAGGGGGTGGTAGGAACGGTCCGCATTTTGAGTGGGGCTAAAAATAAAAAAAAATTTAAAATAACAAAAAGCTAACAAATAATTTGAAATTTTATATCAAAATGAGTTTTTGAGGTCACTTGTTTTTATGCTTTATGTGTGTAATACTGTTTATAAACGGATTCTTCAATTTTAATATTTGCAACTTAAAAGTACATTTATTTTAAATTTTTCATAATTTGTTTTTTAAAGGGGTTGAAAGTTTACTTATAATTGCTTGTGTAGCCAGTTAATTTAATTTAACAATTCTTTTTATGATGAATTATACGTTTTTGATGTTAAACATCTTTGGATTCCTTTGATGATGGCTGTATATGTATATGGGTACTGTAATAATATGAAAGTCTGGGACTAATAGCATGATCATGTGTTGTTTACAGTTGGAAATGTGGAATCTAAATGAATATTCTTCAACGGTAGGAGTAGAATTCGATCTGGCTAGCGCCAAGAGTGCACGTGGCTATCTGTCTATCGAGGCTCACAGTGACTTCATTACTGCTGCCGTGTTCTCCCCTGATGGCACCACCATAGCCACTGCCTCCATGGATGGAACATGCAAGTTTTATCAGGTCATTTCTCTTGACATAGTAATTTTTGTTTCTATTAATTTAATTTGATTTATGAGTGAGTGACAGCTATAAAGTAAGTTGTGGAGAGATTTTTCGATGAATGAAGTACTAATGTGTAGTGGAAAGGTCTGATTACCTTTAGGATTAGGTATTGTCATTTGAATATAATGTAAATGTATATAAGTGAAATCTCATTAAATCGCTACGAACAATAATCTCCATGAGCAAAATAAATAAATAGTTTCCTAACCTGTCAATTCATTTTCATATAATACTTATACAATTAGTTAATATAATTAACTTATACAATATATGATAATTTAATTAACCATTAAATAATAAATACTTAGTGCTAAACCGATTACTGTTCATCATAATTTTACAATCTAGACCAGAGGTTCCCAAAGTGGGTTCCGTGGAACCCAGGGGTTCCTTAACGGACTGTCTGGGGTTCCGTGTAAAACATTTTTCTAATTTTTTTTTGTGGGTATGGATTTATTCTGTACTTCTTGTGAATCATAAAACCGAATAATGTTAATATCTACATATACCCATAAGTAGAAGTGGTCAAAATTTGATTTATATTTAAGATGAATCACAAGTCAGTTTTTGGAACTATTTGATTCCCGAATTTACTGCTATTGCAAAAGTAGCACTTCACATATTGCTGCCATTTCCCACTACCTACTTATGTGAAACTGGATTTTCCCTTTATACTGCCATAGAAACCAAATACCCAAGTAGACTTAATGCTGGGGCTAGCTTGAGAATCAAACTCTCAACTATAAAACCAAAAATGATTACAAAACAAACTCTGTGTTAAAATTACTAGTAATTCTGTTTTATGTGTAATGCACTTGTGGAAAATATGAAAATTAAAATCTTTTAGTTTTGAATTTTGATTCGAAAAATACACATTGCAGTAATATTACTTTTTTTAATTGTTTTTAAACATACATACTATTGAAAAAAGCATATGAAAATATTTATATTATGATTGTATGAAATCATTAGAATCTGGGGTTCCCGAGAAAGTTACTGGGACGAAAAAGTGTTCCGGGTCGAAAAACGTTTGAAAAACTCTTATCTAGACATATGTGTTTAAAAATCTGAAGTTAATTTAATGATTCTAGTCTCGCTACTGCATTTTGCCAAGTTTGATGAAAATATTTTTTTTTTTAAAATATTTGAATGCAGGTTGATCGAAATAAATTTGCGTTTAAACTCATGAGCTTTGCAAGGTTTTATTGTGTGGTATTTACTTGATTAGAATAGGATAATGAAACTTGATTTACCTGATGAATGGAAATGTGAAATTGAATACAGAAAAATAAAGAAAATATAAACTAAAATAAAATCTAATAAGAGTTAGTTACTGCCTCAGTGAGGTGTATGAGTTTCAGGGAAATAGGATACTAAGGAAAACAGAGTAATATGAGAAAGAAGAAGGAATACATGAAAGCGTGCAGGTATATTTACATAATGGTATTGCTTTATGTATTAAAGCAATATTATAATTAAATATTATAATTAAGATACCATGCTAATATAAATTTAAAAGAACCAAACCTTTTAGCGAACATCATCTGAAATACATTAAAAATTTAGAGTACCCAAGGATTTGTTCATTTAAACTAGGCATGGACAACCTTTTATGAACTGGATGCCGCATTATATAATTTTCAAGTGACCGCGGGCCGCATGGTAATTTTTCTGGTATCTCGATACATACAGCTTATATGATAATGTACAGGTATATATATATATATATATATATATATATATATATATATATATAACTTTAAATTACACAAAGCACGACACAGAAAAGAGAATACAAAGAAAACTTACAGAATTCAATATTTCGAACTGTTGTTCGTCATCAGGAGAGTAGACTAGAAGAGAGGACGAACTGAGAGAGATCTCCCCACGTCGAAGAACGGAGCGCGAATGAAGAAATAAAGAGTCAACCGAAGAGAGCAGCACTAGCGTAAAAAAGGAGCTAGGCACTAAACGTCGGAGAACGGAGAAAGTAAAAACAATAGATAAAATTATAAAATTAAAAATTTTAAATTAAAAATTATAAAAAAGGAAATAATAAAATAAAAATAAAAAAAATAATAAAAAAGGAAAAAAAATAATAAAATAATATATATATATAAATATATATATATATATATATATATATATATGAATATGAATATATACTCGTAAGTTAAAAATAAAAGGAAAAAGAAATAAAAGTTAACGCTTCTGATTTAAACCGGGATCTGATCGGGCCCCCAATAACCATATGTGGGCCTCCTCAGACGCTCTTAATGTCAAACTACGGTCATCAGTGGTCCGTATATATATATATATATATCAAAATACATACTGTGTGCTACATTAATGTGTCAATAATTATATAAGTTTTTAGTACTCTTGTAAAGAAAATTATTATTCATATCTCATTATTTCATAATGGTAAAAAATTATCACAACACAATTTCTAACATATTAGTGTTGAAAAATAAAAACTAAATATAGGGAAAAAAACTAAAACATTTGTTACTATAGACCAATGTAATTTTGTATACAAATTTGTTGTAGTTTCCTTCCAAAAGTTTCGGTGCCCTTTTGTTTATAAGCGAAAAGCATAAGAATTTTTCCAGCAAAAGATAGAATTACAGTTAATCTCCGAGGGCCGCATAGCAACATGTGTTGGGCTGCATGTGGCCGGCGGGCCGCAGGTTGCCCATGCCTGATTTAAACATTAGGGAAGAAATAAGCTGTATTAATTTGTTGATTTCAAAAATCTCCAAGGCCGTAATCTCATGAAATTTACTTATCTTTTAAATATATTACTTATGATTGTTGTAAACCAAGTGGTCATTTTTAGGTATACATGATCTCTGGAGACGACGTTTCTCGGTGCATGCACAAGTGGACTCCACATGAAGGAAAACCAGTTACCAACCTATTTTTTCTCGACGATCATTTCAAGTTTAATTCCGAGTATGTTCTTTTATTTATAATAGCTTTTAATTTTGTTTTGTTCTAAAATAAAGATTATAGTTACTTAAACAAATGTTGGAGCTTTACATTGATAATTGTACTTCAATTTTAAAAATGATTGAAATGTTATTGTTAGAACAAGGGATGTTTTATCCAATTTTGACTATCTTACTTTAAAGATAAACAGATCCTATAAAATCTTTTAGATGTGTTGTTTCAAATTTAGTAAAACTAAGAGAGATTGTAAACATTTGTTTAGGTTATTGTTTTAAACAGTATAATTTTGTAAAAGATCACTGGGAAGATAATTTTATTGCTCATGTTTGTTCTAGTGAGCTCGTTTGGAAGTATTCTGTGACGGGTACTAAAAACAACAGTGAACTGAAGATTTGGACCTGCGAGACGTGGGAATGTCTTCAGACGATAAGATTTTACAACTTAGGATCCCCAAATTACAATGTCCACTTCAATGTTGGTATTGACCTCTCTGCTTCATTTATCATCATCAACGATATGGCCAATAAGGTATTATTATTATATTATAATACTAGCAGATGTGCCCGTCTTTGACGGATTTTACAAAAAATCAGAAATGATAAGTGGTATTCCAGAATATTATTAGAAATAATAGAATAGTTGAAAATATCATTATTAGTACAGTCCATAACTGTTATAAGATCTGGAGTTCTTTTACGTTTTGTGGCTTTAGATACTGAGCTCAAATTTGGTTTTATTCCAGGAATACTTCTAATTTAGTAAGCAGGTAGGTAGGACTGACTTTTTTAAATTGAACAGATTATGATAAATGCGAACGAAATTAAAATGAACCAACAGTACCTACTTGCTATTGTATCAGGCACCTAAAAATACCTGTATATTTTTATTTTAGCTATATACCTGTGTACCTGTGCAGCTAGCGAAATACAGCTTAAAAGTCCATAACTTCGCTTCTACGTTGAATTGCCAATCCATTAAAATCTTAGCCTTTAAGTTAGGCATGCACAAATCAACTCAAAGTTTCATCTCACTGTGACTTATGGTGACTGAGTTATCTTTTGATAAGATTTTTGGACAAACTAACAGACAGGAATTTTTCTAAGGGTGGATTCGGTTTCTGTAATGTATAAAACGTAAAGCTAACTTTCTAAACTAGAACGTAAATAAGTCAGTTCTAGGCAATGTACAAACAAAACCTTTCTTTTATTTGTATTTATATCAAAGATACTATATAGTATGATATAATAATTAATTTCTAAAGATGAATATGGTTCATTATTATATTTATGTTTTACATATGTGTAAACCTTATCTATGCCTCGAAACCTAAGACTTACTCACTTTTTTTATAAAATGAATAATTTTAAAGAAGAAAACAATTTCTAATTACATTATTAAATAAATATATAAATGGAAATTTTCATTAGGCGAACATATAGATGTCCTTGTCATCTGATCTCGATGATAAAAGATGGAGTATATTAGAGCTGAGTTGGTGTTATTGAGTATAACATCTGCACACAGTAGTCTAATGAGCAGGTTCATGACCTGCAAACTGGTCACCGATGAACCATATCTTACATTTGCTATAGTAAAGTGTATTTAGAGTAGAGATCTTTAACGATTACTTGATATCGTCAACTTAGTGCCTGGAGACTACGGCTTAACGTTATATCTTAAGTTTTTGTCCCTATGAAGAAATTTGGGTCAGAATGATTCCAATATGATGATCATAAAGTTGATTTTGACTACCGATGTTTGAATGTTGTTTGTGATGGGTGTTTCAGATCCTTTACTTGCTTGCTCTTGAACTGAAAGGAGACGGCGTGCCGTTTATTTCTTCAGTGACAGAACTTCGACTAAGTTATCCGATTCTTAGTTTTGGCATTTTGAATGTGTCAAAAGCTTCTTTGGATGACAGTGATGAAAGCACCATAATCAAGATGTACATCGTACAGCCCAAGTCTCTGCAGAGTTGCGATGTTGTCTATATGCCTCCAAAGATTCAAGCGCCCTTCACTAACTCACTTCCCGTTCCTCTAAGCCCCGTCCCTTCCATCCCTATTTCTCTTCCACAGCCAAACCCTTCAACTCCTCCAGGTAAATTATATATATATCAATTTTTTTTTTTAATCTTTATATATAAAGTTCGTCAGATTTTTGTTTCTTTCTTTGTTCACCCATTTTCCGTGGAGATAGAGACCTGAATTAAATATATATTATTTATTACCTGAATAATGTTAAATAAAAGAAAATTATCACTATATTCCCAAAATTGGAGCCAGGGTAGCAAGTATCTTGCGTGCTCGCCGATAGCAGTAGTACAAATGTATTATATATAAATGTAACAAAATTTTTTTTAATTTAATATTTGTGTAATATAAACAATGGTAGTAAACTAAAGGCATGGAACCAGGGTAGCCCAGTGGCTTGCGTGCTCGCCGATGACAGTAGCACAAATGTATTAAAAATAAATTAACAAAAAAAATTTGAATTTAAAATTTGAATAATAATGGTAATAAAGTAAAGGCATTAATCCAGGGTAGGCGGCCGCTTGCGTGCTCGCCGATGATAGTACTAGTGTAAATGTATTACATATAAATTAACAAAAACACATATTAATGTAAAATTTGCGAAATATAAACACTAGTAATAAAATTAAGGCATGGAGCCAGAGGCTTGCGTGCTCGCTGATACAGTAGTGCAAATGTATTATAAATAAATGCAACAAATATGTAATAAACTACTGCATTAGAGGTTAAAAATGAATAATTTTAGAAACAAACTTGAACACAACTGTCATATGAAATACCAATGTTCTGAGGTAATATTATAATGACACAGTCCTTTCATTAATTTTATTGTATGTTAGATAATAAATTGAATATTTCAGTTTACAAGTTTTGTTTGTTTTAAATATATTTCATTGTGTTTATAAACTGAATTGATGTTTCTTTATTTATATGATAAAATAATTGATGTTTTTTTACTTTTATATGATTTTTATCTTCTTAAATATACTTACTGTGTATATATCTTGAATCATATTAAGAATACTATGTCAAAAGCTTGAGCCATATAAGAATCTGTTTCCGTGCCTTAATAACAAGAAACAACAATTAAAATTATCCCTATCAATCATGTTCAGTGAATCAATTTCAGTACCTATTTTTATAGTTTCTGAGTGACACAAAGGGTCACGGGTAGTCTAGTAGTTAAATATATCTCAATTTCTGTTCCGTTTTATGTATGGCAATGACAGCCACCAATTAGCTAGCTCCTTGTGAGATACTGAACTGCATACATTTTTTAGCGCATGTTATAGCACATACTATCCATTTAGAAAATATTTTGTACCATTGAACTATATTAAAACTGTAATAACTAAACAACTATATTGTGATTTTATAGGAATATTGAGATGCTTTATCACTTCTTGTATCTAACTAATATAATATATGAAAGAAATGTAATATATATTAGTAAACCTACAGAGCAGTGCTTAAAACAGTGATTCTATATTGAAAAAGTATGAAATAATGGAGTTTACACGTCTCTTACAAGTGGTATTCTTTTCTAGGTTAACGTCTGCTTTGTGAATGCAACACACTGTCTGATGACTGTTCACCAGTCCTTTTAACCTTTCCTTGTAGTCGATGAAACCTCAATAAGACATTGCGTGTTCGAAACGCGTTCGTTTCGTTGAACTTTTTCTATTATTTTTATTCTATGTTTCTACTTTTCAGGTTGATTAGAATTATAATAACCCATTATAATTTTAAATGAAGTTCTAACTGATATACAAAGTACTAATTTTAAGAAACGGTCCACAAGGGCTATAAAACTCTAAATTATACAAAGCACGACACAGAAAAAGAAAAAAACCACACTTACCGAATTCAATATTTCGAACTGTTTACACCTAACAGTCATAAACTTTCTTTTAATGACTGCTTTGGTGTTGAAATCATTAAGCTAGTGACCACTGATGACCGTAGTTTGACCTTAAAAGTGTCTGAAGAGGCCCACATACGGTTATTGGGGGCCCGATCAGATCCCGGTTTAAATCAGAAGCGTTAACTTTTATATTTTATTCCTTTTATTTTTAACTTATTTCTTTTTTATGTTTAAATTAATTTTTTTTACAATTTTTAATTGTATATTGTATTTGACTTATACTTTGGCATTGCCCTTTCCGTTCTCCGACCTTTAGTGCCCAGTTTCTTTTTACGTTAGTGCTGCTCTCATCGGTCGACTCTTCATTGCTTCATTCGTGCTCCGTCCTTCGACGTGGGGAGATCTCTCTCACTTCTGCCTCTCTTCTAGTCTACTCCTGATAACGAACAACAGTTCGAAATATTGAATTCTGTAAGTGTGCTTTTTTTCTGTGTCGTGCTTTGTGTAATTGAAAGTAATATACAAAATACACAGAATGATAAACACTTACTAATATTTATGGTTAAGAACCAGGTCTAGTTAGGAGTGGATGAGAAGAAAAAGAATTTAATGTACTTACAGAAACATGTGTATACTTTTTTTTACTGCTATTATATTATATTGTTTGCCTTTAATTAATTCTAAGGTCGTAAGGTTTTAACGTGTTAGTTACCTGAGTACTGCACTCTGTTGGCTGCAAAACCAGGTAATCCGATCACCTTTCTGCTTCTTCTCTTCTGTTCTTCTTTCTTCTGTTTCGTGTTTTATGTATTTTATGTTTGTTAATCCGGTTGGACCGCCTTTTCTATATCCTAAATTAAGCATATGTATACAAAAAAGCATACACAGTATTAGAATTAATTGTATATTTCATGATAAGTTGTTTATAGTAATGAAAAACCAATGAAAATAAAATGAGTAGTCGTAAATATTCGATGATATTTATTTCCTTTATAAAATGGGATGAAACATTTTATTTTAAAAATGAATTAAACTCTCTAAGTTTAAATTATGTTTAAGAGCGACGTTTTTGCAAATTTGCTGGCAATTATTTAGATCAGGCCGCATGTGGCCTTTTGAACCATAAAATGCGGCCTTATGCGGTTTTTTGAGAAAAATGCTTTAAAATATAAAGATTTACAATTTTGGTAATAAAAGACAAAAGATTCTAGCATTTAGAAAGAAGACTATTGATCAACCATTACATGAAAAGTCTGAAGTTTTAGAAAGACATGTTTCTGAGTTAACAAAGGTGATAAACGAAGGCAGTGAGGATATGCTGAATCTTCTGAAAGATGCGAAACAGTTTTAGTTGCACTTTTTGAATAATATAATGATATATTCAAGGATTTTTCATATAACTATTATGTAAGAATTTGGTTATCCATTTTTGGTGGCCTTTTGGGGAAGTGGACAGTGCTAAAATGGCCTTTACTCCAAGAAAGGTTCCCTACCCCTGATTTAGATCATTGAATAATACTCGTACTAATGAGTTTTAATTGTATTCTTTACATTGCACATACAAAGAATCATCTATATTGAGACTGCGATAAGAACAGTTTTATTCATCTTTAAATATTGACTGACATTTTGAGCTTCCATTGAATATTGTAGTATTAATCGGAAACTTTTAACTTTAGTTTATATGTTGCATTTTTTATCCTATAAACCTATACATTTTTATCTGAATCTTGTTTAATTTCAGTATAAGCCTATTACATTGATCTGAATATAATCAAATTTTTGTGTTTGACCTAGAAACTAATAAGTTTGACTGATTCAAACTTGTATTATGAATTAATGAAACGTTTGTTTGTTCAGAGTGCAGTGGTGGTGGAGTAATGAACGGAGGCAGTGGGGAGGGGGAAGAACACATGCTCAACCTTCTAACGCCTGATGCTTTCATTTCTGATTCCACCAATCAGCAGGTTAGTTTTTGTTTTGTTTTCAGAAAATAGTGCAGTGTATGAATAAATAGCAATAATATTGAACTCAGAGTTTTACAAGATGATATTTATATATTTTTTTCGAATGATTTCGTTATCTCGACCACATATATTTAACATTATTTTTCTTTTTTATCGAGGTTTGGTCTAGTTTCAATAATATAACACCTTTAAGCCGACGTTTTATTGTAATTAAATTCTGTATTGATGTAGCCCTGAAGATGTCTACAAATATAGACGAAACGTCGGCTTGAAGGCGTTGTATTATGGAAGCTAGACTAAACCTTGATAAAAAAAGAAAAATATTATATTTTTTTCAATTGCTTAGTTTAATATGTTGTTCCTAAGATAGTGGTATTTTGATCTCAAAAATAAAAATATAATTACATTGAAATAAATATTAATAAAGTTTTTGGTAGTAAATACTAACTTTTTATCAAACATGTTTCTCATTTATGCAGTTGGTTCAATTTTGTATTCAGTAAATAAATGTTATTGAATATTATTTAGCTTTATATTTCTGTTTTAAGTCAATTTCAGATCAGTCTACGAGGTCTCTTCAAATGATACGCCGCCTGATGTCGTAATACAAAATGCACTTTATTTAGAAGTTTCCTGCGTTTATGTCCTCTTCAAAGCATTCTCCTCCCTAACAGTCACATTTATCCCAGTGGTATTTTCATTTGTTGAATATATCCTGTTATGCTTCGTTTGGAATGCTCTTCAACTCCTGGAGTCTTCATTTCAATGGTATTATGAGGTTAGAAACCTTGTTAGGTCAATAGGAAAAGTTTAAGGCTGAATGTACCGGAAATTTCTCATTATGAAAAAAAAAAACAATCGCCACTTTTCGACATTTCTGGTCTGGCATTGGGCAATAAATGGTACTAAAACTTCATGCGTTACTTGAATCTAGTAAGTATTGTTCACCGTTAAGCCTTAAGGGAGATACTCGTGGTGAGCACACAATTAGCATCGAAGAAAATTTCTGCATCACCTTGATCTTGGATCGAATTTGGCAAACTTTTTGAGTTTCTGGAGAGTGTTTACTCCTCCACTGGGATAATTAGATCTTTCTTTAAATGTCATAACTATAAAATCATGATTCCATGACCTGTTATGATCATTGACAAGATGATTTTATCTCCTGAAAGATTGAACAGTTCCTGAGAAATCTGGACGTGATAGGTTTAAGTTTGTCATAAGACGGAATCATAATCATAAAATTTTTTCAGAAATGTGGAGGTAAAACCACCGGTGGTTCAATCGGTTGGCAAAAATCTCGTGACAAAATCATATTCCACGCTCTCTGACAGTCAAATGTAGATTTGCCCGCACAAACGTGTTGGGCTGTCGGCACATTGACGTGTTAGTTGACGTGAAAGAACATCCAGGTCGCTCATCATCCTCAATGGACTGTCGTTCACCCTTAAAACGTTTATGACACTTGAACATATGTCTTATGCTTCACATCAACATTACCGTAAGACGTGTTAAACGAATCAAAAGTTAAGGTTGTTATATTACAAGTTCAACATAAAATTTCACAGCAAGTCGTTTATTAGCAAGCATAGCAAGTCGATTATTCATTCTAAAATCTATCAAACGAAATTATTGCACTTCACAACGTGCAACTTCGGAACGTTACGTCTTGGAATGACGCGTGACTGAAATAAAACGCTGACGTCAACCACTTGGCGTATTATTTGAACAGACTTCGTATTCATATCAGCTGCTATAACAATTGTAACAAAGTTTTTGTATATGCATTAGGTAGAGGACACTCCGAAATCCCACAGAGAGAGGCAAGCATCACCAACGAGTGGAGAGGTGGAACAAATTTTGAACTCTGTTAGACACCAGGATTCTGCCTTAAGGTTTGAAGTAACTTAGGCCAGAACAATATAAACATGTCATTGTCAATGATACAAATTACTCTTGCAGAAAGAAAATATCCTAGTTCTTAAATTAGGAATTGATGGAACAATAGTTTCATTAATATATATATATATAATATATATACATAATAATAATAATATACATATATATATATATATATATATATATATATATATATATATATATAGTTCAATATAAACAAAGAAACATAGAGAAATCAGAAGAACACACTTACAGTCTCTAATTTTCGGTTTGAACCGTCTTCAGGAGAGATAAGAGAGGGAAACCAAGCGCACTGGATCAGAGACGGTTGGAGGACGGTCTCCAACCGTCTCTGATCCAGTGCGCTTGGTTTCCCTCTCTTATCTCTCCTGAAGACGGTTCAAACCGAAAATTAGAGACTGTAAGTGTGTTCTTCTGATTTCTCTATGTTTCTTTGTTTATATTGAACCATATTTGTCCGTTTTGGATCGTATTTCCAACGAAAAAAAGTGTATATATATATATATATATATATATATATCAACGTCCAAACCACAGTAAGAAATCAGAAAAAAGACTACAACTTTTTTTGACTCAATCTCAGTTGAGAGACTCTGACGACGACCACTTGTTACGGTTGAAAGATGTAGTCTTGTTTTCTGATTTCTTACTGTGGTTTGGGTGTTGATTTTTACTCACGTGTTTATTGTGAATTCTTTTATATATATATATATATATTATAACTAGGATCACTAAAAGAACGCACAAAAGAAATCACACAAACTCACACTATAATTGCATTGCCTCGTCATCAGAAAGATAGATTTGAATCGCTCCGAAGACAGGTAAAGGAATCCTGTCTTCGGTCATTATCTGTCTTCGGAACGACTCACATCCATTTTCCTGATGAAGAGGTAATCCAAATATAGAAGTGAGTTTCTGCGATTTCTTTTATGTGTGTTCTTTTTTTATTCTAGTTTATTTAGTTCTTGGAATCGTTTTGTTTAATTGGGTGTATATATATTCCAAATTGAAGAAACGTTCCAAACGGACTTATAAAACTTTAAATTACAAAAAACACAAAACAGAAAAAAGAGAAATTCACACTTACTAAATTCAATATTTCGAACTGTTGTTCATCATCAGGAGAAGACTAGAAGAGAATCACGCTTGACTCGCGTTCCTTCGACGTGGGGAGATCTCTCTCACTTTGTCCTCTCTTCTAGTCTTGTCCGGATGACGAACAACAGTTGGGAATATTGAACTTAGTAAGTGTGTACTTTCTCTTTTTTCTCTGTCGTGTTTTTTATAATTTAATGTTAAATATATAATATTTAGTATTCTTTGTTATAGGTTATTACTTCTGATTCACTTATCCTGTGTAGATATTATGCTAGTTGCCATCCAAAAATTCCAGGAATTTTAATAGTAATTAAAATTCACGTATAGTGTGAATCTCTCCACTAGGGGATTATTATTCATCCTCTGGTTGTCAGTGTGCAAAGAACATGATAGTGTAGGAACGTACGGAGAAGCATATACCACTTGTTTTACAGTTTTAGCTTCCTGAACTGTTATGAAGAGCAAATATTTTGGATTGAGTTTTGCTATTAACTCAAAGAAAAGAGGAACTGATGGATATTAAATATTGGTTTAATCCTTTATCGTTGAAGCTTTAAGCAATATTATAAAACAAAATTTCTCCTCTCCTCCCTTCAAACTTAGTATTAAAATTTATTAAGTTAAATTTGTATAGAATTGATAATATTTTATATTTAATATAATAAGCATAACACAAAAATTTAGATTATAGAATACTTATCAATTATAGAGTATTTAGAATTGCACTGCATGCACATTCATCAGATTCTAAAAGTCCTTCACATTTGTTTTTATCATATTGCTGTTATTCGGAAGATATCCAAATAAAATGGGATATCTTTACTGTGTACGGATTTAACAAAAAAATGTATGGTTCTTAGGACTAATTATGACTAAAAAATAGTGCCCAGGAATTTTTATTTGTTTTTTTTTTATTATGGTCTTTCAATTGCTGGAACAAGTAACGCTTCGCAATGGGTTTGAACTCAAACCTCACGAAAAGACTTTAAAAATGAGTTTCTCTGCGAGAGTGGTATAAATTGTATTGTTTACTGGAATAAGAAAAAGGGATTGGTGAATTTGCCTGTAGAAAATTGTCAGAAGTATGAGAACAATCTTTTACTTTCATGTAGTAAAGTTTAGTTATAATGAATGAAATATTTTTTAATAGATTTATCCCGTTTTGAGGTCTCCTGAATCAATTTTTTAATTTATCCATTTTTTTTCATCATGTCTCTCTTTGGATGGATGTATGATTGTGAACATTCCGTAGGTATTATTTTTTGACCGTTTTAATGTAATTTAACAAACGCTCTTGGTGTGGTAGAGATCCCATCCCTATTGTTTTAGTACAATATTTCATCATGGGAAAAGAGTACTTTCTGTCAAAATGAGTGAAAATCCGGAATGCCGGATTTTTGAAGTTTAAAATATTATATGGTGTACCCCGTATATATTTTAAAAAAATTACCTTTAAGGGATTTACACTGTCCTTAAATGCAAGAAAATAAACACTAAGTGAAAAGTAATGATATTTTATTGTTGAGGAACTAAGTTAAACTCAATAAAGGAAGTTATATCTGAATTTTAATTCGACTATATAAAACTAATCCGAAGAATTTTAACTAAACAAAATAAAATACTCCATTCTGTACTTCTAAAGAAGAGGCTAAACAGTGGGGGCACCACTGTAAGAAATATGAAAATTCGTTTTCGAAATCTGTTCCAGATTTTTCAATATAATGTATTAATTATATCCCGCACAATTTATTGAATAAAGCCTGCATTTCCAATTTGAGTTCATCTAAACAGACATTTAAAAATAATCGGTACGAAGAAATATTAGAAATTCCTTTAACTTTATTTTTTTTTATGCTTTTATAAAACTTCAAATATAAAATTGCAAAATGATTTACTAAGTAAGTTTTACTGCGCATAATTGATAACGCTTCAGGTTACATTGATTATTTATTATTCATTTTATTCGAACTAATGATTTCATTAATAATATATTTTGAAGGTATGTTTTATATCTGGCTACGATGGCAGTAAATTACTTGTTTTTGACATTTTCGGAATAATCAGCATTGGAGCTAGGATATTGGAACAAGTTAACTCAATTGATTTTCAATGAGTTTGACATACGTTAACTTATTCTAAAGTTAAGTGTATGGATGGAGTACTTCAAATTTTTAGATTATAAATATTTTATTAAAAACATAATTAAAACAGCAAACATCAAAAATTATGTAATAGTAATAGTACACATACCTCTTTATTTATGTAAAAACAGACAGGTTTATTTTTAAACACATATTTAATTTAAAAATTATATATTTAATTTTTAAACTCTCTAAATGCGTTGCATGGTGGGTAGTCTCTGATGGTGCTTGAAATGTATCTGAACACCCACTATAGTTAACATATTGTTTGCTGGTTATTTTTTGGTTTTATTGTTTTCAGTTATAAATGTTATTTGTCATTCAATGAACTAACTTCCTGCCTCAGTAATATTTATAAACGATCACACTCTTCATTGATTTAAATATTTTGATCAAGGTCCATTTTGTTAGTGTCTGATAAATTTTTCTACAACTACGCATTACATAATAATAAAATAAAGTAATACTTCTATTATTACTCTGTTTTATGTTTAAATTTGGTATATTACATTTTTTGGCATTTGGTATTTTAAACGTGTCATTTATATTTTTTTAACTTGTTAATATTATTTTTAGAAATATTGAGAAAATGGAAAGTGAGATGTCAATGTTGCGAGGCCAGGTTTCTGAGTTGACAAAGTTAGTTGTTCAACAGAGTCATCATCTACAGGTAAATAGAAATAGTCAAAATTAAACTTTATATTTCCGATATCAAATATTTTTTTTCTCCAAAGTAGTACCCCTACTTGGAGGGAGTTTATTGTAATATTTTCACATGCTCCATTTGTTATTTTACATGTATATCGTTACACTAAGTAACGATATACTATGTATTTTATATTTATACATAACATAGAGAAAAGAAAATGATTGGATAAACTCTATTCGATATTTATATATGTAGTTACTAGCATAGCTATGTGCCTCTCTACTAGAGCGCTTTCCCCCTGATGACGATGCATATCGTAATGCGGGTTGTGCTAATGACTTTCTACGTTCTTACCTCGATTATATATATATACAAATGACTTACTTCTAATTGTAATTACAACCTTGTAACGTTACAAGTCGATCGTAGGTAAAACCAGGTTTCCTTACTTTGCATTATAAGGAAGACAAAATATAACATAATAATCCATGATAGAATCTTTCTGATTTTTTTACAAGACTAAGATCTTAGTCTTGTTTTCCCATTTCTTATTGTGGTTTGATCATTGATTGTTGTTTCACGTGTTTATGTGAAATCTTTTTATATATATATATATATATTATCAACAGAAAAATGATCCACAAAGAACAACAAACGTTTCACTGTTAACTATATATACAGTGAAATATACAAAGTAATGGGACTAATAACACACTTACAGTCTCTAACGGTTATTTTCTTTTAATTTAAAATTATTTATGCAACTTTAGCTTTAACTTATAATTTATTCTAATCACGTTCATTATTATTATTTAAGTATTTAATATTTATATTTCCGAATTTTCTTAAGTTTCAATTATTTTCTTAATATTCTTCATTCAATTATTTTTTAAGTTTTTATTACTTATATTTCCTCATTTTCTTCAGTTTCACGTATTATTTCTCAGCTCTTCACTTATTCCTAGTTTATTTTTCTTACTTACTTGAACAACACTGTTGGTCTTCAACCGTCGCTTTGCAAGTGCGCTTGGTGTCCCTATCTCTACTCTCCTGATGATGGTTCAACCGAAAATCAGATACTGTAAGTGTGTTCATCCATTTACTCTGTATCTATAGTTTTTTGTGAAACACACACACACACACACACACACACACACACATATATATATATATATTCGTATAAATGGGCAGCAAATCTTCTTCTAAACAAATGTTGTTGAAGGCCACAGCGACTTCAGTATTTACGATCTTTCTCAGTAATTGTTCCTTTTTTATGAACACTTTCCGGTGTTGAACATTTAATTGGTGGAGTAACTCTTCTAGGTACATTTTAACTACACAGTTTTTGAATACCTTTACTTATCTATATTATATCAAGCTTTCGGCTCACATTAGCCATCATCAGGTAGAAAACAAAACAGAAGGTACTGTACAAAGTAAAACCATATATAGCACTAAACTAAAGTAAAATGGAATAAAATTAGAATAGAAATTAAGCGATAAACAAGACTATAAATAACAACTGATGCAAGGAAGGTTACAACCTGCTAGCGCTCCAAGCGCTATATATTATATATATATATATATATATATATATATATATATATCAGTGATCAAACCACAATATGAAATGGAACTAAATGGACTAAGAGATTTGAACTGCAACAAACGGTCATCGTCAAAGTCAAAAACCCAACTGAAATACTAGATACAGAAACATCTTGGTGAGGGATTGAGAGGAGTGGTATTTTAAAAGGGTGTAAAGTGCAGGAAAGGGCAAATGTCCAGAGAGAGATGTTTGTGGAAACAAAGGAGTACAGTAAGAAAGAGTAAAATAACTATCCGCTAGCTGTCAACCCTCTTACAGGAGACTATTGCCCTCGTCAAGAAAGAATCAAGCTTGAAGAGCCCGTTACTTTAATATTTAATCTATTAAGTTAATATTTAATCTATTCAGTTTAATCAGACAGGATCGACAATATTTTTTAACAACATGGATATTTCATAGGTAATATATTTAGCTCCTGTCCAATCAATATGATATGACTCAGCCGGGGATCCCGTGTTGCAATTGAAAGATCTTAGTCTTTTTTTTTCCATTTCACGTTGTGTTTTGATCATTGATTGTTATTTCTCGTGTTTATCTGAAATATATATATATATATATATACGAGTTCGAGATTAACAAAGAGCAACACACAAAGTAGGGAAACACACTTACAGACTCAAATTTTCGGGTAGTCCGTCTTCAGGAGAAAAGAGAATGGGAGACCTAGCACGTTGTAGACGCAACGGCAAGGGTTACCCCAAAATTTGAGTCTGTAAGTGTGTTTCCCTACTTTGTGTGTTGCTCTTTGTTAATCTCGAACTCGTATTGTGTCCAGTTTGGATCGTATTTCGTTTTATCAGTGAATATATATATATATATATATATATATATATGTTCGCGCCAGTTTACATCGGCCAGTGGACGCATTTACGTCTCCGTTCCTTCATTCTTTCTCCTTTTATTTTCTTTCTTTCTACTCTCCTGAAGACGGCAAGAAGCCGAAATTATCGAGATTCGTGAGTGTTCGTCCTTTTTCTTGTGTTCTCTAGCTGTAACTTTAATTATATATATATGTATGTATATATACACGTTTCATTAGTAATATAGCTAATATATATTCATGTATTACAATGTATCATATATATTGTAAAAAAGTATTTTTAATTCATATTTTTTAAAGAGGTTTGTAGGAACATTTACTATTATTTTTGTGTTAGGTTTGGATAGTTTCTTAAATTTTTGTATTATATATCATTATTATGTTTTAAAACATCTTGGTATTTCAGGAATTGGCGAGAGCAATTGGACCCAAGAAACAGAAGGAGAAAGGAGGTGTGGAGAAGATAAATAAGTGGTGGTCAACAAACAAGGATTTGATTATGAATGAACTTTTGGCCAGCGTATCTCAGATAGTAGACAATTGTGTGGTCAACAATATAAACAAACTGCTCAAAGGTCACGTCAACCAGCTCGTCCAAGCAGGTCCGTCCATTCTCCATTCAAACATCTCTTATTCATTTCATTTTTTTTCTCCAGTACTGTAAGTATGAGGGTTGTTCAGAAAGTAGCGGCTGTTCTAGCGTAGTGTCTAGTTGTTGTTCACGGATTACGTATTTGTAACATCTGCTTGATCTGTTATACTGTAAGCGTCTGACTTGTGAGGGTGAGTCACGTTTTTTGACACTTTCTCTATTGCTATAGCCGTAATAACATGTTTGCAGTAATAAAAAAACCCCGCTAGATGTAAAGTGCAGTTTTTTTTGGGACTTTTGTTTTTTTCCTCATAACTGTGGAATGCAATAGTTAATATAATAAAGCTATAACCATTCATTCAACTTCTATGTGACCTACATACGATTTTTGAATATCCCTCAAGTTGAGTTGACTAACTTATACATTCAGTCTTCCAACTCATTTCCTTCTATATCATTTGACAAAGCACCACAGGAGAACAATATCTGTTGCAATCTGCTATTGAAATATTTGTCTTTGCTTATGATTAATTTTCTTCTACAATTCGTTGTATATTATAATCTATACTAATTAAATAATATTTGTGCAGACAACAATATAAAATTGATCAACATTTTCTTTTTCACATTGATCAGTTTATAACTCTAACATTATTCCAATAATGCAAAATAAAGAAACATTCATTAATATGTTGTTTTTTTTCTAGGTTTGAAAGATATTAAGGAGGTTATCCACACAGAAATGGCGAAGAAACTGACTGCCACTGACTCCTTGCTTAAAGAAAATATATCGAAAATGGTTAAAAGCAAGGTAGTATTCTTGGAAGTTCCTCCCATCCACTTAATTAGAAATTTAAATTTTATTAGCTTGATTAGAAACATTAGAAGGCGAAAATGTTTGGTAAAGCGATGATTAAAGTTAAGTTTTTGATATTAAGAAAGTATGGAACAAAAAGTAAGTAATAATAGAAGTTAATTTGTATAATTAATTGTTATTAATTCTTTCATAAAGGAACCAGTGATGTTAACTATTGTGTTTTATTTTATAGTTTATTTCAAAATTAACAATATTACTGCTTTTAGAATTTTAGTAATTTAATTTTTTACTCCTTTTATTGAATTACAATCACTTTATTTCAACCTCTATGAAAACAATGATAAAATTAGTCTTCATTTTTATAGTCTATTATGAATATACTCCAAGAGTACTAGCTTTCATATGTTGTGTTATTATTTTTAACTTTATATAACAACTGGATCCATCACAGAGCAGTTTTATGTATATTTCTAAAATACAGCCTATTTGTAAAATAAATATTTCTAAAATAAGATTAAGAAACAACAGGAGGAAAAACTAGAAGTATTGAACACAAACTGTTATTCAGTTACTTCCTCACAATAGAAAAATACCTTTTTTTTATGCAATTTATATACATTATTTTATGTAATTTATGTAAATTCCTTTATATACATAATTAAGGTAATTATGTATATTAATTAAATAATATAATATAATTACTTTTCATATTATTGTAATTAAATTCTATATGTATGTAGCCCTAAAGATGTCTACAAATATAGACGAAACGTCGGCTTAAAGGTGTTGTATTATTGAAGCTAGACCAAACCTTGATAAAAAAGAAAAATAGTGTTAAATATATATAGTCGAGATAAGAAAAACATTCGATTATTTCTAAAATTATGAAATGAATGAATATAGAAGAATAAGAATAATGAATAAGAAAATAGAAGTTAGACTCTCTTAATTTCTTATTAAAGCCAATTATTTATTATTTTTTCGATCTTTAAATGATTACTTTGAGTGGACTTATGTATTATTTATTTTTAGCTTAAAACTTGTATCACAATTCAACAAAATATTATTATTTTAGTCAAAAGTTCTTTTTAAGTTGTAGAAGCTCTTGTAAATATATTGCATGTCATGTCTTACCTTAGCACAGTGTATATAAAACAATTTTTTTTATGTGTCAAAATTGATTTATCATACTGTCAATTGTTATCAGTCAATGGTGGATTTGGTAAGTAATTGCGTGGCGAACATAATGAAACCAGCCATTGCCCAGGCAAACAAAGAAGCTTTGGCGCAGTTGTCTCCCAAGTTTGACTCCCTTGCCAACACTATTTTGAAGCAATGGACTGAGACATTGACCAACTCCACAGCTAATTGTCAGTATTAGTTTTGTCCAAATTAAACTTAGTAGTAGAATTAAAACAAATAAATATTGTATTATTATAGTGGATATTGACCCTGCTTTTAGTTTTAATACTATCTTCAATGATTGTAAACAATTTAGGAGGTTTTTATTTGCTGGTAATGAGAGGCACTCCATTGAGGTGAGAGTGGCAGCCTACTATAGTGCGTTGACCTGTGCCCCCCCCCCCCCCCCCTGTCTATTGTGATTTAGAAGTCATATTGCAGACGTGCTATGTGCTTCCAAATTCTTAGTTCTTATATCTGAGATTTAGCAGTACAATTTTGTTCTATATTGTTCTATAAAATTGAGAAGTCCGTAGATGCAAGGTCCATTATTGGTAGGGTTTACTGTATTTCACTTATGGTCCGTATGAAATACAGTAAACCCTCCAATTAACGGACTTCGCGATTCAACTGTCAACATTCTGAGATGGGAATGTCTGAGATACATCTGGTAGTCCGATATACGAGTTCAAAATTGGCGAGTTCAGCAGGCCGAGTATTAGATCAGTGGGTATCCAATAAATTGGGTAGCAATAACCCAACATCAACCAAGTGTTTCCACCAACAAAAAATATCTTTCTCATCACGGTACAGTAACATTTCTTTACTTATTGAATACTGGTTATCATGTGTACGGTACGTTTGTACTGTCTTAGTTCGGTGTTTTTTATATTATTAACCCCCAGAAAAAAAACTGTGCCATCTACGGATTTACGGCTTTTACAGACTACCTTCCCCCTCCCCCAATTAATCCGTTAATGGAAGGGTCTATTGTATACAGTAATGAAAGAATGATTTCCGTCCAAATATCAAAATCGTAAATTATTTTTATCGTAATTGTTCTTTAAACTATCTTTCTAGTTGTTTTAAAAAGCTGATATTGTTACCAATTATTTTTTCTGACTTTTCCATAATAATCCAAAAAAGTTCAACAGTTAGCGTTAGTAGGTTATGAGGAAAAAATGTTGTTTAAAATTACATTTTGCCCCAAAAAGTGACTTTCCCATGATGCCAAATATTCTTCAAGAACAAAAGGGCACATCTACTATACTATAAGATTCATTTCTGCGAAAAATATGAACTTTATTAATCAAACGGTTTGACCTGTATCGTGATCACAAACTTTTGGATACACACACGCAAAACTAGAAAAAATGAACTCGAGGACCTTAAATAGATGCGTGCAAATTTCGTGATCGATTTTTTTCTTGATCACCATACTTCATAGTAAAGTAATTTACTGTTTAATTTAATAGTGCCGCGTTCAGGACTGTTGAAAATTTCTTTTGAACCCAATAAGGTTTTTCGCCATCGTAGCTTAGTCCAAAAAAAAATTGATTTTTTAAAAGTGATGTAATCTTCAGTTGGTTGTGTCACCTTTTGCAGTATGTGTAAAAATTAAAGTATCCTCATAGAAAGAGGTAATTTTGAGTTGATTCAAGTTACTTTAAGAGTTTGCATGCAATTAATATTGTATGGGGTAGGGTGTGGTCTAAAGATAGCGGTTTACCTTAGATACTGAAGATTGTAGGTTCGACTCTTAATCTAGACTATTTCGCATGTGAGAGATGGAAAATCAGTACACTCCGTTTCTCACAAAACTTACAGCTGTCGGTCCGCACATGTTCATTCGTTAAAAAATCCTTCTTAATAAACGTGAGTAGGTTAATTTCGAAACCCCTGCATAATATAGTAACCCTATATATAAGTATAATATAACTCATTAAACAGAAAAATTGGTGCCACATAACAAATGAGCATCACTTTTCTACCCTAGGACAGAACTAAAGGTAAAAGGCTATAAATCTGGGTGTTGATAACGAAAACTTTTGAATTGGAGTTTTTAACGGATATTGTTTTGAATTACAGATCTTAGCGAAGTTGAAGTGACCAGTCAACGTTATCTGGGATGTGTTGAAGAAAACTTATCCCAACACTTGGGTCAGATAATAGAAGAATCTTTCGGAAGGTAATATTTCTCAAAAGGGAATTTAAAATATTGTACAGAAATGCCTTATAACGCAGAAGTGGGCACTAAAATGTAAAGGAATATGATTAAAAGGAAGAGTAACTCATTTAAAGAAAATACAAGATAATTATTTCATTTCAATAATATAATTACAATTCAGTAAAAATGGATTATAGAACAATAACATTTCATGAAGACCTTTAGTCAAATGTTTTAAATTTGGTGTATAATTAGTTCAAGCCTTTCACTTGATGGCTTTGGTCGATTGCAAAGGATATTAACTTTACAAATTTGATTGTGTACGAAAAATATTCACATCGGTATTTTACAAAAGTAAAAAAAAACACAGGAAGATATCAAGCTCTTATAATATATGTAATCTGAGGTTCTTGAAGAGTTGCTATACTGATTTTGACCCGAGTTTGGAAAATTTAATTGAAAAAACATTTGTGGTGCTTTTGCATTGCTTATTTATATTTCAGTCTTGATTTTTCAAACTCCTCTAACTTTTCTTTTATAATATTTTAGAAATAAGAAAGAACTTGTAAAATAACTTAAAAAAATTGAATTTTTACATTTTCGCACAATCATATAACATTCACATCAGGGTTTGAGAGGTGGGAAAGTTTGGACACTTGGAATCGAAATAAGTTTTCTTGAAATATCTTTGCATTTTTTGAAATATTTTATGGCAGACTATTAAACTCTATAACAAGTCATTGAAACTAGTGATGATAAGTTGCACATGTTCTGGTACTGGAATCATACCATAAACACCAGAGCCAAACCCTTTATAGGAATATTAATTTTTTAATTATAAATGAATATATTATATTGATTTAGCTTCGACCACTGATCTCTAAAACTCAAAATAGGTTTCTTGAGGATTAGGTCCAAAGATTAACTACTCCTGATTATAAGCCGACGTGTCACAAGTGTCTGTTATGATGCTGTATAAATGCATTAAATAGTTTTTCCTTCAAAAAAGCCTTGAGAATACCGAAGAATCTTCGGCGAAAAGTCGGCTTATGATCAGGACCTAAATAGTAGTAGTTAATCTTTGAACCTAATCCTCAAGAAACTATTTTAATGAATGTATCATAAATACATAAATTCATTATGTATCATAATGAATGTATCATATAGATATCATAATTCGTTATTACAAAGGAATAATTTATTGAGGCTAATTATTTACATCAAGAAATTTTGAATGATGTCCAATTTTAGTAGGAGATAAATCAAGCTTAATCAAAACATTGAAACTAAAGCAGGCAGGCTAATTAGAATTGTACTTACATTGCGATGGTATTGTGGCAGACTGGAAGAGCGATTGAAGCCTCTGAGGAAGGATAGTGCCATTAGACTTTCGTCGGGATCATTGACTCCCTCTGTGCAGGACCGCCAGTCTAACCAACTCCAACTGGTGTCTCTAGTCAAGGAAGGCAACCTGACTCAAGCTTTTCAACAGGTAATGCTACCATTTATTTTAAGTTTATGTTTTACTTTTTATCTTAACTTTTGAGTCGGTAGAATTTTTTGTTCCTATCGACAATGTCAGTCCTACATGACAAATAATTTTTTAAAGTGTAATTCAAACTTCTTTTTTTCATTATATTTGATAAATATTTTTTTAAAGTGTAATTCAAAATTTTTTCATTCTATTTGATGTTTTTATCCATTCCATTTTTTATTTTCATTATTAATTTATGTTGTATTACATAAGTTTCATCATTAAATCATGCTGATTTAAAAAACCTTAGCATGAAACTGCTCGATTTCATTACAAGAAATTCAAGTGACTTCAAAGTTCCCAACAATTTCGTTACTCTTCATAAATGTCTTGTTCTTCCAATTTTAGAATATGCCTCACCTGTTTGGAATCCACATTACAATCATTATCAAATTTGCTTTAATCCGACCATTCCATATCCTCAAAAAGCTTACACATAAGTCGAATTATCCAATAAATTCATTTCACTGTCCTCTCCTTTTACCCGATTTAATATTCCTAATCTGCTTTCCCTTAGAACCTGTTGTCATTCTATTCTTGTATAACTTATTAAATAATTTAATTTATTGTCCTTATCTCATTTTCCAACGTACATTTGCACATCCCATCATATACTTTGAAAACGCCCAAATTATTCTACATTGTATGTACGGTCCATGTCACAAAGATAATTGTTTGCTTCATTCCCCAGTCTCCTATGATGATACAAAATAATGGACTGTATAGCAGGGTAGACTTGTTTGATTGCGACATAACGAAACTTAAAAAAAGTAATAAAACATCTACTATAGTCATTCAAAGTATCTTAAAGTTTGTTAAACTGCCACTCAATCTTGTTTGATTTAATTATCATTATGTGTAACCGGTGTTTGTTGGTGCATTACTGTAAAGTGATTTTGATTAGTATGCAAATAAACTAATTAAATGGTACAGTAGTAAATATCGGAGAACACATTGTGCATAAATACTCTTTTCTAACGTAGTGCAATCAGTTATTATGTGGTATTTACTCATTGTAGGGTAAAAATGGTAATGAAACAGTCTCCACATATAAAAATTTAATCGTATAAACAACGCGTTTCGAACACGTAGTGTTCTTCTTCAGGCATTAACTAAAAAATACAATGTCATCAGAGAGTTATCTATAGTACAAAGTAAATATAGTACAATAAAACAATCAAATAAAATAAAGAAGAAAGTACGAACCTAAGGGTGAATGTCTGTGGTATAACTGACTGGGAATAGGATGGAAGTGGGTGAGGGTATGGGGTGCACATCTGTTTCATATTGAAAGCCAGGTTCATTTCTTTATTATTTTTTTTCATAAAGGTGAGGCTGGGCCTTTACATTTGCTCTAAGGCTAAGTGTAGGAAACATATTGAAAATATAACACAGAGAACTATAACGAAATACTACAACAAATATAAGAATAAAGAGAAAAAAGAACTTTATATATATATATATATATATATATATATATATATATATGTTTTGTTGGATGACCTTTTTACTGTCGCATGAATAAATTTCTTTGTCCATCTTTCAAGTTTTCTCACCTTTGTTTTAAAGCTTTCTAAATGCTTTATTATTTATAGCTGACATGTTTCGGTTTCCTTGACCATCTTCAGAGTTAATCATATTTATAAAAAACCACAGGATTCAACAGGACGTTAAAACTATATTCTAGAACAAAGCAGGAACACAAACCAAGATTGAAGACCCAACAGATGGAACCTAAAGACATTTTATGAAGTTAACTGGTACACCTGATTATGACAGGTGACAAAACTGCTTCAAACAAAATGTTTATTTTGGTGATAGAATTATTTCTGGATGTTTTAGAAGATTATAGTGTTAATTTAAGAAATGCATAGTGTATATAGTGGTAGTTAGTAGGAATAAGTTTTTTTTTTATAAATATGATTAACTCTGAAGATGGTCAAGGAGACCGAAACATGTCAGTTATAAATAATAAAACATTTGGAGAACTAGTGTATTTAGTACCAGAAAGATTTAAAACAAAGGTAAGAAAACTTGAAAGATGGACAATGAAATTTATTCATGCGACAGTACAAAGGTCGTTCAACAAAACATGTATAAAAGAAGGATTGCTCCCCAAATTTACATATATATATATATATATATATATATATATATATATATATAATTAAAGTTACAGCTAGAGAACACAAGAAAAAGGAAGAACACTCACGAATCTCGATTATTTCGGCGTCTTGCCGTCTTCAGGAGAGTAGAAAGAAAGAAAATAAAATAAAAGGGGAAAGAATGAAGGAACGGAGACGTAAATGCGTCCACTGGCCGATGTAAACTGGCGCGATACAATGACACGCAGTGCAGCCATCTTACCAACGTGAACCAGTGTAGGCTGTGAGTTAAACAAATTATAAAAGTGATATTTAAGTAAAAGGGAGGAGAAAAGTAAAAAAGAGAAAGGAAAGGAAAAAAACATAAAACTAACTAAAATTAAACGAGAAAAAAAAAAATTAATAAATAAATAAATGAATAAATAAATAAAGATAAAAATAAAATAAAAAATCATCTGATTAAATTTAGACCAGGGGAATTTCTTGCACCCAATAACCAAATGAAGGCTTCCTCAGAAGCCCTTAGAGTGGTCTGGGTGTCATCATTTGAGAGTTTTCTTAATATTTTAACCCTGAAGCAATCGTTGAAGGGAAGGTTATGGAGATTGGCGTGGGTGGCAACAGGCAGCTGCTTGCGTTGACCAACGGATGACCTGTGACCATTCATACGGAGGCTAAGTGACGTGGAAGTCAGGCCCACGTAGAATGAGTCACATTGTGTGCAGTCCAGACGATAAACACAATTGCTGGAAGTGCAAGAACTAGCAAAGGAGAGAGGGTATGAATGGTTGTTCACTGTCGAAATGAAATGGCTGTCAGGATTGATGATGGGACAGGTGAGGCATTTCCTTCTGCCACATTGCTTTGTGCCAAAAGTGTCAGGTGCAGGCCTGGAGCGTTTAAAACTTCTATGGGAGAAGATATTGCCCAGAGTGGGGGGTCGTCTAAAGGAAATCCGGGGTGATTTGGTGAAAATATTGGAAGTGGTCGGAGAGGATGACAGGAGAGGGAAGAGTTCCTTGATGACTAAGCGTAACTTATTAATTGTGGGAAAGTATGTGGTGGTGAGGAAGGGGCTATTATTATCGGAAATGCAATTATTTCGAGGTGTATGAATGATTCCAGCCGGGATGATACGCTTGTCAAGAAGATGTTGGGGGTAGCCACGTTCAAGAAATTTATTTTTCAGTTGACTAATCTGGTGTCGTTTGTCCTGAATATTGCTACAAATTCTATGGATACGATGTGAAAGGGAACGTGGAATAGACTTCATAATGTGTGGCGGGTGACAACTGCTGAAATGGAGATATTGTTGGGGATTGGTTGGCTTTGTGTATATGGAGGTGACCAAACTACCTTTGTCTATGGTGATATTAACATCTAAAAAGGTTATAGCTTTATCAGAAACGGAGTGAGTGAATGAGATGGAGGGGGAAAAATGTTCAAATGAGTTGATAAAAAAGGTCAAATTGGCTTCCCCGTGGGGCCATATAAAAAAGATGTCATCTATGTAACGGGTATAGAGAAGGGGCAAGAGAGAGCAGGTATTGAGAAAGGCCTGTTCTAGCTTTGCCATGAACAGACATGCGAAAGATGGGGCCATATATATATATATATATATTATATATATATATATAAATTAAGAAAAGTTGTGCACTTAGAAATTTGCTCATTGAGGCAAGTAGAAGAATTATAGTGCACTAATTTGTTAATTTCATACCCTTCTAAAATAGTTGTTTCACGGAATTTATTGTTCCTATGTAATATTTATGTGTTTTGGTTTGGGTAAAATGGGTGGTTATTGGTGACTAAATGTTTGGCAAAATAGGACATAAATTTATTATTGTTGGGGGATTTGGTTTTCTGTTTAATTTCTTGTATATATTCTTTTAAGAACATATACTTTTAAAACAACTGATTTTTGTTTAGTTGAATTGTTAAGATGGAGTTTAGAACCTTCGATGTTGACCCGCCCTTTAAATAGACAAAAAAAAAGGATTGTAAGTAGACACAAATAAGTACAGTTTGGACGATTAATAATTTAGTGTGAAGTATTTTATATGTCTACTTATTCGTTTTGTAAATGAATGAGTAAACGGCCTTTGGTGTTTCAAAACATAAGTCCTCAGAATGTATTTTTCTTTCAAGGCTCTTTGTGCGTCCGACCTACCTCTGGTGTTGTTCCTCTGTGACAAAGTTCCTGTTAACCAAGTTTTTACTTCTTCTGGATCGATTCTTCCACAAAACATCCTTCTCTCGCTTATACAACAGCTATCCGCAGACATGACCCACTATTCAGAAGTTTATCACAGGTAATTAGCTATTTTCAATTTTTCTTAAGGAATATGTTTGTTTAATATATGAATCCAAACCATTTTGAACCAGTTATTTTTAAACTAACATAAAAATACAAGCAACATTAATTAAGATATTTCCTTCTGTTCTATATTATTACACTTTAATAACCTAAAAGTTGGCATTAAATTTATAATTTTGTTTCGGCCTCTTAGACATTTTTCTTGTATCTCTGTAGTGCGAATCTATAAAATAGATTATTATCTTAAAATGTATTATCCCAATACATTTTTGTGCTAAACTTTAAGAGTATGATTCCATCCGGTCAATAATAATAAAACTATTATTATTGCATATTTATAGATTTTATCTCATAATTTTCGTGTACTTGAATAATATTGTTCATGGAATTCTTTTAACTATATTAAGTAATTAAATATATAGTATTATTAAATTTGTAATTCTTATAAGGTGCATTAGATTTTTGCTCATAACTGGACGCTTAGGGATAGTTCACCATAGCTATCAGATATATATATATATATATAATATATATATATATATATACATATAAAACAGTTCAAAATTGAGGATAGGTAGCACACAAAGTAAAGAAACACACAAACTCAAATTTTCGGGCAATCCGTCTTCAGAAGAAAAGAGAAGGGAGACCACAAGTACGTTGTAGACGCAATGGCTAGTAACCGACACGGCAACCGCCAGTGCTGCCCTCCGTACCCGGTCTTGAAGTAATAGAATTAAGAGAAAATGTATACAGAAATTCAGATAAGCAATACAAGTTGGGAAGATATAAATGATTCAGAGAGAATTGAAAAAAAAAAGGAATTACGGATTGCCCGAAAATTTGAGTTTGTAAGTGTGTTTCTTTACTTTGTGTGCTACCTATCCTCAATTTTGAACTGTTATTGTGTCCGTTTTTCCGTTTATTAAGTGAATATATATATTTATATATAGTTCAATATAGACAAAGAAACATAGAGAAATCGAAAGAACACACTTACAGTCTCTAATTTTCGGTTTGAACCGTCTTCAGGAGAGATAAGAGAGGGAAACCAAGCGCACTGCTTCAGAGACGGTTGGAGACTTTGGACTTTGGTTGGTTCTCCAACCGTCTCTGAACCAGTGCGCTTGGTTTCCCTCTCTTATCTCTCCTGAAGACGGTTCAAACCGAAAATTAGAGACTGTAAGTGTGTTCTTTCGATTTCTCTATGTTTCTTTGTCTATATTGAACTATATTTGTCCGTTTTGGATCGTATTTCCAACGAATATATATATTATATATATATATATATATATATATATATATTAGTATAAGTGGGCAGCAAATCTTCTTGAAGACAAATGGAATTAAAGTATGCAGCAGCTTCTGCATTGACGACCTTTTTGCTGATGGCCTCGATTTTTCTTACTATCATTCGGTGATGCTGAGGCAACTTCCATATATGCTGGGCCAGAGACATTGAGAAAACCAATATCAAACAATTTTAATGGAAAACCAATATCAAACAATTTTAATGCTTGTTTCAACTCAGTGTTTTTGTGTTTCATTAAAATTGTTTGATATTGGTTTTCTCAATGTCTCTGGCCCAGCATATATGGAAGTTGCCTCAGCATCACCGAATGATAGTAAGAAAAATCGAGGCCATCAGCAAAAAGGTCGTCAATGCAGAAGCTGCTGCATACTTTAATTCCATATATATATATATATATATATATATATATATATATATATAACTAGAATTTAAAAAGAACACATAGAAAGGAAATCACTGAACTCACTACTATATTTCGATGTCCTCGTCTTCAGGAAAAGAAGTGAATCGCTCCAAAGGCTGATAACACACTGGGTGCAAAAAGAATCACACTGGGTGCAATCCAAACGGTAAACGCAGTTACCAGAGGTACAAGAGGTCTTGTGAGAGATAGGGTAGGTGCGTTTACTATGGAAGGAGGTAAAGGAAGGAACAGGATTGATGATAGGACAAGTAAGACATCCACGACGTCCACATTGAACCATATCACCAACAGTTTTTGGAGGTTTAGGAGAAGAGATGTGAGAGAAGATAGATTGAAGATTAGCAGGTTTGCGATAGGAAATGGAAGGTGCCTCACTAAAGACTGAAGAAGTACAGGAGAAAGAAGGAAGTATAGGGAAAAACTCCCTGACAACTGCACCCGGCCTATGAGCACCAGGAAAATAAGTGGTGATGAGGAAATTCGCGTCACTGCGATCCCTCCTAGGACCTGAATTATGATGAACGTCTGCAGGGACTATACGGTTGTTAATGAAATTAGAAGGATATCCTCGGTCAGAAAATTTCTGTTTCAATAAATCTATTTGGAAGGAACGATCTTTTATTCTGCTACAAATTTTATGGAGGCGTATGGACAATGATCTGGGAATAGCTTTTTTTACGTGGGAGGGATGGCAACTATTGAAATGAAGGTACTGCTGGGCGTTAGTAGGCTTGATATGGACAGATGTAGAAAGATATATATATATATATATATATATACAATTAAAAGAAACGGTCCAGCGGACTTTTTTAAATAAAATAAATTAAAAACGAAGGAAACACACAGAAAGACACAGACATAACTCACATCGATATTTCGATGTGAGTTATGTCTGTGTCTTTCCTTCGTTTTGAATTTATTTTATATATATATATTTGTGTATGATGGCAGCAAATCCTCACGTAAACATGTTTCATTAAAGCCTCATTTTAAATTTAAGCCTCGTCGTTAACACAGAGGCTGCTGTTTACTTTAATGAAACATATAATATAAATATATAATATATATATATATTAGGTGTGTTCTCTAATCGGGGTTCGGTCAATTTTCCAGGATAAAAAATCAAACTCTCGTTGCTAGCGTTTCGGTTTTATTTAAAACCTTTTTCATAGGCAGAAGTAAGAATTTTTTAACTAAGAAAATGAAATTTACATTATTTAAAGGAACAACAATGTTAGCATTGTTTACACATTTATGTGTAAAAATAAATAAACTCATGCGATTAGTTTTTTAAAACGCTAACATAGACTTATATAAGCTCCTGTAAGTAAGATTCTTTATTTTAAAGAATGGTTTTCTGTAGCATTGATTTTATGAAATAAAAAAACATTTACTTAATATAGCTCAGAATAAAAATTATTTTAAAGTAAATATATACCTTGTGTAAAATTATTTAAAATGGAATAATCAAGTGTTATTTTGTTGATCGAATGTAACGGTATTTTCGGTTTTACTTTCACTTCACTATTAGAGGTAACATGGTAACTGAAGTGTAACATTTTGTGAGTATATAATTCACCAACTGCCTGAATGTGGGCGCACACTCTTCACCCATCAGATTCAAAAACCTTTCACTTTTATCGACTGATTAGTCTTTATAACAATTAATGAATGAAATTATAACAATTAATTTATATCTGCGAAAACTGGTCTCCAGCCCCCCACATATTTATCTTGTTTTGTAGAGTTCCACATTTTCATTTACCTACAGTTATGTACTCAAAACTGGTCTTTAAGAACTGACCAACTGAGGGTTGGTTGTTATATATCAACAAAATACTTTTTTCAATTGCCTCGACCAGTAATGTGTGTAATCATATAAAAAATTTAAAGTTTCAAGGAAACAGCAATGAATGTCAATTTTGTACTATTATACCATGAAGTTGAAATATTGAAATTAATTATCATCAGTTAACTATAAAAAGCAATTATTGGCTAATTGAATTCGTTATGGAATGTTTCTATTATTTCTTTAAAGGTATTTGGAAGAAGCAGTTATGAATCTAAGAGCATCGGATCCCGTGACAAAGGAGTACATGCCTACTGTGATGTCAGGGCTGAACAAACAGCTTTCTGCTTTCATCAGAAACAATCCCAGCAGTCCTCTAGTTAGCCGAGCAAAAATGCTTATCCTCGTTACGCAGAAGAGTCTGTAAGCTAGACCAATCGTATGTTAGATTGTTCCCTTTAACGTATGACTGTTTTGAAATTTCATTTTAAGATATGTTTTTAATAATTGTTTTATATGTATGACAATGCTTAATATACCTTTGTGATAAATATTATTTTAATAAACGTCTGTTTTAAGTATATCCCTTATCTTTCTTATTGACCTTAATACATAGGATGTTTCCGAAGTTCTGGGACTTTAGCTATAACTTCTATTATTTTCATTGTAAATTTCGTCAATATTACAATGTAGTTATGCAACATAAATTCATTAATCCCAACGATAAACTAATTTTTTCAAGCCGTCCTTAAAGAACTTTTTCAGTGCTTCTCAATTGACCTATTTTCAACTTTCAGTAGGTCGTCAACAGCAGTAATGTTTCTTTCATTTACCGACGTCCTTGGGCGCCGACTGCGTGGATAGTCTAGTGATGTTCTACCGGTTTAAAAACGATCGATCCACCAATAAACTACTTTTGGATACAGCAGACTCATCAAATACTCCTTTCAGAGTACTCCTTTCTCACCTTCTTTCAACAAAAAGAAAATGATTGCTTTTTGAGATTTTGCTGCGTCTTCTATGGTTACAGAAACAGTGCTACGAATACGCGGCTATGTCAGTCGAATACTTAAATCGGACTAAACAATATAGCCCCGGATAGTTGCATAAACATGTCAAGACTTGTCTGGTACCAATGACATTGCCTATAAATTCTGTAATTTAATTATAGCACAATTCCCAGAACTTTGGAAACATCCCTCGTATAATATTATTACAATGGGCATAAGTTAATTTAATAACTTTGATCCTGCAGCAGCGACTATTTCTTTATAAGTACAGTCATGCCTCTTCATAGGAAATCTGGAACCGGTATAGTAAGATGAATCTCTAATTAAATGTAAATAGCCTAGTGCGCTCCAAGCCCTAATACCCACCCCAAAAATACATTTGAAAAAATTAAACTATATATGTAATACCAGTATAATAATTTTAATAAGCATACAGATAAATTATGTATAAAAGTAAATAATAATTTGTAAAGTTATTTATTTACCTTTTGATTTGAGTGACTGGGTGAGTGACGGGAGGATATGGTGGCGGGGTACAGATGAGGAGATAAACGTCCTCTAACTGCAAAATGTACACATAGGTACTGTATGAAAAAGAAAAATGTGCACAACTTTAAATTTGTTGTTGTGAACACATGTGCACAACTTTAAACTTTAATTAAAAATGTGAATTGAATAGAAGATTATTTTTTTAACTTGTTAGAACCTTTATTCATAATTTTTCTAACTTCAGAACTTTTCTCTTCTCTTTTATATTTCTTTTGCATATTGTTTTTCACTTCTTTTACTGCTATGGTCTAAAATTAGTTCCTCCTTGTCCGAGAAAATACCCGGATCATCATGCTTGGGGGTAGGGATTTGTCATTGTCATTGGTCAATTGGTAAGGATAACAATTAGAGAAAATCACCCTCAAACTAGCCCTGAAATGTAAAAACAGAAACAGATGGAAAATTAAATAGAATAGTTTCTTTTTTAGAGAGAGAGAGAGAGATCAGTCACAAATGATTTAAATCCCCAAGGAAAGGAAAAGAGAAAGTTGCTGCTTAAAGATTAAAGAAATTTACCTTCCAGTTCAAAATATTAAGTGGTGCTGACTTCACTCATACTTGAAAACCATTAGTGTTTCTAAAATAAATGAGAATGATGCATATTTTTAAAATACAGATTTAATATTCGGTTATCTTCAGGTGCACCTAACTACCTTCCAGGGAGTACCGTTTGGGAAGCACTGATTTGGGAAGTGAGTGAAACAGTCACTTTCTATTTCTTAGGTCTTGGCTTATCCTTAGTTAATTTTTCTTATCTTACTTGAACAGGGCACGCGTGTGACAACACTGTTAGTCTCCAACCGTTCGCAAGTGCGCCTGGTATCCCTATCTCAACTCTTCTGATGACGGTTCAACCGAAAATTAGAGACAGTAAGTGTGTTTGTTCCTTTGTTCTGTGTTTGTGATTTACCGTGAAACGTTTGTTGTCCTTTTGGATCTTTTCCTGTTTACGATATATATATATATATACAATTAAAAGAAACGGTCCAGCGTACTTTTTTAAATAAAATAAATTCAAAACGAAAGAAACACACAGAAAGACACAGGCATAACTCATGAGTCACCGCCCTGCCTTCCTGCGGGACTTTTCGCTCTTCACACCTCCTGATGACGACGATGGTCGAAATATCGGTGTGAGTTATGTCTATGTCTTTCTGTGTGTTTCTTTCGTTTTGAATTTATTTTATATATATATATATGATCAATATACAGTATGAAATGGGAAAAGAAGACTAAGATCTTTCAATCGTAACCAGCGGTCTTCGTCAGAGTCAAAAACCCAACTGACGAAGACCGCTTGTTCCGGTTGAAAGATCATAGTCGTGTTTTCTATTTGATAATGTGGTTTGATCATTGATCATTTCACTTGTTTATGTGAAATTATTTTATATATATATTAACCAAAAGTAAAGGTACAAAACGCCTGATAAGATTAATATAACCTGACAATCGAGATGAAACAGGAGAGATGTTTCCATTGTGGCATATCAAAGTCAGTCAATCATTCTTCGGACAAAAAAAGATCTGTAGTAAACTATATCTTCTGTTCATGTGTAAAAGAAAACTAAATTTTATTGCCACATTCACTTGTAGTTGTTGGTAAGTTTTATGGGGTTTAGTAAAGAGCTGAAGTTCACAAAGAAGTAAAATAAAGATTATATTTAAAAAAATTGTAGAACTCAAAATTATTTTTATATTTACCGATAATAGTTTCATTCTTGTAATTGTCATTTTAGTAAAGAAATGAATCACTGAGCAACTCATTAATTGAGGTTAATTATAACAGCGTAACACTGCAAAGGAGTTTATAAAACGAACGATTAAATGATTAAATCGAGTTTATAAAACGAACGATTACATGATTACATCGAGTTTATAAAACGAACGATTAAATGATTAAATCATAATCATTCGAGGATCCAAGTGTTTATCTTTACTACAATTAACTTGTTTAATTTTTTTTTTAAAAAAAGGATTACAAATTATTTTTAATTCTTTGAAGTATTATTAGTTTACATAATACTTCATCTGTCGTCCAAGCTAATATCGAACAAATATTCTATTATCCCTTCGGTTATTCCACATTAATTTGCCAAGCTTTTTAGATAACTTTTGATTGATTTTTGTTCGTATAGAAATTTAAATCGTATAAGTATTTAAAATTACAATTTTTTTTATTTGTTGAATGTGGATTTCAATTTTATCATTACTGTAATTTATATAAGAAGACTTGGATAATTAAAGATGAAATTATGGTATGAACCTGTTCAAAAAACAATATAAAACTTTTAACTTTTGAAACAGTATGTTCCTATACAAATTCATTCTGTCTGGAATCGCTAGAGTGCAGTTACCTGTTTAGGAAGGCTCGGGAGGTTTCAAACATTTGTCAGGTTATTTTATACAATCACATTGGCATGGCAACAAAGGATGTGTTTTTATTGGAAAATGGAAGGGAAGTTTTCATGACTTTAATGAAAAACGTACAAGATGTCAGTAAATTAAGAGAAAACGTTATTAGTGGTGTGTTGAATTGTGGATTGATAAAACCATCTTTAATTGTTCATCCCTTCCAAGTGATAGTAGCATGCAATAAAGCAGTTTTATCTTGGGATATAAGGAAAAATACAACAAAAAGCCTTTATACAGAGGTACTTTTCAATCTTTCACCATCTAAAAATATTACTCAATCTTTGATGAAGTTTGGAGTTGATGATAAAGATACAAACTTACTCGTATTTGTCATAGGCGGTAATGAAGAGTTCGACAAAATAATACCAAACATCAAAGGAGAACCGGTTCCCTTGGACAGACTGTCAGATTTAAGTGATTTAAAGTCTATTAAACAATTATACAAAGTATCTGATGATGAACTTAAAATATCTTCCCTTTGTGACTCTGTCGTTACCAGGATATCAACAAAGCAATGTATAATCTAAGGCAAAATAGCCATGTAAAGTTATTTTTTTTTAATAACAATTGGTAATTTGAAGCAATGATTCACCGTTAAGTCAGAAAAGTTTTTTTTTATTAATTGTAAATAAGCTGTTAGCTTTTTTTGTTACTAATGAAAGTTGTAGCAGAAATTTCCTAAGAAAATAAACTAAGAGGAAACTGATTTAATGTTTTGTTTCAATGCAACTTTAATATATATAACAAAGATTTTATTAAACTCTTTATTACAAGCTTAAAGTACAACAATTATAACTCAAATACACCTGTGGAAATAAGTAATACAAGACAACTCGTGTTCTTCAAAACTGTAAATTAGAAGAGCATAATAATTCATCTTGTTCCCTGGCCGCAGAACTATCCAACTCGGGTGGTAGATGGAGCTTCTGAAAAAACATAAAAAGTATTTAAAAACCATTATTATCCACATTTGTACTAAATTTTTGATGGTGTTCAACAAGACCTACATTCGATTTTGGTAAAATATTGATTATGTTATGGGGATGTATAATTATATTGATAATAAAATAATTGATTAATTAAAAGTCATATTAGTGAAAAAATATGTGGTACATAGAATTTAAAATGATGATGTCTAAAGAAGAAAAGTCAAATTATTTCTGATAAAAATACATTTTTTATACAGGCTAAAGTGAACATATGTTAATTCTACAATTGTTTTTTAAAAATAAATACCATCGAAAATATTGTACCTCTATAATTAAAGCCCTTTTTGAGATTTTAAAGGTGCAATCAAATCCTTCAGGGAGAAAAGTAGTATGGAATTTGATAAAGCGGACTAATCCAACATGGTCAGGAAACATTGTTGATAATGAAGTAGGAAGAGGGTCGAGTCGAATAACTGAATGAGACGACTGTTCACACCTGGTGACCGTCCAAGGCTCAGTGACAAGGTCAAGGGAAAGAACTGCGATGGCTATGGATGGGGTGCCAGCCACTAGGGCTCTCAGACAGTACAGCAGCTCTGGTAGAGGCTTCCTCCACAGAACTGATCCTAGTTCCAACGCTAAGATTCTGCATTCCTGTTTATTCACCGCTTTACCTGAAACAATTAACCTTCAAATTTCAAGTTTTGTAAACCTTTATTTGGATTCGTGGAAAAGTAATAAAGCTCTAATTTATTCGATGTTATTTTACTACAAACTCAATAATTGGTTTGTTCATTTATTAAATATTTAATCATATAATTATAATTTTTTATAATTTAAATATTATATATTTTAATTAATGATAAAAAAAATAACACTTGATAATCACATCTAATTTAATCACGCTCGCTCACCTGCAGTTTTCAAAAGCAGAAATATAGATAACAAATAGGTTATCAACATTCGTAACAGACATTCAAAAATTACTGAATATAACACTTGTTATAAATGAAGATAAGAATTATAACAAATACAAAAAATAATTGTTTTATTACGACGGAAGTCAATAATATAAAATACAAAAAATAAAATCTAATCGAAACTGCAATATACATTTACAAATAAATAGAGTTTATTTTAATGCACTTATTTTGGCTTGCCCCATGTTTCTGAAACAAAGTATTCCAAATCAAACAGTTATTGTTTCTCTTTCCATTCAGGCGAAAACTAAGTCTGTCTATTCTCCTCGCCAACAACAGTTGTTACTGGATTCAAGAAGTTCATTATGCCAATTAAATTCGTATTATCCATCAAAATTTAAACTACCTAGATCAACAAAGGAATGCTTATACACCCCACTAACAATGGTAACAAACCTTACAACCTGCACAACAGCGCTCTGTCAAAACCCAAGTTCTGACGACTATCTCAGTAACTACATAATTAAACTTCTTTTGTAGATCAACCATAAAACACATCTTTCCTTTATTTGACATCTAGTCTTTCAAAGAGAAATCCTGGGTAATAGTGCTGTCTCTTCTGATGGAAAACACATTAGTATACATATTAACAATATATTTATTTAAAAAAAAAAAACCTAAGTGAACTAGGAACTAAAGCTTCTGACCTCACTGGAAGACAAGAAGGGCTTATTTTAAAATACTTTAATTCCGACTAACCATTTACCAATATTTGAATTTATTACTGAACAAAATGCCTGCCTGAACTAAATATATTTCATTGCTGTCCCCTAAGATCTTAATTACCCCAGAATTTAAACAAAGACACTAGATGTCATGTATTTTCTTTTTCAGATCCCAGGAAGGGGGGGGGGGGGGGAGCGTATTTCAGTTACAGGCAGAGACAGGGAGCAGGGCAATTCAGTAAGATTTCCTGGCTACTTACCAGTGTAGAATCACTACACTGACTGTCATTCTATTAAAGGCTTTCCTCTTGTGTATATTGGGCCGTAGACCATCGAGTCAATTACTCAGAATTCGCAATATTTAACAGCAAACTACCATATAATCATTAATACTGCTAAATTAGATTGAAGAATTAAACAGATGAATATTTAAACAAAATGAAAAGAATAATGTGGAAATATTAAAAATCCTGAGAGATTACACCAACTGCTAACTATTATATTTAAATTCTCAATAACCCTTTTACTGAGAAACTCACCATCTTTTCAACTTCATGGAAGTGACTACATTGGTCTCAGCTTGACAAAATCTATGAATTTTAATTTTTTCAACTTACATTAACGTAAATTGACAACGAGAAACAGTTATGGCTCTGGCTAGTGACATAATATTTATGTAAGACCCGATTCAGTGTTACTATTTTATGCGTAGTTTTAATAAACTCTCTACAATAAAGGAATTCTTTCCTATAAGAAAAAAATCATAACGAAAGCAAAAGGACTACTAATTTTTGAAGTTAAAAGAGTTAAACCCAATAAAAATATAGCATTATAAATAAATGGTTTAAACAGTTCTGATATTAACATAAAAAAAATAACTGGAAAATTGAACAATTGAAATACTTACAAATATTGCCATTTTCAGATTCATCATTAAATTCCTGTAACAGAGAAATGAATATCACCAAAGATTAATTGAAACATATAAGTAATAGTTTTTATATATAACTATAATGCAAAAAGAAGTAGCTTTGAATGATCTAAATTTCACAATTACCATGGTATATATAAACGTACATTAAAAATTGTTCTTAATCAACCTTACAAGATAATTTATCTTAAATCTTTAATAACACAAACTATATGCCAAACATTTCTTCAAGGAGATATGTTTTCAAATTTTATAAAATCTAAAGATTGATTTTTGAATTGAAGAAATAAATATATTCTTAAGCATATAAATCATAAAAACTAATACGTTAAATTACTTTAGAGATTTTCATTTGTTTTGATTTTTAAATTTCTAAAAAAACCGTAATCATGGATTTATTCTTTTAAAGTGACTGATTCACTGAAATAAAGGTTTTGATGAATGAAAGAAGACTCAGAAAAAGACACTTAGACGAATAATTTCCATACATTTTCATAAATCTAAATCTTATTTTTAGACATCACATATAACATAAGTTTAATCATTTTCGTGATAGTAATTCAGTCCGTATCCTTAACTATATAAATCATTTTCTTCATTATTAAACATCAACATGGCAATATGGTTAGTTACATATTATACATTATAGCTTTATTGAAATCAATAAACAAAGACAGCCGCCTTTACAATTAATTACACTTATTTTTAACAGTTAGAAAATTATTAGTAAATATCTTTTCTAAATATAAAACAAATAAAAGCCAACAGAAAAAAATGGTTACTTATTATAATCGGTAAGCTTCATGAATACCTGGAGATAGATATGGAAAATGGACTTCTGATTCAAGTTTTTGATTGGCCCAAATTCAAAATAAGAATAAAAAAAGTGTAAACGTTAACTCCCCACATTTAAAAGAATTTAAAATTATTAATCCTAAATAAGTTTCCATGGAAAACCGTCTCCATTAAAGCCAAGACGTTAAATAAGAATAAACATTACCTTATCTGGAAATAACTCCACATAATTTTTATCCTTAGTCAAGGATTGTCGGAGGATGCGACTCAGGTTACATGCATCTTCTATAACAGTAAAATGGGTAAATGGTTGAATAAGGAATGAGTCCAAACACAGTTCAGAAAAATCCTTGGCTTTTATCTCAAAGCAATCATAGTTACCTATTAACAGAACAGATCCAGCCACCAATCCACCATCTATTAAAAACAAACAAATTAATAACACACCTGGTAAAATTATTCAGCATATTTAATATTTCCAACCTTGATATATATTATGGTAATACCTAATAATTTATCAAGAGATTCTATCCCAGTTAGTACACGACTTTTGAAAAAAACAATCCTCCCTCCAGGAGGGAGAGGTGACTTTTTTGAAAACATATCATACCCTGTAACCTCAGGAAAGGTTATACTTTTAAAACTGTTAAAGAGCCCTAACATGTTTTTAAAATTTGTATTTTATTTTGAATTTGTATTGTTATGTTAGATGAAATGAATGCCTCATAGTTAATAGATGTATTTATGTATTACTTTGCTGTAGTTTAAACTATAAATAATTTACCGCTTCGATAGCAGTCGACTGAACAGTATTGACACAAAAAAAAAGACCCTAAAAGTCCCATCATTGCCATTTATACTGACTTAATTTTTTTGAGAAATTTGATCTGGGACATGTGCTCAAATAGTATTTTTTTGTGTGTACATTTAATGAGATAGGTAGGTCTTACAAATAGTTAAACTGTAATGAATATTTAATTCAATTAAATAATACAATGTTCTTCTTTAAAATTTACGTATACTAAATCTAAAATTTAGTAATGCAATAATTTTCATTTCGTATTACAGGTAAATATTGACATGAATATTGGTATGCCATCACCTCTTTGGTACGTGTTAAATACATAGAAGCATATCTTTGTTTAATTAGCTATCAACGTAAAACATCTCTATTTACTCTCAATCAAGTTTGAAACAGTGACAATATTCTTTTTTTCAATACTACTTGTGCCAGCTAGATAATGTTGTTCCACTAATATGCATGAAGCAGTGACTTTTCCACTGTGCAGTACCTATTTAAATATTCTGACTAAAAGTTTTGGTTTAGTTTGTTTCGAGCTCTTTTTTCATTAGTTGTTCATTATAGTGATGCTAATACTTCCGTAAACTTCTAAAAACTTTGCTCCCTATAAAAATGAATTCAATAAATCAAGGCCCTTATCTATGCATTTATTAATAAATAAATTAATGCTTAATTTAAATAAATTATATATTATGCCCACATGACATTAAAATCGTAAACTTTTCTTTGATAAATCATTTTAATGTTATAAATTCTACTATATCTCTGTTATGCAGACGAAGCAAATGGATATAATAATACTCATCATTTTACGGTATAACAAAATACTCTAATCAATCTATATGTTACGCCCTTGAACAAAATTTAATATCAGACATAGATATTCTGGTGTTTATGAATTATATTATCTTCGGGTAATATTGAAGTCTGAGGAATGGACTCCTCGTTCTTTCTGTTCTGTTACAAATTCTTCGGTGATTCGATGACAAGTACTAAGTTGTTACTCCTTTTCACAGAAAGGAGTTACTTGTACTCTCTGCATAAATGATACAACTTAGTACTATCTGGTCTTTCAAGTGACTCTTTCTTCTTCCTAATGACGACGGATACCGGAATATCCCCCCCTATGTGCCTTCACCTTGTCGTGGTGGGGGGGCTTAACATGCCTGGGTTATTGATCCCTCATGGCGTGAACTAAGAAAGACACAACCTGGGCTGGAGGCTAGCCTAGGTCGGCGTCATGAAAAGTCCGCTCGTTCGCGCGCTATCTTGCATGGCAGTCCGCTCTAACTGGTCAGATGTGGCTAACACCTGTCTGTTTGAAGAAATATTTTTCACTGTAGTGGTGGCACAACAGCGGCTTTAGCTGCTACCTAGGCGTTCTCGATCTTGGGCTGGCATCTGGGGGTGAAAAGTCCGCTGAGTCGCGCACTGGTTCCCAAACTTCTTTTTTTCTTCTTTTGGCATGCATTTGTCTTTTTTAAAGCTTTTTTCTCATTTCCAATAAAATTTGATAACTTTGCTTATCATCCTTACGATTTATCCGGATTGTGGTGGACTTAGGATTGCCTGCCCTATCGCGATGCGGTTATCGTCTGGATGCTTCTCCTTCCTTCCTCCTATGCCTTTCTTTTTATTATCTGACTCTTTCCCTTACTTACCTATGCTTTCCTATATCCCAAGTACCTATTAAATGTTACTCTTGCTTTTTCCCTTCCCATATTATCTCGTGTAATTCTTGATTATCTCTTTCATCAAGTAACCATTAGATTCCTTGAGAATACCGGGTATAATCTTTATAGCTTTTGTTGATGTAAGTCGTGGAAGCCTGCCTTTGCGAGGTCCACCTTGGGTACTTCACGAAAACTGTCTCATTTTCTCATTCGTGAGGGAACGGTTGGTTTCTCGTGACGTGGTTAAGGAGCTCTACTTTAAAAAACCTCAACCTTGGTCTTTATCCTGATTTGGCCGAAAGGCTAAGTAGCATGAATAAATCAAAACAGGTTATCGGAATATATAGCAATGTTTTGTTACTCCTTCAATGTCTTATCTCTTCGTTGAAATTTATTTATTTAGTTCGGTAGTGTATACATTTTTCAGCTATTGTTCTTCTAAAATAACAACTGATAGTTATGTTAATAAATGAAAGTTAAACAAACCTTAATGGGTTCTTTAAGTGATGTGATAATGCATTGATCTATTAAAGTTGTGTTAAACGCGTATCATTAGACTATCTACTAGCGACATTAGGAATAATCATTGTGGAATAGTTGGCTGATATCTTACATCAACAAAATAAACTTATTCAACATGTTATTCAAAAATAAGAATCAACACCAAACAAAGGTTATTTATAAAATAATCTAATCAATTTGATTATTTTAATAATAAATATGAATTTTTTGATTGTGACTAAGAAAATTGTTAAGATTAGAAATTTTGTTGATGATCAGAGTTTTTGAGAATTCAGCTTATTCCTGAAATAGTCGTAATTAACAATCAAAACATCAATTAATCTGTCAACCTCCAAATATTGGGGGGCCAAAAAAATTGGTGTTTATTGATGTGTTTTCTAATTAAATTGGTGACGTGTTGATCTACACAATGTTATATATTTTGATCAAGGACGATAAACCTGTTTATGGTTAGGCTCGGAAGACATTAATTAATACGAGGTGCAGATCGTTGTATTATATGCTTAACCAAACTAGATATGTTCAAGGAAATCTGTGTCTGAGTGGGCACAGCTTTGGTTGAGACACCGCCATTCAGGTAGGACTTGTGGGAATTGTATGCTGACGTCGAAGAATCAGTTTCAAGACGTTTAACATTAGGTACCAACTTTTAAAGATATTGTTAATAAAAAGTAAATGAAACCAATGAAAAGTGGTAAAAACTACTTAGATTGGCATTTCAATGGCTCAGCAAAACATCTACAATTCCATGAAAGTAAACATAAATTGTTTTTACTTTGTCAATTTTCAGTAAAGATAGTTTACATAAATCAGGTAGGAAAAACGGTTAGGTTAAAAATGTGCCCATCCCTAAATAATAGGGCGCATTTCTTTTGCGTTTGGTGCCAGCAAGTACCTGAAACTTGTTAAAATTATATTGATTTATTCCTAATTCACTGACAATTATGTAATCACTTTATAAACTGCTACATAAAGGAACTAAATTAAATTGGTATTGAGTTTACGATCGAAACTTCAATTCAGCAAAAAAAACATCCCTTTAGTTCTTGGATAATACGATGAGACTTTGCCATTTACTTAAGAACCGATGGCAATCTTTATGGTACATCAGTCATCCATTCTAATGAAGTTCCATTCCAGAGAACTTCAATAGCCTTTGCATCCAGATCACCAGATCAATATCAAAAGCTGAATGAAATTTCTCGCAGTGGGATCGAGAAGTCTTTACCGTCAACTCGAGTGTCAAGTGATTCTATTACTATGTCCCTGGAGGGCTTTGAATTTTCGTCCTTGTTAACAAATCAATTCAACCAATTTTCTACCCGTCTACGTAGAAGAGCTACCTTTGTTTAGAGCAGGAACTTTTGACCTTTGTTTGCTTGTGGACACCACTCACCCCCTTCCACCGGAAATTAAAAAAAAAACAACATAATTATGCACATGTAAATTTTCAAAACGTACCAATGTTGACTATTTATCACATTTTCCAACTGAAACCTATCAGGTAAATTTAATCGGTGAATGTCATAAAAAAAAAGGTGGAAATCTGAATATTATTATCAATCCAAAGACGTTTAAAAAGATTAGTACTTGATAACTAATAGATACAGACTGTTCAAAACTGTAGACCCGCAAAATCGTTTTAATCACGATGATGAATATTCAGTTAACAACAGCATTATTTTTCATAGTTAACAAGTTATAATCCAACAATATTTAAATTTTAAAATTTTGTAACAACTCCACAACAGATATACAGAAGTTGTAACAGTAAATACCGTTACTCCAAAACTCCATCAAGGTCTATTATATCAGAGTCAACCCCATCATGGTCTATTATATCACAATCAATTGCATCAAGGTCTATTACGTCAGACTGAATCCCATCAAGATCTATTATGTCAGACTGAACCCAATCAAGGTCTATTATATCAAAGTCAACCAAATCACGATCTATTATATCAGAATCAATTGCATCAAGGTCTATTATAACAGAGTCAATCCTATCAAGATCTATTATATCAGAGTCAACCCCATCAAGGTCTATTATATCAAAGTCAGCCCCATCACGATCTATTATATCAGAATCAATTGCATCAAGGTCTATTATAACAGAGTCAATCCTTTCAAGATCTATTATATCAGAGTCAACCCCATCAAGGTTTATTATATCAGAGTCAACCCCATCAAGGTCTACTTAATAGAGTCAACCCAATCAAGATTTATTATATCAGAGTCAACCCCATCAAGGTTTATTATATCAGAGTCAACCCCATCAAGGTCTACTTAATAGAGTCAACCCAATCAAGATTTATTATATCAGAGTCAACCCAATCAAGGTTTATTATATCAAAGCCAGCCCCATCACGATCTATTATATCAGAATCAATTGCATCAAGGTCTATTATAACAGAGTCAATCCTTTCAAGATCTATTATATCAGAATAAACCCCATCAAGGTTTATTATATCAGAGTCAACCCCATCACGATCTATTATATCAGAATCAATTGCATCAAGGTCTATTATAACAGAGTCAACCCATCAAGTCTATTATATCAGAGTCAACCCCATCAAGGTTTATTATATCAGAGTCAACCCCATCAAGGTCTATTATATAGAGTCAACCCATCAAGATTATTTATCAGAGTCAACCCCATCAAGGTCTATTATATCAGAGTCAACCCCATCAAGAGTTTATTATATCAGAGTCAACCCCATCAAGGTCTATTATATCAGAGTCAACCATTCAAGATCTATTATATCAGAGTCAACCCCATCAAGGTTTATTATATCAGAGTCAACCCCATCAAGGTCTATTATATAGAGTCAACCCAATCAAGATTTATTATATCAGAGTCAACCCCATCAAGGTCTATTATATCAAAGTCAACACCATCAAGGTCTATTATATCAGAGTCAACCCCATCAAGGTTTATTATATCAGAGTCAACCCCATCAAGGTCTACTTACGAGTATCAGAGTCAACCCAATCAAGATTTATTATATCAGAGTCAACCCCATCAAGATCTACTTATCAGAGTCAACCCCATCAAGGTTTATTATATCAGAGTCAACCCAATCAAGGTCTATTATATCAGAGTCAACCCCATCAAGGTTTATTATATCAGAGTCAACCCCATCAAGGTCTATTATATCAGAGTCCACCCCATCAAGGTCTATTATCTCAGACTCAACCCCATCAAGGTCTACTTATCAGACTCAACCCCATCAAGGTCTACTTATCAGAGTCCACCCCATCAAGGTCTATTATCTCAGACTCAACCCCATCAAGGTCTACTTATCAGACTCAACCCCATCAAGGTCTACTTATCAGAGTCCAGCCCATCAAGGTCTTATTATTCAGACTCAACCCCATCAAGGTCTATTATCTCAGACTCAACCCCATCAAGGTCTATTATCAGAGTCACCCCATCAAGGTCTATTATCTCAGACTCAACCCCATCAAGGTCTATTATCTCAGACTCAACCCCATCAAGGTTTATTATATTAGAGTCAACCCCATCAAGGTCTACTTATCAGAGTCAACCCAATCAAGGTTTATTATATCAGAGTAAACCCCATCAAGGTTTATTATATCAGAGTCAACCCCATCAAGGTCTATTATATCAAATTCAACCCCATTAAGGTTTATTATATCAGAGTCAACCCCATCAAGGTTTATTATATCAGAGTCAACCCCATCAAGGTCTATTATCTACACTCAACCCCATCAAGGTCTATTATCTCAGACTCAACCCCATCAAGGTCTATTATATCAAAGTCAACCCCATCAAGGTCTATTATATCAGAGTCAACCCCATCAAGGTTTATTATATCAGAGTCAACCCCATCAAGGTCTATTATCTCAGACTCAACCCCATCAAGGTCTATTATCTCAGACTCAACCCCATCAAGGTCTACTTATCAGAGTCCAGCCCATCAAGGTCTATTATATCAGAGTCAACCCCATCAAGGTCTATTATATCAAAGTCAACCCCATCAAGGTCTATTATATCAGAGTCAACCCCATCAAGGTTTATTATATCAGAGTCAACCCCATCAAGGTCTATTATCTCAGACTCAACCCCATCAAGGTCTATTATCTCAGACTCAACCCCATCAAGGTCTACTTATCAGAGTCCAGCCCATCAAGGTCTATTATATCAGAGTCAACCCCATCAAGGTCTATTATATCAAAGTCAACCCCATCAAGGTCTATTATATCAGAGTCAACCCCATCAAGGTTTATTATATCAGAGTCAACCCCATCAAGGTCTATTATCTCAGACTCATCCCCATCAAGGTCTATTATCTCAGACTCAACCCCATCAAGGTCTATTATCTCAGACTCAACCCCATCAAGGTCTACTTATCAGAGTCCAGCCCATCAAGGTCTATTATCTCAGACTCAACCCCATCAAGGTCTATTATCTCAGACTCAACCCCATCAAGGTTTATTATATTAGAGTCAACCCCATCAAGGTCTACTTATCAGAGTCAACCCAATCAAGGTTTATTATATCAGAGTCAAACCCATCAAGGTCTATTATATCAAAGTCAACACCATCAAGGTCTATTATATCAGAGTCAACCCCATCAAGGTTTATTATATTAGAGTCAACCCCATCAAGGTCTACTTACGAGTATTAGAGTCAACCCAATCAAGGTTTATTATATCTGAGTCAACCCCATCAAGGTCTATTATATCAGAGTCAACCCCATCAAGGTTTATTATATCAGAGTCAACCCCATCAAGGTCTATTATCTCAGACTCAACCCCATCAAGGTCTATTATCTCAGACTCAACCCCATCAAGGTCTACTTATCAGAGTCCAGCCCATCAAGGTCTATTATATCAGAGTCAACCCCATCAAGGTCTATTATATCAAAGTCAACCCCATCAAGGTCTATTATATCAGAGTCAACCCCATCAAGGTTTATTATATCAGAGTCAACCCCATCAAGGTCTATTATCTCAGACTCAACCCCATCAAGGTCTATTATCTCAGACTCAACCCCATCAAGGTCTACTTATCAGAGTCCAGCCCATCAAGGTCTATTATATCAGAGTCAACCCCATCAAGGTCTATTATATCAAAGTCAACCCCATCAAGGTCTATTATATCAGAGTCAACCCCATCAAGGTTTATTATATCAGAGTCTACCCCATCAAGGTCTATTATCTCAGACTCATCCCCATCAAGGTCTATTATCTCAGACTCAACCCCATCAAGGTCTATTATCTCAGACTCAACCCCATCAAGGTCTACTTATCAGAGTCCAGCCCATCAAGGTCTATTATCTCAGACTCAACCCCATCAAGGTCTATTATCTCAGACTCAACCCCATCAAGGTTTATTATATTAGAGTCAACCCCATCAAGGTCTACTTATCAGAGTCAACCCAATCAAGGTTTATTATATCAGAGTCAAACCCATCAAGGTCTATTATATCAAAGTCAACACCATCAAGGTCTATTATATCAGAGTCAACCCCATCAAGGTTTATTATATTAGAGTCAACCCCATCAAGGTCTACTTACGAGTATTAGAGTCAACCCAATCAAGGTTTATTATATCTGAGTCAACCCCATCAAGGTCTATTATATCAGAGTCAACCCCATCAAGGTTTATTATATCAGAGTCAACCCCATCAAGGTCTATTATCTCAGACTCAACCCCATCAAGGTCTATTATCTCAGACTCAACCCCATCAAGGTCTACTTATCAGAGTCCAGCCCATCAAGGTCTATTATATCAGAGTCAACCCCATCAAGGTCTATTATATCAAAGTCAACCCCATCAAGGTCTATTATATCAGAGTCAACCCCATCAAGGTTTATTATATCAGAGTCAACCCCATCAAGGTCTATTATCTCAGACTCAACCCCATCAAGGTCTATTATCTCAGACTCAACCCCATCAAGGTCTACTTATCAGAGTCCAGCCCATCAAGGTCTATTATATCAGAGTCAACCCCATCAAGGTCTTATATCAAAGTCAACCCCATCAAGGTCTATTATATCAGAGTCAACCCCATCAAGGTTTATTATATCAGAGTCAACCCCATCAAGGTCTATTATCTCAGACTCATCCCCATCAAGGTCTATTATCTCAGACTCAACCCCATCAAGGTCTATTATCTCAGACTCAACCCCATCAAGGTCTACTTATCAGAGTCCAGCCCATCAAGGTCTATTATCTCAGACTCAACCCCATCAAGGTCTATTATCTCAGACTCAACCCCATCAAGGTTTATTATATTAGAGTCAACCCCATCAAGGTCTACTTATCAGAGTCAACCCAATCAAGGTTTATTATATCAGAGTCAAACCCATCAAGGTCTATTATATCAAAGTCAACACCATCAAGGTCTATTATATCAGAGTCAACCCCATCAAGGTTTATTATATTAGAGTCAACCCCATCAAGGTCTACTTACGAGTATTAGAGTCAACCCAATCAAGGTTTATTATATCTGAGTCAACCCCATCAAGGTCTATTATATCAGAGTCAACCCCATCAAGGTTTATTATCTCAGACTCAACCCCATCAAGGTCTATTATCTCAGACTCAACCCCATCAAGGTCTATTATCTCATACTCAACCCCATCAAGGTCTACTTATCAGAGTCAACCCTATCAAGGTCTTTTTTATCAGAGTTTAAACTATAAACACAATATAATGAATCTCCATCTTTAGAATTTTTTAAACAGCTACATCAACATTCTACAAGAAATATACTTTTTATTATTTTGACATTTTAAAGTTTTTTATTTTTAACTAACCAACAATACTTATTTGCTATAGTATGAGGTACCTAAAAATACCTGTATATTTTTATTTTAGCTATAAACCTGTGTTTCTGTGCAGCTAGCGAAATACAGCTTAAAAGTCCATAACATCGCTTCTACGTTGAATTGCCAATCCATTAAAATCTTAGCCTTTAAGTTAGACATGAACAAATCTCCTGTTATAGTTTCAGATCGCTATAACATGATGGCTGAGTTTGCTTGTCACAAAATTTTCTGGCAAAAAACGGACAGAAATTTTTTTAGTGATGGATTCGCTTTCTTTGATATATTAAACGTAAAGATAACTTGAAATTAGTCAGTTCCAAGCAATGTACAGACGAAACCATTCTTTTATTTATATAGATAAAGGAAATAATGAGTGATTCATTTATATTGTTTAAGAAATATAAATTAAAAGCAGTTTTTGCTTCCTGTGTGTTTCAGAAATTTGAATTTAAAAGTAAGACAACTTAGGGGAAATAGTCAATTTACATAATTTTAACACATAAATGGTATCCTTAAGGATATGCAGAAAGAAAGGCTCTCTTTAGTAGAAATGCTTGTTGGGACCACTTTTTACTTGGTAAGTGACTTGTGCAGCGAAATGGCTAGAGGGGTAGAGTAGTTGAATAGAAGCAAGGTTGAGCCTTGTGGGCTCCAGAGGCGGGTGCCGGCCAGTGTCCTTGCGGCCTGGAGGGGATCCTTTCTCCGGGTTCACCTAGCCGTCAGTTTCCCGCCGCCAGCTAAGCTGCCGACTTACTTGTCCACTAGCGTCTGCCTGTCTTCTTGCGCTCCACGCAACTCTTTCTTTATGAGGTAATATTCATTCAGTCTTAAGCTTTACTGTAAACCTATTTCTTTTTTTACTCTTTTTGCAAAGAAATTTCTTTTTCATTATTTGAAAATTCAGAGATCTTCAGAAAAATACTTCACCGACATTTGTATTACTTATTTTTAATTTTTTTGTAATCAACGTACAAAAAATAATAAGAAACCTTTTTTTGGATGACCACAACTACAAATGTTAAGGAAAGACATGAAGATCAGAACCTTAAATTCGTAATGACCTTCATCTCACCATTATTGGTAAACATCACCAACATAACATGCAGATGTATATTAACACAATGTATAACAAAAGATCTTTCAGGGTATTGTGACAGCCCGAACAGGGTCAAAATATTCAAAACAGTCAAAATATTGTCAATTGTAGAATATGGTAAAATTTTTTTTATGAAATAACAAAAAAAAATTCTAAAATTGTGAAAACGATGAGAACAACCTTAAGTGTGCTTTTGTTTCTTTCATCCAATTAATAAATGGACTCACACAACTCACTTTATTCATAATTACCTGCGAAATATCTAGCTTATTGAAAGCTACTTGTAATTTAAATCTGAAAGGTGGATGTTTGTTTTAGTCTTATAATGTCAAAACATTGAGTTTAGTCTGTCTGTGTTGTTGTTGTGTTAATGTTTTCTGTGCTTTCTTTACGATATCTCTCTCTCTCTCACTCTATATATATATAAATGTTTATCATTTATATATCTGTCCGGTTTGGACCGTTTTAATATTTTGATTTATATATATATATATATATATATATATATATATATAAAGCGAAAGTGTAGATTCCGTATCACGAAATAAACTCTTACAGCAGAACATGGCTTTTGTTTCGTGTAGCCATTGGATTACCTACATCGTTTATTTGACCTCCTTCTACATTGGATATTTAAGACAAAGTTCCCATTTAAAAATTGAAAATATTCCTATTTTGCCTGAAATATCTCAGAAAGATGAAAAGAAAAAAATGTCGTTTTAGGATAATATTTAATTTGAAATGTAGGGTAATTTTATTTATTATTTTTCAAAGAATGTTTTAAATTTTGAATTATGTTTTACATTTTTGGTCTCTTCTAAAATTATTATGCTGAGAATTTTATGTCATACTAGTGTTTTTTAAAAAGTAACTTTTCTTTCCCTTTTTTAAAAATCCAAATTACTCTAAACGAGTGTTATCTTTTTCCTGCATGCGGTACTTTGTTATAAGGTTACTGTAAATGTATATTGAGAAAAAATGTCTGTCAATGTAAAAAATGTAAATAAATTTAAACAAATACAATATAACAAGTAAACTATTAGTCCAGAATCAATTTTCATTTTTTATATCTTTATTGCTCTTTGGAGAAATTGAAATATCATCAATTTTGTTTTATAAATTGTTAATTTTATGTTCATTTTTTGGTATAATTTCATTGTTTTTTAATGAGACATTTAGCTTAAAGAAAACATTTTCTGAAAACAGAAAGTGTGCTAACTGCCCTTTGGTTAGTCCAATTTTCAGAAAAATTATCTCAACTTATCCTCCACAAAAAATTCTGTTCATAGGTATAGTTTCATTTTCATCCGTCAAACAGTATGGCTTATATCGTTCTCACAAGCTTTCAAATTGAATTATAAGTCAAGATTTTTACACTTAATTGAGAAAAAATATTTCCTATTTTTTTAAAAATCTGTTTAAATAAAAAAGGCAATTTACTAGTTATATAAGATATCATTATAATGTTCTTATGTCATTAGGTAAGCTAACATTAAAATTGAAATCAGATACTAATTACAGAACATATTCTATTAATAATAAAATTAATATGCATAGATTAGCTGATTATTCGTTATGAGGGTTATTCATACTGGATTCACTTATTGGATTTAGAAGGACTAATAGATTTTAGGTTATAATATATTAAAATTCTTACAAACTAAAGTTAGTTATAAAAATGAAATTTTTATGTGTTTTAACAGAAGATTTACTTTTGAAAAAGAAGTTTTAACTATTGATAGATTTTTTATTCGTTCTTTTTACTGAAATAATAAGAAAGATTTACTCTGTATGTTTCCTGGTTGTCCCTGGGTAGAAAAGTCGGAATAATTTGTTGTTAACTGCGACCTCCTCTCCACTAGCCATTCAAATAGCCATTACAGTCAAAGCTGTCATTCTCCCTTCGTAGGATTTGATTATTCTAAGCGTTAATAATGATGCCTAGTGACGCCTTGTATGGCCCAAGGTCAAGGCTAAAGACTGACTTCACTAGGCACCTTGTGTATTCTAAGTCAAAAACTGCAAATTACATTCCAGCAACTTAATGGGATTACGAAAAAAAACTGTGCATTAAAAAAACAAATAGTTTTACTAATTTAGAAAAAAATTACTCTTCGTACAAATAAACAACAATATTGATAGTTAGGGATCCATGGTATGCCCGAATGTCGATATTCAGCATGATTTGAGTTGGGAATCAATTGATTGCTACATTAGTCGACTTGCTAACAATGAAGACAAAAAACTGCCCACCCATCCAAATGGGATGGGTGGGTTCTCCTTTTTCGGGAACTGAATCCAACACACAACCTTTCCCAATCCCATGAGTCCTAATAGCTCCCTTTCTGAGCTAAATATGTCGACCTGATGACTTATAAATTATATGGTACCTCAGACAATGCAAAGCTGCTAGACCAGACGACCACGAATATAACTCCTTTCCCTGATAGACTGACGTCCCCATTATTGACAATGCTTACTGACCTAAACAAAAACAGCAGAATGAGAATTTAGCAGTAGTGGGCCTCTGGTCCGGAACTGCTAATTATGACGTGTACTGTTGTGGGTGGAAGTATTCGTTGGTCGTTGGAAACAACGATAGACAGTCAAGAAGAATGGTTTTTATTAATCTACTAGACAACCTGTGACCCGTGACTCTTTGTGTCACTCAGAAATTATGGCAATAGTTTTTGAAATAAATTCACTTAACATGATTGACAGGGATAATTTTAATTGTTGTTTCTTGTTATTAAGGCACGGAAACAGATTCTTCTATGGCTCAAGCTTTTGATATAGTATTCTTAACATGAGAATATATACACAATCAATATATCAAGATATATACACAGTAAGTATATTTAAGAAAATAAAAATCATTTAAAAGTAAAAAAAAATCATTTTTTTTATGACATTCAAGTTATATACTCAATCAAATTATTTAAAACAAACAAAACTTGTTAATAGAAATATTCAATTTATTTACCCAACATAAAATAACATTAATGAAAGGCATGTGTCTTTATAATATTAACTTAGAACATTCGTATTTTATCTGACAGTTGTGTTCAAGTTTGTTTCTAAAATTATTCATTTTTAACCTCTAATGTAATAGTTTATTATAATAGGAAGGGCTACTCTGACCCCCTAATGAGAAATATTATTAAATAATATTGTAGAAATTTGAGGCGAGTACGCAAGCCACTGGGCTACCCTGACCTGCTAATACGATTTGTTATTATGTAATACAATTACAACAAAGCCAATCACAACAAAAAAATTATAATAATTTCAGGTCTCTATCTTCACGGAAAATGGTTGAACAAACAAACAAACAAACTCACGAACTTTATATATATACAGATTCTTCAACACCCACATTTGTAGTATTATGCCTTCTATTAATCCTCAATTACATATGCCTCAATTTGATCGGAGTAGTAATTTAGATCGAGTACCTGACATCGCTTAGGCTTCGGACCAATAGCTCCCACCCTCTCCATCATAAAGTGTATGAAAAAACCTAGGGTCATCAACAAAACTCCAATTACGAACCGTCAGTATTACATCTATCCGTATAACTGCTAATATGGCTTGAAACCTTAAAATCGACATTCTCGGATTGATTAAACATGTTAAAGAACAGTTTTTTATTCTGATGAACATATTTTCCTCTTATCGGGATTTTCCACTTCTTCAATGTATAAAATCACACCGTCATTATGGGAGATGACTGAAAGTCAATTTCGTTGACTGCGCATTTATAACTTCTACTATGCATCATTCTTGGCAATGAATACTGTGATTGATTTCTATTGAATGTAGAATGATTATTTATTGGTTATATATAATGAGGGTTATTTATAATGGATTTACTTATTCGATTTAGAAAGACTAATAGATTAGTTTTTAATCTTTGGTTAAAATATATTAATAATTTTTACAAACTAAAGTTTAGAAGTAAAAACAAGTAAAGTTATCTTAAATACTTTAATCATGCAATAATTTCATGATATTTATTTGATTCTGGATAGTCCTTTGAGTGATGGTGGCGAAGATTTGCGTGAATGACTGAGTGAACTTGGCCTGTGCATAACTGAAATGTCAAGGACTCCCATGGAGCAAGCACTCTTGGTCTCTCATATTCAATATAAAATATTAATCCTTAAAACAGCTATCACGTTTATGTTCTTTAAATATATTAAAATGAGGAAAATATTTTCAAAAAAATATTGGAAAAACAATCCCTCTATAAGAAATATGATTTAGATATATGTTAATGAATAATTTATCAACTAAATGCTGAAAAAAATAACTTAGAGTACAGTAATTAATAAATCAAAATACTATATATATCATTAAAAATGGCTAAAATGTAAATAAATGTGATGGAGGAAATTAAATTATAAGTTGAAGTTCAACATACAGAGAATTCTAAAAGATCATGGATTTTGTTATGGTCAGAGACTTTAGCTGATCTTGAACAATTGAAAGTAGGTGTCAATAAATAACTTGGTGGAAAGGAAATGTGACAAATAAAATCCCTTGATTGATTTATTTCAAAAATGCACCAAAAATAAATGAATAATAATCAGTTTTCTTTTAACTGTTTTGTAATAAGTTTTTATTAAATAGGCAAACCATATGACTTTACTTCACAAGAAGGATGGATCATGTTAACATAAATCAGTGGAACCATGAACAAGAAAGCGTTACAGAAAGACATTTTTTATTGGTATTTAATTTCAAAGAAAATCCGAAGACATGATCAATTTAAATATATTTGATATTAAACGGCACTAACTAATACAAAATTTAATGGGAAAAGTGTTACTGATGATAACTAATAAGTGCTTACTAGTAACTAATCAGTTTTTATAACTTTAGTTTTCAGTACACTTAAATTTTGGGTAGCTCAATGTCATCGAACAGGAAAGTGAATTGCCTTAGCTTCTTAGTCCACAATGCAGTGGTTCTTAACAGGTGATTACTAAGAGATTTTGTGAGTTAGGAGTCTACGGCAAGATTTCAGTGCTTTATGAGTGAATGTTTTTGTTTGAGAATTAAAATGTTTTGTTATTCCATTGTTATTCCAGCTTACAACACGGGAATCAAATTGATAATTTCAGTCATGTGCGTCTCCTGGTGGGGAACGAAAGTTTTCTTCCTCCCCACTCTTCCCTCTTTGACTCTTTTTTTATTAGAGAAGTTATATAGGCTTTAAAGATAAATTGAATTATTGTAAAACTGCATAAGTCTTCACCGTCTTTTTATCAACTATAGACTAATTGATACGCAGAGTAAAGTTATAATTAGTTGCTTGTACGAATTACAAATAGTTTTGGTGATATCTAAAACCCAGCCAGGGAAGTTGAAAAGTCATCAAACCAGCTGATTTGAGATGAGTTTAATGGTGATCGACCTGTGCAAATAAATTATCAGTTGCCCCAGTATACTGAGCATACTGATGTATAGGGAGTCAGGGTAGCCCACTCGAAACATATTCGCCTCAGGACTTATGCTTCAATACCCACTATGGCCCTGATTCATTCACCTGGCAGGAAAAAGTCTCAGCACGTTGTCTCTCCGACGTGAAGCCCTGAGTTCCGAGCCTATACTAAGTCAGGTACTCTAAGATCCCTACTCTAAATACACTTGAATAAAGAAAAATTTAAAACTTCCTAAATTCAATGTAGAATGTTCATCGTCTGGTATCACAAAGGGTCAATATTCATCCGTGTGTGTTGTCTCTTGGTACTGCCACTCCGAACTGTTTTTCTTACTTTTTCCTTGCAGCACACACACACACACACACACACACACACACACACATGTATATCAATGATCAAACCACAAAATGAAATGGGAAAACAAGACTAAGATCTTTCAACCGTAACAAGTGGTCTTCGTCAGAGTCAAAAACCCAACTGATCAACTTATCAGTTGGGTTTTTGACTCTGATGAAGACCGCTTGTTACGGTTGAAAGATCTTAGTCCTGTTTTCTCATTTCATATTGTGGTTTGATCAATGATTGTTATTTCACGTGTTTATGTGAAATCTTTATATATATATGTTCAGAAAAATCACAATTAAACACGTGATACAAACAATGAAGTCCAAACCACAAGGAAAAGGAAAAGGAAAAGAAATAAATGCTCTGAGGCCTTTCACTTTATGTCATCAGATCATTTATTTCTTTTGCTTTTCTTTTTCTATTTGGTTTGGACTTCATATATATATATATATATTGCTTTTGGATATATATATATGATTCGCGCTCCGTTCTTCGACGTGGGGAGATCTCCCTCACTTCGTCTTCCCTTCTAGTCTACTCCTGATGTCGAACAACAGTTCGAAATATTGAATTCTGTAAGTTTTCTTTTTATTCTTTTTTCTGTGTTGTGCTTTGTGTAATTTAAAGTTATATATATATATATAAATCTAAATCTAAAATACATTGTATGCTTCCATATGTAAACTATCAGTTGACTCACATGCTACGTTTTCCTCACTGTTATTTGAATAACCTTGCATACTTATCACTTACAACCTCTTCTAAATTTTTAAGTGTGAGATCTAATTTTCATAAGGATCAAAAATGATATTCTATTCACCAAGTCTCTATAAGTCAATGAAATACAGAAGGAATCAATTACGAGGAATGATTAATACAGAGTGATTAATACTAGTTCGTTCTTTTTACTCTTATCCTTTTGTTTACGTAGAAGTTACAGTTCCAGCAAGATCTCAACTCTCAAACATTTCCCTTCCTTGGGTGAAAGAGAACTTGGTTGCCGCTTGATCAATCTATAGACTGATTTTGAAGAACGCGTTGCCGAGACCTTATCTCGCCTGCTTTGTTCTTGGAGCCTACCTTAAAAACAGAGTTACTAGGAATACCTTGACCATCACATTACTCAAGGAACCTATCAGGGAGAAAATTAGATCCATTAGTAGGTGGTTTTTAAGGACACATAGGCAACCTTGTTCTGCGCATCAAGGAATGCTCGGAGTTGAATTGAGGTCATGCATAACTCATACTCCGAGATAAAGAAAGAAAATTCCAACACTCTCGACAAGGATAAGAATTTTCAAAACGCAATTAACTTATCACAAATTATTATTTAAATATTCCAAAAAATTAAAAAATGAAGCCGACCAAAGATTGGTATCCATTTTTTTCCTTATTCATAATTTGCTTCCAAAGTATATTCAACTAATTGAATATTTGCATCAATTTTCAGAATCATTTTTTTACATTTCAAAGAATAATTCCAGGTTTTTTACTTTCATATCTCATGAAAATATTCTTCACTTTAACTTAAGAATTTATAAAGTTAGTAGGAAGCAATGGTTTAAAAATAGATTTATTTACATTTAAATCCGTAACAATTTGATAACTAAATCTAAAAACGAATTTCATCATTCTAAAACTTGTTTATTTGAACAGAAAAAAAGCTCAGGGTTAAATTATTGATAATGAATTCATGAACAACATTATTACAGGACAAGTTTCATGAAATAAATAGAACATTCTGTTTATTTCTGATTTCTGGGTTATAATGAAACCACTATTTATATTACAATCGATAAAAATAATTCACGATTGAAATTTATTTACTTGTTTTATATGTTAACCTTGAATTTGAAAAGCTGTTTACAGGTGAATTCAACCGTTATGTTTATTTATTCAAATAAATTACTTAAATATAATTAATTGCTATGCACTACCTATTTTAAGTAATCATTATTTAAATGAACATTGAATATGATTACATGAAAGATGCTTACATTGGAATAGGACATGAGAAAACAAAAATTAAAAATCACGTTTAGCATTGTTAACTAGGAATGTACGAGTACTACTACCTGAGAATTCATTTACACTTATTTGTGAATCACGTGGTCATGTTAATTTCTATAATAATCATGCGTGCATTAGGCAGCATGCATTATTATTCGTAAATAGTTAAATATTTTATAAAATTTAAATTGAATTCCATGTAATACTACATCTTGTGTACCTCGATGGCGTAGGCGGTTAGATCACTTACATTGACGACAGAGACGTGGGTTCAATCCCCTTCTTCCTTGTTTGTGTTCTCTAGAGTTTTATATTTCTGATATATGTGACATCAATAACCGTAGTCATTGTTACAGCTGTTAGCGAAATTCGCATTGTTTATAATATACTTCGTAAGTACTTACGATCTCTTACATATATTTTTTGTCTGTGCAAGGCCGCTGGGTAAAGATAGTCGATCTTCAAGAGAGGAGTCCCTTCGCTGAAGAGAGAGGGTTAGTAATGGTGAACTTGTTTTCATTGGATATTAGTAGAAGACGTTATGGCTAATGGTAATAGGCCTTGGTTTGTCACCCTAATGTATGCTAGTTATGCTTCGATTCGATGGGACGCGTGTTGCCCAAACATACGACTGTTGCTCGTCATAATGTGTTGGCCTTGTGGTGCCTGTGGTTCTAAACTCAAGGTCAGATAGACTTAGTGAGTTCTTGGTTTATCCAGGATTCCCTCATCCCTATATGAGAAGCAAACATAATCCCCCATGGTTAATCTGATTAGCAACAAATCAACTAAGACAATACTACCTCGTCGAGAAACTGTGGATGAGTTTTATGGAGTCTTTTCCAGACAACTAGTAATGGCATCGCAGGAAATGACATTAAATAACGACCAAAAGGCTAAAATTTAGACTCTAGTGAGCTGACGCCGCTCCATGATAAAGTTCACCAGTACTATTCCTTATCTAAAGCTTAGTTAAGTTCTCTCAAAAGAATTTCATCTGTGCCATTAATCTATGAAAGCGTTATTTGCCTTAATATATCTAAAAGTAATCATGTTTTCCAAAAGATAATAAACATTCAATGTCAATACTACGTTTATCTCAATTTGTTTAAATTAAGAAGTAACATTAATGTATTTATTGAAACTAACGAACACAAATTTTTTATACTGTTAACAATAAATTGGTAACTTAGTTGCATAACTGTAGTACCAGGGAGTGATGCAAAAAAAGTTCATGACTGATTGTTTATTTTCGCTGGGTTATATAAGAAGGTGTCTGGACGGAGCCAACGCTCCCCTTAATGACCTGGACGTCTGTCTCGCGTATGTCCGCCACATTAACACACCCAAAGCTACCTCTACTTACTATTAGATGCCACAAAAACGCAAGTCGAGCTTCTATTGACATTAAATAATTAATAACAGCAGGTCTTAAACTGTATTAGTTACGCTTGCTTTTCAGAAAAGTTTTAATGAAAGTAAACTGCTTTATTCGTTTATCAATATTCTTTATTCTGTTTTTTGATTTTTATAAACAATTTTTTTAAACTTCCCAGTTGTCAATTTACTTTTTTCAAGGACTTTAATCAATCTTAATTAGCATTAGGAGTTTTAACAATTATCAGAAGTTAGATCTACCGTTAATATGCGATAAAGTACTATTAAAAAGTTTTCAGAAATTACAAAGATTAAGTAATTTGAAGATAACAATGAGAGGTTTACAAAGGTATTAATGGTGGTTGGATACTTGTACACTGCTTACAACAATGGTTGTTGGAGACACACTGCAACCGAAGAAGTCACTTGATATACAAGTCAATTATGTACTTTTTTGTGCCATTAATTAATTGATTTTATTATTGGTCTATTAAAAGTCGGAAATGATAACTAATCGGTCACTTCAGCGTGCGGTTTCCTGCATTTGAACGATTCATCATGTACAATACCTTTCCATCAATTTTACACTGAAAGATGGCAAAAGAAATTACATAATATTATATTATTAATAACTTAAATTTAATAATAATTATGGAAAATCAAAATGAACAAAGAAATGCAAAATAAAACATCACTATGTCTGGTTTAAAAATGATTACTTTAAATGTTTTATTATTGACACGCACTTTATATTTAATTGTGGATTGCAAAAAAATGATATTTGTTAGCGTGACTAAGTTCGACTAATAAGAGGGGAAGACTAATGCCGGCTTCGCCAGCAGATCTGGGTGGCGCTTTGAGTCAAGAATCTAGACTACTCGAGAGTGTATGGCGCCGAATGACCGGACTGCCAAGGACGGGCGTTGGATAAACTAAACAAAAAATAAGAAATACATTTTCAGTTTTTTTTTGTTCAATAACTACTACAGAAAAGAAATGAAGTAATCAGGTGTGACTGGAAACGGGTAAGCAGAGGAAATATAAGTCAACCTGGATGAATGGATTCATACAGCCGTCAGTAAAACAACTACGTAACTGTCAATTTGTTAGAATGGCAAGGTCTGAGTTAAAAACTAAAAAACAAATGCTAATCACATAGAAGCTGGACAGCACTCCATACTTAGTAGACCACTGTGGTAGACTACTCGAAAGTTGCATCATTTAACCTTTAAAATCTATATAAACTCTACAAACATTTATAGATTGCTAAATTTCGATACTGTTTGTACTTCAAATTAGCTGGACGGATGATTTAGTTGATCAAAACACCTTGAAAAAAAGGCTAATAGGTGTTTTTTGGGCTCAGATAAATTAAGAGATAATAGTGGAGTGTTTTCAGTGCAGTGCAGACGGTCTCCTTCCTAGCTGTCATTACCTGGCGACTTCCGAGCCTCCTCGTGCTGACCACTCCCTCATAACTTCCCTAACATTTCGCCTGGAAACAAGGTCACAACATCAACTCATTTTAAAAGTTACTGTACATTTTTGTCAAACAATCAACTATCATCAAATGTTTGGTTTATTAATGATGCTTAAACGTAGTACATAAACTTAGCTGATCTGGTGCTCTCTTTATGAAAAAAAGCAAAATTCATAGCATTTCTCAACTATAACCTTTATAAAATAAGAATAGATAAACTCATTTTTGTAACCCGTTATATTTCGTTTTTTCATTCTTATCGGAAAAATTCATCCTAAACCGTTTAATTTTGAGACAATATCTGGTATATTTTGTAACATAAGAATGATATATGTTTCTTATACATTATTATCTTATATACGTTATATATATATGAAATAAATATACATATGTTATATATATATGATTTTATTATGCATATGTTTTAAATACATTAAATCGGACCCATTAATTCAGATAGTTTAACTACTAACTTTCATTTTGTTAACAAAAATCATGCTCTTTATTAGTTCTTAAAATGCATTTACCAAAATACTATAATTACTTTAAATATACCGCCAAGTCAGTTTTTTCTAATCTGTTAGACCCTAGGTTAATCAACAAACAAATAAAAAAAACAATCTAACCAATATTTAATCCACCAATATTTCATTATAACTTTCTATATATGTTTATTAGCAAATAAATCAATTTTTGGAATATCAATTGAAGTGTGTCTTAAAGATGTCTCAGATGTTTAGATTTCTTTTAATAGTTTTACCAGTGCAGTGAATTGTCAGATAAAAGAATAAAAGGTACATCTTTAATTCAAGCATAGAAAAAACAGAAATATAAATAACCTATCTAATCACACTATGTAATTTCTTTTCAATTGAAGTGTATATACATATTTTACATCAAGTTATAATTGATGTTTCAATAGTTATGTTTCGTTTAGTATTCGTACTAATATTTTCATAAAATATATTTACTCCACTATGTATGGTATAACAAAAACTTACTTTCTTATAAAGAAAGTATGTAATGGCTTGTAAAAAAAAATCAGATGGGTTATACCTTCATGAACCTTGGTTTATAAATTAGATTTTCATTATGATTTCACAGTAAACAAGTGAAATAAAAGATGCACTATATGAGGCCCCACTCCCTTATATAATTAATAATTAATTCTTAATCAAGCTTTCTTTATCAACTATTAAAGAATATATACAATTTTTATATTGCAAAATATAAATTAAAGGGAAAATATTCTGCATCAGTTTTACTAAGTATTCGCAGTAATAGAAATTGATTTTTTTTTAAACAATATGTCGTCGAGATAAGAAAACATTGAATTTATTTATAGATATAATTGATGTTTCTACTGATTGTCTGACCTTTAGGAGGGCCACTTCAACTCCTAATCTGACCTGTTCACCATTTCTTTTTATCGTTTGTATAGGTAAATCACTTTAATATTGTATTTCATATCAATTTAATGACACAATTTTCAGTGAAACGCTAATGTCATTTTGATACTAGTGTTGATCCCAGTAGAATTGATCTATACATACTGGTAAAGGTAGGTGTTCTCTATCTCACCACTTGTTGACCAGCGTTAACGTTTGGAGAAGCTGTACCTGCTTGTTATTTAGCGTCGGAGGGATCGTTGGCAAGACAGGAACTCAACTCACGTCCACTTAACTTTGAGTTCGTGATCACAATTACAGGGAATTTAACACCATGTGACTGGCCATGCTTTTCCCCACTGTATTGGGATAGTATACTGTATCCATTTGTGTTTCACATTGATCATCTCCTGTGGAAATAACTTGATGTGGACTGAGTTGATAAGTTGATGGTCACCAGTAACAACGTGACATTCAAAACAAAACGTGTTTTATTTTTATTAAATTTCTTAATTGTTTGTGTATTTTATCTTTTGAAGACTTCATTGAAAATAAACTGCATTCTTGATAACCTCAGCTTATTGTGTCAATATACAGCTAACACATTGCCTTTAGCTGGCATAGTCCCCATTCTGTTCCGAACATAACCATAAGGAATTCGAATACAGGCTCTCATTTAGCAAATGAGTCCCTTGCCAACTTCCTAGTGTATAAATTAGGAGATGTCACAGTGTAAAACTCCAGAAATCTCAAAGAAGAACTTCACCTTTAGGGCAATTACACCAATGATGAGTATATTTTCTAGTTGATAGAAAGCCATTTATTTCAATTTAATAAATAAGGAAATATTTTGTTTCCTCATATGTTTGAGAGCTACAATATATGTTATAGTAGCATAAGGTTAAGCCTTATCAATCATGCTCAAGAGAATGATGCAAGCAATTGAATGAAGGCAGTTGAGGGCGTTAATAAAGGTAGATTGCGATTGAGATACCAGTACGTTTCTTGACGTCATAATAGACCATCTTCTGTGGAAATCACTTCATGTGGACTGAGTTGGTAAGTTGAAGGTCGCTAATAACAACGTGACACTCAAAACAAAACGTGACTTATTTTCATTTAATTTCTTGCTTTTTTGTGTCTTTTATCTTTAAAGACTTAAACTGCATTATTGATAATTTTACTCAGTAGAGAGTAAAATAATGGGAAATTAGGATTCCTTTGAATTTATTTAAATTTAATCAACTGGAACATAACAAAGCATTAAAAATGCCATTTGGTTAGTTGTAATAAACAAAGTTTACTCCAATTAATTATAAATGTTATTTTAATTGAAAATCAACAGAGTTAATAAAGTATTTATTTACTCTTTCATAAATTGTCAAAAAATTATGAAAACAAACAGTCGTCACAAAAAAAAAAATAAATAAAAATGGTTCTATTTACTAATCATCTCTGTAAATATCTATATGTGCATAATGTATAGTAACGTTATATTAAAAATACTAAATTAATTATTTTCCTTTTGCGGAATTTCGGTTCTTTGTAGACATTACTTATTTGACTGCTATTATGTCAATAGGAAGAACATCTGCTGTTAAATGATGTGATCTGACCTGACATTCGAATGACCTTAGCCTGTTGATTGAACAGCAGGGAAGTAGAGAAAGATCAGACGCAAATCCACCTGGGCGTCCTTGCAAAAGACATATGCGCCGAAATGTCGTAATATGGAATAGTCCGTTATGAACAGGAAGCTATCAGGAATGTCATGGAAAATATGGAAATGTTACAAAGTAATAATTACTTTATAAACTGATTGTTTGAAAAAAAAACTCAATTTCTATTACTGTGAATATTAAATAAGAATGATGCAGAACAGTTTCCCTTTGATTTCTATTTCCAAATATAGAAATTGTATATATTCTCTCTATCTCATTAAAGTAGAGAAAAGCATGACCAGTCACGTGGTATTGAATTCTCTGTGATTGTGATCTCAAACTCAAGGTCAAGTGGACGTGCGTTGAGTTCCTGGCTTGCCAAATTAGACGTCAGCACTCTGACGCTAAATAACAAGCCAGTACAGTTTCTCCGAACGTTAAGGCTGGTCATCAACAAGTGGTGAGCTAGAGAACTCCTACCTCTACCAGTATGTATAGATAAATTCTAGTGTGGACTGAGCTTGGATACTGGTACTTAGATTTTCTGAGCATGTGTCAACGGTAATAGCATTACTCTTCAGGGAGGACGAACTACTTTAAAACTGCAGCATTATAGCTGGAGTCTGCCATTGTTATAGATTGAAGAAAAGAAGAGCTCACTATCTCCAAACTTCGGCTTAAACTATCAAAATCAAAATGATATTAGAGTTCACTAATATCCATGAAAATTGTATAAGTTGATATCTAATACTATATCAAAGTGATTTTACACATAACACGATAAAAGGAACACTCCACGTGAGCACGTCAAATTACAATTGCTAATTACAACCCACTTCTATGATATGACTCTCGCTTCAACAAGAGTAGACACTGACCGCTTAGAGGTCAGACAATATGAAATGGGAAAACAAGACTAAGATCATTCAACCATAATAAGCTGTCTTCGTCAGAGTCAAAAACCCAACTGCGTTATTCACGTTTCACGTGTTTATGTGAAACCGTTCATATATATATATTTATATATGGAATTAAAATATGCTGCAGCTTTTGCATTAACGACCTTTCTGTTGATAGGTTCGATTTTCCTCACTATCGTTCTTTGTTCTAGTGGTTTTCAATATGTAATGTGTGAGAGACATGTCAACGTAACAAGGAAAACTACTATAAAACGGAATACCTGATAAAACTAATATCCAACAACTTTATTAAAATACTAACAAACTAAAAATGAAACAAGTTTTCGACCATATATTGGTTATTTTCAGGTTAAAACGATAGAAAAACGAACGATAATGAGGAAAATCGAACCTATCAGCAGAAAGATCGTTAATCCAGAAGCTGCTGCATATTTTAATTCCATTTGTCTCCATTTTCCATTTCCATTTATATTTATATCCTAAATATTACATTTATTCCCTTAAGAATGTTTAGAACATAAACTTACATAACTCTCTTGCATTTCACTTCAAGTTAGCTATTATAATGCACTTTTATTTTATTTGACTGAGGTCAGCTGAGATGATATGGTTGTGTGATTACCGTTAGTGCAGAGGATCCGAGCGCTCCTAGTTATTATGTGGCGCGCAAAGCGCAAATATTATGTGAGATTTGGAAATCATTTGACTTGGCTGCCCTAGCAAAGGGCAGCCAGCAAATACAGTACTAAATCACTGTATTCCATGTATTCCTTAAGATCTTTATCTTAATTATGAGTAAAGCTATGTCTTCTGATGTAGAATTACTCCGGTAATGTGTTTCACATAAAACCAAACCAAGTGTTAACAACTGAAGCATATTTCCGTAATTATTAAGAATAAACACAATTGAATTTTTTGATTTTATTCGAATATTGAAATAATTTTCAACGATATAAAATATGTATAATTCTTTCTTAGAATCATCTATTTTTTATTAAAAATAATATTTCTGCACTGCAGTACATTACAATAGTTTTTAAATACAGGCATATTCTTTTATTGTTGTAATTCTTGATTTTTTCTGACAATCAAATCAAAGATAGATATAATATGTTTTTGGGTGTATTATATTTTTATTCAATTCATCAATATATACCAATAATAATTACACTCCTTGGATGAATTCTATCGTAGCAAAGAAACCATAATGAGATCCCTATCTTTTTGCCGTGATTAGAAATGACTTGATTAGTAATAATGACTATAGAGTAACGCATAAAGGGTTTCTTTTTTTTTTTTTGCAAAAAGCTTTTATTGCAAACATAAAGAATACAATAATGTGGTTTTGATGTAGAGTAATAAAGTTGAATTTGTCAAGGTTTTAGTTTATAATTGTCCTGTTATAAATCTTAAAGATAGACGTCATTTACTTCTATTCATGGCTGAGAATACAATAAATTTATTTCTTGTCTATAAAAGTGAGTAGGCTAAGGCTATAAAAATGTTCTTTGTTTAGTACTGACGTCTGAACTGAGTCAATAAATTGAAAGTCTAAGAATTAAAAAACAGAAATTAATTGAATTTATTTCAACTTGAATGATGTGTAAATATCAAACAATATGGATCTTGACAAGGTTTTTGCATTCGTTTATGCATTCGTTTTTTCACACTTATGTATTGTGGAATATCAATCTGAAAGAAATTTCAAGATACCGACATCTCTTCCTAATTATTCTGGATGTTAAAGTTTTGACGCGAATCTTCGTTGTGTTTTCTGTTTTTTTTCTGCTTAATTGTTTATATTTGAACATAAAAATAATAAATTCAAATCAACTTATGAAAAATGGAACGTATCAGACAATAAGTAATAGAAAAACACTGTAGCTATACCCGGTATTTCGAACTCTTTGTCACCAGGAGAAAACTAAAATATACACACAAAGGGAGGGAGATAGAGAGAGAGAGAGAGAATGAGAGAGAGAGAGAGATAGAGAGACAGACAGAGAGAATATCTTGATGACGAACAACTATTCCAAATATCGTTAATGTCTAAACAACATGAATATAATTGAACGATAATAAACGATCCGAAACAGACAAGTCGATGTAAACTAAGGAACATAAATGATTGAAAAACGCATAGTCAAGGGAGTTGCAAACAAGGTATTTAAACGGAAAAAAATGGAAGAAGTGAGAGATAATGTACTTTGGTTATTGGTTTTCATTTCACGTTTTCCTTGTATAATCCTTTGACATATATTAATATTTATAAATTTCATAGAAATATTTATTTTATACTTAATATAATATGCTTGTGTTATGATTTTATCATGAACGGTCAGAATGAAAATGAAACTACTATTTTTGTGTTTTTTGAAGAAAGCACTGCAAAGTAAAACTGAGTAATTCAGCATCAGTAGCGCATTGTGCGATGCGCTTCGCAAATATTATACATATTAGTAGTCAGCGCAGATGGCAAGCGACCTCGGAGTGTGCCATTCTACATCAGAAAGGCAACCCACAATGTCCCATTTGCCTCGTCTTAACAACTCACAATTACCAGCTTGATCAGAAAACTCAACATATTCACCTCATTTCAATCTGAATAGATCTCAAACAGCAACATTGGTTTGAAACCATCAAATCTCTATTATTAATATTTCTAAAAATTGATGAATACAACATATTTTATAATTGTCTACTTTATCATGGCAATAGTTTGAAAACTTAATTTTGTAAAAAAATTTGCATATTTTGTGCATCAAGACTCAGGTTGTAATGTGAATTGTAATCTAGGAAATAATGTTGATAAAGTACAAAAATTATGTACAGAAAGAGTTGTAGAAACCTGCTGTATGTAGCATAATAATGTGAAAAGGCGTACAAAGATTTTGCTATGCGGTATAATGGTGTTAAAAGGGTCGTAGACATCTATTACCATGCACCATAATGGTTTTGAAAAGTTTGTAAATATTGTTTCCGTGCAGCAAACTGATATTAAAAGGTACGTGAGACCCTTTGTCGTGCGTAATAATACTGTTGAAAGGGTCGTAACAATCTTACCGTGAAGTACAAGGAGACAAAATTGTGGAGAGATTGTGATTTTAAAACGACTGCTGAAACTCCTAACTCGTATGTCAACCATGTTTCCGAAACAAAGACCTCATTAACTTGCATTGCAAGATTGCTGAGTTTAAATTTTTGTGTGAAAGTCATTTTTTTTTCATTAAAAAATGTTGAATACTTTTTTTCTCTAGTGCGGGCATGAGTTACATAGATAATACATAAGCAAAATTTGAAAACTTAAAGTTGGAAGATTAAGAGAAAACTAATATTTCTAAAAATACATAATGGGTAATAAGTGAACTACTCATGAGGCGATATTGATCAAAAACTGTACAACATATTTACACTAGAAAAGTTACTTTGCAGTATAAATGTATCAGAATAATCTATCAAACGGAGTGACCTTTAACAACAGTCAACAGGCTTCACATGCTACCATCAAAACTTCAAAAAACAAATCAGAGGACTTCTTTGTGTGTAAATCCCCAAACATTGCGTGAAGAAAAGGGTAAAAGAACAAGACATCGCATTCCTGTATTTTGCTTCAAATTAACCCCCTTGTTTATGATACGAGTATCTAATTTGTTGCTTGTCAGACTATTAAAACCCCTGAACTCATATTTATTGAAATAGGGAATTTCAAAAATAACATCACACAAAAAAGTGTGATTAAAAATGGTTACTTTTAATAACAAAAATGAAAACGCGTTTCGAACACTTAGTGTTCTTCTTCAGGTTTACATCTAAAAAAATACATATCCGTGAGATTTCAGAATATCAGATTTAATTATTTGAAATTGAATACAATTTATGAATATTGGATTACATTATTTATGTTTTTTTAACAAGGGACTTAGTATGAAAATTGACTTAATTAATCCTGAACCTTAATAAAACTTGACATTACTTTTATTATTTAACAGATTGCAAAAGTAATAAATATCTATTCAATTTGCTGTTGACTGTACTGAATTTGTTGGCTTAGTACTGTGGCAAACTTTGGAAGGTATCAAAGAAATTCTTCAAGAATATTGCTACAGAATGTTGTCAGTGTATGTAGCAAAGGAATGATCTTTTCCATGATTTTCATTTCTGTGCTATGAACAAAATTAATTAATTTTTAATGATGTTTGGAAAGCTAAATTAATTGTTAAGCAGACTTGAGTTGTTTAATATTTCATTTATCTCTTCACTATTATAATCTGCAAGAACTGATCTGGTTAAATATAGAAACATTCAAGAGGAGGGTGTAAAACCAGTTTGGCAGAAAAAAAAAATAAAGATTGACCTTCAGATCTAATAGTGAAGTCATTTACATTTTAAAGTGACCTAAACAGAGCAAAATTAAAGGACTTGAAATTGAGTTGCTCTGTGATATACAAGAAATGTGCGCGTAAGTTGAGGTTGTGACGTGACTGTGCGGGAGGGCGTGATGGCGAAGTCGCTATCAGCAGCATCCTTGGACCGGCCTCTTCCGGCTCATTGTGCTCTCCTGCTACCTGATACCCTTGTTCATCTCTGATTTACTTTCAACAATCCTTCGCTGGAGGCTATCAGTGTAGATATAATGACAAGCTTGTTTACTCTCAAATGACTCAGGTTAAGGTCAACGGTTCTTCCTGTTTTTTTTTCTGCTCCAGTCACGTACACAAGTGTTTTGTAAATTTGTTTTATTATTTCTCAGTTTGATAACCTCTATTTATTTTTCTAAAACATATTTTTCTCAACCATTTCATCATTTATAGTGGTGGCGCAGTTCAAAGTCATTTGTTTGGTGAGGTATTAATGCTTTTTTGTTTTTATATTCCTCAAATATAAAAATAGAGTTCATCAGTGTATCCGTCTATCGCACTATACAAATAGCTAAATAACATCCAATTTGAATTTAAGAAATCTCATTGCCTTCCAAGTGTTTCTGGTCAAGTTTCGGTGTAATAACATCTTGAACAATTAGTCTATATATGTATATATATATATATATATATATATATACATATATAGATATACATCTATATATAGATGCATCTATATATAGATACATCTATATCTATACATCATATATAGATATATTTCACTCAAATTCGAAAAAAATGATCCAAACTGGATGAAAATCAGATCAAAAACGAAGAAAAGCAACACACAGAGAAAGAGACCCACTTACAAACTCAAATTTTCGGATGATCCGTCTTCAGGAGAAAAGAGAATGGGCGACCAAGCACGCCAGAAACACAACGGCAGGAAACCGTCCCGGCAACCAACTGGGCCGCCATGCGCGGATTAAACCTTAAGCGATAAAAATATTTTATTTAAATTATTTTTATTATTTGATTATTATTTTTTATTTTTATTTTATTTTAGTATTATTATTTATTTATTTTATATTATTTTTTTAGTTTTCTTATTTTATTTTATTTTTTTAATATCCTTATTTATTTTAATTATTTTTTTAGTTTATTATATTTATTTTTTATTGATCTTATATCTTATCCTTGTATTTTCAATTGTTTCTCATCGCCTTACCAACTCTGTTATCTTGCTTTTAGTTTTTTTCACGGTATTCCTTTTCATACTTCATTTATCTTCCTGTTTTTTATTTTACCTTCAATCAACCAGAACTGCTTGTCTTAATTTTAATTTTAATTTTATTTCTTCTGTTCGTCTCTACTTCATTACTTCCTGAACCGGGCGCGCATGGCGGCACAGTCGGTTACCGGGACAGTTTCCTGCCGTTGTGTTTCCGGCGTGCTTGGTTGCCCATTCTCTTTTCTCCTGAAGACGGATCATCCAAAAATTTGAGTTTGTAAGTGTGTCTCTTTCTCTGTGTGTTGTTTTTCTTCGTTTAGGAGCTGATATATACATATATAGTAAAAACAGTGTAAAGTATAAAAAGTCGCGTTGTTTGCACTGTTTTTGCAATATGAACTTTTTTCGATTATATTAAAGAGCAGTACTCCCTGCATGTCTTCTACAAAGTGGCATGGAAAATATGTTTTGAGGAGTTTTATGTGGTTGATCAACTTTACACCCAAATCGTTAAAATTATAAGAGATAAAACATATAAAAGATCACAAGAAAATGTTTAGTTTTTCTAGCCTACTTTTAAAAACAAATGACTTCAGTGAATATTTTTTAACTGTAAGCCCTCAAAATTTTATAAAGAAAAGTCAATGTCTGAAATTGGCATTTGTTCTAGGGTTTTTGTTATTTGGAACCCGTTTTAGTTACTAGGCCACCTTACCTTGTAACTAATTAATAGAATAAGGAACTAATTAATAGAACCTTACTCGATTAACAGAATATATTAAGAATTGTGATTCTAAAATAAACGTATAAATATAAATATAAAAATATAAATTTTTAGATAACCTTTTATCTATTAGTATGAATTTTATTTTATTCCTATTTGATATTTTGATTGTAACTTATTCCGATTCACCTAAAATTTAGTTTTAATACTCCACAACACAGAATTGACAAACCTGTATGTTAGTATTTCTAACAAGAAAGAAACTGTCAATGAATTTTTATAGCTATTTTTCCTTAACGATTTCGGTGCTGCGAGTTATGTATAAAAACTTGTCTCTGCAAATTAGTGACCTCAAGAAACAGCTCTTTCAGTTTAAAAAAATAATAATGATTATTGAAGATCATTAAGTTTTTGCAAATGGTATTCTTCTTAGTCAAATGTCACTTGAATTTGCGTTCTTCCATGCATTGTTTTCAAGAAGACCAATTGCAATTTCATTTGTCTCTCGTACTATTCATGTGACAGTAGTTGTTCATCCTAAGTTAGAGAAATAATTCATCGTTCCATTCACTAGGCATCTTATTGATGATGATCTTCGAGAATTCAGAGGCAATTATTTTTCATTTTTTTCTCCAGAATCATTTGAAGTTTACAATTTAATTTAAAGAGAATCTTTTTTATTCTTTTTTTCAGTTAAACTTCTCTTTTAGAGTGAAATTTGTAACTTAGTACTTTCGTTTAGTACAGCAAGTGCCCTAGTTCTAATAGTAAAAGACTAAGTAGTAAAAAGAAAACTTCACCTTATTCATGATTATTTTTCATCTACCTATTTTTTACTGTCATATTTTTTCTACCTGTATGCTGGTTGCAACTTATTCTTGTTTTTCTTTTATTCTCCGGGATACAGCGTGAAGGTGTCGCTTGTAAGTTTAATTATATTTAGGAGAGTAGAGTTTGGAGGTTCATAAGTGCGGTTCTTAGTACTCTAAGTTATTATTATTATTATATTACTCTAAGTTACAGCTAAGTCTCTGTTATTCCGCCAATGGGTATAGAGGTTGCACTGACCCTCTGTGATATAAGAATATTGGCAGAAAACATGAGCCTCACTTTGCTGTGAACTCCTGTTCCCATTCTATTTCGAATCATATTCTTCTAAACGAATTCAAAGAAGTATATATATATATCGTGATATAAATATATGTATAATTAGTTTACCATTATCATTATATGATCTTTGAATCTCACAACAAAGTGTTAGAAAAAGTATATACTGATTAATTCAGACCAATTACAGGCCTTTATCATCTGTTCAATGTCATATTGATTCCACTGTTTGCTTTTGTTTTGTTTATTTTCTTTGCAAATCTAGACAAATCTAGTGTTTTATTTTTCTGTTTGTGACTCTTTCAATAATGCTTTTGCAGAAGGTTGGTTTGATAGTTTGATCATTTATTTAATAAAAGTTTATACTAATGATTTAATAACCAAAAATATTAAAAGAATTGTGAACAATACTTGAGAAAAATTGTTTTTAACAATCTTCTGTTAAAGTTCATTATTAATGCTCCAGGTATTGGTGTTATTTTTATTGTGGAGCTGAGTTGTTCTTGGTTAAGATAACAAGAAAATTAAACGGTTAATTTGTAGCAATTGGCAATAGAGTAGAAATATTGTTTGAACAACGAATGGACCACTATACCTGCCAACGATATTTGCATATTTCAATCAGCAGCTCCATATATTGGACTCTTTACTACTGACCTAACTGCAATAGCATGAGTGTATGATCAGTGATATTTGTCTTTCTACTGGTTAGTCAATCGTTATGACGGAGAGTACCCAGCTATGATGGTTATGAAACCACTGAGATAATGGTGATTGTATGGGGATAGACTTTCGAATTTTCAAAACAAATATAATTTCAAACTTTTACAAAGTAAACAAAACATTTACTGAGAACTTGTAATGGATTATAAATTACAAGGTACGCTTCAATTCGCTGAAAACTGAGTCATGGAATGAAGGAAAACCTGGCATTGTGAACTGTGAGAAGAAGAATGAGGGGAATCACTGAAAGCCAGCCGTGAACTGACCTTGATCTAGCAATTAATAATGGCCGTAAGCGCTATGTCACTTATATCCACAAGCAGCCAATTAGCAGAAGGGATCTTAGAAAACAAGGTGTTACACAACATTGCGGCTGAAAAATATCGCGCCCTGCGAACATGTACAAACAACTTAAAAATTAGGTATATTGGTAACTGTTAAACTTATTTATTAGTGAAAGAAAAATAAAGCGTTCAAGGGTTACCTATTTTTGAGAAAAGAAATATTGAAAGGTTTACCTAATAGATAAGAACATAATTGTTTAATCAGCTAAACTAGGGGCCAGGGTGGCCCAAACGCCGACCTCTGGACTAGTAGATCTGGGGTTCAATACCCTCTCTGTCCCTCGATTTATTCATGCAGGAGGTGAATAAATCTGAGCATGTTATCTCTCGGAGAGTCGACAGCCCATGGACTGTACGATGTCAGGGTACTCCTTTAAGATCCTTACTTAAATACTCTAGAGTTTGGCAATATTTATGACTTCCATTGTTGAATGCTCACTGTGTGGTATCACAAAGTGGCAACCTTTGGCCTATGTGTGTCCATTGTAGGAGATTGCCACTGCAACGTAACCTAATCTAACCTAGCTAATACTACCACACTCTTGAAGAGCAGTTATTATGTTGTTCACAGGATTACATCAGGCGTTTTTAACTTCATTACGTGGAACATGACCAAAAGAAGTTTTTTCAGTTTATTTGAGGAGCACAAAAGCATGCCATTTAACTTATGTGTCACAATTCTTATGTTGACAACAGTCGATAACGCATCATTTTTTAACTCTACTTTTTTAAAATCAGTATTCCAGAAACATGTACATAACAGTAAGTAAAATCTGTTATTGACTTTTCTTAAAGTACGAACATAAAATTAATATTAATAAAGTTTATTTAATAGAAATCTTGCATGTTTTCTTTTGACAATTTTGATGTTTTTATCCAGTTTTTTAGATACTGTTTATTCAAATTTTTATTTTCTATATTTTATATCACCAACTGTATTCTTAAGAAGACAGAAGATTACATTTAAATTACTATTTATAAATTGTAAAATATCGTCTATTAAATACTAATGTATATTACATTACTTTAGCGTTTATTTTGTAACAAGTATTATGTAAATAAGAAAATAGTATAAACAATTGAATTATGAAATAAAATAATGGTTTTGAATTCTTATAATTGTATGTAAACTTTTGGTTCTGCATATTCTGAAACGTGAAGCAATTTAACATTCGAAAGTTTCATGCTACCTGTTTCTTGAAATATTTTAAATAATAAGAGTTCATGTTTATTATAACATTGTAACATCTATGCTTCAATAAACATTTATTGAAATATTGAAAGTAAAGAAGGATTTTATTATATAAATTATGCTATAGTTTAAAGACTATGTTTCAGTTTCACTTTGCATTGTATTAATATTAAAGTTTTTATAACTATATGCAATATATAATTGCAAATAATAGTAGATCATGGATGAATTTTCTTTGCTCGATGCAATTCAAAGCATAGCTCTGTTGCAATAAACATGCAAGAGATGGGAGCCGAGCTGTTTTGTGCTTACTGCTTTGCAACTTCATTCCTTTTTGGTTTCTATTGACTTTGGCCTAAGTGATGAACAGAATTAATGAAATGAGAGTTGTTTATGTAACTCAAGTTGCGATGTGACTTCATCCATGTTTCATAACAACGCTCCGTTCTGCAAACCTTCCCATGTCGGCGCCATACTTCGACTTCAATCATTAAGGCTGACCCAGAGCAATAATACTTATTCTATTAACTTTTGATGAATTAACTAAAAATAACTTTTGAACTTTAGTTGAAAGATTATTATTAGTCATTTACTGTGATTGTTCAGAATGATATTCAGATCATGTCACTTAAAAAAGAAAGTCAAGTGAAATCGTCACATCTGCTTATTAAAATTCATCACATATACCGTTCTTCACTTCCTCATGTTCTTAAAGTCATGAGTCTCTGACTTAAGATATTCTGATTTACAGTGTAAATAAACTTTCTTAACAATTATCTAGAAATATATAATATCTTATAATATAACCATAAACTAATCATAGCAAGAATTGTTATTGAACTAATTAATCAATTATTAAATTAATTAATTAATTTAACTAATCAATATTTTAACTAATTAATCATGTTACCTTGAAAAAAATTAATACTTTACTTAAACAAGATCTAATGAAACCTGGACTTCTCATTTAAAAATTAAAGAGTTCGTAGAAAAGGAAAAATTGATTTTACGTATTCGACTAGGATGCACAGTGTTTACGTTGAACTGAAATAAAAAAAATTAGGATAGTTTTTTTGCCTCAGTTCTCAAAAATCTACGAGGAGAAAACTATAAGAGAAGAGGATAAATCTGTGTTTTCTAATCAAACATTAAAACATTATTGACCAGAAAATTAATTGATTTCCCTCTTTCTGGAGGAAAGAGTTACAGCAATGATATTAATATTTCTAAAACTAGATTGGGAAACGAGGTTTTTAAAGTTTGTAATAAAACATAAAATACCTAACACTGCTTCAATCGAGGAACCTAGTGATTATTTGGCAGAATTGTTAAGTTTTTTTCGATATGAATGCTTAAGCTAAAACGATCTAACAATATCTGTATATCAATATAACAATGACGATCTACCAATAGCAATATCTGTAAAGAAATTCACATCAAAAACAAAGCACTATCTCAAACCTCATCAGATGCTATACTTATAACTATGATAGATGCATATTTTGCTAGTTATATATATATATATATTCGGAGTGTGCAAAAGCAGATACTTCTTCTCAAGTTGAGAGAAGAAAAGTATAAAAGAAAATAGTTGGTTGTTTACGGTGTTTAGGAAAAGGTAATACAAATTAAAATTATAAAATATAGATACAATGTTATGTTAATATAATGTTAAAGGAATGCATTCTATGTGAATGAGTAGTGTCGTGAGCCCTAATAAATTGAATCTAGCGGTGGCAGTAAAAATAAACTAGATTATTACTATCCTATCAATGATTCACAAAACTGTAAATTCTCGGAGCACTTATTTACAAACATTATTAGCTAACATTATTTATGAAAAGAAACAAATAGAATGATTATTTTCTTGGGCCCACGTTCTGAGAAAGTTATTCTTAGGAATCTGGTAAGTAAATTAAAGAAGCGACGTCAATGAAAGATTGTCGTAAGACAAAAACTGTTGGAGGTAATAAGGAGGTAATAATAAAACGTAATTTAAGACTCATGAAATTCTTTCGATCTTTGATAGATGATTTCATAGACAAGTTTAAAGTACTAGATGAAGACAAGATGTGTAACATTATTTTTAAAATTGATGATATATCTTAAAGAACAATTAATTGAAAGAATTATTTTGTTGACATTGCATTTCTAATAAAGCTAGAAATGAGGACAGAATATACAGATACTTGTAGATTTTATGGGTTGACTCCTTGCTAGATATAATTACTCCTGATTGTTTAAAGATCTATAACTTGTTTATCAAGACACTGTTTGGTTGTGACTGATTATCCCTGAAGAAGAATCATCTATAAATACATTTTTAGAGTTAATTTGACTCGTCAAAATCGAATAAAAGTGATGCAAATAAATGATTCAGGAGGTAAAGGTGTCACAAGATCAAATAAATTAAGAAGTAGATGAATTCTTTTCTGATATTGTTGGTAAATTGTCGATTTTGCGTGAAGTTACCAAGAGCAGATTCAGCGGTGGTCCTGGCTTAGATTACTAGACCTAACAGTTGGACTATGCTTGAACAGAACGAACTGAATGAATGTCTGCAACGAAGCAACAAAGTGGCACTATTCATAAAGTGTCTTGATAATCCAACATGTGCATAACAAAGAAACTTGACTATCGATGATGTGTAGACAGTTGGGGTCGTTACTCCTTTGGAAGAGTGAAAAGACGGTGGATGAATAATAGACAACCATGGATGACAAACCTCCTGTGTTGCGCAAACCCCACACAGCTTCTTAAAGCACGGGTCAGACATGAAGAAAATTGCTGAATGAGTTTAATTTTTTACTGTTTTTAATTTTATTACTGGTGTGGATATTTGCAGGTTGATAGAGCTTAATATTTTTTTATGTTTCACAAATTCTCTAATTTTTTATATCATGGTATCCTTACTGCTGTTTCTTCGGTGCAGGCTATATTTATAGATGAAACTCTTAAGATATAAGTAATATTTATTGTTACTCTTAATTTATTGTTGTTTATATATTCATATAACCATAACAGAGCTCTGAGGTTTATGTTGTATTTACTGAGATGACCGTTAGTTTCCCTTGAATTCACAGGAATTATTTCACGGCAATTTAAGAGCTCAGAGGATTTGGTCAAGACCAACCATTTGCGACATTTTAAGCAATATGATCAATCCCCGGGATTAACGATGTGGTTGTTACCTCAAACGAAGAGAGTCGTGGGTTGGCATCCTTGAAAATCTAGTGTGGTTAGATTTGGAAACTGCTTTAATAGCTGCAGCTTTTGCAGGCACCTAAAAATCATTGCCTAAATGCATTGATTACCATCTGATTAATTCATGTTATATTTAATTTGTGTAGAAAATCATAGATGTATTATTATATTTGTTGAATATAGGTAAATAATTTTGTCTTGGAAGGATGCAAAATTAAAAGAAAAGAGTTTGATGTGTTGAAATGATGTTGCAGATAGTGGGATGGAAGGGAGGCGATGGAGAGGAACGTGAGCGTCTTGTGGGACGCACCCCCCTCGGAGGAGGCCTACAGCAGATTCGTGACTGACGTCTGGGTGTGTATCGCCCTAACCCTCATGGTGCTCAGCTGCGTCGGCCTCCTCTGCTCCTGTATGCTCTATCACAAGCTCCAGCAATGGAAAACTCATGGTAGGCAACCAACTCCAAAGTCCATCTCCTACCCACCCTGAATGCCTTAGATATTTCCATTTATTCCATGCAGGCAAATAAACATGAAAACAAGAATGCTTACGGCTTTCATTACTATATCACTTAACTAGCGAAAACTCATGGATATTGTAAGAACCACTGAGGTTAGTGCAAGTTAAAGCTTTACACCCCTACCTCGTACACTATTTGTCGTGTCAGATTCAGATTTGGACACTGACCATCCTCAAGAGCAAATCTCAACTAGATTATTATAACAGTAGGTTTATATACTATCCTGTTAACCTATGCCTAGATTATTTTCTATATTATTATAACAAAACCTTTCTTTTTTATCGCTTTATATTCCATTTATCTATGTCAATTCTTTCATTCTATTGAAAAAAAATAATAATATCAAAATACGAGTAGATAAACGATAAATAATACAAATCAAAGTTAAAAATCGTATGGAATAAAATGCATGCATAGGGAGGTATTGAAATTTAAAATGATAACAATTCATGCCATCTATTGTTAAAATGTAGTGTCCAAAACTGTCCAAAGACGAACAACAGTACACGAGGTAATACCGTATCTCTCTTACAATTTAAACAGTCCAAAATATCTTAATATTTTCTCTCTATAATTAAAGAATTCATTTGAATACATTCAAATATGTAAAGTCTTTTCAGAATAAAATTTAACTGTTAATTAATTTGCAAATTACTTTGGTTGTGCATTTTGCTCATTACTATCTTTCAAAAGAAGTCTATGTAATTTGTTAAATGATTTTAAAATACATCAAAATACCATGCAATTGTTAGGTATATACATATTAATTAACGTTTAATCATTGATTTTAGAACTATAGCTGACTACATCGAATTTTTGCATTTTAACTGTAGATTAGTTGGTTTTCAAAGTAGTAGTTTTGTTGATGTTTTAAAAAAGAATACACAGGTTAAATAAGATTACTGTAGAAAATGAGAAATAAGTTTGAATAGTTATGAAATATAATCAATTTATATGATAGATGAAAGCACTTTCAAAAAATAATAAAATATTACTAAAACTTTACAGTTTTTGCCACATTTTATCTATCACATCCTTCACATTTAATTTTATCATTTTTTTTAATGCAGTTTATAAATAGTGGTCAACATAAATTAATGAGAATATTTGTAAGAAATGATACAATTATTTAAAATGTATTTTTGAATATAATACCTACTACTGTTTTGAAAGCTATTATAGTTGTATATAAGTAGTTTATTTTTAGCATAGTTACTAATGAACCCACTTTTATCACTACAAGACATTTGAGAAGCAATTACGAAATAAACAATTATTTTCTGTGAGAAACTTTTTTTAATGACAAGTTTGTTGAAAATATTACATATATATATATATCAACTCCCTGAGGGCAAGGGATCTCTTTGCAATCATAGGATGAGTTCATTAATTGATATTCCTGAACTGAGCGCTTAGGCTACAGGAAAACATTTATTAATTAGTTATTCATAATCCACCTCTATGAGAAGAGGAACTCACGCATTAATTAAGAGTTAAAATGGCAGGCAAATTAAAAATGGCCTTGGATTGTTACAACAACCCGAATTTAATCGACGGTGTATAATGTAGCAGCAAAATTATCATTAATCCAAATAGTATTTTGATATTATTAAAATAAGTTTAGTAACAAAGTTTTTTTAATAAGAATTGAAAAAAAAGGGTAATTAATAATAGAGTTCTAGAACAATAAGATGAGAGCATTATAGCGCAATCAACCATTCATGTCTCGACGACTGGCATCCGGAGACGTGCATCTTCACTAATAGAGCACATAAGATGAATTATTCGTGTTCGCTTGGTAGCTGGACTTTTGCACTATCAGACTCCGTATGATATAGATTATTTCGAAAATAGGAAGCAAAACAAATTTAACTAAGTCAAAGTAATTAAAACAAACTGATAAGTAAAATAAAAGGTAGTAGGTAGGTAGGTTAGATCAGATTAGGTTATAGTGGCAGTTCCATAGGAAACACAGGCCAAATATTGGCCCTTTGTGATAGCACACAATGAAGATTGATTATACATTGAGAACCCTATATTTTGCGTAAATCAAGTGTATTTGGATTAGGTATTTTTAGCGAGTACCTGACATAGTACAGACACACGGGGCCCATGGCTTAATATCTTCTACGAGGGACGATGTGCTCAGATTTATTCATCTCCCGCGTGAATAAGTCCAGAGCCAAACACGTTATCACTGGTCTAACCTGGCCCCCAATATGTTGGTCGGTAAAGATTTAAATTAACTAAAAAGATCCGACCTCTCATCAGATCATCATGGTGCTGCATTCAATAGGATTAGTATGTTATTTTCCATTAGGTTGTTTTGATAATTTACATTTTTGTGCTCTTGATTGCTTCGCCGTTATTATTTCCTACGCCATACTTGAAATGGCGTTAATGACTGTAGGTAATGATAAGCTAAAACTAGTAATTTGGTTTTAACCATTTAATTGGTACCTTGTTTACGTGTTATATCGCAATTTAAAAAGGCTCTCTCGCAGAAATATTTCTTTAACAAGTATCAATAATCTATTGACTTTTATTTTCAACACATGAACATTGAATTTAAGCAAGTGATTACTCCATTCAGTTCAATAATTTTACCAAACACTAATTTCATTTAATTTGTTTTGTGCCTTTCAGGTATTTTTAACAATGAGGTATTTGATTTAATAGCAACAACTTTCTACACCATATTTTGGAATTGACCTGTATTCGAGTGAAAATGTTAACTCGTGGTTTATTAGCAGATTGTTTAAACAAAATGACTATATACATTAATATCCACCCATTCTAAATAATTGTTAAAGGTCTATTAACATTTATTGGGAAGTAGGAAAGATATTTTCATGATAGGAATGATTAATTTAGTATTGTTTTGGTGCAGATATCGTGAAACCTTCCGTGTCCGTTGAGCAAGAAGGAGAAATCGCTCCCGATCACGTTGTTATATCTTGTCAACCACCTTCTTTCCTCGTTCTTGTGAAACACCTTATTGCTTAAATAACATTATGTGTAACTGATGAGTATGTCTCGATTATAAAGACACCTTTGTCATGAGGTGAATAATAGAGTTTTAATTTAGTTTGACTTTATTAAAAGGTAGTGAGTGCTAACGTACAGATACTTGCCTTCAAGTCGATAACAACGTCAACCTGCTCTTGTATGTTATCACATCATTGAGTTGTACACTCAAATACAGCAGCTAATGTTTTTCAAGATAAACATCAGATAGTGTTAAGTGAGTACCAACCTCGGTCAACAAGAACTTTAAAGGCCTCCAGAAAAAAAAAACTGTATTTAGTAGTAAGTTTATGAGTAGAGATAAAGCTCCTTGATTAAATTTGTAGATATAAATTCTAATATTTAAAAAAAAAGATAAATACCAATTGTGCCGTTGACAATCACGTTTTAAGGAAAATATAAATTTGTACCAGATATTAAATCAACAAAAAACAAAACACCAAAAAACAAACAACAAAACACATACTGCAATGATCTAATTAGGATACTGTTCATAGCAAAGTAAAGTTCGTAGTTAGAGAACTATCATTTCACTGTTAACAATAAAATTATATATGCCTACTGACAAAGTTATACAAATAATTGTAAAGTAAATAAAATTAAAAAAAAAATATAAAATTTATATTTTCTTAAAATGAAGACTGCATGGATAAATTGTGCATTTATGAATTAAACTAAATGCCCACGCGTTAATAAAATATGCTATTATGTTCATCAACATTAAAATTATAGTATATGAAATACTGAGTAGATTATCTCGGTAGTTTATTCAATAAATTTACTTTTATCGGCACAGAGAAATTGGTTCAAGTCCCATAGTTGTGTTCTCTAGATTTTGTATTAAAACAACGAGAAATTTGAGAATACTCACATTCGCTATAGAAATAGGGAATTCCGTACAATCAAAACTTCATACAGATATCATTTGTGCCTTAATATATATGGTCACAAACATTCTACAGATATGAAATATAAAATGTGCAACTGCAATGGTGAAATTTCTCTCTTTATATATGAATTTAATAATGAAATATTATTAGTAAGTTTCAATTTAATTGATGAACCTATTCCGTTATTTCAGTTTTAAATGTTTAAAGCTCAATTCAGTGGTGGAATATTAATTTCTCTGTAGATAGCAATTACGTGATTGCTTCTTTACCTTAACACTAATGGATAGGAAATGGTTGGGTTAAGTAAATTGTTTGTTTAAAACTTAAGCTTATACTGCGCAGTAGTTTGTGGCATAATTCACCTGTTATGTATGTATTCCCAAATGGATTTATATTTATTTAAACTATTTTTCTCTTTATCGAGGTTTCGTCTAACTTCAAAAATACAACACCTTTACGCCGACGTTTCGTCTATATTTGTAGACATCTTCAGGGCTACAAATATAAAATGTAGCCCTTAATTTTATATTTAATTAAATATAAAATTAAATTGTATTAATAATTTTATTAATAATAATAATTACAATTATTTTATTAATTTTATTAATAATTTTATTAATAATAATAACTACAATTATTATTTATAAATAATGTAATATAATTACTTTTCATGTTATTGTAATTAAATTCTGTATTGATGTAGCTCTGAAGATGTCTACAAATATAGACGAAACGTCGGTGTAAAGGTGTTGTATCATTGAAGTTAGACCAAACCTCGATGAAAAGAAAAATAGTGTTAAATATATGTGGTCAAGATAAGGAAAACATTCATTTTTTTAAATAAATATCTATGCTATATAAATTATAACATTTTATCTTGAATAAGCTTTTAACTGATTTTTGCTTAATTTTTTTTAAAAAAAAATGCAAAGTAACATAATCATTGAATATCGTGAAGAATGTAAATTAAAATATGATACAATTGTTAAGTCCTGAATTACTAGAATAGCAACATTAAATAAAGTAAGTACTATAAATAAATAGATGAGGAATTGTCCATATAGAAAACGAAAATCATTTTTCGTCCATATAACCATATAATCCAGGTCCATATAACCTGGAAAATCATTTTAAAAATAATATGTTCTTAGTTCATATGTTATCTATACACTATGCACCTAAATATCTCAAAATATTAAAACCATGGGTCTAGAATGGTCACTGTCCTGAGATTTGTTTATTAGTAAAATAGTATTGAGTAGTTTGGGACTATACAATAACAAATTGACGTCTTCACGAAGGAATCAAGTGGACAAAATACTACTTCTGCGATATAGAAAAATTATAACCATTGCAAAATGGCAAAGATTTGAAGCTACAAACTTTTATTATCAATGACATAGACGGTAAGCATTGCCGACTATACATTAACTTTTTCCTTTATAAAGTGAAAAGCATGGTTTTTTTGCACTGTCTCAGTTCGAAGTCACAGACCTGACTAAATACACAACACACACTCTTTGATGTGCAGATGAATCATATGACTAAAATTAAATTCTTTGCAAACTTTTAATCGAATGGTGTATGTTTCGGTTGTAATGTAATTTGTGTTCTATTTCTGTCTTATAATAACCGGGTATTTAAAAACAAGGAAACTATACATAGTAAGTGAACTTCTCCGTATAAGTGATGAGTTTTTGCATTGTGTAGTAAATGACTCCAGACGACTTATGTAATGCAGGATTATGTTTTCAATTCTATTCTAGACCTTGATTAGCTAGCTACGTAGTTTCCGACGTTGTTAGCATGGTTAATAACATTTTAATTCCAATCAGAAATATAATAGACCTTTAATTCATCTACATTTTGTGATCATATCAGAATATTTCAGTGGGTATCCAAATCATATCCGCTGTTGGCCATTAGATCTCACATACAAGGACGGCCTGTTTTATTCAGAATATTCCCTTAGCAATCACATTGACCTTGCAGATCTACCTTTTGTTTCACTATATCCTCTCATTTTAAAATTCATATTATCAATATTTCTTCTCAGGCATTAAAATAAAATCTCTTTGCTTTATTCCTTCTTATCTCCCTTTATACTTTGACTACTTGTTATTGTCATACTTGTTATTGACGTTATGAATTGTCATACTTGCTAAATTCGCGTCATCTGGTATCCTCTTTACTCTACCTCATTCACGGCTTTTAAAGAGTACAGCACAGATTCCTGAGACATGTTCACCGGGTTCACTACAAATACTTTTTCTACATCTACGAACTTCAATAGTCTACTATTTTTTCTAAATACAGAAACTTTTGAACTCCGTCGAAAAAAATACAATCTACACTACGTATATAAGGTATTAAAATAAAAAATACATTGTCCTAAATTACTAATCAGTATTGATTCTAACTTTCTTTCCAACGATTTGAGTAAACAATCGTTGGGTTGGTGTTGGAAATAGAATTCCAGGTCTATATTTAGAAAACTAATAACATTTAACACTCACCTTCCAGTGCAACATTAAAACTATAAAATTCATTTTTTTATTGATAAATTAAGAAGATAGTTGTTAATTAAATTTATTATTATTTTTTTTATTTTACTTTTATTTTTCTTCGATTTTGTATGTTAATAGTTTAATTTGGTTCTAAATGAATATATTACGAATATATAATTTTATATAATTATACCTGTATATTTTATTAATATTGCAGTATTAGGCTTTTGCCTGTGTTAAAAGTAAATAAATATGAGATCTGGGGCTAGGTTAACACAGTGGTTAACGTACTCGCATCTTGGCTGGTAGTCCGGGGTTCGATCGATCCCCACCTGGCCCTCGACTTTTCATGCGGGAGCTGAATTACTCGTAATCTGAGTACGTCGTCCCTCGGAGAGGATGTTAAACCGTCGGTCCCAAACCTGTACGATGTCAGGTACTCGTTAATGATCCCTACTCGAAATGCACTTGAGTTAAGCAAAATTTTAGGACTCCCAATGTAGAATCTGTAGAATCACCGACCAAACAAAAACCCGGTAAATGACTGACGTTATCACTCGCTAGGGGATCGGTTTAAACAATAAAAAATATTGGATCTACTATTATTCTCTCTATCTTTCGTCCTCAATAGAAACCTATTCATAAAAAAATATATTATTTTTGTTATAAAAACTATTTAAATGAGATAAACAGTATAATAATTAATATTTTCTACGTTTCAATTAACTTGTTGAAGTACTGCGCAGAAGCCTAGTTATTTGAGAAGTTTAAGCAGAAGCAACAAGGAAGTCGAGAGCGTACGTACCTTAGGAGGATTTCAAAGGAAAGAGGAGAGATAATCTAGACCTGGTCTATGTTATTTTCCTTTTGTTTTCCGTCTGTGGATAACTGGGAATTAATTTGAACATTAATTGCAACCCAAAGGCCAGACCAATTTACAGCACGGCCAGCCGATTCCCTCTTTTCCTCAGCGTACTCCTTTTCTATACACTTTATTTATAATGCCTGATTCATTATCACAAAAATAAGCGAATATTTCTATAACAAATATATTTATAATTTAAAAAATATAAAATAACTTTAATTGTTTTGCGTTATTTTTTAATAAACGAAAATATTATTTCTGTATAAACTATTATACTGTTTCTTATTGATATATTAATGCACTACTTATTTCTGTGTATATACATTAAAATTCATAGTATAGTAAGTATGTATACTTATTTCTGTATACATACATTAAAATTCATAGTATAGTAAGTATGTATACTTATTTCTGTGTACATACATTAAAATTCATAGTATAGTAAGTATGTATTAACAAGAATTCGCAATAAACACGTGAAATAACAATCAACTACAATAAGAAATTAAAAAAAATACAAAGTTCTTTCAAACGTAACAAGGGGTCATCGTCAGAGTCAAATCCCAACCTTTGAAAGATTTTATTTTTTTTTTCTTGTTTCTTATTGTAGTTTGGACGTTGATGTATATATATATTGTTAAATAACGCCCCATATTTGGCTTGTATCTGTTTCTTACACAATTTCTCCAGTTTCCGGAATTCCTTCCTCGTCTCTTCATTGAAACTATAAAGCTTATCACCAAAATTGCTAGTCGACATGTTTCGAATGTATCACATTCATCATCAGGACATTAATGAGTATATATATAACTGGGTCTATTACCAATATTTGAAAATATATATTTATATCCAAAATTTTTAAAAAAATTCTACTTTGATGTGGATTTTTATGAAATAATAAAAAAATAAGTTAAATAACTCCTTAAGCGTGGTCTTTCTGACTTGTATACCATAATACTGCCTTTGTGGAAGACACTACTAGAGATAGAATAGTTGACTCTTATAATTCATGATTACATTATATCGTATATAACTAGTGAATGTAGTATAGGAGACATTTCAGGAGAAGGTGATGTTTCCTCGGTATTGCGAGCATGCTCCTGTGACCAACAGTAAGTCGTGATAGCCAACCGCGATACCACAGAACGTCATTCTACCACCCTAATCAACTAACCACCTCTATCATCTTTTCTTTCTCATTTTTTTTAAAAAATGATCGTTATGTTATGCCATAAACCTTGTGTTCCTGTCAGTATTTACTTTTGACTTTAATAATTGTGCCCTATTCCTTATCAAATTAAAATAATTAAATATAAAATCCCTCAAAACCACAGCATGGTAAAATAAATAAAGTGATTACATTTCTGTTCTAAAATTATCTTTAAAATGTTATTCAAAATTTTAAAATTGTTTTTTGATCTCCTCTAATATTTTCTCATGTTATTCTTACTATCAGTTACCAATTAAAGTCCTTAGAAATCCTTTTTAGGAAGACTTAATGTGTTTTAAAGTTGACCTCCTTTCAATTCATTCAGGCTTAAAATAGAGTTTTATTGCTTTATTAGTGTATAAAACTTTAAGTTAATAGACTTTTAGTTTATTTTGTAATTTATTTAATGATAGTTGACTATGAACCTCAATATTGATAAACTACAAATAATTATTGAGGTTTTTATCACAAACCACAAAATAGTGCTCAAATTTATTTGAATCGTCATTCATTTGAAATTTTTAATAACAATATAATTAGTTTTAACAAAAATGGACTTAAAATAATAAGATACAAATATTTTTATATTTGTTTATATTTAATAAATATAATTATAGAAATATATTTATTCTGTTCTAGTTATTTTTTTTTAATTGAAATGAATACCTGAGTTAATATGACACATTAAACCCAGACGATCTGAAATAAATTTACCAAAATGTTAGTAGTATTGTAAAGTGTGTATGATTCTTGTGGAATAAAATCATAAATAATTACCTATATGTAATTTATTCACTTTAAACATAACATGTTAACGATTTCAGATAAAAACAAAAATCAACTACATCAATATATTTTATTATGATCCAGTTGAATTATTACTTTTTACAATGTAGGGATAGCATTTCATCTGCCTTTCATTGATACAGTTCATCACTATTATTACATTTCACTTCTTTGTAAACTTTTTTTTTGTCTAAAGAGACATTGATAAGCGGTTAAAATCATGTTTTTTAAAACTACATTGTAATGGATAGATTCATTTATTTGCATATGAATAAATATCATTAAAACGAAGGATATCATTAAAAACGGGGTTACATCACCACATGTAATGTGATGTATATTTTAGATTAATTTTAGGACAATTGGTAACAGCTTATAAACGTGGGAATTATTTTATAATTAAATTTTGATTTTAAGCCATGAGCTTTGATTAATGAACTCTTGACAGTGTTTGTGAAGGCCCTGTTGAAATGGATATTATATGTAATAAGGAAGACGTTATAACAATTCAGCAAATTATATGTAAAATAAAAGAGTAATTTTATATTGCAAACAATAAAATGCAAAATTTTAGAGGAGAAATGCGAAAAATAAATATACTGGTTGAAACCACAGGTAGAATGGCAAAGGACCACAGCTACTTATCCAGGTAAGGGGTGCGGCGGGCAACTCTGCTTTAATCCCTATGTATTAACGGCTAAAGGTGAAGGTAACTGAACTTCAACTGACCATATAACATTGCTATTTTCTTTTTCATAACTTTGAATCAAACTTAAAATTAAATGAATTGATGAGGACTGTCATTCAGTTTAACAGTCGACCATTGACGTCTATAGAATACACTGATACCCTAGATGGCATCAGTTCAGGGGTTCTCAATGGGAGTGAAATTCACCCCCAGGGGTGAATTTTGGGATTTTAGGGGGTGAATTTTGACCACAGTAAGTTTACAGAGTGAGGAAAGCATTATAGGTTTTGACCTCTTGATTATTAGTCACCAAATTTGATTGAATTAATATTTTCTAAATCCATCAATAATTATAATTAGCAATTCATTTGTAAAATTCTATCATCAACATAATCAATGTAAAGTTTAAGATGTGTATATACTACCTTGGGAAGAAGAAGGGTGGAGGTGGGGAATGGCATTGTGGGAAATGGCGAGAGGGGTGAATGAGCCATGGAAGGATGAGAATCCCTACCCTGGAGAGTATAAAAAGTAGAAATGAGAAAACACTTTTGATTCTTAGAGATTTTATGCAAAAAGGACCACAAGGTTCTTTCTCATACCAAAAACTGTATGGCTGTCAAATGTCATTATGATATGTCAGATAGAGTAACCTGTAGATTGATATATTCTTGATAAATATCGACCCAGGTTCATGCAGGATGGTATACTGACAACTGTATCAATCATCATTAAAACTGTAGATCCATCAAAATGAGCAGGTTGTTTCATAAGAAGCGAAAAATCGCCTTCTAAATGTGTAATATTCAAGAGATGCATCAAATGCTGTGACCTAGAGCACGTTTACAAACATTTGGATACAAACCCACCCACCCACATCATACACTTCAAAAATAGACTCATTCAACTTCAAATTGTCAAAATAGATTTGTTTCATTGTTACTGTACTTTATTTACAGTAAAGTAAAAATCAGATTATTTAAATAATGCCATTTGTTGTTGGAATGTTCATTCTTGGTTTTTCATGTTTACTTCTTTTTTTTTTTTTTTAAACAAAAACTAAAGTCTGTGTAAGTTTATTAGGATTGAAAGATATATATCTTAATTAGCAACGGTCTAATAAAGGACACCAGATACGGCCAAGTAGTCTAAAGTAACGTGGTCTTAGTTCCTGGAAGATAGTATGGTGAATCATGTTTGAGAACACTGAAAAAATTAACTTCCATTGACCTCTCTAACTTTAAATGTCGTCAAAAATGGCTTGGAGGTGTTTGTCATATCTTCAAGTATATATAAGCAGATTCACTCTATTTCAATATCTTCATTTTGCAGTCAGTTGTTGAGTTCTTTATACATTATAAACTGTTCTACATATAAGGACCACCGATCCTGTATAAGAACTGCAGCATCGGTTAGACTCTGTTGACTACTACCTTTTCTGCTTGAAAGATCTTAGTCATTGTTCTGATTTTCTTACTGTGGTTTTGATATTGAACTGAATATATGTATAATACTGATAGAAAGATTTTACATAAACACGTGAAATAACAATCAATGATCAAACCACAATATGAAAATAGGAAAACAAGACTAAGATCTTTCAACCGTAACAAGTGGTCTCGTCAGAGCCAAAAACCCAACTGTTGGGTTTTTCATATTGTTTTATTTACTGTTTTATTTGCATGTTGTGGTTTCATCATTGTATAGTACTGAATGAACACACATTAAAGAATTACCATATTAATTAATGCCATAAGGAAACATCATTTACTTCACATATTCTATCTCAATTAATAACTTCAAAATTATTCAAAAACTATTTAATTTACTACCTCAATCAGTTAGTAGTTTATACCATAAATAATTGTTAAACTTCATTAGATGTCAAAATAACTTGAAAGTCAATGTGTACTGATTATATTCACTAATTGAAATATTGAAATATGTTATTAATTATTCTTTGGATTTTTTTTTCTTAAATAACGTGTAAGTAAAATTTTTGTTTCGTTGATGCTAGAACAGTTCAAACAATATATGTTAGAGAATACATTTTACGTTTGGTCCCCAGCATTTCATATCATTCAAACAATAAAAGTTTTACTGAATAACATTTATTGATGAGAATAATAACTCCTCCGGAAACAACTTTTTTAATTTCGTTAAATTATGCATATGGTTTAGTGGCAGAGTGTTTATCTTTAGAATTGGAGACTGGAGGTTGGAATTTTGAACCTAGTATTTCATGTTGAAGATGAAAAGCATTGAGTCTCTCTTAGGGAGGATGTAAAGCTCTCGGTCCTGATCGTCTTCCTTAGCAAATATTCGTTAATGATCTCTACTCTGATAAATTTGAATAAAGTAAAATTGAGAGCTTTCTATGTAGAATCTACATGGTAATAAGGCTCCTCCATAACTAAAATGCCGGTCAAGTATTAAAAACATTCCTTCAGTATTAGAGTATTAAACACATTCCTCCTCTAGTATTAAATGCCAATGGCTATTAGTGTGTAGACGTTAGGAACAAAAAATATGTTATTGTTCTACAGTTCATTCTTTTTCATACAATTTAAACAATCTTATAATATAAAACAGATACTTAATGTGTATATAGAAGAAAATGAATTATATAATAATGTAAGCATACAGTTAATAATCAAGTTAATATGCCAGGTACTCTTTAAAGATCCTTAATTTAATAAAACTGAATAAAGTAAAATGTCGTGATTCACCATTAATTGACAAAAAGGATGCTAAATTACGAATGAGCCACACTCACGGACCTTGAGACAATAGTAGAGGTAAAAGTCTATCGGTGTGAGCATTGGAAACAAAGAAACACTTTTAATTAAATGATATGGTAAAGTAAATATCGCTGTTTTCAACTAAATGATTGGAAGTAACATTTTTTTTATTATGAAACTTTTACTTGCGTCGCCAACAGACGCTTGCTTATTTCCGTTTAATATATGCAAAGTTAATCCAACTGAGCAATTGTTCTAGTTAACTTTTTCTTGCAAATAATTACTTTGACGACTTTTTGTCTATGAAATAAATGCTTCACGTTTTCAAAAACGTGGGGATTGAGTACGTGGCTAAGAAGGGAACAACGGGTCGCCCAAGGCCGAATGAGCTCCGTTATTTGTTCTTTTTTTCTTCCTTTCCATGACCCATTGCCGTTTGCAATAAAACCTAATTACAACTGACTGTTACATAAACTATAATAGACTCTCCATTTTGTTTTTACATCCAGAATTACACAAAACGAAATTTTTTTAAAATGCTACAATAAAAATAATATATATAAAAATATTAATATTCAAGAAATATGCAAATAAAAAGAAATCATATAATACTTGCAAATGTTCTTCTCAGAAATTGTATAAATGATAAAACTGGAAAACTGTAAAATAAAATGAAAAAGTGTTAATTATTGCCATGACCAGGGATTATTTGCTAAACATATATTTTTTGAAATATATTTTAGAAGTCTTCCCAATAATATTTAAATAACTACAAAGGGCTGTGAAATACTTTGAGGAATATTGCTTTTTTTTTTAATTTAATTACATTGAAACTGGTGTACCATTTCAATATGTACATCGCAAAAATGAATAAAAACTTCAATCTGATAGCAGTAAAAAATTGTTTTAGTTTTTTTTTATGAGTGAAAATAATATTAAAAGGAAAATTTTTAAATAATATAAATTTAAAAATATTTAACTTTTATTAAAAAATTTTCAGTACAATAAATATTTGAAAAAAATTTGATTACAATTTTTATGGATGAATTTATTTCGATGATGACTTCCTAAAAATATCTTGTATTTTTTTTTTATTTTTCTTATTAAAAATATCAAATTTTATTTTTCACGCTAAAATGAATTAATTTATCTTATAAATCGGAGTGCAAAGTATTTTTTTTTTTTAAATTTAATGGTGATAGAAATAAATCTTAAATTTAATGCTTATTCGATTGTGCTTATCAAGAAGTAAGTATTAATTTGAAATCTCTTTCGAGAAATACTTCTTAATCAAATTCTTGTTCCAAATATTCCAATAAAATTTAAAAACTTGTTCCTTTTATAACTCTCATGAATGAAAAGTTTTTACTTAACTGAATTCTTCTAATTCATTGTATTTAGAATCTAGATATTTTGCACCAATATCTTTTTATGCCTTCGATATTGAAAGGATTAAGCATTTCTTTCTTTCTTTGAGCTATATTCCACTATTCTCAATTTTATCATTACAGTGAACATTATTGCATCAGGCAAGGGAGTATTTATAGAAAATTTTCCACAAAAGACGCTGAAGTTCCTTTAATATTTACATTATCTTAAACTTAATTAACCTTTAAAATAAGTAATATATTTGCCATATATTAGTGACCATTCAGATTTTATTAAAAGTAGTTGATCACAGAATATTTTTTTTCTCACATTTTTATTAATATATTTTAAACTTACAATCCTATATTATTTCCTGGAAAAATACCTGACCTTGCACTAATGTATAGAGGCTTTATTTGTTAGTTATTAATGAGGTAGTTTATCATTTCGATTAGTTCCATTTCATTTGAAATGTTATCAGTTCGCTTTGTAAGTTACTCTTTGATTACGTTGGCAGATAAATCTAATGGAAACATTTTGTTTTCAGAAGAAAGGTGCTCAAGGAACCCGGATGAGGGAGACTTAGACTCGTTGCCGAGCTACACCCTTGTAACCGGTCTACCCACGTATGAGCAAGCTATCGCCTGGATTGAGCAAGGGAGAAAATTCATGGTCAAAGACGACGACCTCAAGGCAGAGTTGGAAGGCGCCAAGACTACTGCAAAATTGGATTCTGTCGTCTGAAGCTCCTCAGTGTCGATAATGTGACCTGTCGTAGAGCGATTCTTTGAAGTTACCTCCAAGGACTTTTTAGTGCGATAACTCAGCATTATGTTAGGTTGTCAGAGACGCGAATGAGTGACAGTGAGTGCCATGTTTCACCAGTGCTCCAAGTCGTGAAACAACCATTTTCAGTCCAATTTTATTGATACAACATGATTAATGTTTGTTGGGCTTATATTTAATAATTAACCTGTTTTCAATCATCTTAATTGTTAACATACCCGGACAACTTGTTCTTAACCCGTGACATTCTATCACTGACCAGTGCCATCTGTTCAATCTGTGATGTTACTTTAAAAACATGCTGGCTATTACTTCATTTCACCTGAATAACATTGAACACATATTAATTAAGTATTAATACAATTGGTTTTTATAATAATTTATGTAAAAATTATATTCGTTTTTTTATTTAAACTTAAAATAATGTTAAATCGAGAATTATTAGCATTTAACGAATGCAAAATTAAGTGAAATGAACATTTTGCAATTGATACTAGATTCTAAAAGTTTGTTTCATAATCAACTGTAATAAAGCTTGAATGAACATATATTATGTCGGAAGTATTCGAGATCTTAACATCTGGGTGAAAGGAATGTAATAGAGCGGCTAAAGCAGGTCAAGATCGAACCATGACCGCTCCATCATTTCAAATAAGTTAACTGTCACATTAGAGAAGTTCCCATGTTTTTTTAAGTATATATAATAAAAATGAAACGGTCCTTGATGAGAACACATAAAGTTACTGAGAACAAAACAGAAAGAACTGTAATAATACACTTATTGTGTTTTGCATACAAGTTCAAATTGGTTACTTTATTTCAATTTAAATTTGAAATCGTCTGGAAGATTATTTTTGTTTAATATATATATATAATTAACCTGAAATACACTAGCCTTCTGTCTGTATTCCAGGTTCATATAAAACTACCAAGTCTCATATTAGATATTCATCGCATTGAATATCTCAAAAAGTATGAATAATCTAGCGTGGAGTTTAGCGTGGAGTTTACGAAAAACATTAGAAAAAAAAAACTTTTCCTAAATTTGGTTTTATTTATAATGGTTCATATTTTTTTTTGTTTCATATGGTATACCATATATTGACATCTTACATGGAAACGAAGATCTTCCAACTAGTGATAGTCTTAAAGAATGAAAGATTTTGACATCAATTAAAAATATCTTCTGACTTTTGCAAAAAGATTTTTTATATCAAGCAACCTCGAAAGGGTTTAGTTATTTTGTTCTGGTTTTGATTTTGTTCTGATTATTTTGAAAGCAGAGTCACTTGGTTTACGGTATTTCTGCATATTCATCTTATTACGAGTATAATGTTGCCCATCTTTGAAGAATGTATGACAGAATTGTGTAAGGACTTTAGTGTAATCTTCAACAAAATCTTTCCAATTACTCCATATCAAACCAATAATCTTTTGAATAATATATTTAAATAAAGAGGATAATTTGAAAAGAATTACAAATTAAATTAGAAATAATATATTTGTGTGTAATTAATCCTAATGAAAAAGACAATAACTAATATAAAAAAAGTTTAATTTCTTCAAGCAATTTGAATTTGACAGAAACACCAGATAATGATTAAAAATCATGAGAATCTTATAACCAGTGGGAACAATATCTTCAGAACACAATAAAAAAATGAACAAGTTTCAAGGAACTGTAACTCCTGACTCTTAGTTACATTATTCATTATCTTATTGCCCTTACTATTCCACTAGGAAATAGACATATGATTTGATATGATTTTGTAACCACAGAGTATATTTTTTAATATTGAAATAATGCTGACTTCAAAGCTACTCACTTCCTGTGTAACAATTTTTTTTATGATGAAAGTCTGTGATAAAATGGGTACTTGTATTTTTAATAACATTAGAACTTTATAGTCGTAAAATGTATAGTTCTTATTCTGTATAGTTGAGTTTTAAGTTGAATTTCAATCGAATATCTATGGTGCTCATAACTTTGTGGTACAACTACTTACAGTTGTTTTTGAAAATATGTAAATAGTTTTCCTGTATATATGATTCTTTTTATACGTTTGGCACATTGTTAGTTTTTGTTTTCAATGCTTCTGTTTAGTAAATACATTTTGGAATAATACCTGTAAATTTTAAGTTTTTATAGCTTATTTTTTTTAAACATGCTTATTATACGAAATTTAAAATATTTTCATCATACTTGTATATAATTAAATTATCATTGTAAGTAATACAAGTTTGGAATGCTCATTTTCATTCATTAAGCAATTATTTAAGTGCCAATTACTTTTCTATAAAATCATATTGGTTTAACTTTTTTTTTAAATTTTGCAGAAAAAAAACTTCTGTTTTAAATTGTTTAAGTACGTTCCAAGCATTAAAGTTAAGTAGACAGTGTTATGGCTTATTTACTGTGTTCTAAAGAGCAGGATAATCATAAATTATCAACTATGATAAATACCATTATTTAGTTAAATATTTATGTGTTTGGGAGTGCTTTTGAGAAGGAAATCAACCTCAATTTCATAAATAGATCTCTGAATGTAATAATATGAAAAAGATTTACTCATTTTTGATAATTTGATATTTTAAAAAGCATTTGTCGAAAAAAAATGATACATTTAATGAAGAATAGAAGTAAGAAATATTTTTAAAAGACTAAATTGAAAAAATGTATTCATTGAAAAAATATGAAATGGTTTTTGTTTCAATGTCTGGTCATGTGCTTTATCTATGATAAAAATAAAAGTCATCGCAAGCAAACATTGAATTAGAACAATTCACTTCGAGCGTATAGTGTTCTTCCTCAGGTATATCCGAATTCGAAAGATTTGATGAATGACTATAATGTTCATAACATGTTGTTTTTATTTAACATTTCTATGTGGACACTTTTGTTGGTATTTCTTCACAAATGGGTAAATATTGCATAATAGCTGATTGTACGACTTCTAAATTATGTACTTATAATTGTATTGCCATGTTTACAGAATATTGAAAATGTACATGCCATCGAAAGTGATATAAAAAAAAAAGAAAAGAGTTTTAATTGTGTGAGTTCATACTTGTTCTGAGTACAATTATGCACTTTGTTTTAACGTGTTGTTAAACCTGATGTAGCATCTAGTCAATTGGTGGTAACACTGTGAATTTAGATTTCTAGGTTCTATTTATTAGTCAATTTTGTAGTAAAATTATCTACTCCATAACAATAAGATAAAAAATATAATATGACTTTGATATACTTATCTTGTTGCATACAATTCCAATATTTCAATTCTTTAAACTAACGAAGCTGAAGAGTTCCACAAGGCTGAAGTATGGAGTTCTTTACAACTCAACAAAAAGGTATAGTTCAATTCAGACTTATCAACCCTTATAGACGATTTAAATTCAATTTTAAAAAGAGAGTCATCCAAGACTGAGAAGAACACATTTAGGGAAATCATTATTGATAGAAACCACTTTAAAGATATATATCAGTTTTAAAAAGCATAAAATAAATTAATAAACAATCTAATAAAAGCATTTGTGGAATAATAATGACTTCAGTTAGAAAAGCTAAATTTCTTTATTCATGAATTACAAGTATTTTTTCCAGCTTCTACAATCCATATTTTGTGCAGACCGATTTAGACAGTTTGTGTTATTGTATAAAAAATTAAATAATTTTGTATGCTATGCTACTATCAACCATAATTATGTATCCGAAAAAATCGCAAGGAGATGTATGAATATTCATACATCCGTAACTAAGTTTATATATCCTAACAACATTTTATCTTGAGATTTCACTGATTTCTTCAATTTGTTGAACAGGGTTTTGCAGAATGTTCATTTTAAATTACAGGACCAAGGAAGTCCTTAACGGTGAAATAAACATATAAGTAATTACTTCAAGATGGTTTAATGTAACGAGAAAATAGTAACTTGGTAAAAAAAATGGTATGGTGAATTTAATTATTTCAGTAGATTGAACACCATAAATGAACCAGGTTATTTCGTTGTTTTTTTTTTTTAGGAAAGAAAAATTTTCTTTGCTATTAGCCTTGTTATCAATTTAGATGTACTACAGTAAACATACAAGATTCAACTTCATGTCAATGACTCTGCATGTATCAGAATTATTCTAAAATTAAACATAAGTTTAAATATTGAGGTAACTACATTTGAATTTTAATAATTTCTATATTTGCCGGTAGTTATATAATTCATATATAATATCAAATTAAAAATATTGAGTGTAAATATTATTACACAATATGTTACCTATATCTGATTTAAATAGATTCATTGATTGCACTGATTATTCAATTATTGTTATCGATTATTGAATTGATAACACTGATAAAATGAATAACTGCCAGTTATGCCCATCTTTGAGAGGTATTTTACAAAAATTTAGAGATATACGTAGCATTCTAAAAGATTAAAAATTATAGAATAGTAGGAAATATCATTATTAGTACATTGTTAAGTAAGTGCCTCTGTATACACTACATTAGCTGTCTGTCATTCAGGTGCATGGGAGAACAGAGAGTTCAAACCTCTGACTCTTGAGAAAGCTACATACAGTTGACTATGTGAAAACGTAGTCACTCTGTTTACTGACTTGTAAGTTCTTTCCTCGGCTTGATATAGCGTAAGAACTTGTTTGATGAATTTTTCTACCTTTTCATTAGGATGGGTGAGAATTGCTGGTTCACATAGGCATTTATTCTGAATATATGGTAGATCTTGAACTTGAATGGAAAAGTTGTTGTCAATAATCTCTTGCTGGGAGTTTAAACGCAAATGAAATTAAAATAAACTAACTATACTAACTGCTATAGTATCAGGCAACTAAAAAATACCAGTATATTTCTATTTTTAAAATAAAAATTTCTATGTAGCTTGCCAAACACAACTTAAAAGTCCATAACTTCGCTTCTACGTTGAATTTCCAATCCATTCAAATCTTAGCCATTAAGTTAGACATACACAAATCTACTGTCAAAGTTTCAAGTTGCTATGACTTACGGTGGTTGAGTTTGATTGTGACAAAATTTTTTGACAAACAGACAGATATTTCTCAAAGGGTGGATTCAGTTGTTCTAACTTATAAAACATAAGAATAACATGAAATGAGAGAGTTCTAAGCAATGTACAGACATCACAATTCTTTTATTTATATCGATACAACATAGGATTTATATAAATCAAACCCTGGAAACAACTATCGAACAAAAAACGTGTCTTTTTAATTTAACAATTCAAGATTTATTATGATAAATTTTATAGGATAATTTACACTGCATTTTTTATAATTTATTTTAGTTATAAAACTATTATAAGACTATAATAATACTTATTAAAGACAAAAAATTAAAATAAATTGAGGATAAATGACATTTAATAACAATTAGTAGTTATTGTTCCATATGAGGGGCCTCCATGCACGAAGATGACTGACAACGTACCACTAAAAATTAAAATAAATAGAAATTATGATCAAATTTATGTATAATTATTTATTATTGCTATTATGTTCTTATCAATTCTTATTGACTCATATTAATTCAAAATTCAGTTAAAGAAAATATAATATGTAGCCAAAACTAAATTCAAAAATATTGATCAGTTCCTTTTATAAAAATTATCATTTTATAAAGTAATGTTAAAGAATTTGTTTAAATAAGTTTTCATGATTTCTTTATAAACTTAATTTTTCAAAAAACTGGTATTAATATTTTATTTCGTCGTTGATAAACCAATCTTAATTAATAAATAAACACAATAAGAATTTTAAATACAAATTACAATGCCTTTAGGTAACAATTTCATGAAGTTTATATTAAAATTTTTCAAATTAAAAAATTGAAAAAGTGGTTAAGAATATATTGAATTTATTAGAAATATTAAAATGAACTAAGAAGAAACTAATGCATTAAAGAATAATAATTTTCAATTAAAGAAAAAAAAGTATAATAAACTAATTAATAAAGACAGAAATAATAAGTGAATAGATTAATGGTAGTTACTTAAACCAATAGCACAGATAAAAGGTCCTTGAAAATCTTCAAGAAATATTCAATTAGTTTTAAAATGAATATTACATTTTAACTCATTACTTAAAGGTTAGTTAAACAATTATATAGTAAAGGTATAGAATTTAATTTCTTTGGTAGATGTTTAGCCTTATTTTTCTAAAACTTCAAAAACGCTATGACAACTTTTTAGTATTAACTAAAAAGAAAATAATTGTTTTATTTAATAACAGTTACCTTTTTCCTTACAATTTTCAATTATTTGAGATTTATATAAGTAAAAGATAACAGCAGATAGGAGAAGCAGGAGAGTGCAATAGAGAAACCAAAAGGTTTCCTGTAATTGGCTTCTAAAAATGATTAGGAGGTCCAGGATGGTAAAAGGGTAACTTCCTTTTTAAATGTGTTACATTGTTAAATTCTGAAAATTAAAAAAACAAGTTTTTAAATTAGGCCAGGTAAATACTATAAGTTTAAACAGTTATATTATATTTTAACGAATAAAGAGATCCATAAAATATAATTTATATATGGGCGATATGTAGTAATTCAATGTTGCTTATTGAAAAAATGAACATACACTAAGGGAGAATTAGTTTATATATTACAAACATTTCTTAGTTAAGGAATGCATGTAAAGAGAATAAATAAATTAACAGAAATATTAGCTCTTATTTTTTGTTGTTAAAGGTCATATTACAGGCTTTTATATTCATACTCACTCAATCATTACAAAATAAAATAAAAAACAGACAATTGTAGAAGAAACTTTCAAAGAAATGTATTACTTTACTACCGAAAGCTGTATAAAATTCAACTAAAAAAACTTTGCAAATAAAAACACTTTTAAGAACTAAACATTACTTTCATATACTATTTATATAAATGAGTTGAGAACTTTGAAAAAATATTTTCCACTCTACAAGGTGAGAATAAAACCCATTATGAAATTTTTACAATTGACCTTGGAATTCAACTGCTCTTAAGGAAAACTGAATCAAAAACAGAAAAATAGAAGCCTTCTATATATGGAATTAAAAATTTAGCTTTTCAATTATTTAAAGTTTTAAAATCTTATTAAGCATTTTTACAAGTAATATTAAATAAAAAGGAAAATTGTTATAACAATATAATTAAATTTTTAATATAAAATATATATTAAATATAAATATTTAAAATTTTAAATATAAAAGTTAACTATCTTTGAATTGTATAGTGTATTTTTATTTTCATTGATTACTGCAATGATAATTGGCTTTTTAATTAATTGGAAACAAACAGCGTTAAACAAATTCGTCATTGAAATATTACTATTTTTAGAAATTACTTAATTTAAAAATATTTTGTCACGTAAATAAAAAAATATTTAGCAATGTATTCTCAAAGAGTAATATTCACCACCATCATTCAGAAAGTATGAGCAAAAAGTAATATTAATTAAGTATTTATTTTTATTATCCCTTAAGATTTGATTTTAAAATTATTCTTGATTAATTATTGATTAATTTCTTGATTAAGTGTTTAAAGAAGAAATTTTCTTTTAATGAAAATTGATTTTTAATATTTTATAAGTCAGGTTAAATAAATTAATTTTTTAATAAGTGGGGATGATTATTTGTGAATAAGAAATAAGTAGTAAAATTTCTTCACTAAATCATGACTATGTTTTAAGTTGAATATATTTAACAGGTGAGAGTTAATACTTTTTTCTTTTTATTAATTGCACAAGTAATAAAAGTAAGACTTGTACATCACATAACGTAGTTATTGCTGCAACTATTTAACTGTTTTTGATCATTTTATTATTAATTTATTGGTTATATGCTTATTAATGTCTAATACTAATTTAGTTGTTTTACAATAACACTTAATAATTTAAAATTATTCAATGTGTCCTCAAGAAGGCCAAAAAATATGGCAGACAGAGACAAACACATCAACATCCAAACAATAGTAAAAAATCAAAAAAATGACTTAGATCTTCTATCTAAAACAGTGTCAGTTCAATTAGAAATTAGACCCTAATTATAAAATTAGACCTCAATTATACAATTATACCCGGATGAAGATCACTTGTTATTGAAAGATCTTAGTCAATTTTCTAATTTATTACTGTGGTTTAGACGTTGATTTTTATTTCATATGTTTCTTGTGAAATCTTCCTTTATATACACATAAATCATCAAGAAAGTGTAAAAAAAATGGACCAACAATAAGAAATAGTTTTTTTTAATACTTTCTGCACATGACTTATAAAATAAAACCAATAACTTCAACACGAAAAGTGATATTTTATATCTAAGTTGATTGTAATAGCAAACGAAAGTAATAATTAAACAGTGATGTGATGAGAGCATCATGCTATTATATTACAGGAATGGATGCACATGTATTTCTATTAAATTGTTTTCAACCCTCCTTCGAATAAGTATTACTGTATCTCTTGTTATCATTCAATTAATTAGAAGTTAATTTTCTTAATATAAACTCAACAATACAGTATTCATCCTGTTGTATGCAAGAACTATCTTCTTTGACATAATACATTTTGTACTCATAAGAGTTTCTTAACAGTATACACTAATACTTATTCATACATATATATAAATATGCTTGTAAATATTTTTTCAATTCATTCTGTACATTTAGATACAGTAATTCAAAAGGTTAAAATCATGGAAAATTTTATACAAACAAATAATATTAAAGTGATAAATAAATTTTACCCAATCAGTAATTAAATTTCACTGATTAAGAATAATCTTGGTGTTTTTATAGGCGTAAAAAAATAATTTTTTTTTAAAAAATAGAGCATTTTCCATACTCTTTTAATATTGTTTCCAAATATTACCAAAAATCTAGATATATTCAATCAGTTTATTTAATTGCTACACAAAGGGTGTTTATCTACAACATATCCAAATAGCTCATATTTACATATGATTCTTACAATAAATGAAAAGTAACAAATTTGATAATTAAGCATTTAAGTTAATTAGGCATTTTTTCCCCATAACTTAGCTCCAATAATAATGGGGACTGTTGATATTTACATGGACTGTATCTCTCTAAAAACCAAAACTCATGATGTTTGTATCATATCATATTATTAATATATATCTATTTTCAAACTAATAAACTACATTAAGACATGAAAGTCTTACATACCCTTACAGTATTAAGGGTAGAAAACTGGCATCCCTCTATGATCATTTTATTATACTGCAATTGAAGCAACTATTTTGGTCATATCAGTATTTACAGTCATCCTTTGTTTCATAATAACTTATGGCAATTTCTTTAATTTTAATTTGTAGCGTCTGCAGTGTTCTTAACTACTTAAATTATTCCTTTTTCATGAAATTTACATAGTATTTATTCATGTAATTTCAGGAATATAAAAAGCTATATTCCTGAGCGTTGATTTAAAATTTATTTAGATTTGAAGAAACCTCATATTATTTTACTTTAAATGAAGGTCACTCTAACAGCTTAAATGCTTAAGGGTAAGGTGCAAATCCTCGAGATCTAGAGAGAAGAATTATTTCAAAAAAATAATTCCAGCTTTTGTAAAAAAGAGTTTATTCTAGAGACAAGTTACTTTAAACGTTTAAATGAGGCGTTTCACTATAATATATGACCCAAACTTAATTGAAATCTTATTAGATTTATGAACATTTACTATCCTGGAGTATCGGTAATGAATAAGATAGGCAAATCACCTTATGATATTCTTAACACCATCGTTTAACAGTTTACATAACGAACCATCTGTTTGCTATAGACGTGTGAAATCTCTTCGAAATCTTCTCCCTTTCACATCATGACGAGATGAAAGTCACCCATCCCACTCCGTGTGTGGGTGTACAATACTTGGGTGAAAAATAAGCTGTTTATTTATTAATATTACAAGTGTTAATCTATGTTTCATTAACAAATTTGCTAATATTCCTGATCGAAAATTAAATGGTAACTTAAGAAGGGTTTTATATTTTTAGGCAATCAATTTTTCTTTTGGTATCATTTATCATTCCAAACTTATCCAATCAGCTTCTCCGTTTATTATAATGATAATGAAGGCAAATGAGGCAATAAGTTTAGCTGGTGGTACTCCTATTTTAAGGTGCTAATATTATCTTATAAATTTGAAACTTCTTCCATATTAATAATTTCATAAGCATAAATTTTCATTAATCATTCTGCAATATTGACAAAAAAAAATTGTAGTTGTTCTTATTGTAGTTTTTTGTTTTGTTTAGTTAAAGAGAGTTTATACATTATGATCATTTTATTATTAATTTATTGATAATATATTTCTTGGGGTCTAGTAACTGATTTAGTTGTTTTACAATAACACTTCATAATTTAAAATTGTTCAATGTGTTCTGAAGAAGGCCAAAAAATATGGCAGACAGACACAAACACATCAACATCCAAACAATAGTAAGTAATCAGAAAAATGACTTAGATCTTCAAACGAAAACAGTATCAGTTCAATTAGAAATTACACTCTAATTATAAAATTAGACCTCAATTATACAAGTATACCCACACGAAGATATCTTGTCATGATTGAAAGATCTTAGTCAATTTTCTAATTTATTACTGTGGTGTAGACGTTGATTTTTATTTCATATGTTTCTTGTGAAATCTTCTTATATATACATATAAATCATCAAGAAAGTATAAAAAATGGACCAACAATGAGAAATAGTTTTTTTTAATACTTTCTGCACATGACTTGTAAAGTAAAACCAATAATTTCATCACCAAAAGTGATATTTTATATCTAAGTTGATTGTTACATATATTTGATGTCAATAAAATTTATTAAGGAACAAACTCTAAAGTTACAAATGAAATATTGATTGATCATCGTTGGTATGATTATAATTACGATTTTATTTGATTATATTTATTGTAGGTTAAAATTAAAATACATTGCAATGATAATAATTGCGGTAAAAACTGACTCTTTACTTCTGGAAGTTACACTTTTAAGATGCGGCGGGAAACAAGAATATCAACATGTTAACTGACTGAGTGTGGTATACTGTAAGTGATTGAGGTAATATGTATTGAGAGATTACGAAGGAAAAGATAAGATAATAATAATGTTTACTTGAGGCTGAAAATTGCTGGGTTATTTATTTAGTGAATAATTCCATTAAATCGCCAAGAAGTATTTAAGTTATTGTATATAACTATAAATGGTTCGTTCATTAAGAATTTCGTTTTTATAAATCGCTATAAACTATAGCTATCATTACCGATAACAGTAGCTGGGAAGGAAAATTACTTCCATTTGACATAGTAGTCAATTAGACTATTTAATTGCTATGAAGATATTAGAGGCTATACTGTTCTATTACAAGCAAAAAATAAAAATATTTTTCGTTTCTTTTTTTTATTCTATGAAATATGTAATAACTCCAATAATTCCTTTATTTAAAGAAAACCTTTTATTCCTCTTTTCTAAAAAAAAATTTGGTAATTAGTTAAAAACCAAACATTGTAATAATATAGCTGGAGATTAGAACTTGAAGATTTTTTGAAAAAAAAAATAATAAGAAACTCTCATTTACAGAAGAGTGAGTTCCATCTTGAATTAGTAAAAAGTTTGTTTTGCTATTGTTGTCTAGATTGAGAAGAACTCTTAATTGAAGATTGAGGGCTTGTGGGTTAACAAGATGGTCAAGAGAGTATTGTTGAGTAGCACTTAGACTGAGTCACTGACAATCATCTTCCTGCTCTTCATTGGTCAGGCAGCATTTCAAGGAAGGTCTTCTTATTATTGTTTAATAGTAAAGGCTTGCAGCGATCTTCTTAATCATAATCACTTAAAGCAAACTTGATTTGGTTGCTTAAACGAGGTCGGGGTGTGTCTTGCCAAACACCGCTACTACATATTGGTAGCCAGTGGATTTTAGTTTACATAAAGTCAATTATTCCAGTCATGATTGGAACTGAATTGAGAGAGTTTTATGGATTTTTCCAGATTTACTGAATCTGTCAGTAATATTTTAATATTCAGGCTGCTCATACTGTCCTTTGTTATGATGATAATAATGATAACGAATATGCATATCTAAAAATTTGTTTACTATGATACAGGTTATAATACGGATCATAATAAAATCCGAGATATATGTTATAGTACCTGGTAGGTGCAATTGTTTAGATGTTTGGTAGTTTTGGGGCGATTAATCGGAATCGGAATCAATCGTAAGCATCGTATATTTTTGGGTGAATCGGAATCACATCGTTAAATAAATACCCTAAATCTCTGATTCTTTCATTACGATTCTCTTAAATTTCTAATTTACTTGAACTATAATAACAATACTTCTATTTGTTTGTCAAAAATTTATAATCAAAACGTCTTAGAACTTTTATGACGTATATAGTATAATGTACAGGTTAGGTTAGGTTAGGTTGCAGTGGCAGTTCCACAAGGGAACTCACTTAAACCGAGCATTGGCCCTTTGTGATACCACACAATGAAGATTGATTCTACAGTGGGAGTCCTAAATTTTGCCCAACTCAAGTGTACTTAGAGTAGGGATCTTTAACGAGTACCTGACATCGTACAGGCTCGGGACCGACAGTTTAACGTCCTTCTCCGAGGGACGACGTGCTCGGATTTATTCACCTCCCGCATGAATAAATCGAGGGCCAGGTGGGGATCGGACCCCAGTCCTATCAGATCAGAGGCGAGCACGTAACCACTGAGCTAGCCTGACCCCCTTAGTATAATGTATAAGAAGTTAATTAATTACTTCAAAGATAATCTCAATGAGTTAGCTTATTTAAGTGTAAGGGAGGCTTTTGCATCTTCAATTAATTTAAACACAATAGTTATTTGTAAATTATTTGAAAAAGGTGAAGCGAAGGGATTGCTCAGTGGACCAGATTCAACAATATCACCTTGGAAAGCTTCTGTCAGCTCTAGATTTCCCATATATTTTAACAACAAAAATCTGATTATAGCGACATATTTAGACCCGCGATACAAATTAACTTCTCTGGACGATGAGCAATACACCAGCATGAAAAGTTACACCATTGGTTATTTAAAAATATAAATTCAATAAATAAAAATAAAACCATTATATTGACTACTTCAGATTCGTCACATTCAGATCTTTCTGCAGATGAAAAAGTACACACTGAAGATGAAAACACGGACTTTTTTTATATGATAATATGTAAAGTAGTATATATTATTATCTTTATGATGGTTACTCTAACTTATTCATTACTTTACTTAACTTTGTAGAGGAAATATCTTCAGATTGATTTTAATCATCATTTCCTAAAATATTCTGGTTACTCACTATTCATACCTTTATTTAACTGTATCTGGTTTTATTTATTGTTTATTATTATTATTTATTGTTATAAAATGAGCAAATAAGGTCAACACAAAACTTAATTAAGGTAGTTGAGTTGCTGAGGACTTGGAGGTAGAACCTAAGCAGGAACAGGAATCGTACTTGGCATCGGAATCGGAAAATATTTAGGAATCGTACTTGGCATCGGAATCGGAAAATATTTAGGAATCGTACTTGGCATCGGAATCGGAAAATATTTAGGAATCGTACTTGGCATCGGAATCGGAAAATATTTAGGAATCGTACTTGGCATCGGAATCGGAAAATATTTAGGAATCGTACTTGGCATCGGAATCGGAAAATATTTAGGAATCGTACTTGGCATCGGAATCGGAAAATATTTAGGAATCGTACTTGGCATCGGAATCGGAAAATATTTAGGAATCGTACTTGGCATCGGAATCGGAAAATATTTAGGAATCGTACTTGGCATCGGAATCGGAAAATATTTAGGAATCGTACTTGGCATCGGAATCGGAAAATATTTAGGAATCGTTCCAACACTAATTTTTGGCAATATTGACAGTTGGGAAAGCCACTTTATCGATCTTTATGACAAAACATATTATTTTTTCCTGGTTAAATCCAAATTATATAGATCTAAATATTTATATTTAATATCCCTTCTACCTTAGTATTCTATGATAAGAATTTCTTTTATTTTAGCTTATTAGAAACTGTAGAAAACACGAAAAATAACAACAGTTAATTTTCACCTACCCATCATTGCAGGGTTTGTTTGGCTTCATTTTATTAAAAATAAATTTCTAATCAAGTATCAATCCTTTACTCTCTGACAAATTAAACTTTTGTTTTTAAGAAACAAATTAGTGGCTGAGAAATATTAAACTTATCAATTTTAAAAATTTAACTTCACTATATAGTTTGTTCATATGAAAGCATTCGCAATATTCTTTACAGTTTTGTCAATCGCTAAAGCCATATAAGTGAGATTTAATTTTAACTTCATATTAAAGGCTTTGCTGTTCAATACTTGTTTCATTCAGTACCAGGTCGCCCACGAACCAAAGCAATGACATAATATCATTTTATTGATTATTAGCTTTGAAAAGAGGTTTTATTGTGAATTAAGACCTAAATTTTGGCTTCCAATTCTTGGAATATTTTCTTCCGGACTGAAAGTAAGATATAGTTTGTATTGATGCATAATTTCTTTCTGGTAAAAAAAAGCTCATCTAGTTAAAGTTGTAGAGAGATAGCAATGAAGTTCTTAGAAGGTTTCCCTTGAATTTTAGTAACTAAATAAACAAAAAAATATTTAATAATTTATTTAACTGTTCTCTTTTCAGAAAAATAAATTCCGTTATTTGGAACAGTCGTTGTGGAGAAGGGGTAGATTACTCTAAGTGGGATAAATTAGACATTTTGGGGTAAGAACGATGTGCGCAAGTGGATGTGCTAAGTGGGAGATTTCAAATTATTATTAAAAATATATTATCTAATTCAAATTATTACAGAATCTTTATAATCAATAATTTTAATCTGATCTTAAAATATTAAACTTTCCTATATTTTCTTCATTATTTTTAAGGCCGAAACAATGACATTATTATTCTTTGTGTGTCATTTTTAAGCCAGAAAGAATAGCATTATTTTTCTTTGTGTGTTCTTTTTATGCCAAAAAGAATAACATATTTTATCTTTGTGTACCATTCTTATGCTAGAAAGGATAAACCTGTTTTCCCCATAATAGTGGATTAATAAAATTTTCTTTTGTAATTAATGACTTTGAAATGCATGATGGTCAATGGTTTTGCTTGTGTGTCATGTAATGGTCAAATGAGTGTATTATTTTTGTTTATAAATGTAACTCCTACGTTTTTTTCTTGTCTGTTATTTTCATGTCAAAAAGACAGATTTTTATTGCCTATGATCGATGAAATTAGAGATTAAACATTTTTCCAATATATATTTTTTGTTTATTTATTAACTGTGTGATTTTATAACTAAATTAGTTTGTCACCAGAGACTTCCAAGTGTGGGGGTAGAGATTCATTTTACGACCAAAAAAATTACCTGAGGAACATGTGAAAAAAATTAGTAATGCCAAAATTAGTTGTCTTCAAGGAATTTTTTTGATGTTTGTAAACAGACTTTAGGATAATGTGTGATTTAGCGTTTTCTTATGATGCATAGGAATAACTTGAAGATGTTGGGACAACAGGTTCATATGACTTCATAGACAATGACACACATCAGAATGGAATAAACATAAATAGGGTCAGGGAGCGCTGTGTTTACCTTCCCTTCTAAAAATTAAGTTTCGGTTAGGCAATATAAGTCACCTGAAGAACAATTAAACTGGTAATATGACTCAACAATAACTAAAACTGATGTCAGTTAAATTTGTAGTTAATATATTTAGCCCCTAGATTAGTATTAAAGGCCAAAGTCTGTTAGTGTGAGTGTAATGAACAAAATAAATCAACAGAGATGAATGACTCCTTGATATCTAACGCACTATTGTATTTTAAATCTCATAAATAATATCAGAAGTGCTTTTGTTGACTAGTGAAATGTATTTCTGAAGAATAATTGTTTTTAGAGTTATGAAATAATTCAAGGTTGAAACAATATTTAACAAGGCGCTATTATGTTTAAACAAAGGTGAAAATGGTTCCAAGAAATATTGAAAACATATTTGTAATCTCAAGCAAGCAACAAGAGCGTTATCTAGTCAGGTTAAGATTGGGGGCATTGAAGATAAGGAAAGGCAAGGGGTTGGAAGGTTTAAAGTTATAGAAGGGGTAGTCTCTAAGTGGTATAATGAAAGGTAAGCCTAAGTTAAACACAAAGACAATAAACAACAATAGTATCGGATGTGGGGCTTTGTCAAGTCCTAGCTTGAGTAACGGACTTTGTCTTGGCCGCGAGAAACAATGACCAGTCGGTTCATAATGCCTTGCCTAGACTTAAGACACCCCCGGCCAAATTTAATTATGGGCGCTTTAAGGGTGGATAATATTTGTAGTTGTGGGGTGGGATGAAAGGGGTGGTTGAGCGCCACCAGACCGCGATTAACCAACTAACTGCTAACAACTACCCAGTTCAACTTCTCTCTGCGGCAACTCCCTCCTTCCCTGTAATTGACTACTCAATCCATATAATCAATTGAGCTTGACATTTAAAAGAATCTTTAAAAAATTTACTTTGCACTTCAAATATTTTTGTATAAAAAAATAATAATATAGTACATTTTTAAAATAACAAGATATTGAAAATAGCAGAAGTATGGGTTAGATGATGGTCAACAAACCTACACAAGTCTCAATGATTATACATAATCTTTATTTGATATCATAAGACATCTTAGTAGATTTTACTGGCTCAATGACGTAAAAAAATGATAATTTATTTTACACTATGTTCTTAAAAACCTGATTAAGAAATAAGGAAATATTACACTCTCCCAAAGAAACGAATTAGAAAAATCAAAATGCTTAATATATTTCAATTTATATCCCTCATGCTAAATATAATAATAAAGCTGTAATAATAATAATTCATATACATTTTAATGACACTTATATTAATATAATATGCTTATTAATTAATGAAAATAAAATAAAGCTTTAAAAGCCATATGTATATCTTGTATCGCTGCAATGACCGTGGTCAGCAGTAGAAGTGATAAGTTGAAGGGAGACTCTGGCATCTGAGAATAGTGGGAGTTCTGCCAGGACGGGAGATAAAATACCCGAGGGAAGGAAAGGAAAAAAGGAAGATGTGAAGCGGGAGTATAAATGATAAAGGAGGCAAAATTACAAAAAAATAATAAACATAGAATTAAATAATATAAGCAGATCATAATTAATAAATAATACAACAAAAGAAAAGGAAAAATAATTGAACATTTTAAAATCTAAAAAAAAACATTAAAAACTAAAACAAAAACTAAAGTGAACAGAATATCAAAATTCTTTATAACCAATTGATTTTTTGTTTTATTTTTATTTATCTATAGTTATGAATTAAAATATATATTCTAGTAAAGAGGCCTGAGACTCATTGAACCAGTGAAGAGCGATACAATATGTGACATAGTTTATTTTTTATTTTTAATATACGCTTTGTATTTTATTTGCTCTATTCAAAGTCAAAATTGAATACATGTTTTCAACTCAACTCATCCACCACATAATGCTCTCGTTTTGGGTACAATATCATTTTGATCTATCCAACGATATGACTTGTATAATTCTCACAAGATTTCAGATTGGCAGGAACGGGAATCATAAGTCGAAATTTTTACTTTTTATTGTATAAAATGTTTGTTGCTTTAAACATCTGAGGATTTTTTTCAGTTATTGAATTTGTCACTTCCATGATGCCAAAATTTCAAAACTATTTATCTATTTTTAGTTTAAGAGAAAAAAAATGTCTTAAAACACATTTTGAGTGACATTCCCCTCATGCATAGTTAATTACTCTCAAACATTATCGAGTCCATCTACACAATGACTATGAGGCCATTTTGCTGTAAAACAGTAATTTGAATCAGCAAAGATTGTGGACTGTAACCTGTATGTAAACTTTTGGATATACACCCACTCATAGACACACACCACACACGCGCACACGCACACACACACACACACACACACACACACACACACACACACACACACATATATATATATATATATATATATATTCGACAAAACGTCATAAAAGAACTTGGGACCACAAAACTTGTAAATCTGTCAAAACCTTAGGATAAAATTTTTTCACGATCACTATTATTTACTTATAGTCAAAAAATAAAATTAAAAATTTTATTTTTAAAACTAACGGTTTAAGTTTTGAATAGGTCGTATAAGTGCTCTTAAGAGTCAATGAGTGCTTCTTCACATCACTTTAACGTACTCGTAAAGTGATGTAAAGTCACTTTACATAACGTAACTCGTTATGTTATGTAACTCGTTATGTTACGTAACTCATAACATCACTTTACGAGTTACTTGTCTATTATGATGGGATATTTGTATTAAAATCTAAATTTTGTAACAGTCATTTAAGTTGAATTAATATTGGTTGTGGAAATTGGCGTGAATGGTAACAGGAAGAATTTGTGTTGAATAACCGATGCCCAGTGATTATTCATACGAAGGATTAACAGCTCAGTTCCTATCCCACATAGAAGGTATCACTGTGTACATTACACGTAGAAAACAGAGATGTATAAAGAATTATTGTCATAGGCTAATTATACTGTTTAAAGGATGAAGTAAAATATATCTCAAGTTAATAATGGGACGGATAAGACAACCACAGTAGCAATAGCCTTACCTACCACTGCATTTCTCAATCTTCAGTAAAGGTTTTTTCGATGAGAGAATAAAGTACAAAGATTAGGGTTTCTATAAAAATTGAAGAAGATCATGATGGTGAAGGAAAAAGGATAAGATAGAGAATCTTCAAGAATTTACCTTACTTGTGAATGCAGCGAAAAAAGTTGGTGATGTGGGTTCCTCGTAGAATGTTTTCTTCTAATGCTCGAAAAATAATTAATCGTTGGCATGGACGATACGGCTACTAATAATGATTGCGAAGTAATTATACTCAGAGATTTTACATTTTAATATCCGCAATGAAATTTTGTGATTATTAAGGCTTAAAACCCCTAGTGGAGCCATGCAGCTCAACAAAAAGCTGAATCGGGTTATATGTTCCACAGGTTCTTTGAACCAGGGGTTAAAAATGCCACTGACCTTACCTGTAGCTGAGCAGGTTTAGTAGGACCTTTGGTTCGGAGAACAATTAAAAACTCTTAAAATAAGTCGGTACTACGGGCGGCGGGGGCCAATGAAGGGGTCCTCTCTTCATCCTGTCAACTGAGGTTGGACTCGTAGTGGCTGTTGGTTCTCACCCAAGTTGGGTAGACCCTTGTGGTCAAAAATCCCTTAGAGTAGTGCAAATTTTAATACAAATGGTAATGCTGGCAAGTTACGAGTTTCCCTGAATAATCCTTGAAGAAGGAAACACTGAAAAAGTTCTGGAATAATAGAAATTAGATATGAAATTAACACTAAATTTTTGAAAACATGTTTGCATTAGAACTGCATCCAACATTTACTACCGTATATAATTATAACTGTTCTTAAAAAGGCATAAATGTTGCATTGTTGCAGACAAATTTTACAGATGATTAAAGATTTTACCCAATATAAAAACGTGCACTTTTACTGAAAGAGCTCAATGTTTCATTATATTTTAGTACAGTCGTATCTTAGAAGGTTTTGTTGCTTGGTATATCACTATAACTTATACAGATCACAACAAATCTGTTATGTTTTGCACTATTCTATTCATTAAACTAAAACATCACGATTTCTTGCAATACCGGCACTTTAAACAGAGCAGATCACAAGCAGAACGGGAATATGCAATGCAACAGTTAATGCAATAGTTATGCAATGCAATATGCACTCTAAGGATTTTGTTCCAACTAATAAATTATTTTCGCTATTACACGTCATTACCCGCCTTATAGCCAGGGCTCCTTAGTACGCCCGTAATGTTGATATTCATCATGATTTGAAAATGGAATCCATAGATAGTTACATCACCCGACTTACTACCAATGAAGACAGCAAACTACCTACTCATCCGAACCTCCTTGTACAAACTCTAAATCCTGCCACCAACCTTCCTCAACCACACTGAACATTTACTTCATCCACTGAATATCTAACTACTTTTCCAACTCATGACTAAAAACATTGAAAACCATAACTAACAAGACCACATGATCGCGACATGAATTATTGACATTCCAAGTTATAGTAGCACAGTAATCAAGCAGTAGAAGGCTTCTGGTCTGGAACTGCTAGTTACGACGTGCACTATAGTGCGCGGATATATTCGTTGGTCATTGGTCGTTGGTTGGACACACCATTATCATTAGTCCTTTCTAGACTAGACATTTTCCCTTTCCCGTTGCACTTTTCTAAATCTTCACCCAATTAGTTTATCCCTTACATGTTCTTAAGATTATTAATCTATAAACTGTTGAGGCGTGGTCAACAGTCATGCAAATTTATAATCCGCGATTGACCTTGAAGAAACAGTTAATACAATCGATCAAATAAGTTGTAATGCTATCCTTACGAGAATAAAATTATCATATTTATTGAATTAAAAATAAAAGAATATAACTCCTTTTTTCTTTGGCTGTTCTCGGACGGTTTAAGGTGAACGAATACAGAACGCAGAGGAAAACCGTTAGTTAAACAGTTATCTTATGTATTTTAAAGAGGAACATTAGTATAAGTTTTTTTTTAAAGATAAATTAAGAATAGGGAAGATCCAGTGTACAACAATTCTGTACCGGAATTTAAAACTCCCTGCTTTATTCATAGTCGAATAGGTCTACAATGACTCTTTAGAAAAATAATTGCATCTTGAAACTCATGAGTCATTAATACAGAAGTACCTTTGTTTTGCTCATGTCTATTGTTTTACAGCTCAAGCTGTATGTTGTTAGTGTTCAAGGTGTCTCAGGGAAGAGTTTTTTCAATTTTCCTTAACTTTATCTACATATTTAAAATCTTTCATTGATATGCACAGCAGCCTCTGCGTTGACAACTTTAAAACTGGTCTGCTCCAATTTCCTAACACCTTTGTGGTGGGCTGGTGTTAAATAAGGTTTATATTTAATATTTATATTATATTTAACATCAGCTCACCGTAGAGTTGTTAGGAAATTGGAGCAGATCAGCTTTAAAGTTGTTATCGCAGAGGCTGCTGTGCATTTCAATGAAATATGCTTACGTCAAGCATTGCTGCCTTTTTACACGAATATTTAAAATCTATAAACATTGCTGTGATTTTAGACATTTTTTAATTTCGAAGTGAACTTACGAGCCAGTTAACATTGATGTAATGAAATATAGTTATTGTCAATAATTAAATGAAAAAACTAATAGTAACTAATTTGAGAAATATAAAATGGGTTTGTTTTTTTATCAAAAAAATAAAATTCGGTGTTCAAAGGTATCTAAATATACCTCTCCGAGTTACTAGAATAAAATAAGTACATACACTAACCTATTATTTCTTATTCTAATTATAAAACAATCATTTAAAGATTATAATTGTATGTGCATAATTTTAATGGAATTTTAAATGCTTCTTATTTTATTTTAAATTATTTTATACGGCGTGTCGAAACTACGGTTTTTAAAGCTTTTTCAAGTTAGTACAGACAACCAAGGTTTTCTTTGAACTGACGTCTCTGTACCTGTCACATGAAACTGATCTTCACCGGTTAGCCACGGACACTGTGAATAAAAATAGTTGATACTTTATCAAAGAGATGAGTTTTAATTTTTATTTTATTTTTTTAGAGGACTGAGGGACGGACAAAGTCAGCCCTGCTATGATGAATCGTCGAGAGAATATTGATCCTACATTGGGAGTCCTTAATTTTGCCTAATTCAAGGGTATTTAGAGTAGGGATCTTTAATTAGTACCTGACATCGTACAGCAGGGGTCCTTACACATCTTCTGCATTCGAACTACTCTTGAGATGAACGAGTCACAATGATCTACCTGATCAAATGCATATAAAAATATATTGAGGATTCTTGCAATTTATGATGATGTATGAAATATATCATATACACCTCCTCATCCCGTTTCTTATTCTTCTTTACCTAATCCAGTCTCCCAAGTCATTTTTATACCCTTTCTTAATTTTAAAAATAAAAAAATTAAAAGTAAAGAGGAAGATATAACTTAAAGACTAGATTATTAGCTTGAGTGTATTTAGAGCCACTTTTGTCGTTGCACAGTGATCTAAGTATCAAAAAAATCAGAATTCATTCGACTGGCCGCCCTGTGTATCAATCACTGACGATATTAATTATAGTCTAATGTTAATTTTTTTTATTGTCATGCGATCTACCAATAATACCTTTGCGATAGATTGGTAAATCGCGAGCACCTCTGTAATACAGGCTCGGGGCCGACGGTTTAATGTTTTTCAAATTTATTCATCTCCCACGTGAAATAAATCAATTTGAAAATGTAAACAAATAATTGTTTTACTTTCTCAAGCTTTGTTCCTCGTTTAATTTTTATTTTTTCCAAAATAATTCTTACTCTTTAACCATAACGACCTATTTCATGTTCTTGCAGTCACCATCACTTGGGTTTTCTTCAAAGGCTGTACCATATTTGCCCAGCAGGCGGTTGTTCTCTCAGCCAATTGTGTCTAATCAAAGGACTAATGAACTAGAGGCCATCGTGATGTTTGCTGAACAGGTTAGTGGTGACTACGTATTCATCACAAACACACATGCACTTACACATGTGCGCATGTATGTTAAAATGCTGAAGTCTAATCAGGACATCGTGACGTTCTGAAATGCTTGCTTATTACAAAATTATTTCAAAAGAATTTCCTTGAACAGAGCTATGATTTCTTGAATAATATGCTCAGGATAAATTTCACTGTCAGAAATAGCCTTTTCTTATTTTAATTTACATTCTCAGGTTGCAAATTGACTTGATATTTTAATACTAAAATAAATTTCATGAAGTTATTTACAGTTTATCCCTGGTGGTGAGCCTAAATTTATCCTGGTGTTATAAATATATGGAAAATTTCCATTCATGATTGCTAAATGTTTAGGAATATATAAAATATTTAATTTCTATGAATGTATACTATTTATAAAATTAGGTCGAAATATGCTCAGAACAGTATAATACTTGTGAATTAAGGTATTTATCTGGAAATTTTTGCCCAAACAAAATAAGATTATCTTTCAATTTTTAACATTGTTTTAAGACATTTGTGTTTATTTTGGTTGTTCCTTAATTAACTAATTATTTAAGTTGACCAAGAAAAAAAACAAACATAAATGGAGGAAGCAAAGTGATCGATATTTGTAAAAAGGACTGAAGGGAGGAGAGAAATGCTTAGAGGTTTTGTGAATGAAAAGAAAATGCGGGGTCTTTATATAAATAGACAATATGGGTTGTGGAAGACTGGGGGGGGGGGGGGAAAGAGTTAATTATGGTGTTGAATATGGTAATTGTGGTAGTTTGAGGGATGGAAGGGGTGGGCAACAATGGTGCGATGGAAATATGGAGGCGCGGGGGTAGGGGGTGGTATTGTATGTCGGCAACTACGTCTGGAGATAAGAAAGGGTGGGGGAGTGTTGAGTTCTTGAATCATCACAATAGCAGCTATTCAATGCTTAATCTCGTCCTCCGATCCTGACTGTATTGTCCTCTACCCTATAGAAAAGCTTTTGGAACGCCAGCCATCATCAATAGCGCAATGTTACAATACAATCGCGATAATGTACCGGGTGCAAGTGAGTGGGACAAGGCGTCGCGCCACTTGTCTGAGTGAGAGAGGCCACAAACCCTGCCCACCTACCCTTGTCTTATACCTTAACCTTATCTTTCCTCGGCCTTCTAGCTATTGTTCCAGAACTTACACTTCATCTCTACTCTCTTTTTTTTCAAAATCCGCCAACCTTTCAATAAAATATCTCATGCAAAAATTTTTGATTTTTCAACTGTAAAATAGAGTAATTGATTATTTATTTTTTTTCATAGCAATGAAAAATTATAAGTTGAAACCTTTCAGTCTTTTTTAATATTTAACTGAACTAAAAAGTAAATTATGATTCTTGATGTTCAAGCATATATCAAAATTACTAACTGTGAAAACGTGATGAAAAATACATTAAACAAATTATTGTTAATATCCTTATTTAATTTCTCACTGTAACTGCACTTTTAAACTAATGTATAAAAAGTTTTACATCTCTGAATAGTAATACTCAAACATAAATTAAGGCATTCGTACCTGATTCACATAAAATATGGTTTCAAAAGGATGAAAAAATAGAAGTTGAAATGATCTTACGAGTAACAATGAATTAAAACAATAGAATAGATGATATTATATTAAATTTGATTGAATATAATAGAGACTATACGGTTGAACTGAGCGTAGCCTAGTTACTCGATAACAGGTAAGTCCGAGTTGCTCCACGGCGTCCGAGGAGCGTCTGAGTTGGTTTTGGTGAAGAGGTGGGAATAGCGAACAGGACGCCACCTAGTGGACACTCCTCAATTTACCCTTATAGGCTCTGTATACATATCTTCAGGGGCCAGGCTAGCTAAGTGGTTAAGGTACTCGCCTCTGAACTGGTGGTCCATGGTTCGATACCCACTCTGGCCCTCGATTTATTCATTTGGGAGGTAATTCAATCTGAGCTTTTCGTCACTCGGAGAGGACGTTCAACCGGCGTCGGTCTCGAGTCTGTACAATGTCAGGTATTCGTTAAAGATATCCCTACTCTAAAGACTTCTATTGTAGAATCACCGATCAAACAAAAATACCACAAGGGCTGACGCTTTTAACTCGTTAGGGATCGGACTAAAGAAATAAAAAAAATATATATCTTCAACTAAAATAAATAAGTTAAATTCATTAAAAATATATAATTTTTAAAATAAACATTATTTATAGGTTTCTTATAAATGCATTTGAAGAAAACAAGTTAATCAATTTAACTCTGCGTGTGACTGTAGATATTATACTAAAGTTACTATTAATTAGTAGTTGTCATAGTTTTGATAAAATGTAACTTCAGTTTCTTTACTGTTAGATAATTTCTTTAATAAATCTTCACAAGTTGTATCTGGTTATAGGATACTCTACTCAGTGTAAAAACTTTCTTTCACAATCTCTTCCGTCAAGTCCTGAATGACAGAAGGGTTATAAAGACCGAGCTTGTAGTGCTTGGGTGTGGAAAGTGACTCCAGAAATACTCTGTTCTTGAAACCATATTAAGACTTTTACAGACAATTTTAATTAATGTGTAAGCCAATGTGAATTTATTAAATAATATAATTTGTGTTGCATTGAGCTAGGCACTTAATTATACATCACTACTAATGATGGAGCACCCTAGTAGGCAACATGGTTCAACTTTAGGATGAAATTGTGATCTTTATTAACATTTTAGAATACACTTATTTTAAAGAGAATTTTCAGTCAGTGAATTACTTAAGTTGAATTACTAGTTTTTGTTTCTACTCTGTAAATGGTGTTGACATTAGTAGCCATAAATGCTGTTAAATGGGAGATAGCAGACTTGTGCTATCTTATGTCGTCTCTGAGAGAAGACGTAGAGTGAACGGTCCCCGGTTTGATGTATGACACTCGACATACACTCCTACTCCATTATACTTGATTAGAAAGTACAATAAACAATTATCTATGCTTTACTTGTAGAGTACCACTAAAATCCAATGCGTGCCGGTATGTTTTAACTTTTAATTTTTTTTTTTCATTTTATAGTGTACTTGAATTTGAAATGTTGAAATTTTCATAACATATAACAGATATATAATTCTTGGTGAAGTAGATTTTCTTGTTATTTTCTGGTAATATTGAAACATAGGCCAGATATATTCTTTTGCATATCAAAAAGAGTACTAACTCAGTTTTCAAGTGATTCCAGAAACTTAAATTATTGCATTAAATTAAGCCTTAATCTGAAATTTCATGATAAAAATTACTACAATTTAGATTCTTAGAAGCGAGAATACTAAACTTAAGAAGAAATTAATGAGTTCTAACCACAGAAACTTGTCTGAATGTTGAAGCATATGACGAGACATACTGCTATGAGTACAAAACTATATTTTCGTTATTATTTATTTTCGGTCATTACATTTTTGTTGTAGTTGATAAATACATTAAATGTTTATGTAGCTCATATATCAGTGGCGATTTCTCAGGGAATGCAACACATGCATTGCATGCATAGAATTCATCTTTAAAGAAACCAAAATGTTCGAGACTCGAAATATTTAAAGGAACCCCTTTTTTTTATTCCACTACACGCTAAGGAACCATTTTCTATGATTGCGCTAAGCTTCCCAATGCAGGGGTTTACTCTTATCATTTCTGGTTAATGAAAATGGTCTTAATTGCCGAGAGAAACAAGAACGAAGTTTGCATACACTGCAACTCAGGCTTGCTGAGCTCCTCAAATACATACTGAAAAGTGATTTGCACACAGGTCTTCCGGAAATTTATAAACTCATGAATTTGGTTATGACTATTCCCATAACAACAGCAAGTGTTGAGAGATCGTTTTCTGCCCTCAAAAGAATTAAAAGTTATTTACGAAGCTCCCAAAGTGAAGAGCGATTGTCTAATTTATCCCTAATTTCAATTGAAAGACATTTACTTAAAGATCTCATGGCAGATAGAGAGAAGTTTTATGGTTTTGTTATCGAAGAATTTTGCAAGAAGTTTTTATTCAAATGATGTATTGTGTATCTCTTTCTTTAATAAAAACATTTTTTGTCTATTTTTATTGTATTGGTTAATAAAAGTTAATGTTAAAAGTATTTCCAAATAAAACCTGATTCAAATCCCCATAAAATGTTTTTAATACATCATTATCCTTTTGTGCAACATGAAAAGACTGAACATGAGAATTAGAAGGGTATTTCTCTGTATTTCTTTTATTCTTTGAAAATTGCATGCCTATAGAAAAAGGTCAGGAGTCGCCACTGTCATATATCCACATTAAACAAGTTAAGTCATATTAATTGATTTTCCATGGGTTTGATTAGGTTAGGCTAGGTGGCTAGGTGGTAAGTGGCAGTTTCTCAAGAGAATACGAAGTTATTAATTCATGTATTATCTGAAAATATTCTTTGGGAGTCCTAAACTTTTTCAAACTCAAGAAGTGTATTTAGAGTAGGAATATTTAACGACTACCTGAAACAGTACAGCTCGGGAGTAACGGGTTAACGTCCTCTCCGAGGGGTGACGTACTCATACATGCACGAAGTGAATAAATGTAGGGCCAGAATGGGTATTGAACCTTACAAGTACAGTCCAGAGGTGAGCACGTTGCCACTGGGCTAACCTGACCCCCTGTAAGCTTGAATATACTTTAACGTAAGTCTGATTTGTGACACGATAACCATAATAATATAAATTTATGATTTATGTAGGTCTAATATATATTATTTTCAAATTTTTTTTTTAATTACATTTTATATTCTTTTTTTTTTAGCAAAATAAATAGTTTCTCTATTATGATTAAAATTTTAGTATTAAATATTTATATATACAATGGATTTATAATATATAATATATTTATATACAACACATATCTTTAATTTAAAAAAATAATTACTAAAAAATATCGAACAGACCAATTTAGAAAGGGACAACAAAATTGTGTAGCAGCCCATCTAAGAAGAGGTTAGAGGGAAAGGTAGGTCTGTCAGCTGATATTGAGATATCCCAAACCAACCCTTGCGAAACCTGCTCTATTGTTAATTAAATTGGACGAACCATGGCTTGCTTAACCTTCCGAACACCTCGTAACCTCGAACTTTCCAAGAGTCAATTACAGAAAATCACTTTATTACATCCATAAGCGATTATTAAATTAACACTGTTTATAAAGTACTTCATTCATACTGATGACACTATAGCATTCTTTAAAGAAAAATATACGATTTTTCAATATTGATGTTATCACAAAAATGAAATTTTTATAACTTTGGAAAGACGTAATATCAACATATCTTATCATCGTAGACCAGTTTAAGCTGTAAGTAAATGAAATAATAAAAGTGGTATTTAAGTAAAGAAAGAGAGAAAAGAAAAAAAGAGAAAGGAAAGGAAAAAATCATAAACTATATTAATAAATGAGACTGAAGTGAGAAATATTCAAAGTACAGCAGAAAAAATAAGGTAAAAACTCAATTCTAGAGTGCCAAATTGTAAAACAATTATATATAATGTATATATATATATACACGAGTTCAAAATTCAAGAAGAGTAACACACAGAGTAAGGAAACACACTTAAATTTTTGGGTAATCCGTCTTCAGAAGAAAAGAGAAAGGGAGACCAAGTACGTTGTAGACGCAACGGCAAGTAAGATTAGAGAACACACCTATCTATGAAATGGTCGATATATTACTGAATCGGTTATATATATATATATATAAAAAGATTTCACATAAACACGTGAAACAACAATCAATGATCAAACCACAATAAGAAATGGGAAAACAAGACTAAGATCTTTCAACCGTAACAAGCGGTCTTCGTCCGAGTCAAAAACCCAACTCAGTTGGGTTTTTGACTCTGACGAAGACCGCTTGTTACGGTTGAAAGATCTTAGTCTTGTTTTCCCATTTCTTATTGTGGTTTGATCATTGATTATATATATATATATATATATATATATTGGTATAAATCGGCAGAAAATCTTCTTATATGCAAATATTGTTAGAAGTTGCAATCGCCAGCAAGATCAAGGCCACCAGCTCAAAAATCGTGAGAGCAGAAGCTGCTGCTACTTTTAACAATATATATATATATATATATATATATATATATATATTATATATATATCGATCCAGTAAGTGTTCTAGTTCTTTATGTGTTGTTTTTTCAGTTATATATATTTGAACCTGAAGAACTAAATGAGTGCTAATAAACTTTAATTCTGTACATATTTATAGCATATTTGGTATGCTGTCATTAATTTAAATATTTTTATATTTATCGATTTTATTTTACTTTTAACTAAATTACTTAGGACAAAAAAGCTATTATACTTCAATATTATCAAGGAAAATAAAAGGAGTTAAGTACCTGTCTTGACAAAAGAGACTAAGTGTGCCTTTGGTCCTTTGTTATACTCGTATGTGATATGGAAGCACGAAATATAAGTTCATGATAGAAAATTATCAAGCTAAGGTTTTAGACTGAGGTAAGAATGAGAATGCGTAAGATTCTTCAAGAGTCAAGTTAATAGAAGAGTCAGTGGATAATGGAACTCTCCAGTGACGTGAAGAGAGCAGTTTCTTAAGTGGGTTAAGTGGGCTCTTGTTACCCATATATCATAATCATTTTTGACAACTTAGACAGTATTGTTAACGTAGAATCGTGAGGTGGTTTAAAGGTAGAATGTTAGTATATATTAATAACGTAAAATCAAAAGAGTGGAAGGCCCTTCAGTTACATGGGTTAGACCTCCTGAAATCGAATCGCATATTCTCCAACAATCCCTCAGTCAAGCTGGGCAATGGAAAGTCTTCTACTGTCCGGTTTATTCAGTAACCTTGCTAACGATTCAATGATCTATGTATTCTTATTGAACCGGATATAAAAGGTTAAAGGTCTTAAATTTAACCTTTAATGTTGGGTTAAAATCTACCCAAACATCCCAGGGTTCGTAACAGACGGTTTGAGTTTTCAAGCGTGGGGTTAGAGAAATAATCGGTGTCGCAAAAAAGTTTACTGTTGCAGATGGTTTATTTGACTTCAACCTTACTAGATGTCGTTATTAGTTCTATACCAAGTGCACAATTTCAACGTTCGGAGTTAGTAGTTTAGCAGAAAAATTTGGAGTAGCCTACACTCAACTATAGTAAACTTTATTATACTAACTACTTTACTAAAAGTAAACATAACATCGAACTTTATGACAATAATTTTTGTCTCAGTTTCATTTTATGGCTATTGTGTAAACATAAACTTTGGTAAAGTGGGATCAAACTGATAGATATTCAATTTAATAATTTCATTATTTTTATTGTACCTATATCTTACCTCGTTTCCCTCTATATTCCCGTTTACAGGTACCCAAATATGAGTCAATTATATTCCCTTTCTATATGCGAGAAAGTTTTCTCGTACCATGAATATTGATACGTACCTTTGAATATGAATACGTACCTTTCTCGTTTCATAAATCTTCTAAGCTAAGAGATTATTTCTGAACACTTCTCCCCCCTGTAAATACTCAATGAAATGTATTTCACCCAGCAATATATTGTCCAAATCATTAATATTTATTTATATTAAGTTGTTGAATAATTTTTCTCCCATAGAGGAATGGATGTTTAATAAATAAGCTGAAGGTAGAGCAGGTTGCAATTGCTCTTATTATGTCATAAAACTATTTATAATATCAACTACCTAGAGATGTTTTTTACTGTAGGTTATTAAGGATACTGTGGAAACCTTTTCTATTTTACAGCTGTAAACCGTTTGTTTTAAAACATTAGTAATAGTAATTTTGTAGAGTCAAAAATGTAGATTTGCAGTTGAGACTGCATGTTCTATTAAATAATTTCTTACAGTAGGACATTGCGTTTGTGGGATTATTAAATGTATCTGTTACATCTGCTATACCAATTTATTCTTTCATCTTAAGAGACTCCAACGTGGTTTCATACTTTTAAAAGTTCTAATTTTAGTTCAATATTTTTAATAAAATGAATTTTGAGACCTACTTTGTTTCTTTTTTTGTGAAATGCACAAGAACTGCTCTTGCTTGACTTGTATGGAGACCTCTCCAAACATTTGACCTTTCATAAACCTTTCAAACATTTGGAGAGCATGTTGTATAAGTTGAAGGCAGTACTTCCAAGCATTGATCTTCTTATAAAAAAAGAAGCCATCTGGACGTCCTTGCGCATCACAGTATTTATTATTTAGACCACCCAGTAAATTATTCACAACTAATCACCACAATAAGGGTGATATCGGACTTTCCTGTGAACAGGTTTTAGTAGTTATAATTTCAGTTGTGATAGATCCTGAATGCATAAATAGATCTGTATAGTAGTGTCTGGTTTACGGATTAGTTCGCGTAATACCAACAAATTCTTCAAATTTCAAGCAGAAGCGGAGAGTGGTTTTTCTATTTTCTTTACAATTATTATTTTACTAATTCTGTTGATTTACTCTTCAGATAGTTAATTTTCGTTTTCATGTCACTTCAAACAGAACCCAGCACTTGTCATTTTTAGTGTAATATTATCCTTCTTATATTGTAAATTCAAGAAATACTCGTATTCATAGTAAGACAATATCTAATACAAAGTTTTAAGTTGTTAGATTACCGAAAAGTCGTTTAACGCAGTCCTTTCGTCAGAAGGAATGAAAAAGCTTCAATAATGCCCTAAAACAGTGAGACTCATGAACAAACAAGAATTATATATCTGATTTAAAGTTTATATGCCTACCTGCAAGCCATCGTTGTCCCACACGATGATGCTTATGTACCCAAAACCTTCTCATATTACTATAGATAAAACTTAATAGTCATTATTTTTTGCATAATATTACTATTCAAATAAATTAATATTAAATAAATTAAAAATTCTATATTAATATTAACTAGAGTAGTTTTTGAATAGAATTAAAGCAATTTAAATTTAAAAGAAAGTTCTTAAATCAAAATAAAAAATATTTTTTCTTGATTGTGTTTTGTATCACGACTGGCATAAAAGTCAGTTTTTAAAATGAGACAGCTTTGAAGTTACTTTTCAAGTTAATTCACGTTAGTCCCCTATTCTATAATATCGAGATATTTTATACTTCAGCAACAGAAAATCACACTTTCACTGTTTTCATAATCCATAACTTAATAGATTAAGTTTAATAAACAACTTTTTTTAAATATATTATTAATCAAGGTCAAATGTGCACTTGATATAATCTTCAGCGTGATTGAAGAAAGATGGTAAAAAGAATACCTTATAAAAAAAAAAATATAAAAGCTAAAAGTTTAACTTTCAAATAATAAATAAGTTTCTAATAATTATTTAGTTTGTTTTTTTTTTTTTTTTTGTAGGGAGGGTAAGGAGGTGAAATGCATTTATGCACATAGTGCTGGGCTCCCAGATAAGCCAGACTACCAACTAAAGCACCCCCTTTTCTTCTGGGACACTAGCCTGGAACTGTTTCCCACATTACCTCAGGCTAGGCAATTCATTTCCTTACGTAAGGCAGCCTTGGTTTAGAATTGGTTACTCTAGATCTTCTAGGTCTCTCTTTTTAAGATGGTAAGGATGTTTTTAACTAGCTAGTCTACTATTTTCCACACATCAGACCTCTCTATCATTTTGGCCATAATAGTTTCTTTTTCCATGAAAAGAATGTGTGCTCCACATCGTCTATTGCTGAGCAATACAGGCACTTGGGAGTCTCGTGATTTCTTATCTTGTACAGATAGGCGCCATAGTAGCCATGTCCGCTGATAAAATTGCATAAGGTAGTACCCCACCTCCCCATGACCTCTCTCGGCCTACAATCGGACATCTCTAATTACCTTAAACGTCCAGCGCCCTCTAGTCTCATGTTCCCATACGTCTAGCCATCTGTCTAGGGTACGCCTTCTCTCTTCTGAGGGAGCAGATTCTCTACCGACTTCTTCCTTTCTTTGATAAATGACCTCCCTTTCTCTCGCTAGTAAGTCAACTGGAATGATACCAGCTATCACCAGGACTGCAGACTGTCATACCGTGCGATAAGCTGAGCACACCCTTAAAGCTGCTCTCTTTTGCTCTACAAGCAGTCTTTTTCTGTAGTATTTCTTGATGACAGCTTTCCGCCAGATCTCTGTTCCGAATAACAGCACTGGCTGTGCTGCTGACATTAACATACGACGGTTAGTTGCTTTAGGACCTACGACATTTGCCATTAGTCTGCTTAAAGCTCACACGATTTCTGAGACCTTAATTATTTACTTATTAGCATCTATATATATATACATTTTAGCAATTATATATTTACTTGCAAGTAATAATATCAGGCAAACTTTTGAATGCTAGACTGTCTTTGAAGTAGATAGCCCACTACTATCGTTAAATGTTATTAGAAGAACCTTAACTTTAAGTTTCAAATGCGCTACTGCTAGCCCAAAACAGAGTCTAGTTACTACCTGTTTCATTAATTTAAAAACGAACAACAAGAAAGGGTGCCTTCCACTCTGAGAACTGCAATAGAATTCTCGAAACGGGTAGTAAAAGTATTGACGTTTTTAAATTAATTTCCACAATCTTGGTAGTAGACTGTGTTTTGGACTAGCATTTGAAACTAAAAGTCAGAGTTCTTTTATTAATATTAAGAATCTTTGCACGAGAGCTAAGGTTTAAATAAAGAGCAGAATCTTAGGCGCTGTGGGTAGATTACGTGCAATTCAAACTAGCTCTGTGATATTGCCTACTCTTGGATTGTTAATTCTGTGAGCTTACACGTCATGTTGTACATTAAGTAACGCACTGAGCCATTCAAAAGGTAATCGTTTATTATTATTATTATTATTTGAGGATGACTATAGCACTATGTCTTAAAAAAACAAAACCATTGTACTTCCCCCTTCTGTACTAAGTTACCCCGGCAGTTAACTTCAACACCTCCAAAAAGCTCAGCACTTTTGTAGGTTCCAGCGGTAAATGTTTTTCTATGGTTTTGTTGAGTGTCCCGAATCACCTACCTCTGTGTAGCAAAGTTGCCTTACAGTCAGTCAGCAGGTGCAATAGTGTTTGTTCCTCTTTTTTGCAGAATCTGCATAAACCATCATTGATAATGTCCATTCAGTCTCCCTGCGTTTCTGGAGAAAGTAACTTCCTTTCTCCTTCTTCGGGACGGTCTCCTTCGGGTCTTTAGGTGCACTTGTGGGAGGTTGGCTACCACTAGGCAGCGCTTTTGGACCCTCTGCGCATCCGGAGGATGGTCTCCGGACTTTCTTCTCCTTGGTACCATACAGGGGAAAATCCCTGTATCCCTATCGGTGATATTTTGTCCACTCCGGCAGAGCACCGCATACCAGAGTACGGGTATTTAGTTAGGGGGGTCGTCTGGTACTCCTGAGGCTCCGATAACACAGTAACCCCTGTATCATCCATCCTTCCGCACGGATCGCATAAGCCTTAAATTGGGGCTGGAATAAGAAAACAGGATTTGGGAAGTTGGAAGAATGTGAAACGAAGGTGGTCAGGCCCAGCCCCTGGTCACCATATTCTTCTCTTTCGTTTGTCCATCCATATAGCAGGTTAACAGGTTAACCTCGAGAAGCAACACGCCTGCTTTTTTTATAATTATTTAAACAGACTAATACATTCAATAAATAATATTTTAAAAAGTTGGTAAGTTAATTTGTAAAAGTAAAAAATACATGCAGTATTTTGTTATACAAAAATTATTTAATTGTATATTAATTAATAGGTGTAGCAAATCAAAATAAAAAATTTAGTTGTTATTTGGAGAAATTTAGAATCATCAATTAAACGTGTATTTCTAATTTCTAATAGACATTAACAAAGTCCAGACATGAGGAATTTGATTGTTTGACATAGTGTTCTATATCAACAATAGTGATTTGTTTAAGTAGAACAGAACCCACAGTTAATGTTCGTTTTAACTAATACATTGTGAGCTTCCACTTTTTTCCTCCTTTAAAGTCAATGTGGTGGCTTAACGTTTCTTTATAATTTGGTTTTAATTTTATGATTTTTTGGAGTAAACCATGGTCAATTGAACTGAAGATTTGAACTTGTTCATGACCTTAAGTTATTATAGTGAGATGTGGATAGTATTCGCAAATGGTTCAGAGCAGGGTACCAAAAACAATAATTTTTCTCTGCCTGGTACCCCTACAGTTTATACTTCGTTTAAGGATAAAGGATGTGGAATCATACTACATTTTATCAAAAGAAGATATTTATTTCACTATTAATAAATGTAAGAAAAACGGACTTTTAGACAATCTGTGTAACATCACAGATTACAGATCGACATTTCAATAAACATTAAGACAAATAATTCTTGTTTGAAATAAATGTAAAATAGTAAAATCTAGAAGCAGCTTCGAAACGCTTAGAAAGGAATTTAAATTTTTATTATGTAAAAAAATCAAACATATGGACTAGAAAAGATATCCGCGATTAACATTTCAATATACCTGACAAAAAGTAATTGCTTTCTTGACATAAGTAGAAGATAATAAAATCAAAAGGCTAAGTTCCAAAAAGTTTGCTAATGCATTTCAATTCAATGCCTCTTTTGTTTCTTTTCATGGATATGAGTCTTTCAAGTGGAACTATGTTGCTGATAGCAATTAAGTGATGGAGAATTTGAAAGATTCCCTTTTTAACTCTCTGACACCCCAGATATAACTTATCTTTGAATGCATTTAGCTTTTCATAGTAAGTGAATCATTCATTTTTTCAGATCATTCATACGGGTCCTACGACCAACGATCCTTTCCGCGCACTATAGTGTGCGCTGTAATTAGCAGTTCCAGGTCACGGACCTACTAGTGCTGAGTTATACTGCTGTGTTTATGGATGCCTGTACTCTTTCATTCGGTTTGTCGGTATACATTATTTCATGGTCGTTTGGTCTTCTTGAGTCGTGAAAAGTTGTTGGTTTAGGGTTTGGCTTTCTATTTTAACTACAGCCTCTATGATGGATGTAGTTGGGGAATTCTTAGGGGTAGTCTCTGGACAAGGGGGTTTGAATGGGGTGGGATTTTCGTGTTCTCATTGGTCATCAGTCTATTTGTGAATTTGTCAATTGATTCCAACCTGAGGTTTCCTTGAATATCCACATTTCTGGCATACCAAGGAGCATCCGCCATAAAGCTGACTACATTTATTCTGAACTATCTGCATCAGGGATTTATTAGTTCTTGAGGCTTGTAACAAGGTCGAGCATTCATAAGTAATGGATGGTAGCCCTAATTACCACCTTATAAATGGGGTCCTTTACTACCTGTGGAGTATTTTTTGACTTCAGAGCATACGGGTCACAGTTTCTTAAACGCTACAGTTCTGCTTCTCCTTGGTTGGGAACCCCTGGTCCAGAGGGTAAGATCAGAGGTATTCTTTAAAGATCCTTAATACAATTGACTTAAGTAGACTTATTTAGGTTTCCAACTGCAGACTCAACCTGGAAATGAGGTCGATGAAATACTAATGACTTAATGATGAATTATAAGTTAAAATATGATCTAATGAATTACGTCATTAGATATCCACTAATTTACTTATTGATTAAATTGGTAGTAATTGGTCCATTTCATTACTACAACAACACTGAAAATGGAAGTCTATCATGCAGTCAGAAACAATAAAAAAAGTATTTTATTAGAAACAATAAAAAAGTAAATAAAATAATTTTTTCTTTAATAAAACGATCTTTGTTCGCCTTAATTATGTTCGGTTATGTTACATTTAATTATTTGATATACGTGTATTATCAAACGTTTTTGTATTAATTAGTTTTACCTCTATGTTTAATTCTTTTTATAGTATTTCCTTTAGTGTTTATAAACACTATAAATGAATAAATTTTGTATTCTCTGCAGAACATTAAGTCCAAGACATGTCACCATGGGTACTAACATACCACGCACCCATTCATTTTTTTCATTCTTACTCTGAAATCAATTTTTTCGTTTTAATATAGATTGTCTATTCTTTGATCTTTTTATGCTTATTGAGAAAAATTGTTTTCACTAAATTCCCTGTAAGAATTTATTGTGCTGCTTGAGAACGTTTCCATCTAATTCAGAAATTGAAAAGCGGTGTTCTATTTGGGATGCTATGAAAGATGGATACTGACATTAAGATTAAAGATTATACAATATAAAAGAAAAAGAATGAGTCAAAAAATAAATCGCATCTAATATTAAAGATGCTTCAGCGTATGTAATATTATTAAGAATATCTGGAAGAAATAAGAATGACTATTTTTGCAGTACCTGTGCTCGAAAGCGTGCGCTTTCTCTCTCGTGATCAAAAGATTTTAATAAACAAGCTTCAACTGTCGGCCTTCTAATAAATTCTTATTATTTGCCATCTAGATCGATGATAGTATATTTTTTTGGGGGCTGGTTTGAATTGTTATAATATATATATATATTATATATTTATATAATTATTATAAAGATATATATATTATATATATATATAATTATTATAAAGATATATTATATATTATAATATATATATATAATTATTATAAAGATTTCACATAAACACGTGAAATAACAATCAATGATCAAACAACAATATGAAATGGGAAAACAAGATTAAGATCTTACAACCGTAACAAGCGGTCTTCGTCGGAGTCAAAAAACCAACTGATTCAATCACACTGAGTAACACACAGAGTAAGGAAACACACTTACAGACTCAAATTTTCGTCTTCAGGAGAAAAGAGAAAGGGAGACCAAGCACGTTGTAGATGCAACGACAATTAATATATATATATATATATATATATATATATATATGGTCAGAGCAAAATGCTTCCTGTAGCTATCCATGCTAACGTCATAACCTTTCTTTTAATGACTGCTTTAGTGTTCAAATCATTAAGCTAGTGACCAATGATGACCGTAGTTTGACCTTAAGAGCGTCTGAGGAGGCCCACATATGGTTATTGGGGGCCCGATCAGATCCTGGTTTAAATCAGAAGCGTTAACTTTTATATTTTATTCCTTTTATTTTTAACTTTTTTTTATTATTATTATTTTTTTTTTTTAATTGTATCTATTGTTTTTGACTTATACTTTGGCATTGCCCTTTCCGTTCTCCGACGTTTAGTGCCTAGTTCCTTTTTTACGCTAGGGCTGCTCTCATCGGTTGACTCTTCATTGCTTCATTCGCGCTCTGTTCTTCGACGTGGGGAGATCTCTAAGTTTACTAAACCTAAACGGATAGAAGTTAGATTTTGTCAATACTTGACATTTTTTAAGAGTAGCAAGTATCAGGGAAAACTTTAACCAACACATGAATAAAATCTGCCATAATTGCTTACAAACCATAAATATTTTATCAAGATGTGGAAAAGTTTTTTAAGAAAGACTGTTTATCAAGATCTGCAAAAGGGCTAACAAAGCGTTAAAATGGTACATCAATGCCTTCAAGACTATGTTAAACTATGCATTATCTATTTGGTCAAGAGCTATTGCAAAAAAATACAATATAAATTAGAGTTCAACACCTTAATTCTTGAAATAAAATAAAAGGTTTTTGAATGATCAGGGTTAGTACTTAAATTTAAAACTTACTCTATTAAAAATTGAAGAAGTAAACTTAAAATATAGATTACTAGGAAAAGACGAAGTAGTAGCTTATGAGAGAATATGCAAAAAGTATAAACTGGTTGCTCTCTGGAATTGATGTAAATATTAGCATTCATGGATTTCACTGTGTGTATTTCGATTAAATATTCACGAGACTTAAGACCTCTGAAGGGTGGTTTATGCTTTCGTTGTCTTTAATACAACAGAGTTAATTAGTTACCAAAAATATAATCTAGGCTCCGCCTGCTGAAATCTGAACATTCAAATTTATCTAGTAATATTACTAACAAGATTTGTGGTATAAATGATAAAACATCACTCATTTGATAGTTCTTTATTTCCATAGGAAAACCGTATTTATGACCAAAAGTATAACTTTTCATAATTTAATTTAATTTATTATGGTATATTTAAGATATTTCTCTAGAACCTCAGAATATGTTTAACAGTAACTTTTCAACAATAAGCACTTTTATTTTTGAGTGTAATGTAAGGTTCAAAAATTCTCTTTGTATTTTTATATCTACGTTTAATCGCTATATACCACAGTAGTTCTTTAGCATCAGCCATTTAACAACAGTCATATCGCACTCGTAACGACGGCTGCATGGCAACCAATCTTCTGGTTATCTCTGAGGAAAGATCTGCACTCTATGAACTCATTACTAATCAGATGAAAGAGCTTCATTAGTCCTCTAAAAACTGCCTTAGGTTGATTAAACATTTTTGGATATGTTTGCAAGCAAGTTTCTAAAAGAAAATCACTAATGTGTGAAACTTTCTAAGATATTGAATAATGGATTAAATAAAGGTAAAAATGAATGACTAAACTGTATGTAACATGTGTGGAGCTATACAAAACTGTGAGGGTAAAGCAGTCAATGACTTCCAACACCTGGGTCGCTTAAGGCTGGACTCACTACGAAATGAAATCTAATTATTCAACACCTCGTAGTCTCACAATACGTCATAAATTACTTTATTTTGATCTTTATATACTATAAGAAGACATATTTTTTTCAGAGACTTTTCTAATATTTTCTAATTAGGAATAAATATCACATAGCTATTGTTTTTTCAACCTGATAAACTTCAGCAGCTATTTTGTTTTTCAATTCATTGTACTATATTTTGTACATGTAAAAGTGATATATTGGTCATGAATTTAAGCGTAAAATTAAAGGGATTTTACTTATAGTAAAGTTTTCTTTAAAACACATAATACACACAAGTCTATTTTTCACGTAACTCTATTCCTTTGCAAGAGAAGTAGAATATATCGTCATGACAGATTGACTGTTCAATTAGCAATAATTTCAAAAATATATGGAGGCTAAAGTATGTTTCTAAAAATTTTCGTGAAAGAAGGGATTTAAATTAACTCCTGCCATGATTATTCATGAATTTAATAGTGAAAAAGTTTTGTTAGTTTTTAATTTTAACTTTTTTAGACTCATAAGCTGATATTTCTTAAAAATATACAAGTATTATTTAACATAGTACTTGTTATATATCAAGATCTACTAGTTATAATCTTAAAGAATGTGTAATTTGTGGCAAATGTGGGTGATGCTTGAAAATATAACTTAGCATGAAGCATGAATTATTTGTTAGTAAAATTAAGCCAATAATTTACTATAGAAGAAAGATATATTTCTAAAAGAAATTCATCTTGATAATATCTGTCTGATCTTTTTAAAAGGCTGAAATATGTAAAATCTCATTCAATTCAATTTAATATAATTCAAATTAATTCGAATTATAATAATTGAATTATAATAATTGAATACATTTTTCGAAACAATTTAATTAATTTGACTACATTAATATAAATATATTAATGTAAGTCAAATTAATTTAATTGTTTCGAAGAAATGTATTTTTGATTTTTAGTAGATTGATGTTAAAGAAGTTGCGTAGTTTTTAATCATTGGGTGTAACAGCACTGATTAAAAACCCTTGCTCAAAAATGTGTAATCATTACAAAAAGGCAGTTAACTTTAGATGTCATTGATGTGAAAGAGTTAAGAATGCGGTGAGGAATAGCAAGTCGAGATGACAGGTGCAGCTGGTGCGGCGTGCTGAGGGCGAAAGGTCGCAGTGTGGGGTGGGGGCTTTGTTAGCCGGCGTCCCCAGTCCGCCTCCGACCTCCTCTCGGTGTCCCGCCGCCTCAACTGTCTTTCGCGTTTCTATACGACATCCCTATTCGCAGTGCAAATGTGCTTCACAGTGATTTCTTGTGATTTTTTGTTTTCTTCATTTGGTATATTTTTTCTTCATCATTTGGATTACAAACTTCTAAGAGAGCTTAAAGCTCATATTATCAGGTAAGTGATTCTTTTTTACGCATTCATAAAATGTAATCACTCGAATGATTTGAATACACCTGTTCTCAGGTATTAAGAGTTTCGTATAGTTTTTCCACCACTCTGATTATTGGTTATTTTGTTTAGTCAAAACCAACGAACATTGATAACGGAATTTGTTCTTAACATTTGAACATAACAGTAATACAATCATTATGGTTTCAAGAAATGAAAGCATATTTTTTCGAACTTTTAACACATGAATAAAATGTGTGTTCCAGTTTCTAAGATGATCAAAAGAGTTAAATATATAATTTTATTCTATTTATTCCTGACTTCACTATGATATTTCAAACTTGTAACATTTCCCTACGGAGCTCATGATGTACTTACGATTTGAAGAATAATCTAATAACAGTCATTTCATTAATTATTGTTGATCAAGAAATATAAACAAAGGCTGTAGGATGTTTTTCCAAAATCATGTAATCAATCATGATTTCATACCGTTCATCGAAAGCAACCGCTATTCAATATAATAGTCGTGTTGTAATTAACATGGTATAGTTGTTATGTATGCTTTCAATTCGATTCCACAATATACTAATTGAACAGCGCACCTGGGTATGAAAGTCCAAAGGCTATGCAATGGACTCACATAATCCAGTAAATCAAACTTCTATTTGTCAGTTTTTTGACCGTATTTCGTAGCAACAATTGATAACTTTTATAATATGTTCAACGCATATTGAAATATATCAGTTATATTTCATACATTTACATTTTCTTTACATATACAAACGCAAGTTTGTTTACTGGGAAATCGTATTTAAATTAGTTGCAATTTCTCTAAAGTCTGCTCAACCACACTTAGAATAATAAATGAAGCTCAAAGCAGTAATGTTCCTGAACTTTCTTATCGCTCAGAAGGAAACCATATACTGTGCCTTATTAAGAATATTGGCCAATTAGTCTTATTCCATAAACTTACAGGATCTTTTATGGAAAGTTTCAGCATATTTTTATCAACAAGTGTCTAGTTTTTCTTTTATTTTATCTTTAAAACTGATAGCTGAGTTATAATTCATCAAGTAGGAAGGAACAAGTTCATATAGGTTACTTACAACTTCTTTTTAATATTTTATAAAAAAATGTATGATTTGATTAAAACGTTCTAATGTTTTTAAATGTAATTCATTGTACATTATACAAGTAAACCTGAAACTTTAAGGAAAAGTTAATATGGTTTTAGCTTAATTTGGCATGAGCAGATGTAAAATGAAAATCAGACTTCCAGAATAAAGGCAAAACTTTTTAATACGACACAAAATACAATTCAAAAAACAAACAACAATTACAACGAATTAAAAACAAATACAGAAAACAAAAACAATTACAGTGAAAATAATTTTTTCTGTATTTGCTTTTAATTCATTGTAATTGTTATTTGTTTTTTGAATTGATTTTTGTGTCGTATTAAAAAGTTTTGCCTTTCGTCTAGAAGTTGTGATTTCTTTTTACATCTGCACATGGCAAATTAAGATGTCTCTTGGGCAATTGATATGGCTTTTAACACCAGCCCACCGCAAGGTTGTTCGTAAATTGGAGCAGACCAGCTTAAAGTCGTTAACGCAGAGGTTGCTGTGTACTTTAATGAAACATGTTTACGTGAGTATTTGCTGCCATCATACACACACAGACACACACACACACCACTTATATATATATATACAATTAAAAGAAACGGTCCAGCGGACTTTTTTACAATAAAATAAAAAACGAAGGAAACACACAGAAAGACACAGACATAACTCACATCGATATTTCGACAATCGTCGTCATCAGGAGGTGCGAAGAGCGAAGAGTCCCGCAGGAAGACAGGGCGGTACTGAACTCGGAAACCGCAGCCAGTACCCCACCACTTACCACCAAGCGGGGGAAGGGAGGGAAGGAAATGAAGAGCCAAATTAAGACGTAAAAGGAACGAGTAAAAATTATAACTATAAAAAATTATAAAAAAGTAGATAAATCAAATTAAAATTAATAAAAATAATAAATAAATAAATAAAAAATAATAAATAAATAAATAAAAAATAATAAATAAATAAATAAATCATAAATAAATTATCGGTTGAGGTTGAGTCCGGGGGAAGAGCGAGCATCAAGTAAGCATATGTATGCCTCCTCTGAAGCTCTTAGGGTAACTTTATTGTTGGATTCGGGGATCTGTTTCAGGATCTGAACCCTGAAACAGTCATTGAAACTGAGTCCATGCGAGTTCGCATGGATGGCTACAGGATAGTTACTGCGTTGACCGACTGAAGCCCTATGACCATTCATACGAAGGCTCAACTTATTAGAAGTTAAGCCAACGTAAAAGGAGTCACACTGAGTGCAATCCAGTCGGTAAACACAGTTGCTCGAGGTACAGGAGGAATTGACCTGAACCGGGTAGGAACTATGGTGGAGAGGGGAATCGAAGGAAGGATTAGGATTAACAATCAGGCAAGTTTGACAGCCACGGCGTCCACATTGTTTCATTCCAGGAACAGGATTGGAAGGCTGAGGGGAAATATGAGAGAAAATGCTTTTTAGATTGGCAGGTTTACGGTAGGAAATAGAAGGGGGGTGAATAAAGATGGAAGAAGTAGAAGTAGAAGTAGACAGAATCGGAAAAGACTCCTTAATAACAGCACGAAGCTTATAAGCGCCAGGGAAGTAGGTTGTCAGGAAGAAGGAAGTGTTACTTCTATCCCTCTTGGGTTTGGGTTGGTGGGAGATGTCAGCCGGTAAAACACGACTATCAATGAAGGAGCGAGGATAGCCTCGTTCAGAAAATTTGTCCTTTAAGAGGTTAAGGTGATGTCTGCGGTCTTGGAGATTATTGCAGATATTGTGAATACGGAGGGACAAGGATCGAGGTATAGACTTTTTAACATGGGATGGATGGCAACTATTGTAATGGAGGTACTGTTGGGAGTTGGTGGGTTTTATATGTACGGAAGTCAAGAAGTGTCCATTGTCTAAAGTAACGTCAACGTCAAGAAAGGTGATAAGTCTGTCGGAGATGTCGTAAGTGAAAGTGATGGAGGGGCAGAAATTTTGAAAGGAGTGTAGGAAAAGTTCTAAGTTATGTTTGCCATGGGGCCAAATGAAGAAAATATCATCAATAAAACGGAGATAATGGAGTGGAAGAAGTTGACAGGTGGCCAGGAAATCCTGCTCTAATTTGGCCATGAAAAGATTAGCGTAAGAAGGGGCCATAATCGTACCCATAGCTGTGCCTCTGGTTTGAAGGTAATAACGACCCTCAAACTGAAAGACATTATGCTGTAGCACGAAATCAGCCAAAGAGACTAGAAAGGATGTGGAAGGATTAAGGGGTGCGGTTCTGCCATCAAGAAAGTATCGCAGAGCGTCCAGACCTTCAGAATGAATGATTGAAGTATAGAGAGAAGTGACGTCCATGGCAACCATGAGAAGAGGATGATCAAGGGTAGAGGGAAGAGAAAGATTTTTAAGAATTTGGAGAAAATGGAAAGTGTCTTTGCAGAAAGAAGGTTGGTTCCGAACTAGAGGCTGTAGGAAGTGATCAATGAAGGCGGAAAGTCTTTCTGTAAGGCAGCCATAACTGGAAACGATAGGTCTACCGGCGGGAGGGGAGTCAGGCATGTTGAAGGGCTTGTGGACTTTAGGGAGCAGGTAGAAAACAGGACATCGGGGATTTGAGGGAATGAGGGTGTCAATATCCTGGGGAGAAAGGCCCTCACACACAGCACTGTTATTAAGAAGAGAAACTAAGTTCTTGAGGAAAAGAGGAATAGGGTTGGAAGAAAGCTATTGATAAAAAGATGAGTTAGAGAGTTGTTTCATTGCCTCACGGTGGTAGACAGAACGGTCCATGAGGACTACAGAGGAACCTTTATCAGCTGGCATGATAAGGAGGGAGCTGTCTCTTTTCAAACTGCTAATCGCTTTTCTCTCGGGAATGGTGAGGTTATCCGGGGGAGATAGGCTTCTGAGGAAGGCAGGATTAGAACATCTGCGGACAATAGAGGAGATGAAGAGTTCGAGAGGATGTGATGCAGAAAGTGGAGGTGGTTCATGGGAAGATAGAGGTTTTAAAGCGCTTGAGGGAAGTGTGAACTTTAGAAGTTGTATCACCGGAGCTTTTGTCATTGGAACTCCAAAAATACTGCCAGCGAAGAGATCGAAAAAACATCTGGAGATCCTCCAAGATGCTGATGTGATTAATTTTAGGGACTGGACTGAAGCTAAGACCCTTAGAAAGAATACTGGCTTCAGCAGTACTCAAATTGCGGGAAGAAAGGTTATAATATTCTTATTGTTGTTAGGGATTAAGTTGTTGCAGTTGTGTATATTATTGTTATTTGTAATGTTAAAATTATTATTACTAGTACCGTAATGATGATGATGATGATTATTATTATTATTATTATTATTATAATTAATGTTATTATTAATATTATTATTATGATTGTTATTATTATTACGGGTATTGGTGTAAGTAAAATAAGAAACAGAAGAAGAAAAGGGATTGAGTTCAGTGACAAAAGGTGATGATTGGTACGATGAGAAGGATGTAGAATGACACAGAGGAATTTGGGTATAAGAAACTGGAGAAGTATTCTGTGACTTAAGGAAGGGCACTTGGACGCCGTGGCTGTCAAACTTGCCTGATTGTTAATCCTAATCCTTCCTTCGATTCCCCTCTCCACCATAGTTCCTACCCGGTTCAGGTCAATTCCTCCTGTACCTCGAGCAACTGTGTTTACCGACTGGATTGCACTCAGTGTGACTCCTTTTACGTTGGCTTAACTTCTAATAAGTTGAGCCTTCGTATGAATGGTCATAGGGCTTCAGTCGGTCAACGCAGTAACTATCCTGTAGCCATCCATGCGAACTCGCATGGACTCAGTTCAATGACTGTTTCAGGGTTCAGATCCTGAAACAGATCCCCGAATCCAACAATAAAGTTACCCTAAGAGCTTCAGAGGAGGCATACATATGCTTACTTGATGCTCGCTCTTCCCCCGGACTCAACCTCAACCGATAATTTATTTATGATTTATTTATTTATTTATTATTTTTTATTTATTTATTTATTATTTTTTATTTATTTATTTATTATTTTTATTAATTTTAATTTGATTTATCTACTTTTTTATAATTTTTTATAGTTATAATTTTTACTCGTTCCTTTTACGTCTTAATTTGGCTCTTCATTTCCTTCCCTCCCTTCCCCCGCTTGGTGGTAAGTGGTGGGGTACTGGCTGCGGTTTCCGAGTTCAGTACCGCCCTGTCTTCCTGCGGGACTCTTCGCTCTTCGCTCTTCGCACCTCCTGATGACGACGATTGTCGAAATATCGATGTGAGTTATGTCTGTGTCTTTCTGTGTGTTTCCTTCGTTTTTTATTTTATTATATATATATTATATATATATATATAACAAATTCAATAATATATCAACTGTTGGATAGAATAGGTGTATAATAAAATCGGGATTCGGTCAATTTTCCAGGATCAAAATCAAACTCTCAATGCCGACGTTTCGGTTTTATTTAAAACCTTTTTCATAGGCCTACAAACAAAGGATGACAAGAAATCATATATAAACATCAACATATAACTAACATCAAAATAGAATATTACAATTGTGAAAAAACAAAAATATATATACAAGTAGAAGTAATAGAAAAGCAATAAATATTTTTATGAACTTACAGAAGTCAGAATTTTTGAATTAGAAAAATGATGAAATTTACATTATATAAAATGAAGTAACAATAGATAGTTAGTGAACTAACATCTTAACTGGTCAAAAACTTGGACCAGACTAACTGATTACAATTACATGTAAACCGAACACTGTTCACTCAAAGAACACAAAAAGGAACTAAGGAAATTAAATTTCACTAAAATCAACTTAACACTCCTGAATAAATAGTGTTCAAATTGGTAATGTCACTTCTATGATTAACTGAACTTAGATCTTTTTTAATATATAGCATTTCGAGAAGAACAACCAGAACATTCCAATCAAAACCATGCTGAACTTGAAGTTTTAAATAAAAAGTATTTCAAATTTCCGTATGTTGAGGGCTTATCACAATCAATTAGAAAAGTTTTCAAACGAAATGTACCTGAAGTTACATTGGCATTTTATAACAAAAGAAAAGTCAAGTCTTTATTTTCAAATTTGAAACAAAAAATACCAATGGAGTTACAAAGTAACCTCATTTATGCGATCAAATGTAAAGACTGCGACAAGCGTTATTACGGAGAAACAAGTCGTTTTTTAAAAGAAAGACTTTATCAACATTCTTATTCAATAAGAACTAATAAAAGTAACGCAACTGCTTTAGCATTCCATGCTTTAAACGAAGGTCACATGTTCGATTTTGAAGAAGCAATTATAGTAGATAAAGAACAGGATGAGCAAAGAAGAAAGACCCTCGAAATGCTATATATTAAAAAAGATCTAAGTTCAGTTAATCATAGAAGTGACATTACCAATTTGAACACTATTTATTCAGGAGTGTTAAGTTGATTTTAGTGAAATTTAATTTCCTTAGTTCCTTTTTGTGTTCTTTGAGTGAACAGTGTTCGGTTTACATGTAATTGTAATCAGTTAGTCTGGTCCAAGTTTTTGACCAGTTAAGATGTTAGTTCACTAACTATCTATTGTTACTTCATTTTATATAATGTAAATTTCATCATTTTTCTAATTCAAAAATTCTGACTTCTGTAAGTTCATAAAAATATTTATTGCTTTTCTATTACTTCTACTTGTATATATATTTTTGTTTTTTCACAATTGTAATATTCCATTTTGATGTTAGTTATATGTTGATGTTTATATATGATTTCTTGTCATCCTTTGTTTGTAGGCCTATGAAAAAGGTTTTTAAATAAAACCGAAACGTCGGCATTGAGAGTTTGATTTTGATCCTGGAAAATTGACCGAATCCCGATTTTATTATACACCTATATATATATATATATATATATATATTGTTATGCAGATTCTACATTGACGATTTTTTTTAGTAATTGTTATTTTCTTTTAATCACTTATTTAACAATTATTAGACTTTACTAACTTTAATATCCATTATTAAAAACTGATGGAAAAAATCGTGAATGCAGAATTTGTTCTGCTATTTAACAATACATGCTTAGATGAAGACCTGCTGGCAGTTTATACAAATATATATATATATAAAGATTTCACATAAACACGTTAAATAACAATCAATGATCAAACCATAATAAGAAAATGTTGGGTTTTTGACGAAGACCGCTTGTTACGGTCTTTTTTTTTTTTCTCTTATTTTTTAGTTGTTATCAGCTTTTAATTTTATTTTAGTTAAATATTTTCATTTTTTAATTTTTATTTGGCTTGTATCTCTTTATCTTCCCTGTCTACCTTTCCTCCGAAAGTTGGCTACCCTGTTCGAGTGCTTCAGTTCGAACGCCAAGTCAGTCGTTATCAGCCTTTGGAGCGATTCACTTCTTTTCCTGAAGACGAGGACATCGAAATATAGTAGTGAGTTCAGTGATTTCCTTTCTATGTGTTCTTTTTAAATTCTAGTTTATTCAGTTCGAAGAATCGTTTCATCTAATTGTTATATATCTATATATAGTTGGGTTTTTAACTCTGACGAAGACCGCTTGTAAGAAAGATGTTAGTCTTTTTTTCCCTTTTCATATTGTGGTTTGATGTTATATATATAAGACATATATAAATACATATATATATATATATATATATATATGTGTGTGTGTGTGTGTGTGTGTGTGGTGTGTGTGTGTGTATTTATGTATTCCGAATGAGCTTTTGATCGTCTGACATTATAGAATTAAAATAAATTTGTGTGTTGTCTGTCTTCCAAGTTCATAATAAACTTTCCATGCTGACATTTTGAACACGGTAAGATTCTGTTGTGTAAACACCGTTATTTGATATTCATGTGTATCGCATTTTTAATTTAAAATCATTATTTCTTTCATTTTCAAATCTTTTTACTTCTACCTATGAAAAAGATATTAAATCAAATTGAAATGTTGCCATTGGGGGTTTGGTTTGAACCTGGAGGATTGAAGGAACCTTGATTTATTTTAATCGTAAATATACACACATATTTAATAAACTCAATATTTATTATAACTATTATAAATGTTTATAGTAGTAGGCCAACAAATTTAGGGGGAGGCAAGGAATAATAAAGAAATGAGTAAACAGAACATTTTTAGAACATAGTATTACAATTACTATTTGAGTTTGTATTTGTAATTTTATAAAGTATAATAAAACAGAATGAAAAATAAACATTGTCAAACGACTAACAGCAACAAAGTTGTCTTAAGAATTGTAACATTTTTATTTACATATCTAATTATTTTATTTATCAGGTCTAATATGCGAGAGAAAAATTTAATAAAGTATACATTTTGGAAGAATGAAGTCCTTAAACTTCCAGTAAAGTTCTTTAAGTCAGGCATAAGTTAAGGCAACAGAGAAGGGGCTAATATTGCCTTGTAAACACGGTGATGACCCACAATCCTACTCAACCGCTACACTTTGAATCCCATTAATGAACTTCTCTACCTTCAAAATGTACTAACTGATGAAGATGAAGCATTAAAAGAATCACTCAAGTTATGAAACAAATAACGGTTATATGTCCTTAATAATTCTCTTTTACTTATTTATTCTTATTCTCTATTTTTTGTTTCGCCTAGACTAGAACTTGGTAAAGAATAATATATATATATATATAAATGATCAAACCAATATATGAAATGGGAATACAATACTAAGATCTTTCAACCGTAACAAGTCGTTTTCGTCAGAGTCAATATATATATATGTATATATATATAACAATATTTCACATAAACACGTGAAATAACAATCAATGATCAAACTACAGTATGAAATGGGAAAAAAGATTAAGATCTTTAAACCTTAACAAGCGGTCTTCGCAAAGTCAGAAATGGGTGTCTGACTCGGACGAAGACCACTTGTTACAGTTAAATGATCTTAGTCTTTTTTCCCCATTTCATATTGTGGTTTAATATATATAAATGATGAAAAGTAACTAAGATCTTTCGACCAAAACAAGCAATCTTCACCAAGGTCAAACTGATTCTGAATTAGTTTTTACAGCTTGAATCTAAATCGAATATTGTTATATATATATATTAAATTAAATTTTGTATATGTATATATATAACAGGATTCCACAGAAACCTGTTTTGATCGCTGTGTACCTTAGCTTTCCAGCCGTTACACCAAATTCTACAGAAGCCAAGTAAAAGTTCAGACCACAATAAGAAATGATAATAATGACTAAGATCCTTGAACCACAAGTCAGACAGCTAGCTGCATTTTGCCTCTGAAGACAAAGAAAGATCTTAGTCTTTTTTATCATTTCTTTTTTTGGTTTGAACATTGATTGCTATTTCACGTGTTTATCGTAAAATTTTGTTATATATACATATATATACAGATTTCATATAAACATGTAAAATAACAATCAATGATGAAACCACAATATGAAATGAGAAAACAAGACTAAGCTCTTTCAACAGTAACAAGCGGTCTTCGTCATTGTCAAAAACTCAACTGAAACACTAGATGCAGAAAACATCTGGTGATGGGTTGAGAAGAGTGGTATTTTAAAAGGGTGAAAGTGCAGGGAAGGACAAATGCACAGAAAAGGATGTTTGGGGGAAACAAAGGAGTACAGTAAGAAAGAGTAAAGAAAAACTATCCGGCAGTTGTCAACCCTCTTGGAAGAGGCCAAGAGAGGGTATAAGTGAAGAGGCTAAGAAGAGTTGAAGATGCTATACATTTATATATATATATATACTCATAAGTATGCATATATGACAAAATCGTGGTCTCAGGCGGAGCTTTGCTGATTTACTTTTGAACAGCGTGTGGGGATACGAAGGACTTTCTCATGCTGGTCAACATAGCTATTTTCCAAATAGTCGACATTTCTCCCATTTTCCAATACAAATCTGGGTGACGTAAACTTTTCAAGACTGATTGCTATTTCAACAGTAACAAGCGGTCTTCGTCATTGTCAAAAACTCAACTGAAACACTAGATGTAGAAAACATCTGGTGATGGGTTGAGAAGAGTGGTATTTTAAAAGGGTGAAAGTGCAGGGAAGGACACATGCACAGAAAAGGATGTTTGGGGGAAACAAAGGAGTACAGTAAGAAAGAGTAAAAAAAACTATCTGGCAGTTTTTTTGAAAGACACTGAAACACTGAAAGACTCAGTGCTCTGAAGTATGAGCTTAATTTTTATCGATTCCTGCCAGGATTTCAGATCTCTGTTTATCTAATTAGCCCCCTGAGTTAGTATAAATATGAAAGTGTACATTACATTTATTTTGTTTTTCATTCCTATTCAATACGTGATATAATACAACGTTATTCATCATTGTTAAAAATTATATATCAATATTACACTTATATTAGTTATATAAACTTTTTTCTTACATTCTCAGTTGGTGATATGGCTTGAGATATTTTCAAAGAAAGAAATGTGGAATGGCCTACACTCAACTGTCCTTTGAGTGAACTTTGGTAGAAATAGAAGACAGAAATTTTTCTAAGAGTGGATACGGTTTCTCTTATGCATAAAATGTAAAGATAACTTGAAATGACTTAGCAATGTACATACAAAATCTTTCTTTTTTTATAGTAAATTTGATTTTAAATTATGTGAGTTATATATGTTTATTTTTGTAAAATCATGTATTAAAATAAGAATTATGCCAATTAATAATTGACTATTGACTATTATTTGAACTCTGAGATTGAAATAAGACAAAGCTAAACAAACCCTACAAATGGCTACCAGCGAATTTAATTAGTAAGCCTTTGATATTTGTAATAAGCCTTTGTTTGATATTAGTAAAATAATATCAAACTTTTTGGGCAAATAATATATGAGTCTCATTTATACATCATATAGAAGCCTAAATATATTATACTAATGTCTACTAATGTCTAAACATACTAATAAACACTTAAAGACAATAAAACTCTAGTATCGAATATTAAGTCATTTACATTTTTTTCATTTAGTCTCTACAAACATCAATTTTATTTTAGTCGATAAACAATAGGGTTTATCTATACTATGAGGCCAATTTTTCTGTAATGCATTTTTTGATCCATAGAAAATTGTTGACTGCAGTGTTACCACAAAATTTTGGATATACATCCACCCAGACAAACAATCTTAAAAACGTCATGTAAAGCTTTTGGGGACCACAAAACATATAAATTCGTCAAAATATCAATGTCGAATTCATTCATGATACTATGCTTTACTTATAATATTATATATAAATACTAGCCCCTTGTCACCTACGGTTGTACTCCCCCTCTTTATAACTTTAGAAATGCCAACCCAAGTGGCACTATATTGTTCGTTTGTATTATTAGACTCTTCTTCAGTCAGGCAAGTAATGTTTGCCCTTTAGTACTACATCCTTAAGGTCACAAAACCTATTTCTCAGTTGATTGATAATGGCATATTTTTTTATCAACATTTCTTTCTTGTAATAGCTGATAAAACTGTTATTTAATGATTAAATGTTTATTCATTAAATGTAATGTGTATATTAAACAGATGTTGCTTTAATAAACAACTTTGTTATCTGGTTACATTCAGTTTTAAATTGTAATCAAAAATAACTTATCGTTTAAAGAATGTTTTTACTTTGCTTTAAAAGAAATTATGTACTAGTCATTTGTTATTTATTCATGCAACAAATGTAAGTTCATTTTTTTAGTAGTTAGAAATAATTTAAATTTGGTCTCTTATTCAAACCTAAATGTTCAATTGGTGGGGACATTTTTACTGGGTATTTTGTTAGTGATACCTTTGAACGATTCCTTAGGAAACGAACCACAAAGAAACTTATAATTATGATTATTTGATATGTTTAACTTTTTTCACCAAACTTAAACTTTATTAGGGATGGTAAACATTTTGACTCCTTTATAAAAAAAGTAGTGAAGAATTTTTCTGCAAATTATGAACACGAACAAACTGGCATTACTGAGAAAGAGTGAAATATTATTTAAATTACCATTCATAGATATTCACTTATGCATTAATGCTTTTGTATTATTAAAGGGATTATAACTTATAATAAATAAATAATAATTAAGAATGAAGCAGCATTTGGTTTCTGAAAGATGTAACAAGTACTCTGAACTGGATACCTAATACCATAGTCGTAAATCCAAAATTTGTCTAGATTGTTTGGAAAATACTAAGCACCGCTTGCAAATAACATATGATCAACTTATTACCAAAAAGGGTTTAATAAGAAAACTGCAAGAATTGGAGTATAGTTTTGCTCTAAATTTCTTCCGACAGTCTCACGTTATAACATGTTTCCCTAGTGTACAGCCTAGGAAAAAAGTAGAAACAAGTATCTCATAAAATAACATAAGTGCTCTCAGCCTACGGAAGAACCAAATATTATCGTAGCAAAGTTCAAATAATAGATAGAAACAAATATCCTTGGATAGTACAACTCTGGAGGATTGTCATCACATAACATTGTGTTCCACTTATTTGATGAAGAGAGATAACGATTTCTTGATATTGTCTTTGATAAATTAGTTTATTAAAGTCTACTTGAAAGTTATATTGTACTTTAGTCTGTAACATAAGAATTCTAGATATGGACATTAACTATAAAAAAATAAGGTAATGACTTCCGATAACTTATTGTTGGAACAAAAGTATTCGGTAAATATTTGAAACCGTTTTACAAATAGATATGAATTATATGTTAGATTTAATTGTAATGAGATGTATAATAATTGGAGTTATCTTTTTTAATTGTTAAACAGAAAACCCATCTTGAATTAAGTATGGAAAAGTGGAGAGGAAACACTTTATGCATTCACATAGTCTGCGATGGATTCTTATATTGCCACAACATTTACACTGTTACGTAATAGCTATCAGTTTATCAGTTTCTTTTACTATATACTTTACAGATTAATATTAAAACTTTAGCATGTAATGTATCAATAACGACAAAATATTTTATTAGAATAGATTTAATTGAAAGAAAACAAAAAAAATCTATAGCGATCTACATTCAAAACTTTTAAAAATGAACATATTATCGAAACATTGCCCTGGCATTTCATTCAATTTTTAATTATAATGCACCTGGATCTATTTTACTAATTATAACTATTATGATATACACTACTTAAAAACAGATATGTAAGTATGACACCTAATTCAGAATAAAAACATCATCGAATACTATTAATAATCATTACAAAACATTGGTTATAAGCGGTGCATCACATGCGTTATAATCACATGTGTTATAATCACTTGTAGTAGAGCTGATGTAATTAATTACATTTAGATTAATTTAGATTTAACTTATTTAATTTAGATGTAATTAATTGCTTTCCGTTTTCATATCAGGGGATTTATGAAATCATTATTAGTAACTATTAAAGTAAAAATGAAAAAAAAATTATAAATTTATTTATACTAATATAATAGTAGATTTGTTTAGTAAATAATTATTTAGTTTAAAATCTTGTATATATTATTCCAAATAATGTTAAGAATTGGGTATTTCTATTTCCAATTGATTTTCTATTTAAATTCAGTTGATGTATGTAATTATTTGTTTAATTTTAAATAATAATTTTGATACTTTCGTTATATTTTATGATTAGGTGGTATTGGTATAAATTCCACCCTGATTCGGTGGAATGGACAGAAGTCGTTTTTGTCCTTTTTAAAATATAGTCTTTTTTTTAAAATTCTTTATTGAAACATGCTCCACGCAAGGAATTACATGTTGTACTATTTTTACTTTACTATAAGTAAAGTATAGTGATCCTGAAAAAATTCGATCTCGAGATTTTGATGGATTACATGTTTTGAGGTCCCAGAAGTCGTTTTATGAAGTTTTTACGATGATGTCTGTGTGTGTGTGGGTGGGTGCGTGGGTGGGTGGGTACGTGTGTTAGCATTGCTTGTTACCACGCTACGGTCCAGAATCTTTGATGGATCAAGTTGATATTTTACACAAAAATGGGCCCCATAAAGACAAAGATCCCTATTGTTTGGGAAGAATTATGCATGATGGAAAAGTCACTTTTTTTGCCAAAAACCGTTTTTTTTTAAACATTTATTTCTCCTATACTGATAACCCTAGAGTTTTGAAATTTTGACATTATCTTTAAGGTTACAAATGGAACAAACAAAAAATATATTCAGAATTTTAAATCAACAGGAAATATATTTTTTCAATAAAATGTACAAATTTTGACTTATAATTCAATCTCAAATCTTGTGAGAGCGATACAAGCCATACTGTTTGATGGACAAGAATGAAACTATGCCTATTAATAGAACATTATGTGTAGAATGAATTGAAATATTTTTTTTTAAAATTACATCCGCTAAAGGGGCGTTACAATACGATTTCTGTTTTCAGAAAATGTTTTTTTGACGCTAAACGGCTCATTTAAAAATAATGAAAATTTGACCAAAAATGGAACAAAAAATTAGCAATTTATAAAAAAAAAAATCATGAAGTTTCAATTATGGGAAAGAGCAATAACGCTATAAAAACTGTTTGTTTATCTTAGACTAAGAGATCACCTGCTATACTTGTCGAATTTTTTATATTTTTTTTCATTGTTTACATTGACTTAGAAATTTTTTGAGCGATTCCACTGAGAAAAAATTGATATTTATAAAGGGACAATTTAAATTGTTTATTGACTTATATGAGATGTAAGAGGAATAATATTGTGCAGGAAAATGATAACACACACTGAGAAAAAATTCGTATATATGTTATTTGATAAAGGGGAAGGAAAATGATCTTATTAAATACTAAGAAGCCATAAAATTCAATGTATAATAATTCTGTAAAAAACCAAAAGTGTAAAAGATAAATTAAAATTGAAATCTTTCGTTTAGAGATTTATAAATGTAATTATCGTACATCTTTAATTATAAATCACCTTAAAACAACATTTTCTTCGCTGTTTATGATGTTTTTCAGAAAAAAAAGGGTATTTTCCTGTTTTAAATTTGAAAATTTTACTTTAATATTCGATGTAGAAGGATGTCAAGTAACGATGTAAGAAATCCACTGGCTATTTGAACAAAAGCCATGTTCTCTTGTAGGAGAATATTTCGGTTCTAGAAATGTTCACTTGGGTTTTTCAAAAATGTTATTACTGCTGTAGTTATACTAATGAAATTATTTGCATCAGCTGTGTGATATACAAAAATAAGCTTATATATTGATATGTCCTTCAATCACTATCTCTACTACCTCAGGAATAAAAGACTAATAATCATATCCCATTTAGATGTTTACATTATGCCTAAAAGAGACGTTATATATTACATAATCATGAAATTTGATATTAAGTTACGTATAGTAAAGTTGAGTGTAGGCCACTCCAGATTTTTTACAATAATATAATATACATTTAGACTCAATATATGACACTGTTAGTATCTGTTAAATAAACTATATTAATAATTTCTAAAATGAACTAAGAGATGATAATACAGTTATTAGCTTAATTTTCCTGTACAGTTCTTCGAATACTGTTACAGAATAATTTAAATTTATTTAAAAATATAAATCTAAGGTATTCATGAATATGCAGCTATATACTCTTATGTCTTGTCCTAATATCTAATTATACAAGTATCTAACATATATATATAGCTTCAGCTACTCAAAGGGACTACTTCTACCCGATGACGACGACTGTCGAAATATCGTTGTGAGTCTTTTGTGTGTGTCTTTATTTGTGTTTTCTCTTTCCTGTGTGAACTATATATATATATATATGTACATACATACGCTCATGTACATACACATATGTATATACGCATGTACACACACACACACACACACACACACACACACACACACACACACACACACACACACACATATATATTATATATATATATATATATATATATATATAAATCCCTTTTTTACTTCCCGCCATAGCAACATTAACTACCCTTGTCCTCCCCACACCTCATGCACCTCGGTTAATTGCGTTTACCGTTTGGACTGCACCCAGTGTGATGCATTCTACGTTGGTATGGCCTCTACGCAGCTCAACTTACGTATGAATGGTCACAGGGCTACCGTTGGTCAATGCAAAAACCTTTCTATTGCATCCACTCTAATTCCCATAGATTGGATTTTAATCACTGCTTCCGGGTCCAAGTCCTTAATCATATCCCTGTTTCGTCTTCTCGGGTTTCTTTAAGAGCTTCAGAGGAGGCAATTATCTGTCTTCGCAAAGCTCGCTCTCCTCCTGGCCTCAACTTGTACCGTTAATTTAATTAATTTTTTTATTTTTATTTTTTTCATTTTTATTTATTTATTTATTTTTATTTATTTATTTTTTTATTGTTTATTGCTTCATTTACTATTATTCTCCTTCTGTTATTTTTATTTGCTTTTATTTGTTATTTTTCGTTATTTTTCTCTCTGTAGTTAGTAGCTTACCTAGGGCGGCCGGCAGAGTGCGTGCGTGTTTGTCGCATTCGGCCTACCACTCAGTTAGCTTCAGCTACTCAAAGGGACTACTTCTGCACGATGACGACGACTGTCGAAATATCGTTGTGAGTCTTTTGTGTGTGTCTTTATTTGTTTTTCTCTTTCCTGTGTGAACTATATATATATATATATATATATATATATATATATATATATTGTTAAAGGTAGCAGCAGCTTCTGTTCTCACGATTTTTGAGCTGGTGGCCTCGATCTTGCGGGCGATTCTTCTATCTTGTGGTTGGAGCTTCCACATCAATTGTCCAAGGGACACTAATTCATACGAGCTTTCGACCATAATTACGTCGGTTATCGTCGGGTAAAATCTTCTTCTGGAAGGATGCTTATATAAACTTCCTGAGTGGATGTGATTTTTGATTGGTCCAATAAACTTGCCTTATTGGTCAATCAGAGTACAGGTTTCAGTTTTTGTTCTTATTCCATTTCATTTTAGGCTCTATATTCTTGTTTGTTGGAATAACGAACATTTCTTTCACCTGAAGATTAATTGTTGGGTTTCTTTCTTTGATGTATAAAGCCTCTTAAATATGCAGTTTATGAACATTTTCCTCTCGTTGGATAATACTATAATATATATATATATATATTATAATAAGTTACAGTTTAGTTCGACTGAATCGCAAGTCATGTAGGTATTAACAGCTATAAAGTCGCCAACAACCTGACAAAGCAGGGTTTGTCTTCCTTAATCAACCTGCTTACCATAGCTAAAGGCAGCAAAAGGCCACACATCAAGGTAACAATCAGAGAATGAAACATGCAACGTCTTGCTAAACTGGCTGCTGGCAGGACCTTGCTGGAGAGCCTTACAACCCAATGACCTATCGACCAAAACCTGCCAATATCCGCAAGTATGACCACCTTCTGGATGAAGACTGGACACGTCTACGTTTGGGAAGGATCTACACCGCATTCGTGTTCTGATATCTTCAGAGTGTTCTCTCTGCCATCATGAGACAGTGGATTCACAACACATGAAGGACTGTCCTGCTTTGACTCCATCTCAACATCCCACCAAAATTTATGCAGAGTCGCATCTCTACTGGACAGCACGTCACCGAATAGGCCAACAAAATAAGAATATACGTTCTTTTTTCTTTTAGGAGTATGAGGCAAATATTGGAATTATTCTTTTTATCAAATCTTTAATGAACTGTAATTTTATTTGATTTTTTCCAAAAAAAAAATGGGGAACGCAAGTTTTTTTAACATAAAACTCATATAAAATAGGACGCTATTTCTTCTCTAGCAATGTTAATGAAGAATAGTGGATATCTGTAGAGGCCATTTGTGTTAGTAACTCGAATGTACTGGGCTAGACCAGTGTTTATGATGGAACAGAACCTCAAACCAAGCATGTTTGTCAAAGATTCCACCTCCGTTATAAGCTGTACCCTTTACAGGAAACATCTTTATTAACTAGAAAACCAAAATGCTTGAAGCCATATTTGCTAATTGTTTGAATGTATTGTTCGATTTTATATTTTTCACTCAATGATGAAAGTGACTATTCAACAGTGCAGTGAAGACCACGTATATAGTTTGAATACCAATCACCTACAAATATTTCAGAAATCTTAATTATTACAGTCTATTTATTGATTCTTAATATTTACGTAAAATATGAAATTCTATGAATGAAAATAAGTTATTTTTAACTCTTAGCAGAAATATTTACGTTTTTCAGTTTTTTCATGAGGTCAGATACTTGAAATTTGCTCAATTGAACTTTCCATAGCATCTAAAAGTAATAGTAGCACAGATAAATATTTGTAGTTCAGTGAATGTTATATCATATGCTTGTTTTAACATTTTCTATAATTAATTTTATCTTCAATTTTCCTAAGATGAAGAACTTTTTTGTATTTATGAAAAAATCAAGAACTTTTCAGGGTGAGTTAGCGTCGTGAATGCTGGCATTCTTTGATCCAGGTTTTCAAACCACGATATTTTTTTAAGGTGTTCTTCCTATGTTGATGGTTTTAGTATCATCGTTATGAATACATACATAGTTATGAATACATTGATTGAATCTAATGTATTCATCTTTAATCATCAGCATTAATTTCATTACTTCTTTTAATTTGTTTCTAATTTTGGAATTTATGAGATAAAAAATTGAAAATGTATTAAGAAATCGTTAGCGTTATTATAATATTAGCGTTATAGGCTCTCTTGAACATCCGACCAATGCAAAAATCAATCAACTTATATATAAGGCTTAAAATGAAATGATATTTTGTATTAAGTATTGGCTTAATATACATATTCATAGAAAAAAAATTTTTGATAATTTTTAAATATTAAATGAGGAAGTATCACGCGAAAATACGGATTGATGTCCTATCTGTAGTCAATTCTGCAATTGTGCTTATATATTGATTATATTTTGGTTATATTTGTTACAACTGAGACAGCCATATTAAAATAAAAGAATTTTAAGAATTTGATTGTGAAAGAGTTTAATATTAAGTTTACTTATAGAATATTATAATTATATTTGAGAAAAATTGAATGTAAAACATTGGGGTTTCGCAAATTAAAATAAATATTAAATATAGATAAATGGTATTTAAAATTTTGTTGTAGCATTCATATATTAATAATGAGATGAGTCCATATTACTTTGCTTAATGTTCTGCCAATAAATATTAATGTAAAAACATACTGTCTTACCGGGTATGTTTTTGTTATACCTTTATCTATTTTGTAATTTCCGACCGTCAAGAAAAAACTACAAAATAAAGAACTGATTAATTGCTTTATAATTTAATAGTTTTATCTTGAAAATTAGCTAGTTATGACATCTGTCGAGGCATGAGGAAACGTAGCATGTAAGGAGGTATACTTTAATAATAATATTACTAATAATCTCTATTGAGTCAACAATGAATTTTATTATATATAATACATTTTTAATCAACAATGATATTTTATTATATATAATACATTTTTAAAGCAGTTGGTCCGAAACAACTGAGCGCATTTGGATGTAGTTGAGAGTCGATGAAATAGCGCGTACAATTTTACATTTATCATGCATTGATCTCTGGCAGGAACGAGAGGAAATTTGTGCGATTGTTCAATGGTTTTATACGACAACAAAACGATATGCTTCACAGGCACTGGCTGTTTTTCTCAGCAAAAGAACGCCCGCTGCTTGGTCACGCCAAGTTTACTGAGGAATTCCATTCAACACCCACATCGTGTTGCTTTCAAAGAGCGTTACCCTGCGACAGATTCCTCCTTAAGGAAGCAGTTAGTTTCAGAAATCCAAGAGCCATTATATTGAAAGTTAACGCTAATGTTCTTCAAATTTAATAATAGCCTTGAGGGTTATAACAATACTATTGCATTGTCATAAAACAATGAACATTATATATTAGGTAGTCTCAAAAGGCAGCGATAAATAATAATTTATATAGTTTACATAAATACCTCTAATGAAAACTTAGAATCTATAAAATTTACTCATACATTCTAAGTTATATAACACTAACATATATATATATATACATAAAATAAACTGTGACTCATAGAAAGAAACATAACAAAGATTTACTTTTCAATATGTCGACCTAATGGCGGTAGTCCTCAACAAAGCGAATTTTATGAGACTAAGTATGTTCTGAAAGGACAAAACACTAATTCTATGCATTGAATGAAAAAACAAAAGGAGATAGAAAAGAAATTAAAAAGCAGATAGATAGTAAAAACGAAAAATGCAACAAGAATAAAAAAAATAATCTTGAAACTGAATAATTAAAAAAGGAATTTGTGAATATAAACATGCATTATATATATATATATATATATATATATATATATCTAAGCCTCAAAATAAGAAGGAAAAAACCACAGTAACCAGCGGTCTTCGTTAGAGTCAAAAATCTAACTCAGTTTGGTTTTTGACTCTGAGGAAGACCATTTGTTACGGTTGAAAATCTTAGTTTTTCCCCCATTTCTTAATGTAGTTTGAACATTGATTGTTGTTTCACGTGTTTATTGTCGATTCTTGTTGTATAATATATATATATATCAATGATCATACCACAATAAGAAAATGGGAAAAACCAAAAATTGTGGTTTGATCATTGATTGTTATTTCACGTGTTTATGTGAAATCTTATATATATATATATATATATATATATATATATGTATGTGTGTACAATGGCAGCATTTTAAAGAAAGTGGTTTATTCAAGTGTTTTCGTGTTTGACCTAAAGTTTATTGTGTGTGTTAATGTCTTTTGATAACCTTCTTTGGAAGCTACCAGAGTCTCACCGCAAAGTGATACGAAAACTAGAGAGTGTCAGCAAGAAACTGGTCAATGCAGAAGCTGCTGCTTATTTTAATTATATATATATATATATATATATATATATAAATCAAAATATTAAAACGGTCCAAACCGGACAGATATATAAATTTCACAGCCAGTGCCTGTGAAATGAAAAAAGACAACAAATAGAAGAAGCAGATTGAAACAGATTCAATAATATATCGACCGTTTGATAGAATAGGTGTGTTCTCTAATCGGGGTTCGGTCAATTTTCCAGGATAAAAAATTAAACTCTCGTTGCCAACGTTTCGGTTTTATTTAAAACCTTTTTCATAGGCAGAAGTAAGAATTTTTTAACTAAGAAAATGAAACTTACATTGTTGTTCCTTTAAATAATGTAAATTTCATTTTCTTAGTTAAAAAATTCTTACTTCTGCCTATGAAAAAGGTTTTAAATAAAACCGAAACGTTGGCAATGAGAGTTTAATTTTTTATCCTGGAAAATTGACCGAACCTCGATTAGAGAACACACCTACTATATATATATATATATATATATATATATATATATATACAGCGTAGTCACCTGGTGTACAAGTTTTCATGTACTCAAGGGAACTGTGCAGCCCTTCCTTCTACCTACATCGGTATGACAACAACGAAGCTGTCGAGGCGTCTAACCCTCCATCTCTCCACAGGAGCCCCTAAGGATGATGTTAGGAAAGAACACGGAGGTGCCCTCACTAGAAATATGCTAGTAGAGGGAACCTCAGTTTTGGCTGAGAACAGGGATCGAGGCAGGCTACAAATACTAGAGGCTTTATTAATAAAAGATTTGTGCCCCGCGCTGAACTCTCAAATCAGTGACATGTTCGTTATCCCGAGTTCTAGGACCTTCGAACCTAAAATAAAATTTGTTCGGAACTCTCCCATGTTGTGACCTGTCTAAGGCGAGAAGTGCTGGAGTGATTCAACAGTCTAACGCGTGGGGCGCGCATGTAGCGCTGCTTTGACAGTTACACGCTGCCACTATTTGAACTGTGCTAATTTATTTTGTTGTTAATTTTTGGTTTTTGTTTTAATTGTTTCGTTTCATTGTATACTGTTTACCTGATGATGGCCAATGTGGCCGAAAGCTTGTTTCCCTTTAGTTTTTTAACCCAGTTTGTGTTTGTGTAGTGTCAAATATAGTTTGTTTCATTAGTTTTCTTCAAGATTGTTTTCCTATTCTTGTTATGGAATTAGGTAGATTAATTTTTGAGCTACCAGTGAATTAAAAGAAAATAATAAGGCAAATAGAACATCTTTCTAAAAAGATTATTAATGCTGAAGCCGCTGTGCTTTTTAACAACACTTGTTTAAAAGAAGACTTGCTTGCTAGTATACAACAATATATATATATATATATATATATATATATATATGAGAGAGAGAGAGAGAGAGAGAGAGAGAGAGATTTTGCACTGAAATTATGCAGACGCTCCTTTATCACTGCAGACACATAAGTAGTGTGAATAATTGGACCGAAGGTATAATATCACTGTCACGATTCTTACGAAATGATGACACGTAAACATTGCACTGATCAGGAAGTTATATTACAATATATATATATATATATATATATCCGTCGATGACGAACGGATGTCGAAATATCGAAGTGAGTTCGGTAGTGTCTTTCTGTGTTCTTTTCTATGTGTTAAAGTGTATATATATATATGGAGAAGATGCCTATGAAAAAGGTTTTAAATAAAACCGAAACGTTGGCAACGAGAGTTTGATTTTTTATCCTGGAAAATTGACCGAACCCCGATTAGAGAACACACCTATTCTATAAAACGGTCGATATATTATTGAATCTGTTATATATACATTTGGGTTTATATAAGAAGAAATATGGGTTTTTATGAGGATATAAGAAGAGTATATGGAGAAGATGCCTATGAATAAGGTTTTAAATAAAACCGAAACGTTGGCAACGAGAGTTTGATTTTTTATCCTGGAAAATTGACCGAACCCCGATTAGAGAACACACCTATTCTATAAAACGGTCGATATATTATTGAATCTGTTATATATACATTTGGGTTTATATAAGAAGAAATATGGGTTTTTATGAGGATATAAGAAGAGTATATGGAGAAGATGCCTATGAAAAAGGTTTTAAATAAAACCGAAACGTTGGCAACGAGAGTTTGATTTTTTATCCTGGAAAATTGACCGAACCCCGATTAGAGAACACACCTATTCTATAAAACGGTCGATATATTATTGAATCTGTTATATATACATTTGGGTTTATATAAGAAGAAATATGGGTTTTTATGAGGATATAAGAAGAGTATATGGAGAAGATGCCTATGAAAAAGGTTTTAAATAAAACCGAAACGTTGGCAACGAGAGTTTGATTTTTTATCCTGGAAAATTGACCGAACCCCGATTAGAGAACACACCTATATATATATATATTATATATATATATATATATATATATATATATATATATACATAAAATATTGATAGGTGACCAATTAGACTTTGGAAAATTTAAAATGCATAGAATAATATTTTAATCAAAGCTCTTATTGAGATCGATAATTTGAATAGGCGTTCAAGAAGAAAAGAGGTAGTAAAGACCTAAAGAGATGAAGATGCCAGAAAGGTAAGAAGATGTGGTTAAACTCTCAAAATGAAGACGAAATTTTTGAGCGGATACAGTAAAATTAAATTGATGTATAGAGATTTAATAAAAAAAATTAAATTGCTTCAATGATATGATATGAGAAATAAGGAGAATAAAATTCTTACTTGTAAAAATTCAACAATTTTTATTTTCAAGCTTCCAGTTGTAAAAGTTCTAAATTATACTCCAAATCCAGTTTTGAATTTGATTTGAGTATGCAAAACTGACTTGTGACTGATATATTTTATTCTGACTATGTATTTACAGTAACCTTATAATAGAGTACATTACACAGGAAAAATCTAACACTTTCTCACAGTAAATTGGATTTTTATAATTTTTGAAAATCGTGAGAAATGTGATTTTCTAAAAAAACTAGCATCTAATGAAATTCTATGTATAATAATTTTATAAAATATCAAAATATAAAGTATAATTGATAATAGAAAACATTCTTGTGATTGGTAATAGATATACAGATCTAATTGATTTATAGATGTTGTTATGTTATAGTAATAAATTTATGGTATTTCTTAATTGTTAACAATCATGGCTACCTATAGTGTTTGACAATTTTACCCAGTAATGCTGTCTTAAAGAGATTTTGAAGTGGCGGAATATAATTAATGGGATAGCTGCTATTTATATTTAATATTTAATTAATCACCAATAGTAATTTTGTCTATTAGTGGCTCCACCCTCTGATACATTCTACCGGCAACCATCTTACGCGGCCATTTCTACCAACTCATTTCACTCTCATTATGTCTCTATATTTTCTTTCTATTTCTTTCCCACAAAGAAATAAATTTAAAAATGGAAGGTAGTGCAGCATGTTCTTACCAGGCTACATAAGGCCACGCTCGCCTCCTGTCATCTTCATTCAGAATTTTATCAACACCGACAAGGAGTTGCTGTTATTACGTAACAGCAATATATATCTACTTACTACATATTTCAAACAAAGGATATTGATAAGAAGTTAGAGATAATCAGAAGCTTCTTATGTTATCATTTTTTCAGTAAGCAATTTGTAATTTCGTCAAATCATTGCCAATTTATCAAATCAGGCATTAAATTTATTTGTATCTAATTTTACAATTTTATCCATTAAATTAAGAAAATAATTAATAAATATTAGCATTAGATTAAAAAAATTCGTTATTTAATGGTTAATAATAAATTTAATAGAGTAACTTAGATGGAATTAAAAGCGAACAAGTTGCTAAAGTCTTCAGTACTGCATTTACACTCAAGGAGCATGCTATTTTGTATAAACATTATCATCTTTAAATTTACAAGTAAAGTTTTAATAGTTTTTCATTTTTTTAAGCTAATTTCAGTCAATTTTATAAATTGCTATAGGTTTCGCGTTTCAATTTCTTACAGTGAGTACTTAGCTAGAGAATTTAAGATGACTGTTTAAGAAACGAGATATTTTACTGTTACAGCAAACAGTTCTTTTTTAATCAAGGCATCAAAATGATAAAATTGGGAAATTGGTGTTTGCTATTCTTTGTATATGACATTCACCTGTCAGTGACGAAGATGCTGTAACAGAATAGTTTATATAAATTATTTTTTATTTTACTCTAAGTAAAGTATAGTGATCCTGGAAAAATTTGATATTAAGATTTTGACGGATTTACATGCTTTGAGGTCCTCAAAGTCGTTTTATGATGTTTTCTTGATGATCTTTGTGTATGGGCGAAATAAAATATCTCAATTTAATAATTCTAATTAAATGTCAGATTCATCATTAATTTCATGATTCTTACAACTAATAAAGCGATTATGGTCAAATTTAAACAAATGATACATATTGATTACATATAATCAATACAATACATCAGTTGGTGGTTAACGAGTTTGATTTTATGTTTTTTTATAGTAAAAGTTGAGTGTAGACCACTTCAGATTTTTTTTAAAATTTAACTTGATACTACCTTTTTAATACAGATTAGTATTCTTTTTTTATTTTTAGGTTTCCTTTATTATTTTATAAAGTTTATGACAAAAAATTATTGTGTTTTATTTTTTCAGTCATAATAATTTGTCAGTAATAAACTGTAGTGCAAATAATATTTGTTTTAAAAGTTATAATGAAATAGATATTTCAATAGTTACAATATGTAACAAACTTTTTTTTTAAATAAAACACTTTTGCTGGTTATAGCTGTTTGCTGTTTATTCTTTCTTAATATATTACTCAGTGTATTTGAGTTGACTCTTGAAGTATTGATTTATTTACCCTAGTAAATCCAGAGTGGTCCTCTAGCTTATGTGAGCCCTCTTTGGTAGAATTATGATTGTCGTTTTCTTGAACAAAGCAAACTAATCAGTGAGAGATAAATGTTTATGGTTACTGCACTATTGTTCCAAATTTTATTCCTTTCATCGCTATCACCTCCATTCATTATGTAAAAGAACGTTTTATTAACAAAGTTTTTAGTTCAATACTTTTAAAATGAAAGCCTTCTAAGGTGAATTTTAATTCTTAATTAAAGTGTCCTCCAAGAATAAAGGCTTGATTTGCATATCCTTCACCTTTAAGAGGCTAAGGTATGCTGAAAGCAGAAAGGAAACCATTGATTTTTGTTTGCCTTTGCCATCCCTTATTGTCCTTATAAAGGGGAATCTTTTTATTTGGTGAGTATAACCGTTAGCCTACTGGAATTAAACTGCCCGCTGTTGGCACTCTAGGAGTCCTGCAGTCTTTGTTACTCCAATGACTCCTGGGCTCATGCCATTCTTTCTCCAAACCCCTCTTATATTTTTGACTCAACGTCCTCGTTTCACTTTAGCTTCTTAAATCACCCTTAATATATGGTCAGTATAATTACTAAATGCATTATAGTGTATGTATAGTAATTATATACTTTCAAAAACAGATGAAGTGTAAAAGCAAGAGAGTGGAGAATTAACAGCGTATTGGTCCAGAGAATTGATCAATATTGGAGGTCGATGTGTCTATATGAACAGAAGGCCTTAACTTCGACGAACTTGAAATAAATCTATTAAACAACTAAACAGATATGAGTTAATGATTTTTTTCATGAGTTAATAAAGATTTCATGATAAAGTTATATTTTGTCATAACTGAAAGAGAAAGAGAGAATGAGAGAGAGCTAATATGTGTGCCTCTTTATGTGTTGTTATTTGTTTATCATAAATTCTAATATACCTTTCTATAAACATTTTATTTTAATAAATATTTTTTTAAAAAAAATTGTTTAATAAAATATTTATTTATAATAAATTTCAAATTAAAAAAAATTAGTTTTATATTGGTTTGTGTAAATAAAATTAACTGGTTCATTTAATTCAGTAAAGTGTTCAAAGTTCTATTTTATATTACATTTATTTTGGATTGCTTGTGTTTCTAATAAACTCCTTCTGATCTAATTTACATGTATAAATTTTACAAGGTAATAGCTGACTAGGAAAGGAAGGTAGTGTTAAGCAAATGCATCTCGCCACCCCAAAACAACCCCTTGATGACCACGTCACGTCTTGCAGACACCCTTGCCATTTGTCACCTGTCATATTCATACACTTTCTATTAGTGCAAAAGGTTTTCTAAATGGAAATGACTACCACACCTTCTCCTACAGAGTTTTATCTATATTACTTAAAATGTTACCTCAATTCTAATGTTTTCTATTCTACTCTTGTTAATAACCCTGCGGAGATTCTCTCTATTGTGCTCTACCACAATCCAATCCTTAAAACAAAACACTCAGTTATTACTTTGTATTTATATATAACACTTTATACAGTATTTTTTACATTGCAACCTGAGTAAATTAAAAATATAACTGTATCTCTTATCAGGCATATTTACTGGATCATTGTAATAAAAGAAAGTGCTCTATTTATTTATTTAATAATTCGTAAGTTTTAAGTGAAAAAACAATCTTCAAAATGATGCAAACAGTACAGACAAGAACAGAGTGACCAATTTGTTTATTACGGACTTATTAAGGATTCTTAAAATAAAAATTAAAATATGTCAATTCTTCTTTCAATTTTAAAATCAAAATAAAAAAAAAAATTGAAAGAAGTTTTCTTATTCTCTCACCTATCTTCTTTTGATAAAATCTTTTTAAAATAACGTAGTTATCATTTTGCTTTGAATTCGTCTGTTTCGGCTGTCAGTTACGAAAATATATATCTTAAATATCTGAATCTAAGAAATGGATGAATGAAAATGTGTGAAATAAAGAACCCGTTATTGTTTATCTTATATACCTTGTTAGTTTGTTTTAGAAATCATGAACTATCAATTGTAGTGTTGTTTTTAGTTTGTCATTTGGCAAGGATTTTAGTGATAGGCGAGTCACATTACGGTGTTTTGCACAGTCATCTTGAACTTTATCACAAATTTACTCGTATTACAATAGACATCTTTTACCAGTACATAAGAGTAAAGGCTAAAGACTGATAGTTACTTTTATCTCTTTTATGCTGTGCTCAGAATGTTTCATTTCTTGTATGAAAATATAGAAATGAACCTCCAAGATTTGAATGATTTGATTGATCAGTATAGCTATGATTTGAACCTCCAGTAATCAGTAATAAAGAAAGTATGCTATCTGTTTGATTTATATTTTATATATCTTATCGGTTCATGAACTGAATTATTATTTTAAGTAACGTAAAAATCGGTTGGAAATCAGCTGATATATATATATATATATATATATATATATATATATATATATATATACTATATAGAATATTTGGTTCTTTCTTATTATTGACATATATTTGCTTTTCTTGAACATAATAAACAAGGTTGTTGTTGTAAAAAAAAAGGGAAACAACAGTGTAGTCGATTTGAAAAATTATCGGTTATAAGGAACAAAACTGGGTATTTTATATAAGAAAAGATTAGATTTATATAAAGTTTTAGCTGATTTTGGTAAACAGAAGAGAAATGAAAGCTTATAGAATTGTAGAGAATTATCAGGAGGAGTGAAAGCGTTGGAAAAGCTATTCATTATGTGTATAACAAACAGGATTTTGCAATTGAGGCAGCGAGAAAGGGATAGTAAAACGGTTGAGGTGGGAAAGATTGAATCCAAGCGCCCCTCTGATAGCAAGAGTGGGAAACAATGGCAAGTGAACAGAAGCGATTTTAAAATATGCAGAAATGTTATAAATCGCGGCGGGTTAATATACATGTCATTTGCATGGGTTTAGAGGATAATAAGAGATATCAGTTTTAGAAATGCGGATTGTAACAAAGCAAAGTGACAAAGGGAGATGGGTAATTATCATAGGGTGGTTGCAGTGAAGTGATAGCAACCACTGACCCCTCCAATCGCCTTCCTAAAGCACCATCGATATTCTCGTTATTTCTCTTATTCATAATAGGGTGCAGTGAGAAGGAAGGGTGTCCTGCATTCATGTGCATATAGTCGGAATTCGCAGCTTAATCTCCGTATTAACATGACAAAAAGGGAAAACCTATTGTGGGAAACCTCCCACACATGTCGGTTTGGAGTGGAGGTCCCCTAGATTTACAGTCCACTCATCACGGCTCCATAGAACACACTCAAACTAATCAACCTCTTATTAATTAACTCTCACATCAGTTCTGTGTCATTATTCTAAGTCAAATTTCAATTATAATAATTTTCTCATGAAAAACATTCAATAGTTTAAACAAAATCGAACTGATCAAATAAATCCATAGATTAAAGGCATTATAAACTAGAGCCCACCTCTTCAGATTCGTTGCAGAAGCTCTAAATTTTTGTTGGAACTCTGGAGTTTTGTGGAACATACTTTGGTAACTACTGACACTAAATAGAGCCTATTCTATAGATATACAGAATAGAATAGATCTATAGAATAGATATTCCATTCTCTGCTCTATTAATGAGGAAGATGATTATTATTAGTCATTATTATTATCATCTTATTATTATCTGCTCTATTATTAAAGTTGATAATAGATTTATAATTATATTTCTCTCCATGTAGTGAAATTACTACCGGTAACATTACGATACTTGTTATATGTTGTATCAAAATCGAAAAATTTTGATATTTTTTAATTGAATTTTTTTTGCTTAATTAGAACAAGATTTGATGTTTCTTGAAAATTTTAAGAGATTAACTAATAACAAAGGTATACTAATTTGTTTATCTATAGATTATTTATACTTTTTATTATATTCGTCAATATTCTTTCTTTATCTGTCATTTGTTGTTTAAACTCTTTATTCTACCTACATAATTTTAGATTTAATCGTGGTCTTTTTCTGATAAATTTTATATTGAATGATGAGGTTGTTTGTATGTAATAATCGTGTCTGAGAATATTGCTCTTTTTTGACTGTTATATAGACTTATAAATAACTCTGTTTACTATGAGAACTCTTCAGACTCTGGTCATGAAGTCAGATTACTAGACTGTGAAGGTCCAGGCGGTGGGTATCTTGGCGCTGAAGATTCTCACTAGAGCTGACCCAGACTTTCTGTTAAGAAAGAAATATAGACAACTTTAGTCATTCTGAGGGGAGACTCGCAAGGGTCGTTGTGACTCATCAGTGGTATCAGCTGTCCATTATAAACATTTTTCCATCATTACGAGCCGGCGTTCTGAACATCGTCCGATCTTCTACCATTCCACTATTGGTTAAGGCTGTTTATTCAACTAAGTAAATAATAGGGAGTTTCAGCCCCACTCTTTAGCGACTTCTTTCTTTTGCCGATACTACTAAAGACTAAACTGAGTACACTGTTAAGGTATACACAGCGCTTCATTACCCGATACTTCCTATCTCTTTTGCATTGTTTCATATATTGGTTTATGTAAGTTGACATTTTTGAAGTTCGTTAATGGCTCATAGTGAATGGTTATTCATGCATTTCGTCATTACCACAGAGGTTAGTATTATTAATATACTAATTTATAATTATATTTTTCTCCATGTAGTGAAATCACTACCGGTAACATTACGATACTTCTTATATGTTGTATCAAAATCGCAAAATTTTGATATTTTTTAATTGATTTTTTTGCTTAAATAATAAAATTCATCGCCATTAAAATTTTTAAATACTGATAAGAATAAATTAAAAAGGGATAAATACAATGATTCGGATACCACTTTATTGGATAAACAGATAGGACTTTAAGACATTGATATGGGGTACACATTCATGATTTAGTCAGAGAAGAAATTAGTAAAAGAAATGCTCAAATTTTTGAAATAACAAAAAATTTGTTTTTTTTTTTAAAGCCTTAAAGTAATCAATTTGACTGAATTCTTGAATCTAAAAGGAGCTTATGATAGCCTTCTTCAAATTTATGAATGGTACTAATATATAGATGGATTCATCCACAAAATGTAAAACATATTACAAATGTATTATTGGAAAATAATAAGTAGTGCAAGTATTATTTCTACCAGTAGTTAAGTTCTTAACACTGAAGGATATTCTCAGGGAAGTGTCTTATAGCTCCTATTCTAGTGATTAGTTGTGAATGACTTACTGGACAGTGTATATAATGATGCCTATGATATACTAGGATATTCAGAAGGCGTTTATGTCATTAGAAGAAGAGTAATGCTTGATATTACTGCCTTTCAGATCATCCAGCATTCTTCTGAATAGTTTGGGAGAAGAAGAAATGTCTGGGTATGAATCCACAAAAAACGAGCCTTACACCTCTCTAAAGGAGAAGTATGATAAATATCAAACAATCAAAGTTACGAACATACTGTCGGAGGTTTCTTAGATCTAAATTAAAAGGTAAAAGCTGTGCAACAGATCCACCGTCTAAAGGAACAAAAGCAATATTCTACTGTAACATAGTTTTTTCTTCAGTTTAGTTTTACAAAACTTTTTCACTGCTATGGTAAATGCCCTCATATGCATCGGTTGTGTGATATACAAAAACAAGCATAACTTGATCGTTCACTAACTGTACTACCCCCAGGACTGAAACACTAATAAACATCTACCACTTAGATATTACATCAAAACTGATTAATTTTCTATTTATTACAAAATGAAGAGATATTTTTGGTTGATGAAATATCAAAAAATAAAGAGAATAAAACAATTTCATCCATATGCTGGTTAGACAGAATGATCTTCGTAAATCATTGTACAGGAGGCCTCGGTGTGAACTGAAATGATCTCTTGGATTGAATCTTTCCTGAAGATTTAAACAAAAGAGAATTAATTAATTTATGACTAGTCATAAAGTAATAATGAAATCCGTGTAAATCACTTAATTTTTATCTGAGCACTTGGTAACAATGTAATACCTGGGAATGACTTAGTAAACAATTTAGAAATATTGGGAACTATAAAAATATCCTAGCGTCTTGAGACTTTTTGTACTACATATTTAAGAATTCACAGGAGTGGAACTGAATATAATTAATATAAATATATTTCGATCTACATCGTCATCATCATAAGATTGTGCAGGCTCAGAATCAGAGGCAAGCATACAACTACTCTAACAGTGTAACCTCATAGGATGAAGGAATTAATCTGAACAACTACACCATACCTCCTTCAAACTTTAATTTGTTTCTCAAATAGTCTTAAATTTACATATTAATATATTTTATAAGAAAATTTAAAACTACGCACAATCATTTTTCAAACTAATTTGAAGTATTTTATCAATTGATAAATGATAAAACATATTAGGTTTAATTTCAAGTGCAATTTATAAATATTCCTTTATAAAATGTATTATTAGTTTATAACATTCTTATCATTTTACAAACTTTGTTCAATATAAACAAGTTGTATTATATAACAGATGTCACTCAATCTGAAATCTGATGTACAATTATTGTATGACGGAGTTTATTGTACACTGTACCATGTTGTTTATTATTTCATAATCAGTCAAATAATTATAAATTGATTCGATAATGTTAGTATTATTGTTTTATATGATAATTTAAAAAGTTATTTCTTATGTTTAGTTACATTATGTATACTGTTCACTTCAAACTACTTTTTTGTTCTTTATATTTTTCTAGACGATGGTGTATTATTTGCGATGATTGTAACTTTTTTGAAATGTTTGTTATTTATGGACTAGCCAGCAAGTGAAATGATTTCTGGTGTGAAGCAGAGTAAGGTTGCTTATAACAGGTGTACGTCGTGGGTAATGCAATCCTGAATATATTTTGCTGAATAGACTGGAGAATGTGCTGGAAGCGTCCATATTTCAAATTCCTGAATACTGTTCCTTAATATTGAGAAAAAGAATAGCTGAATACATTGTCGGGAACAATGAAAATTTTGGGGGTATGAAAAAAAATGCAGTTTAAAGCTTGAAAGGAGGTCAGCATATATCTTTGAAGAAAAGGATGGGGTTATAAAGGTTTTTGTGTTGAAGTGAGAGGCCTGGAGGAAGAGAGGTGGTTGGTGAGAATTGGGGAGAGACGGACGTGTCACCATTGGAAACTCATCCTTGTCCGGAGTAATAACAGAGGGGCGTCTTATCAATGGAAAGACCTCTATGAAAATGCTTTGTGCTTCCCCATTGTCGGAGGCGGTCGTCCATTTGGAAGCCGCGCCACCCTCACAACTTATTGCTCCACCAGACTTGAAAGACCTCCCCACCCTCCTGGCCAGTCATTCTTCAATCCTACCTCATCTAATTATTCCTGGTAACCTGGAAACGAAGATTGACCACTGCGGCAAATTACAGCAGCTTCAATCCCTATTGTTATGTATTGCCACTGTTCGTACAAATTTATGTTCGACCTTTCAGCCAAGTTATAAGTGCAACTTTCTACTTGTTCTTTTCGCTTTACCATAACTAAAAAGTTATTTTGAGACTTGGGTAGATTCATCCTTTTCTGGCCACTGAAAATCAAAACTTAATAAACTTACTTGAAATAGTGAAACTAATTTAGGAGGAAAAAATACAAACAAACAAAATTGATTAGAAGTTAAAATAAATAGTCAGTAGTTATACTAGACAAGTATTTCATTAAACAAGATTAAGACCCATTTCAAGAAATATATAATGATTTAAGAGACAGAAAAGTATTCATATTACTACATATTTGAAATATGTACAATACTTTAATTATTTCCTTAAATATATTCCTTTTGAATATATGAATTTTGGAAGTAGTAAAATGTTTGCTTTTAACATGAAACAGCATTATTGATAGTACGTTTGTATATAAAAAATGAGATCAGGTGAGTCTGTTTTAGACTGAAGATTGGATTTAGTGCAGGCATTGGAAGCCTTGCCTTTTACTTTACAAATCAGCCAAAATGTATTCTGCTTGATACAATCTTTTCTGTATCAGCCTTATCATTATTAACTTCTTCTTTAACTCCATATATCTTATCTATAAATTAGTATCACTACTTGAAGAGAATTTATTAATGTTGAGATTTTCAGTCATCTGAAAGTGAATGAATCCACAAGATATCAATCGACTATTTTCAAGAATACTTTTTAGTTATTGTAAAAGAACAAAAGTTTAGTCTGAAACTATTTTATGTATTACTTCAGTGCTCAGAACTTGGTGGTTTATTCGATATGGGTTTATTCGATATTTCTGTTTATTCGATATGTGTTTGCATTATTCGAACACATCTTAGTACTCAAACTATAAATAAACTGATTTATACGAGTAAATAGAGTGACTTCTCAGACTTATATATGAAGCCCTTTAACTTCTTGATTAAAATTGTGAATTCCGTTTTTCTTTGCTTTTATAATCTGTTTCATATTAAGGCAACAGGAAAGACAGCTAAATAAAACATTGGTATTCTGTCAATGCGATTTTTCGGTTTGTATGCTTGTCAAATCAACTTTATTCGTCGTGTCACTTTATCGTTTTAATGGCTGGCCCTTGAAAATGTACATAAAATCGGTCAGTAAAGCAAAAACATTCAAACTACCGTCCAAACCAAAGAGTTATTTTTTCAAATCTTTTTTATCTTGTCAAGACTTTGTGTTGGTGCGTCATTACCGGATAAATAGACAAATCTATAAAGTAGTAATACAAAATAGTAAAAAAAAACGATTTTTTTAACAACATTTACCTTTTTTTTATGGTAAATCCGAAGCAGTTACAAACAAGACCTGCAACACATTGTGAGAACTACTTTGGAATATTATTCTAAGTGAAATCTCCCTGATCAAACGATTAAATTATCCAATATTTTCCATGTTATAATTGTATAAATTAAATTATTTGTACTTTGCAGTGAACGAGCCAAATCATGGTACTTTGAAAAGGATAATATGATTATGCCAGGCATAGAGTATAATATTTAAGCACAAGTATTAATATAATATTTAGTACCTGTACCTACTAAATAATTGTATTGTCACTAAAGTATAGTAATTTTATATTCCTCTGACTAATAAACTAAAGTTGTTTAAATATTCAAAGACAAATGTTTTAATTATTTAGTTGGGGTTAATTAACAAAATAAAATGTATTATTTAGAAACTTTACTTTCTTAATTACTTTAGGATTAAATATATAAAAGTCAACATGTATATTAAATAATAACAAATAATTTTTTAGAATGCATTTATTAAATAGAAATGAAGAGAGCCTCTATGAACAATGACATTTTGTTTAATTTAAATATTTGTGTAGAAAGTCTAATATTACTGATTTGTCGTAATTCTTACCGCATTCAATCCATAGCAATATTTGATCAAATCTCAAAAAGTTCAATTTCTGTGATATATTTATTTTTATTATTTTCTATAACGAAGCTGTTGTGTCATTTTTGTCTTTTTAGCAATAGCGTACCACCTGAGCATATGATGTCGGCTGGCTGTAATTGTATTCCCGTACATGTTAAGAGCTTGTCTCCACCTTTCTGCCACTTTAGGTCTCGGTAGCAATCAGCCACCACCTTGTCTACTATTTTCAGCTCTCCTGAGGGATCAGGGGCTCCATCTCTAAGAACTGTGTCAGACCTTGAGCGGGTGGGGCCCATGGATGGGTTCACTTTCCATCCCGTCAACTGAGGTTGTACTTGCCGTCCAACGACGGGGTTGATTAACTACTTGCGCAAGCCCTGGTCCCGGGGTAACGGGCACTTTCTCTCTTCGGAGGGGGACGACCGAGTCCTCAGAGACCCTGTGTAGTCCTAAAACTGACAGTTTGAGGAGGCTGGCCATGGTCTGCTATTTTCGTAGAAAAACACTGGTTGTTGGTGACTACCTGTGTCTACAACAGGTGTTTTTGGAGATGCCGTAACTGATTAGGTGATTAAGTGAGAGAGCTACTTGGAGGGAAAGGTCATCTTGTTGAGACCAAACCATTTTATTTCTATAGCTGACAGTTTATTTATTCGCTTAGTCAGTTCATAACCAGTGTGTTCACCAGATACTTAGCTGTGGAGAGAAACTGGCTTGCATTTGTCTGAAGCATATAGTTCTCTAAACTATGTTATGATGATTTTCAAGTGTTAATAAACAATTTCTTTCATTTTTCAATAAGAACTCGTAATATTGAGTTTTTGCAAATAGGAGTTTTGCGAAACTTGGTTTGTCTGGATTTTTGACTATTATTTTCTTTATAATTATAAATAGTGATAGAACAGTTATCCCAGCCACAAGTACTCTTAGCTTAATCTTTTCTTGAGCTTTAGCCTATCTAAATGTGAAAATCCTGATACGTTTAATTTTAGGTATTCGATTAAATTTGTATTTAATCAAACGTTTTAAGTGGCAAATTCTTAAATGTGTCAAATTTCAGAAAACTGTTGTATGACACATCTTGAAATTCTTAAATAAAAATTAATCCTCTTTTCTATCAATCAGTTCAGATGTGGATATATAATTTATATATTTATTCATATTTACTCATTTTTTATTTGATTAAGATAAATAAAATTTGTAAAAATAAATAAAATAAAATTTGATAAATAAAATAGAGATAAATAAGAAGAAAATGGAAGAGATCTTTGCAAATAATGTTGAATTAAATTACCGCCTGGAAAGTCGTGATTTGATTATCTCAATGGATGATACTGAATAGCTGGAGCCAGTTGTTAAGAGAGGTGAGGAAGTTGATTACGAAGTCATTTGAGATGCACTGTTGACGAGAGAGCCAGGCTGAGTAGGGAAAGTATTGTCTGTTGAGGTGGTGCGAACAAAGGTGAAAACGCTTAAGAGGGTTCGCAGAGGGATGTTATTTGAATATGAGAAGTGGTTTGTGGCACGCATGCGCCATCAAGTCAACTCTGAATAAGACCAAATTGTAGCCACAATGCGGAGCGAGCTAGCGCGAGGGTGGCTGTCTTTTCAAAATGAAATAAAAATGGAGCCTTCTCCAGTGAATGGAGTTAATTTGAGAAGTCGTGCAAGTTGGGCCAATAGGGAAATGTGGCAGGGGAAGTCGTTGTCAATGGCAAACTTAGCGCCGTCCCAGTTCCTAATAAGGGCCCGGCCAATAGGCAGGCTTATTGACACCGGTGAATAGCACCGCCTAACTGCCCTCTCTAACTTCTATTTCCCAAGAAAATATGTGACCCTTTCTAAATCAGCTCCCATTGTCCAACTACCCCCCCCCCCCCCCACCTCTAATTGTACGTCGCTTTTTAACGCCACAATTACCACTTGTCTTTTTCTTTTCCATTTTTAATGATATCCCAGCAAGTAAATTAGCTTGAAGAGCAATGAATATGTTGACTGCAGGAGACCTCTTTCAGTCTGCTCATCCATTTATTTTATTATTGATTGACCGAATTGAGTCATTTAGACTTATTCATATCTTCATTGCCAAAGCCATTTTCATTTTGTCCGCTTTTTTATTTTGTTAATGATTACTTCGGGATTTTTGGGAGCATTATTACCACCTTACTTGTAGCATTCTTAAAGATCATAGGATCAAATCACTTAACCGTTTATGTATTGTAAAACACGGATCGTTGTTTCTGATTTGACATATCATGTCTGAAAATTTGCTTATAAAATAACTGAATAATAATTTAGTTATTATTATTTTAATTAATTACAATTAATTATTTGAAAACTAAAATAAATAATGTATGAAAAATGAAGTTAATCATGAAATATAATACAAGTTTACAGGAATATTTCTAGTTTAGAATTTCTAGTAGAGGTGTTACATTAGTTGGAATAGGTGTCAAAAAACTCATTTGTTGGAAGATTAATAATTGGTTTCACTAATTTTACTTTTTAGTAAAATATTGAAATCACTAGTTTGTCATAAGATACCAATTAAATTGATAGGTGTAATGAATGAAACTAGGGAAAAAGGGAGAAGATTGTGAATTATTCCAATCCGGGTTGAATTGTTTAATTTTCTGACGTTTCTTCAGTACAATTTTAATTAAAAACATAACAAGAAAAAAATCATGACAAATCTTGTTCGATGGACATATACGAGTTTCATAAAAATGAAACTGCAGGTTTTACAAAGCAGTTGAATTCTAACTTGAAGTGCCCAGACCATAATGAAAACAATCCTCAGTTGTGACTGTTGCGAACTTAGAGTTCAATTTACCAGAACATATCCAGCATATACAGGATGGTTCTATTTCTAAAAACATTCAATCTTGTTTCACCTGAGCAACTTATTTCTCAACAGTGAAAATAACTTTTTCATATTTTTGAAATCTGTTTTATAGATTATAAAGGATTAAATCATAGGACAGATGAAAATTGAAGAGATGAAGAGGTTTTTTTAATATTTTTTTTGCGTAAATATAAATAAGACTTTCATAATTTTTCTTTAACTGAATGAACTATTTAGGTTTCTACCGCCATTTAATTAAATGGGAGTCTTCACTTTGCACATGAGAGGGATATTTGGAATAGTGTTCTTTAACAATGATCCAGAAGCTTTGCTTTCTCGGAAGGCTTCTACAATCGTCTACAACTTGTTTCCGGTTGTCTCATAAATTATGCCATTTATATATTATTTAGTATGTTTTTTTCTATATAATTCAATTAACCTAAGAAAATTGATAAATATCTCAGTTAGTCGATTTAAAAATCAGTTCTATACCATAAATTTATTGAAAATTACAAAATTGATACTTTGATGGAAGTTATTTTGTTGTTCCTAGTGTGTTTTATGGAGCCAGAGACTCGTAGCGGGGCAACCAGCTAGTCGCTTAGACAGCCCAGGTGAAGAGCTTTTTGTCCGATCGCCTTTCAGCTAGCATCCACTCCATTGTGGCTCAATCACCTCCTCCCTAGCTCCTTAAAAAGTCCTTAGCTGTTTCAAAAAGGTCTTTTCAATCCCTCTGAATTGGCAACAATTCTCAATTCCAGATGATTTCTAGTCCCTGTTGAGCCCGCTTGTACCCCTATACATACCAGTCTCTTCAATCCTTCATTGCCTTTAACAGTCTTCCATTAACTTTAAATAAACATTATATCGACTGACTTTGTTCTTAAAATGTCCAGCATATATTATTATGTGATTAAATATCTCTTTTTTTTAATTTTTTTTAGATTTTTCATAACTACAATTTTATAGATCATCTCAAGTTTGTTCTAGAAAATTTGAGACAATCCAGACAACCAAATTATGGTTTCAAACTAATGATCTCCCATTTTTTACCTCTTAAGTACGCAGTTTGCTCTGAAATTCATGAATATATGTACATATATACAGTATTTCTCTTTTCTTGAGGTTTGATATTAAATAATTTTCAAAACTAAATTTATTTTTAAAGAAAGTATTTAACTGTATTTTAAAGTATTATTCTCAAAAGACTATATCGAAATGCTGTAGATTAAATGTGGTTGAATTAAGATATATTTAGATATAACTGCATATATACACGTCAGGGTTTGGACAGAAGAACCCTGATTTATTTATTTTTGTAGAAGTTTGATACATCAGTCAAATTATTAGATATATATATACAGTTCAATGTATATAAGGAAACGTAGAGAAATTAAAAACACACACTTTTAGTCTCTAATTTTCTGTAGATCCCTCTCGTATCTCTCCTGAAGACGATTCAACCGAAAATCACACTGTAGGTGTGTGTTTTTAATTTCTCTATGTTTCTTTATGTACATTGAACTGTATTAGTCTATTTAGGATCGTTTCTCATTGAAAAAGTGTATATATATATATATATATACGATTAAACAACTTAACTTAAGGAAAAACATTAACAATAATTATTACAAATAATCTTGTCGCGAATTATTACATAGCTAACATAATGAATAGAAAATATCAAGACAACAAGGAGGTTATATACATATATATATATATATATATATATATTGTATGGTTCAATGTGGACGTCGTGGATGTTTTACTTGTCCTATCATCAATCCTGTTCCTTCCTTTAGCTCTGTCTATAGTAAACGCACCTACCCTATCTCTCACAAGACCTCTTGTACCTCTGGTAACTGCGTTTACCGTTTGGATTGCACCCAGTGTGATTCTTTTTATGTGGGTTTGGCTTCCACCAAGCTAAGCCTGCGTATGAATAATCACAGGTCATCCGTTTGCAAACGCAGTGACCTTCCCGTTGCTACTCATGCCAGTTCTCACGGACTCAGTTTTAATGACTGTTTCCGTGTACAGGTCCTGAGGCAGATTGATCAGACTAATTCGAAAGTTACTCTGAGAGCTTCAGAAGAAGCACTTATTAGTCTTCTGGGCGGTAGATCGGCTCCTGGGCTTAACCTCAATCGTTGATTTTTTTTATTTTTTTTATTATTATTTTTTTTATTTTTTATATTTATATTTATTTATTTTTAATTTTTTATTTTATGTTTTTTTATTTCCTTTCTTTCTCAAAATTGGTTATCAGCTGTTTATTTAGTTCGTAGTAATGTTTTCATTTTTGAATTTTTATTTGAGCTTTTATCTCAATTTATTTCACTGTCTACCTTTCCTCCGAAAGGTTGGCTTTTACATCTAGTTTGAGTGTTATATCGAACGCCAAGTCAGTCGTTATCAAGCCTTTGGAGCGATTACACTAATACATTATATAAACCCATGAAGACGAGGACATCGAAATATAGTAGTGAGTTCAACGTAAGGTTTCCTTTCTATGAGTTAAACCATTTTTTAATATATATATATATATATAATATATATATACAAAACTAAAGTTTATCGGGACTTGATCAGTTCTTCAGGTTTAAATTAAACTCTCAATGCCAACGTTTTCATAGGCAGAAAAATAAATTTTGAAACAGGAAAACTAAGTATTACATTACAAATTATCTTACAAAAAAAAATAGCCTGTGAATTTCAACAACAACTATTTAGTTAGAATGAACACGTAACACAGTGTTACTGTGTATGTAACGTACGTTTACGAAAAAAATATTTTCTCCTTAAAATAATTTGTAATGTAATACTTAGCTTTTCTTTTTTAAAATTTATACTTCTGCCTATTAAAAAGGTTTTAAATAAAAACTGAAACGTTGTCATTGAGAGTTTTATTCTAATCTGAAGAACTGACCGAGTCCCGATAACTTTAGTTTTTTTTCTATTCCACGGTCGATACTTTTATCAATATATATATATATATTTCTAAAAATTTTATGCTCTAAAAATGTCCTACAGGCTCTTCTCAGTTCCTCAGGAAATAAAAAAAATCATCTTGCCTTTTCATATCAAAATCATCACCTTTCTTCTCATAACTACACATTCTGACAATATTTATATCTAACACTATTTAAAAACTAACTAAATATTATTTTCAATAAAACAACGATATGTTTTATTCCCTGAAGCATTGAGAAGAGCCTGTAGGACATTAGAGAAACTCTCAAAAAAGATAACCAAGGATGAAATTGGCATAAAATTTTTAGAAAAATGTTTGCAAGAAGGATTGCTACCAACTTTCACTAATATATATATATATATATATATATATATATATATATATATAACAAGATTTCACAACAACACGTGAAACAATAATCAATGTTCAAACCACAATATGAAAAGGGGAAAAAAAGACTATAACCATTCAAACGTAACAAGAGGTCTTCGTCAGTGTCAAAACAACATGGTTGGGTTGTTCTTGACACTGACGAAGACCGTTTGTTACGGTTGAAAGATTTTACTTTTTTTTTCCTTTTCCTTGTTGTGGTTTGAACATATATATATATATATATATATATATATCAACAAATATAATTTTAGGTGTTATTTGAAGAGAGCTGTACACAATTCAGAACGGTTCAGATCAGATAACCAGGAACAAGAAATTTGAAGTCATAACTTTCCAAGCCAAGGAAAATGATTACCTTTTAACCACAAAAGTATTACTCATGTTAAACACATTAAATAAACATATAAAGTTTATAATAACAGATTTATCACGCATTCTCGTAATATTTTTGTGTGCAAAAATCTTTACAATTTTTTTCTAATAGTAGAATTCTTATTTTAAATATCTTTTCAAAATGGTTAATTCTGAGGAGAGCAAATAGCAAATCGAGTTATATATATATATATATATATTTTTTTTTTTTTTTTTTTATTGTCAGAGAACAGCATGCTCCACCCGAAGGCACCACACGCATCAAAATCTTCAATGCTACACAACAATCTCCATCATATATATATATAACATTGTATTAGGTTGGTTTTGTTTTTGTGGGCAAGGTCTTATAAAAGAAAGTACTACTTCCTAGGCCAACGTTTCAATGTATTTGTACATCATCTTCAGGGCTAAAGTTAGATTAAGACTATAATATTTTTGACAAAACAATCTACAACCTACATACGGAACTAAACTGTTGACTACAAACACATAAATACACTAGGCTATTTTACAATCGGAGTTATTATTCCAATGTAAACATTTACAAAACAACCAAAAAAAGGAAAATTAATTTTACTTTGGAATGTGCGCTAATGGTTATTTATGCATATCTTGATGTTTCTTGTGAAATATTTATTGATTAACCAATAGTTAGTAAATAGTTAGAACATATTTTATCCTCATTAATTTCCATTCCAAAGTTCACATTCTCACCTGATCTTCTATTGATCACGAATTGTTAGAAATAACGATTGTAGAAAGTCTGTTGTTCTGCTATCTTTTCTGTCTAGTTTAATGTTTTACAAAGTGTGCTTGGACTCTTTTTCATATATATATATATATATAGTTCAATGTACATAAAGAAACCTAGAGAAATTAAAAACATACACTTACAGTCTCTAGTTTTTGGTTGAACTGTCTCCAGGAGAGATAGGAAAAGGAAACCAAGCGCACCGGCCGGTTTTTCTAGGACAAAAAATCAAACTCTCAATTTATTTAAAACCTTTTTCATAGGCATCTTCTCCATACACTCTTCTTATATCCTCATAAAAACACATATTTCTTTTTATATAAACCAAAATATTTATATATTTATATAAGAAGAAATATGGGTTTTTATGAGGATATAAGATGAGTGTATGGAGAAGATGCCTATGAAATATTTGGGTTTATATGAAAAGGTTGAAAAAGGTTTTAAATAAAACCGAAACGCTTGCACCGAGAGTTTGATTTTTTATCCTAGAAAATTGACCGTCTCGATTAGAGAGCACACCTATTCTATTAAACGGTCGATATATTATTGAATCTATTATTAAATTATATACATATATATAATAAATATTAATTTACTATGCAGTACACTCACCTTACTTATATGTGTTAAATAATAAAAAGTGTATTTAATAACGTTCTTAAATTATTTATAATATATTAAGGTTTTGATTAGTTCTTTTGTATAATTTTCGTCACCTTATTTTTGTCGTAGATCAATTGGAAGTGAGATGAAAGAACAAAAGAAAATGAAACACATTCGATCAGATTACTATGGGTTTTTGAGAAGAAGTGGGCAAGAAAGAAGGAAATCGAGAAATGTTGGTGAAAGACAGTGTTGAGTGATGTGAGAGTGACAGATGGCTGGGTCTGGTCGACTCCAAGAAGTGCACCTGCCGGAGACGGTGCAAGCCGGAGGATGAGAAGCGCGAGGGGCAGATAAGCACTCGATACACTTTCACTACCGCCCTTTATCGAATTAATCACGTGACAGATAGGACACAATGGCACCCCATTACTGCTTCACCCACCCTCTATTTCTGATGTTCATCTCTATTTAAAATATCCCCTCCACTCCTATTTCTACTTCTCTAAACCTTTTCTTACAAACGGCCTCAAGAAAACTGATTGCAAGACAGATAAAATCCCTCAATCTTTTCACCTGATTAGTTCCCAGTTTGTAAAGCTTTTAATTCTCACTCTGTTTGTAATAAAATGTTATATTATAAACTTGAACCAATGATCAACCACTACACTTTAATAATATAAAGACATATTACTTAATGAGAAAATAATTCCGTTTTCTTTTAATGTAAGAATTATTTAAATTAATGTAATGGATAATAAAATAATGCAATGTACTTAAGCAAATATAATTGTCTGTGGACTGTTGACGCTAATAATACAATAACTTCCTATTTTTCAGGTATCTTTGATGAATGATACATAATCAATTTGAATTGCAGAGTAATTTTGCACAGTGAATTTTGAATAATTGCAAGAGGTGATTCAATCTAAAGGTCATTTTAAGTTCTACATGCAGTCACATCTGATTTTTTACCAGAAATTTGTTTACGAGGAAATATTGAATTATTTTAAATTATAGAGGTCAAAATATGTAATTTATTAGGAATACATTTTTTTTTTTCAAAATTAAAATCATAATCAGTTGAAATAATTCATATCTGAGTATTCAGGGTATATAACAGTTCACACAATTTGAATAAATAATACTATATAAAGATTCTTGTAATTACAAAGATAACAGGTTACATAAATAAACTCCCTCATGGTAAAGTTACTACCTGTGGATAAAGCATAAAAAAAACCTATGAAGATATTAAAAAAAATAGTCTCTCTATCTCTCTCTGTCTGTAAGTGTCTGTGTGGGTTGTGTGTTTCTGCACATCTATAAGACTAGAGGGGAAATAAAAGATTCATAGAAATCAAAAGGGATTCTTCTGTAAAATTTTTCGAGATAATGTTTCTGAATCTCTATATATCACCCTTACTACTCGTGCAATGTATCTAACTATGAAGTTAGAATTAATTGTAAGCGATGTATTCAGCCCAAAACAATTTAATATAACGCTGATTAATCTATATTAAGATTAAGAAGACTATTTGAAGAAGACTCTCAAATTCCCCCCTCTCACCCACTATACAGCTCCGTATAATTAAATATGTTACTCGTATTTAGATAAAATTTAAATCATATGTATAATTATAATACCGTGTGAGAATGATTTTAATGAAAGAAAACATAAGAATGATATACTCGTAGTATATCAACTTTGATATCAAGGGTTGATATCAACCCTTGTTACTATGAAAGGTCTTGGTCATTTTTGCTGGTTTCTTACTATGGTTTGAACGTTGATTTTTATATCACGTGTTTATTGTAAAAACTTGTTATATAGTATGATATATACTAAAAAAAAAAAAAAAAGATGACTTGTTAATTAAAACGTGAAGGGCCTCTACTTGTACGGAGACAAAAATATCTGTGGTATAATGTAATTGTATCACAAATTTTAAACTGCATATATATATATATATATATATATTATATATATATCACATATAATTATAATTATCGTAATAATGTTAACGAGATTGGTATAATAAAGTGTAGAAAGATATAATGTTCGTGCTCAAAGCTCACATGGCGATTCAGATGCTGAAGGATAGATGGTTTTTTTTTGTCGGTTAAGTTTAACATTTTTAGACTATTTTTGGCTTTTACAAAAGTTAAACACGCTTAAATCATTTGTTATACTACTAATTTTGCAAATATGCTAGGTACATTAATGTTGGTATTCTTGCGTTAGTATTTGAACAAAAAAAAAAATTACTAAGAAAATAATGTATAATGTATCTTTGGGATAGGACAATTTTGGCAAAAAAAAATATAAAACTCATTATCCTATAAGGAAGTAGTTTAGAGTTCAATTACATTATTATCTATATAGCAGCATGACTAGTAACACTTTTACTGGGGTGAATTTGATTGTTTTATTAAATACTGAGCAAGTGTAGTACAGAAGAAGTTTCTCAGAGATATGTAAAAAGAGATGCTTGACTCCCCTGATAGGGTGCTAATTGCTCCACAGCATAAGAGAGAGTGCTAATATTTACCTACGCGTGACCATTAGGCTCCTGTTTGGCCAGCTGCCCCATCAGCTGGGCTTCCCTAATAGTCTACATCTGTTTTCTAAGATGAATTCAATTATCCTCTCATATGCCACCCCTAGTCAGAGTGGAAAAAATTGGTTACACTACAGGGGTTAGGGCTAACCCAAAGTGTCTGCTTCCCTTTCATTTTCCACCCTGACCAAATATAAGAATATTTCAAGTGACACTTCCTTCCTTTTAGTTGCAAGTGTTTCTTTTTAACAAAAACACATTTTAATTATGATTCAAAAATTAAAGGCACTGCTTATTATAAACAATGTTATATTTCAGATAGTTCGTATATTTTATATTTATTTATGCATATATATATATGCATAATAAATATATATATATATATATATATATATATATATATATATATATATATAGTGGTGTCGCTCTCTGCCGGTACAAGTGAACGCACGTACCTCTTCTTCTTCCCTTCTACTCTCTCCCTGACAATGAAAAATAGCCCAGATGCAGTCATCCCGGAGATGCAAAAGGCCAATGTCATATACGAATATAACTGCAATATCGGAGATTGTGAGCTCCTAGACAATTCAAAATATATCGGTATGACATCGACCACACTCTCACGACGACTGCCAATGCACTTGCAAGCAGGAGCCATCGCTAGACACACCTCCGAGGAACATGGAAGAAAACTCACCTGCCAGGACCTTGTTCAAAACACCATCATTTTAAAGAAAATTAATGATCCAGCCAGACTGCAATTATATGAAGCCATGAAAATCATGAAACACAACCCATTAATTAATCGTCAACACACGGGGTTTCACGCACACTGCAGCTACTAGGTGACCAACCACCAGCTACTCGCTAAGCCGACACTCAGTCACCGCCCAGTATTCAGACCAGCAACACCTAAGATATGTATATGAGACAAAATGTCGTAGGAAGAATCAGAATTAAGAAAAAAATAAGCTCTGAGACCTCCTAGATTATATAAAGAAGAGTAAATAAATAAATAAATAAATATATATATATATATACTAATATATATATAATTTTATTTTAGTTAAATGTTTTCATTTTTTAATTTTTATTTGGCTTTTATCTCTTTATCTTCCCTGTCTACCTTTCCTCCGAAAGTTGGCTACACTGTTTGAGTGCTTCAGTTCGAACGCCAAGTCAGTCGTTATCAGCCTTTGGAGCGATTCACTTCTTTTCCTGAAGACGAGGACATCGAAATATAGTAGTGAGTTCAGTGGTTTCCTTTCTATGTGTTCTTTTTTAAATTCTAGTTTATATATATATACTGTAATATAACTGAATAAAAAAATACGGTTTAAAAAAACTTACTAAAAATCTATGAGTAAACATAGTTGTCCTTTTTGGATCGTTTTCTTAAGAATGTATATATCTGAGTATGGTCAACATTCTAGGTTCAAATCAAACTTTTAATGCCTTTTGAAAGGCAAGATATTTAAATATTTAAAATTTTTTTATTAAATGTCAAAATTGCTAGAAAAGAAAAAAAATATTTAAATATCAACAAATACACCAAATATATAACATACTTATGAAAATATGGAAATAATTACATACAATTTAAATAAATAAGCCAAGTAATTGTAAAATGTACTGTTCTTTTGAAGTAAGGATTTCTAAAGTATAGGAGTAATTGTTCATTTCATGCAGTAGTTGGTATTTTAGATAATCCGTACATTGAGAAATGGTAAAAATTATAAAACGCATTAATCTAGGATAACATTAATTTTTGTTATCCTATATTTAATATATTTTTAACATTGAAATGATGTCACAATATGACATTTTAACACAGCTTACAGACTTTTAATACAAGATAAAGATTGATAATACAAGATAAAGTTGCGGGACTTTATTATAAAATAAGTGCAATAATAATTTGAAAAGGAAGATCCGTAATCTTATTCTAAAACAAGGTAGTGTTTTTGTTATTATCCTGGAGAATTTGCTATAACCGATCTTCTATTTTTGAAATTAATGTATACATCATATGATGTCTATGTGTAAATATTATTTCAAGTTGTAGTAATAGATTGAATAACTTTTATAATTGATTGAAGAAATATGTTTTTCTGTAAAACGCTGTTTTAATAAAACTCATTGATTCTTAACAGAGCATAAGGGATATTGTCATTTGTAAAAGTGACAAATCTGGTAACTCGGTTATAATGAAAGAAGAAGATTATGAAACAAAAATAAAAGTTTTGTTAAAGGATAATGAAATCGATTCAATCTCAAGATGAGATCCATAGTCGATTTTTTCCAAATAAAGGCAACGAAATTGATTAAGAATTCAAAATGATGTAATAAATAAAGCTTTGTCAGTCATCTATAATGATAATCACAAAATTGTATAACGGATAACAAAATTAACAAAATAACAAAATTGCATATAAAGATATACCTTTCGCCCCGTCGTATCGTTCATAGGTAGTCCTTTTTATCAACTTTCTGAATACTTAGAAAAGTATCTGGCTATGCTGCATACAGCAATGAATGAAACGTTAAAAATTCATGAAATACAATTATACGACACCTGTCTAGGTATAAGAATGTTTTCTTTCTATACTGGTATGTGGTTCAAGATATTTTACATTTGATGGTACTGTTTAAACGGAAAAATCAGCTTTTCAGCATTGATGAGAAATAGAAGCGGCAACCAAAACATCAAGTGTATGTCCCTGCAAAAAGAGCTAGAAATACCAAGGAATTTTCTCTCATTCATGAAAGAAGCTGTTTTCTGGTGATATGATAAACAAGTGGACTGATAAACAACTGATATCTTTTTTTTTTATGGCTTAAACCGATCCCCTATCGGGTGATAACGTCAGCCGTTTACCGGCTATTTGTTTGATCGATGATTCTACAGATTCCACATTGGCAGTTCTAAATTTTGTTTAACTCAATTGCATTTCGAGTGGGGATCTTTAGCAAGTTACCTGACATCATACAGGCTCGGGACCAACGGCTTAACGGTCTCTCCGATGGATGACGTACCCAGATTTATTCACCTCCTGCGTGAGTAAATCGAGGACCAGGTTTAAAAAAATGTGTGAAAAGGTGGGGATCGAACCCGGACTACCAGCCCAGAGGTGAGTACGTTAACCACTGAGCAAACCTGGCCCCTCAACATAACAGAGGTATACTGGGGTGAATATTATGCAAAATTAAAGATAGTTACGACTGTCAATTTTATTTTCTTTTATTAATTATTTACCTGTTCAAAGTACATATGTTCAGATGTAATTTTTATTACCAGAATAAGCGTAGGCTCCCTTGATATTTGGAAGCTAATGTGATAGTAGTATATACTTGTATTTATATTAATTGCAGTCACAATTTAATAATTTAAAAGCCAGCAGGACTGCAAATGGAACCAGCTCACTCAGCATATACTTTCTGTGAAGTAACTTTGTCTGATGGTTGACATGCTTTTATAATTATGTATTTATAATGTGTATTGTTTTGTAAAACCTTGTATTGTTTTGGGAGTGTGTTTATCTTCATTTGCTATTTTTTTTTGTTACAACTGCTACATCAAATTGAAAATTTTATTTCACTTGGGTAATTGAAGTTAAGGATTGTAATAAACTTTTTATATATAAATATTCCATTGAATTCCTATGTCTTAGTAAAGATTATTGTTCTGAATTTCAAAAAAATACAAAGCCGATGGAATACATACAATAAATTTATGAGGTCGGTAATGAATGGAATCGGGTTAATTAGCGTAACAATAAGGATAATAACTGTTAATAATAAAAGAGTTGCAAGAGTTTAAAAGAGGAAGTAAATGATGCAGGAGTTGATGGATATATTTTGCCTTTTGTCGGTTGATTTATAATATAAAGTGATTAAGGCAAAAGTGTTGTTTTGGGAGACTTGGCTGCGGCGATAGAGCTTATCAGGGAAGCAAGATGGGCCGAAGCGGAGTTAAGTGCAAGCGTGGCACAATACCGCGGACTTGGTAACAATAACGGAGCGATACAAAGCCCCCCCTCCCACGACCGCTTTGTTCTCAAAAACACGACCAACAATACACCAAACAAAGAATCTAAAAACACAATTGTTTGTGTCTAGCTCGGCATTACAATGTGTAGACCGGGGCTCTCTGAAAAGGACTTGTGTCATTCAATGAATATACCACCCCTCCCATCAACACGGCCACTGTTATTCTTCCACAGAATCGCTACAGGTCTTTGTGGGAGAAATGACGGTTTTTTAGCTGGGCCGTTGTCCGCTTTTCATTGCAATTCTCTGAATAGGTATAAGCAGAGAAGGACGCGTTCATTGGCTCTACTAATGCTTGCTTTTGTTTAACTCAAACCTTCGCTTCGTCAATGACAACTGCCTCCATCTTATATGACAGATAAACCAATCTTATTCATTAAAAGTTCAGTACGCAGTTGTTGACTTCATTATTTAAGTAATAAAAGTGTTTTTGGCTAACTGGAAAATTATATTTTAGTGTACAAACAAACAGTTTTCCAGGTGTAATGTTTGCTTAGAACTAATATTAAATCATTCTTTATACTTAAGACTTATAAATGTTGTAATTCTTCTTTATTGTAATGACTAACATTTAAATATTTCTGAAAAGAATGTTTTACTCTGAAAAAGAATATAAAGGAAGAAATGTTATCAATAATGTAATTTCCGATCTTGTTAGTCATAGTACGACTAACGTGACTCTTCTACTCCTTTAGGTAGCCGACTTTTCTCTTGTTAGTCATACTAAACCATACCAGAAGTACTGGAGCATTTTATTTCAATTTAAATAGTTTAGCTATCTAACTTCACTGGTTTAGGAGAAAAAGTTGTTGAACATATAAAATAGACGAAAATAAAGTTAACGACAGATAAAGGAGAAAGAAATACTTCTGAACAAGTTTGAGAATAGGCAAATCGTGTATTTTATGGAAAGGAGGAGGAATAATAATCATGGTTTTAACTGGATTTTTAACGGCTCACTGCAAACTTAATGTCCATCTGAAAAAAATGGGCATTATCAATAATGGTTTGTGCAGAAGAAGAGGATTCTGCAAGAAACAGGAAGAGACACCATTGCACCTGCTGGCTGACAGTCAAGCCACTTTGCTACACAGAGGCAGGTGCTTCAGTACAATCAACAAAACTATAGAAGCATTTTTACCGTTGCAGCCAGCAAAAGTGCTGAGCTTCTTGGAGGCGCTGAAGCTAACTGGGGTACTGTAGTACAGATGGGGGTAAGTACAATGGCGTTCTTAGGACGCAGTGCTATAATCACCCTCAAGGAAAAAAATAATTATAATTATTATCATAATTAATTACATTATAATTAATTACAATAATAATTAATCGCTCATAAGAAAAAAAAGGAGAAAGAAACGCGAAAATATACACAAAGCAATTTTTAAACGTTTTAATCACGTGTTTTTTTATTTATAAAATAAAAGGAGAAAATATCCTGAGATAAAAACAATAGAAATTTGGGATATTAACTCTTTTGTATCTAGGTTTTGCAAGTAGAAGCTATTATTAGTGAGCTTTCCAAGTGCTTGATAGTAATTTAGTTCAAGTTATGTTTGGTATAAATAAATCATATGAATCCCACGAGTGTCGCAGTTCATGCAGTTCTTATTTATGAATATTAAATAAGATGCATTCACAGCTACCCTTACTGAGGACTGTCAAGTCTCATATACAACCTTACTATGATGTAGGTAATGTGCTATGTAGGTGTGGTGTATTATGAATTATATATAAATTATAGAATGGTTAAAATAATTGTATCTATTATAAAACTTAAAAATTAGCTGATATTTAATGTAAAATAACTAATTATTTATTTATTAATGTTAATATATTTAATATTGACTAACCATTTATCTGATCTATTCTATGTTGTTTTTTTAATATCAACACTTATTCGTTTTAGCGCTCAGTGAGGAGTGGGAAGTCTGGATCATTTGCCATTTTTCACTGATTTTAATGGTGAATGAGTCACTATCTCAGGCTGGTTCAAGATTGCACAGAACTGATTCCTGATTTTAGAACAACTCTATGTACTCTCTTATCTCTTATCTAAGTGGTCGCTTCTGTCCCATTTTTAGGATCATGGTGGTCATAGAAAAACATTTCGGATTTTGGCAAGATTCTGACTTTTATATTTCAGTATCAAGAGTAGCTACTTGTTGACTACTCTTGAATCTATGTTTACACGCAAACACATTGGAAGTTAATGCAGTAATGAAGTAGTCCTTTAAATATCCTGCGTTTCTTTTTTATTTTGTGCGTGTACTTACTCAGCTCAAGTAATTAGATGGTAGGACTAAACAACAATAGAAATGTTAGTATGCAAGATCACGCCTAGTACCAGTAACATTGCGGTCTGGTAAAGCATAACAATCCAAGTCTTCCTGCTGACTTTCATTAGGAATTTGACGGAGAAATCGTTCAAAACGTTGTGTAACTATGGCACAGATAAGGAGAAAGCACATTTGAATTCTGACTCACAAGCAGATTATAACTAAATATTACAAGATAGATTAATAAAAACGCATTATGGCAATTGCAGTTATCATTTTGAATAAATTGATTACTAGTAGGTGAGTGATTACTCAAAGCCTGAAAAAGTGGCATTATTACGAATAATTGATGAAAAAAGTTTTTTTCTTTTGAATGCAATATTAATAAAATTGAATATTATAACTGTTTATTTGTTATTGTTTCCATTGCTTAATATAAGGGTTAAATAATAGTGACTCGGTGACTAGTGGTATTTAATTTTCTATGCTAGATAATATATGTACTTAACATTTATGTTTTCATTTAAAGTGTATACTGATTGAGAATAATAATGGTGATTTCTGGTCCATTGCTTTTAAGAAAAATTTATTTAATTTGGCAAACTAAGAAAGTTTGATTAAATAAAATGACAGATCTTAAGTAAACTAAGTAAGATTACATATTTCCTGAAGTTGATATGTGTTATCATGGTGACTTCATCTAGGTATTGAAGTTAAAAATATCGTAAAGAGTTTTGTGGAAAATTTTAAGGTTTGTAAAGAGAAGTTGGTTTAGGAAATTGATAAGAGCAGGTTGGTATGAATGATGTTGGTGCGTTAGGTAGACTTGTTGAGGATGTGTTGACACGTGACAGGTGCGAAGGCGACTCGAAGGGAAATGATTCGACTGGAGGACAGCCGTAACACCCCAAAACCCCAAGATAAAAGCGGTCGTGACGTGATTAATGACTCTTAATATAAGTCAATATATTAGCCGGCTAATAATCGGGCATGTAGAGTGGAGGTATTGTTTTGCCCATTAGGTCACTGGCTCATTGTGCTGTCTTTGTTTGTCCGATAAATGCGCCCCTCACAATGGCACTGTCGCTCGGTGACGTCACTCCAGCCCAGTCAACCTCTTCCCTTTTATTGCTAATATTTTGGCTTGTTCCGTATTGTTCTCCCTCCAATATTGCTAAAGACAACACTCCCTATCTACTATAAACCACCCCTTTTACAATAAAAAAAAGCCTTAAACAACTAAACTCATAACGTTATCCATTACTATTATTACATCTTAATAAAATAAGAATTCAATTGAATATAACAAAGTTTTTTAACTAAAAAAAAACCCTCAACAAAACAAAACACTTAATATAATTTATATGATGCACAACAATTTGCCTTAGTAGAAGACTGGGTAAGAAAAAGCAGAAAGATAAACTTTCCAGGTAAAAAGTTTTATCTAAATTAGCTAGTTTAAAAAAAAGGGCTGTTTATCACAAGCTTCTGGATATATTCATCTTAAATCATGAACACCGTAACGGTGGGGAAAGTAAGAATAAAATTATTTCTTCTCTGAAACGAGAAGAAAGAAAATATTTCATTAATTATGGGTAGTGATAAATACAGTATGGAATATACTATAATAACAAAAATAATAAAGAATGATTACAACAAAATAAAAAGAAACACTATATAAGCAAGCGAAGTTACAGTTCAGATGTAAAGTGGTTGTGACACGGTCTTTAAATAACGGAATATAAGCCTCTTCAGATGCTCTCAGAGTTAATTTAGAATTATCAGAGGCTAATTCATTGACGATACACACTTTAAAGCACCTAAAAATTTTAGTATAAAGTGGTTATAATTTTTTTACAATTTATAATAAACATTTTTTATTTCTATTCCAAGAAAGTTTAACTACTTATCACAATACTACTCCATATATATGTTATAAAAAATCTATTATTTTTCGAGTAGGGGAACCATGGATGGCATAACGACAACACCAACAGCAATTCATCACATAGGCACTGAGTTCTTACCTCTGTAGTAACAACAGTATTTCAAAATCCTCGGCTGATGCCAAGGCCAAAGCCCAACCGGGCAGCCCAAAGTCAAGAGGGCTTATGATCATAAAATTATACCTCATTTGTAGTAGATAAAAAATACAGTGACGAAAATTCCTTGATGTTTCACACAATTATAGTGAAACTTTCTGATTATTAGGAAGTAAAAAACTAAGAAACATATACATTTTATCATTTCTTTGCTAACAGGGCAATTACAGAAGAACAGTAGATGTTTTGTATCTTATATTAGCACTACAAGTAAACAAAAATATCATAATATGCAAAAAGTATATATATATAATATTTTAAAAATTTAACATTTTGAAAAGATATTCGTAAGGATCTTACGAGCAGACCTTCCAAATAGTCAGGTCCTTACAGCAGCACCCTCGCTGACATGGACTGATAGGTACTATTGCTTCATAAAACAGTAGAGGCATGAAGGTTTACTACTTCCCCACTCCTAAACATTGGTCAGCAAGACTTCTACTTGCAGTCCTAGGTTTTACCCGTAATATGTTAAAATCAGAGAGTACCTCAAGATCTACTGGACTCCATGGCCCGATCTTGGGTTTGAAGAGAACAGATAGTTTTCAATATACTTCTAATTTTTACGTCAATTCCTGACAGGCTTTTCTAATTTTTCCTCCTTGAGCAGTGACCTAGTTGACCACTCGGCCTTCTGCTTTTTCCAGGAGCAGCTCAGTTTGACAGGGAGAGCCCAGTTACTCCGCATCACGATAAGAATTTAGCGTAGAGAAGCCTCTTACTAAACATGTACTTCGAGCTGCATGTTCAGTCAGGACATAGTGGAAAATGCGTGATTAATATGAATATAGTTTTGAACAGGATGGCCCTCCGCGTCTTTACAAAACGTTTATTATCTCATGATTTCTATAAAACATAAATTGTCTACTATGATTTTTCCCAAACTGCGTGACTTTTCGGTGGATTTTAAATATATACTCTCTAAAGGGAGAGGCGGGTGGATACTTGAAGATAATTAAATGTTCGTTATAGCTAGCGAATTGGTACTTATTTTATTAAAAAAACTAATTAATTGAATTAATTAGTCATTAGTTTGATAATGTGTTACTTAAAGTAAATTTAAGCATAGGTAACAACGGACTATTTTAATAACTTTAAGAATTATTTTTGCACCAATCTAGTTAATTTTAGTTTCATAAAACTGTACCTTTTGTTCTGTATTAGAGTAACTTTCATTTTAATTACTAATAATTACATGATCACTAAAAAAAATGTATGGTTCTTTTACTTTTAAATTTATGAACTTCTGTTTGTTTGTTTTTTCAATATAAATTATTGTATACATTAATTAAAGCAGTGGACATAGTACAACGTTTCATCTATACAGCTATCTTTCATTATCGCTTCACCGCTGCCAGAAAATGCCCATTTTCAAGTGTACATTGCTTAAGTTTACTTCGTTTTATAGTCAATGAGTCATCTTTGTGTGTTGATAAGTATTAGTTGATTTACTAGTAAATTAAACATTGTTCTGAAGGCGGTAGCGTATGCAGGAGTTATTTGTTTCTAATAATAATTCACCTAAAATGCGTCCTACATTTGGGCTGGTTTCTTTTAGTAACACGTTTTTCCAAGATATAAGTGGAAAGTTGTCATTGCAAACGGAGCAATAATGAATTTACTAATTGTAAACCTAAACCATCTTACCTTGAATATTCTCTTCCTAACTGAACTGGCTTTGGAACATGTCCATCATTTGGAGAAAAATATTTCTTCCGAAGAATTGTGGTTGTTTATCTTCTTAATTATTAGTAATTCTTTTCGCACTAACATGTTATGGAATTATCACTATTTTCTGATTTTTTTTTGCCAGGAAATAATAATTTAAAAGTAATTTTTCAGGTATTTTATCTATCGTAAATTAGTAAACATGACCAGAAAACATGTTTCATTCATAACATTGAAGGTTAATGGAATGATTTTGGTTTGTAATCTATGTTGGGAAGGCACAGTTAAGACGCCATAGATGGTGTTGAACAGAGGTAGAGAAGAACGTGAAGAAGGTCATGGCTTGACAGGTTGGACTGTTTTCAGAAATGGTCAGCGAGCATTTGATGACCTGGTGACAGGTAAATACAAGCAGGGCAAGAGCTCGTCAAGGTAGCGCAGACTGCGGAAGAACTACCACACAAAGGAGTTTTATTTATAACTGGATCTGAGTCAGGAGGACAATGCGGGTGGCCGCTGCCACAATGTAGCGGCACAACAATAGTTTTGGAATATTTGGAAGGGCGTAACGTTTCGTCAGAGGGACGTCGCGCACCCATTGTACCAGCCCTTTGTCCCTTCACCCAGCCCGGTATTATCTCTAATGAAAGCACCTGATAATGAACGCCCCCATCCTCTTCCGCCCAAAAACAACAGTTAAAAACCCAAAGCGCTCCATACACCCCCTCGATGCCACTTTTCTCTCTTTTTTTATTACGCCTCTCTCGCGCAAATCTCTTTGTCCTGCTTCATAAAAGCACCATTCAAACCAAGGCCAAACTGCTAATTATATCTCTACACGAATAACTCTTTCTTTCTACGTAAAGCAAATTCAATACGAAATTATAATATACTACCCTATGTTATAAAAAAACAAAACAAACCAACAGTTATAAACCATTATTAATTAACAAAAATCTATTTTCAAACAACGTATGAATCAAAAACATATACATTTATTTTCGATTCAGTAGGGGTAGAAGATTAAATTTTAGCGGATTTAAAAAAATAAAAACAATGCATTCAAGTTTGTTAATTATAAACAACATGTTCTATTATTGTACATTACTATCGTAAGGTTCTGTGTTCTCAAAATGTAATGAAAAGAAAAGTAACAAAAATAATGCTGTCAGAGTATATAAGCATCACTCCTTGAAAATTTTGTTCTTCCTTTGTTCTTGAATAAGCAGACTTACAAAGAATGGTTCGTATTCTAATAATACTTTTGTGGTACTAAGAACTATGCACAAAATTCATTAATAAATATTAATTATATATTATAATTAAAAATTATTATGTCATTATTGGTTCAAACATGGTTCTACCGACGGCAGAAAATATATTTCGGACACCAAGTAGACATTTTAGGCAGACAATTAGTATAATACTCGTAAGTAGACAGTTTAATGTGATTCTTCTGTATATATATATATATATATATATATATCCTATTGACAACATTTTTCTTTATCGAGGTCTGGTCTACTGTCAAACAATTCTTAAAAAAACACCTTTAAGCTAATATTTCCTCTTAATTTCTAAACACCTTTAGGGATGCATAACTACAAATTAATTACAATAACATGAAAAAAAACTCCATTGTACTAGGGTATCCGGCGTACTAAGCCTTCATCTCTCTATTCTCTTAAAGGCGGATTTCCCAAAAAATATATGTTTATTAAGTCTCATCATTATTCGGTGTGCTACTTGTCTTCAAATTTGAACACACACACACATGCATATATATATATATATTATACAATTAAAAGAAACGGTCCAGCGGACTTTTTTAAAATAAAATAAATTCAAAACGAAGGAAACACACAGAAAGACACAGACATAACTCACATCGATATTTCGACCATCGTCGTCATCAGGAGGTGTGAAGAGAGAAGAGCGAAGAGTCCCGCAGGAAGACAGGGCAGTATATATATATAATGATTTTAAACCACTAGGAAAAAGGAAACAATAGAAATAAATGCTCCGAGGCCATTCACTTTATGTCATCAGAGAGCAAACAAAGTAAGAACTAAGAAGATAACATAAAAGTCAACCAGAAAGAGGGTAACGAAACAGCTGGAAAACTCAAGTGACAATATAGCCTAATAAGAAAAAATACCCAATAAAATTAAATAATGCGAAGTATTCAGTAAAAAAAAAATAATAGAAAATAAAACTTTTAAGTGTTGAATTCTAATCCCACCAAGAAGTGTAACAGTATACTTATTAAAAAATTAAAGAATATGCTAGGGAATTATAAGGAGTTACTTATTGCCATACAGAATCAGACTTGTATTTCATTCTTTCAGATTCCAGGTCGGCATTGACAGCCATAGAAGAACAAAATTTAAAAGATCCTATCATTATTGAGATATTGAATGCCTTCATGACCTAAATATTAGGAAAAAGCAGGTGTCATTTGGCTGGATACCAAGCCAAATCCAGCTTGGATTGGATAGTTCCGAATAATTTTGTTATTTATTCGTAATAACGAATAGTAACAACTATTAGTTGTTACGCCCTAATATATATTAATTAAATTAATACATATTAAATTAAATAAATGTATATATGTATATATTAATTAAATAAATATATATATAATTAAACTAATATATATTAGTTTCACCTACTTAAGAAAATAAAAAATTTTATTTCTTTTTTTTGTGAAAAAAGTTTCACAAAAAACTTTTAGTGAAACTAATTCACTCTTAGTTTCACCTAGAGTGAAAGTGAACCTTATGCCAGTAATTTGGCATAAGTCAAAGTTTTCACTTTTTCCCTTCTTAATTAATTGAAGGAAATGATAAAGCAGATAGAGCAGCAAAGGAAGCAACTAACAGAGAAACTAGAAATATAATCGAAATATATATTTATATATATAAAGAAATAAATATATATATTTATATTTATAAAAATGTAATAGCTGTGAGGCTGAATGATATCAGAAAGAACATTGTAAAACCAATATTGACAGGTTGGAAAACCGACTGGAATGAAGAAGCCACTCAACTTCGGAAAATAATGGGATCGATTGGGACAACAATGAACACTGGAACAGGAAATCGAGAAACGAATGTGATATTAAACCACCTACGTATAGGTCACACGCGAGCCACACATAGTTACCTGTTATCCAAAGAGCAAAGACCCACATGGCCAAAATGTAAAGATGTGTTGACGGGTGGTCCAATTAATTGAAGAATGCCCACAATTAGAGCAAGAAAGGATGTCTGCAGGCATACCATCAAAATTGATAATATCACTAGCCCCTAATAATAAATATTCCAATGAAGTGACATCATTCCTAAAGGAAATAAAGCTATACAACAAAATATGAGGAACTAGAGAATTGAACAATATCAGACAGTGCTAATGTCCTATTAGACCATGCACTTATCAACTATAAATAAAACAAAAAAAATAAGAGTTGATTACCAGATTTACTACTAGATCTCCCTGATTGCCTTATTTGTATGGGTTAATCAAAACACATAATGATGGTAACCTACCAATTGGTAGGTCGGTTGGATCTGTGAGTTACAAGTTATCCAAATGGCTGACCTCATATTTTGTCCCCATTGGTTGGTACCATTTCCCAGAGTCATAGGAAAAATAGTTTGGACCTTGTTTCAAAATTGAACTCTTTGTCTTTTCAAAACTGCAATTTGATGTAAAATCCCTCTTCACAAATGTTCCGTAGAGGATTTGCTGATCTACTTAAGAACAGATTTATATCAAAGAAATTTTAGCTGTTTATTTCTGTGTCTGTTCTTATAGAATTAATTCGTCTTTGTGTTGGTGATTGTTGTTTACTTTACAATGTGAAAGCAATAATAAGCTGTCTCCTCTAGATTTATATTTACATCTTTGTGACCACAATCTTAAATACAGTATCTATAGAAAACCTACGCATGTTCCTTCTTATGTTCATTTTTTTTTCTTTTCATGTTTTTAATCTTAAAACGTGCTGTTCAAAAAACATGTTCTTAAGAGAACTCAAACAGTTTAGTGAAGAGTTTTTCAAAGAAGAAATTGAACATACCAACCAAAGACCAAGGAATATATCTGTGCACTATGGTGTAAATCGTAACTGTTCCAGATCAGAGGCCTTCTACTGCTTGATTACTGTGCTACTAAAACTTGGACTGCCACTAATTCATGGCTGATATTAAGTTCGTCTTTAAGGTAATGACGTCGTGTTTGCGGTCATGTGGTCTTCTATGTTGGTCATAGTTTTCTATGATTTAGTTATGAGTTGAAAAAATAGTCAGTGTATGAAGTAATTGTTCATTGAGGTTGAGGAAGGTCAGTGGCAGGATTAAGAGAACATATAGAACAAATAGCTTCATCATTAATATATCCTAAAACTCTAATTATAATGAATTGAAAAAAATAAAGAATCCTTGAGAACTAGAATTGTGAAGGAACCCTTCACGAATAGAAATCTATTTGTTGTGCCCTTTAGTCAACCTCTAAATGATATTCCAGTATTTTTGAAAAAAAAAATGATATCTCAGTTGTTTTTAGTACTGGTGGTAAATTGTTGAACAGACTTGTCAATAATTGTGAGGGGAAAGAAAGGGAAAGCTGTGTTTATAGAATTCCTTGTAGACGTTGTAATTTTTCATATGGACAAACGGGCAAAAGTTAACTTTCTAGAGTGAAGCAACATAATATTCTATTAGAGGCAAGAAGAGTCAAGTGGTTTCTTTCAACATATTAAGCTAAACAACTGATCACTCCATAAAATAGGAAGATTGTAAGAAACTGATATTTATCTCGTCTTTGGTAGAAAGTGCCCTAATTAAATATCATTTTGAAAAACTTATCAATATAAGCCATGGACTATTTAGACTAGATGAATTTTAATTCAAGGTATAGTTGGGTAAATTAGACCTGTGCGTGATTTTCAATATATGTCTTTCGACATAAACTCTGACAGGATTGTTGATTCCAAGCAAATAGCTTAATGTTTTGTTTAATTTGTAAAGTTTAATTTTTTCTGTATCATTGGTTTTTTGTTTTGTAGTTTGGGGGATCTCTAACAAATACCTTACATCGTACAGGCTCGGGAACGTCAGCTAACTTCTCCCCTGGATAGCGCACTCATATTTTTGTTACATCCTACATTAATAAATTAAGGGTCAGAGTATGTATCGAACCTTCGATCTTCAGTCCAGAGGTGAGCACGTAAGCCACTGGCATACCCAGGCTCCTAGACTATTCACTACAAAATTTGTTTGTTCTATATTTTACCTCACTGAACTTTATTAGTGTAGGGATCTTTAAAAATACTTGACATCAAATAGACTCTGGACTGAATGCTTTACACCATAATGTTTCACATCTCCCCAGTGAAAAATTTAGGGTGAAAAATCTTCAGTGCTAAAGGTAAGGCTACTGTAAAACTATAGTCGACCCTCTTCAGTATGAAAACTATGGCATAATTTTCGCTGATTATCAAACAGAGAATGTCCTTAAAGTAGCAGTAAACAACCTAAATGTTTCACAGAGTCATAATTGATATATTTATTTCAATCTGGTCTTCGAGGAAGTTGTTGGATGAGTGTCACGATTGCTCACTGTACGCATCAAGAATGTACCACTAAACTTCAATTTTGTTTTGAAGTAATTTAAGCAAAATATATAACATTTTGTTTTGTTGGAAATTCGTCAATATCGTTAAAACATGAATTCATCATAGTACAAAACAAAACAATGAATTGATTCTGTAGAGCTTGCTCCACCCATGGTAAATACTGATTTTTTTCTACTTTCTGTATTGTTTTTCCGTCAGCCAAAAAAGTTATTCATTCAGGTGATTTCATGTATTGCAAAATGCAATGTCTTACTCATTAATCTCATTAAAACAAAAACTGTCACAGAGCAGTGACATTGAGTTCTAGACACCTTGAACCAGAAATTGAAGAAAGTATGGATTCATATGGTAAACAAGAATAGACTGTTCTATTGTTTAATGAATATGAAAGTGCTACTTCACCACAAAAACGCATCAGAAAGAACCTCATGACCAACATGCATATAATGGGTTATGACTTTCAGTTTGTATTAGCTTGATTTGACTCTCAGTGATTTTTTATAATTGAAGCATGAAGAAATGGTTTAAACAAATATTTACTCTGAATAATCTAATGCATACAGTGATATATTTTAGACTTATTATATTTTAGCTTGATTATTTATACCTATTATTAGAGGGATTAAAGGTCATTCTCAGAAACATTAGAAAAAATTCTGTTATGCAAATGAAAAATTGAAGTGTTTTTTTTTTAAAAAAATAAATTTGCTTCCTTGTAATGCTTTCATTATACGTTTGAAATGAAACTATTTTAGAAGTTCATACAGGCTAGTCATGGCTATTAATATAAATAGTCTATGGGGTAAATATTTCTTTTCTGTGGGTCACACGATATAACGAAATTAAGTATGAAGGAGGCATATGCGTGCCTAATGCTCCACCCACCTGGACCCCAGGTTTGTATTGTGCGTTAGGTCCTTTTGTTCAGTTCACCACGTAACATTCATTAAACGCGTCACAAATATTCATTTGCTTTTATCATATCCTCTACACACTTATCTGGATGATATATTAGTTTTATTTCATCTCAAGATGAAAACATTAATAAACTAGCGATTTTTAAGGCATTGTCCTTGATGATTCTAGATCCTGGGACTGTGCTATTTTACTAAAAACAAGTTTGTTGTGTGTGCTTTTTTTCTTTAGAACTTATATGAACAGTAAACTGTGCCAAGATGTGAGTGTAAACTGAAAAAGGATGGTATTTCTAGCAGAAGTGGGTCGTACAGAAAGGAAGGTTTTTGTTGTGATAAGAATGAGCGGGTTGAGACAAGGAGGGAGACAAAAGAAGCGGAAGTGGTGGAGGATGACGTGTGGGATGGGAGTCGTGCAGGTCGGAGGATCTGGTGCAAGTGGAGAAAGGGCAGAAACAAAGGGCAGCGGAGCCAAGGGACAATGCAGTGGAGACAAAGGGCGGCCAACGGGTCTTGAGAGCCGTCGCGACTTCGCAACTTGGCCCATTCTTCCCCTCATCACCAGCTTCTTCATCATACAGCCTCATCATTACCATTCATCACAAATCACGCACTGGTACTTGGACTTTTATATGCTATCCTCATGATCAAAGTGTTTTTTTTTATTTACTACTCCCAAAAAGTATGTAGCCTAGAAAAGAATTGAACACTATTTGTGTACTTATCAATATGATCCTTGTTATAATGAAGATGTATACAATTTATGGCAAAATTAAGATAAAATAAGGTAAATAACCTTAAAATTAAATTGTGATTACTGAATATTAAGGCGTACCTTTTAATATAGGTAGTGAAACTTTTCAGGTGAGTATTGAGTACTCAAGTAATTTAACTTCTTCTCCAGATTATTTATAATCATACAGTATAAATTTAAAACCAACTCCTTTACAAGTCATGATATTATAATGCGTGCCCAGCTAGTCAGCTATACTGCATATAATAACAGAATAGACTGATATCTTTTTACATGAAAGTACTTTCGCCACATCACAGGGGCAAGAAGTCCTAGCCGAAGATAGAGGCAGACTAAAGTCTCCTCTTTAGATAGCCCAAGAAGGACCATACAAAGGCGAGCTTCCATTTCAACATCTTCTAGAATACAAAAAAATCAATAAAAACATAGTAAACACTGAAACTTCTTCCATATCACAAGAAAACAAATAAAAAGTACAGAAAACACTTTGTCGTTGAAGTTAAAAAGCAAACATCTACTTCTGAGCGCACACGCTGACTCGCGGCAGACGGGTGATGGCAGTCCTGCCGTCTTCTTTATTCTTTTTATGACATAAACGAATTCCAAAAACTCTTTCCCGTGAGATAAGTCACTGGTACAAGTATGGTTAGCAAGCTAGTTCATTTAGCTTAATATAGCCAGTTATAAGTAAAATTGGTGACAAGTAATAACTGAACCAAACATTCTGCCTCTAGAACACTATTAAAGCAGAAAGCCTGTAACCATATCATTTAACTTTTTCTCCTCTGGGTGGTATCTCTTCTCGGAAGGCGTTTATTAGACTATGTCCCAGGTCAGTTAAGCACCATTCCATTACATAGCTATCACAATGCTCAAGTACATTATTTATACAATAGTTATAATTTTTTCCGTATTATAAAGCAGTGCTTGTCAAAGTGTGGGGTGCACCTCCCAGAGCAGTGCGATGCTGTGGTGGCCGCTTGTGACCCTGGAGAACATGTAAAGTGTAATTGCACATCCACTCCAGTAGTTGGCAGAGGCGCTCTCATTATCAGAGTGTGAGCAGTGGGTATTAGCTCTGCGGCAGGGTTTTTCAACCTTTCCTGAGTTGATGTTAGTGAAGTGAATTTAAATTTGTGATTATTTATTGATTTTGTTTTATTTTATTTTCCAGCAGCAAATAAATTACTACATATTAGCTTACAATCTGAATTTCACCAGTATAATAAAGTGAAGAAAATATTATCCGTAAATAATACTGTAATTCAACCTGCATCTGTCTGATGAATTTTTTTGTATTATTGGATACTTCGACTATAATCTCATGCATTCAGAAGTACTTTTGTTTCAGGGTTTCTCCTTTAGTTTTTTTGATTTTGTAGCGGAAATCGTGTGGACACCCATTGGTGTCACTCCGTAACTACTATATTTAATCTTTATGACGACAGAGGTCACGTGGACATTGGCGTTTTAGTCGTCTTTGGGGGTTTATGGGGATTACTAATAGGGAAAGATTTTGATGAAGTGGGTTTGGATGAATTCAGAGTTTACTGTGGAATCGTTTGTAACGGTCTTTTGCATAGTCACGAACGAAGGGGATTTTAAGATCTCTGTGAATATGATTATGTTTAGAACGTAAAATGTAAGATGTGAAAGTTTTCTAAGTATTTTTGATTGAATGGCTTTTTTAGGACGAATATTTGAAGGTTTGGCAGAACCGGAAAGTTCTATGGCATAAGCCCAAGAAGGCTTCAAGATTGTGTTGTATATATGTAGTCTTTCTGTTAGTGTGAGTATTGATTTTCAGTCTAAGAGTCTTATAAGGCGTTTGTAACGTCTGTTGGTTTCTGTTCGTTTCAGTCTTCTGTGTGGGTTCCATGTCATGCGTGTGTCCAAAGTGCAGTCCAAGGTAGAGTACAGTGGTTGCTTTAGGTATGATCTCATTGTTTAGCGATACTAGGGATACTAGCTGACGAAGGTTAAAATGCAAAAATATGGTAAACACAGATTTTATACGAATACAGGTTTTTGAAATTTTCAGATATTACATGACATCATAAAAAGAATTATTTGAATAAAAGTTGTAGGAAATGAAACTTATATTTAAATTTATGTTTTCAAATTTTATCTAGTTATTTATTTTTAAATCATAATTAATTGTTTCTATAATTATTGATTACAATTTTTATAGATTTATATGTAGTCATGATCTATAATGTCTCTAACATAAAACTCTTTAAAACGTACTTTACTCCAACACTTTGGTATATTAATAATGTACACAAAGATAGATTGCCCAAAAGTATGACTTAATTTAAATTCATACTTATTGCATTATTTTTACCTTTTTACTTTACTATAAGTAAAGTATAGTGATCGTGAAAAAATTTGATCTCGAGATTTTGACGGAATTACATGTTTTGAGGTCCCAGAAGTCGTTTTATGACGTTTTTACGATGATGTCTGTGTATGTGGGTGAGTGTGTTAGCATTGCTTGTTACCACGCTACGGTCCAGAATCTTTGATGGATCAAGTTGATATTTTACACAAAAATGGGCCCCATAAAGACGAAGATCCCTATTGTTTGGGAAGAATTATGCATGATGGGAAAGTCACTTTTTTTGCCAAAAAACGTTTTTTTTAAAACATTTATTTCTCCTAAACTGATAACCCTACAGTTTTGAAATTTTGTCACTATCATTAAGGTTACAAATGGAACAAACGAAAAATATATTCAGAATTTTAAAACAACAGGAAATATTTTTTTTCACTAAAATGTACAAATTTTGACTTATAATTCAATCTCAAACCTTGTGAGAGCGATACAAGCCATACTGTTTGACGGACAAGAATGAAACTATGCCTATAAATAGAACATTATGTGGAAAATGAGTTGAGATATTTTTTTTTAAAATTACGTTAGCTATGGGGCCTTACAGTACGATTTCTGTTTTCAGAAAATGTTTTTTTACACTAAACGGCTGATTAAAAAATAATGAAAATTTGACCAAAAATGAAACAAAAAATTAGCAATTCATAAAAAAAAAATCATGAAGTTTAACTTATGGGAAAGAGCAATAACGCTATAAAAACTGTTTGTTTATCTTAGAGTAAGAGATCACCTGCTATACTTGTCGAATTTTTTCTATTTTTTTCATTGTTTACAATGACTTAGAAATTTTTTGAGCGAATCCACTGAGATAAAATTGATTTTATAAAGGAACAGTTTGAATTGTTTATTGACGTATATGAGATGTAAGAGGAATAATATTGTGCAGGAAAATGATAACACTCACTCAGAAAAAATTCGTATATATGTTATTTGACAAAGGGGAAGGAAAATGATCTTATTAAATACTAAGAAGCCTTATAAAATTCCCAGTATAATAATTCTATAAATAACCAAAAATGTAAAAGATAATTCAAAATTGATATCTTTCGTTTGGAGATTAATAAATGTAATTATCGTACATCTTTAATTATAAATCATCTTAAAACAACATTTTTTCTTTGCTGTTTATGATGTTTGTCAGAAAAATAAGAGTATTTTCCTGTTTTAAATTTGAAAATTTTACTTTAATATTCAATGTAGAAGGATGTCAAGTAAACGATGTAAGAAATCTACTGGCTATTTGAACAATAGCCATGTTCTCTTGTAGGATAATATTTCGTTTCAAGAAATGTTCACTTTGGTTTTTCAAAAATGTTATTACTGCTGTAGTTATACTAATGAAATTATTTGCAAATAATAAATTATTTGTGATGTACCAATATAAGCTTATAAATTGATATGTCCTTCAATCACTATCTACCTCACGAATGAAATGCTAATAATTATATCCCATTTAGATATATATGTTATGGTTAAATGAGACGTTATGTGTTATATACTCAAGAAATTTGACATTAAGTTACTTATAGTAAAGTAGAGTGTAGACCACTCCAGATTTTTTTAATTATATCTGGATTAAATTTTTCTCAGTAAAACTTGACCAGGAAAATTATAAGAACATGGGGCCCTTTCCATTTGAATTGGATGTTATTTGAGCATTCCCATAAAAGAACGAGCACTCAGGCATACCAACCGACCAATAGACACACATTGCTATAACAAAATGAATCACTCTGTGAGAGATATTAATGAACCACTAAGAAAATACACAGAAAACACTGACAGAATGTCAGTTTAATATTTTGATATCTTCTTTCTCCCTTTCTCCATGCTTAGAGATTACAATGAAAAAAAAAGACATATATAAGGCTATTAATTTTCACTTTAAACTCAATCTTCAATCTCAACCTTATAACGATGTAAGAGATTAAATCCAGTAGGCTTATAAAAATGCAAAATTTAATTCTTTAACAAATGTGACGTATCAAAATAACCTCAGACTAAAAACCTTTACATGCTTACTTCTATAAAAATTTACATGAATTATAAACTCAAAATTAGTTTATAAATAGTTTTATAAATAGTATATAAATAGTATATAGTTTATAAAATAGTTTATAAATTATATACTCATTTTATAAACTATATAACAAAGTTTTTCTGTTTAATTTGGCAATAATGCACATGTGCTGGTTTCCTGTATAAACTACACTCACTAATTTTGATCTCTTCAAAAGCTCTTTGGAGTTAAATTTTGCGTCTTACCCTCTCTTCTAGTAGTTTTATTTCTTGTTTTTATGTTTTTTAGCACTTTGGTAATCTATAAAATCAAAAAATATAACTTTTCAATTTTTGATTGTAACCGATATTTTTGATAAAATGAATAAGGTGTTTCATATTACATTCAGGTTATAAAAGTATTATTAATGATTCTTAACAGTTATTAATGATTGTTAGTATTAGGTTAGGTTGTAGTGGCATTTTTACGAGAGAACGCACGTAGTCCGAACATTGACTCTTTCTGATACCACACAATGTACATTCTACATTGGGAAAACTAAATTCTGCCTAACACATGTGTATTTTAGAGTATGGATCATTAATGATTACTTGCTATCGTACAAACTCGTGACTGACGGCTTAAAATCCTCAAATTTATTGACCTGTCCCATGATAAATAACCCCGTATTGAACCCTGGATCCACCTGCCCAGATGGGAGCGCTTTGCCGCTGGGTTAATCTAACTAGTTAACCGATAATTGGTTTTATGAATGGTTTTATCAGTAAAATCAGAAATCAAATATTAGAGAAAGACAGCGTAAAAAAACAACAGACACTTACTTTGGTACATTCAATATTTCACGTATGGAGGAAAATATAATTAAATGATCATTTTTTCTCATATATTATATATTGCTGTATATATTATATATAATATACACCTCATATACGAGGGTCGTCCAGAAAATAAGTTCCGTTTTGGTCTGTAGGGCGGTAGGAGTGGTTTTTGCCAAATCCGGCAACACCGCTCGAAAGAGGAGAGGTGGGGGAAAAGAATGAGAGGTGGGGGACCTCAGTCGGTCAATTACCAACGTCAGGGCAGGTAGTTGAAATGGAGCCCTCCATGTCACGTCCCGCCACCTCGAACCCCGTTCCCTCTCGAGTTGTTTTGCGCGGAGTGATTCAATTTCTTTATGCACAGGGTTTCAAATCAGTTCAAATTCACGAACAGCTCATTTCTGTTTATGGAGAAGGTGTAATGAGTGAGGAGATGGGTACGTGAATTTAAGGCGGGAAGACATTCAGCTCTCTAGGGACCCACCGGGCGGAAACTTTCCGAAAGTCAAGTTTTTCCGAGACGATCTCATGGATGAGGGATCGTGAGATGTCTGGGAAACTCAGGTGGAGTTCATCCAGGGTTGAACGACGATCTTTGCGAATTGCATTGTCGATTTCTGCGACAATTTCGTCCGTCACAACTGAGGGTCTGCCTCTCCCACTTTCATCCTCAAGTGAATGTCTTCCCGCCTTAAATTCACGTACCCATCTCCTCACCATTGATTCACTCATTACACCTTCTCCATAAACAGAAATGAGCTGTTCGTGAATTTGAACTGATTTGAAACCCTGGGCATAAAGAAATTGAATCACTCCGCGCAAAACAACTCGAGAGGGAACGGGATCGAGGTGGCGGGACGTGACATGGAGGGCTCCATTTCAACTACCTGCCCTGACGTTGGTAATTGACCGACTGAGGTCCCCCACCTCTCATTCTATTCCCCCACCTCTCCTCTTTCGAGCGGTGTTGCCGGATTTGGCAAAAACCACTCCTACCGCCCTACAGACCAAAACGGAACTTATTTTCTGGACGACCCTCGTATTATATATTTTTCTCCTTTGATGATGATGATAAGTGTTGAAATGTGAATATTTTATAACAACTTATCTTAATGCTATTCTTATATAATAAATTATAAAAGTAATGACAGTGCCAACTCTATACCAATTCACTTTCAAATAAAATTATTCTTGTTATTCATTATAGAAAACTTTCCCATCTACGACTCTAATTTCTATACAACAAGAATTAAATGGTTGTGAGTCCAGTAATCAGTAATATCATTTTGCTCTTATTTAATGTATCAATGTTGAACTTATCGCAGTAAATTGATGTTTATCACCCATCAGTAGCCAACTTGGTAGGAGTAAAATGAAATAACACACAAAGCATGTGTCACACTAGTTATATTATATTACTAGACTACCCGGGACCGTTTGTGTCACTCAGAAATTATAACAATAGGTATTGAAATTAGTTCATTAAACATGTTTGACAGGGATTGCTGTTTCTTGGTATTAAGGCACGGAAACAGGTTTCTGTATGGTCCAAGCTTTTGATATAGTATTCTTAACATGATTCAAGATATGTAGTATTTATATTTAGCAGAATAAAAATCATTAAAAAGTAAAAAAACTCATGTATTTTATCATATAAATAAATAAAACATCAATTCAAGTTATATATACAATGAAATATATTTAAAATAAACAAAAATTGTAAATTGAAATATTTAATTTATTTACCTATCATTTATCTATTTACTATTATTTACTATTTACTATTATTATTATTTACTATTTTCTATTTACTATTTATCTATTTAATTTATTTACCTATCATTTACATTAAATGATAAATGACTTTCAAGAGGTGATGTCAAAGTTACCTTTTAATTATTGACGAGTTATGTTACGATTAGAATAGAAGAAAGTAAAAAAAAATTGAAATTTCATTTAATGAAACTTTATTATTAAAATCGTTAGAATTGAAATTATCATTTGAATGATTCAAAAATTCGCAATTCTATAATTCAAAGGGAAACAAAGTTTCTATTTTCTACTGAGGTTAATATATTTCATTATTTATGCCATTTTTGAAACGATTAGAGGCATATATCCAAAATTCTTTGTTGTGTATCTTACTTACTTTTCAGGATCTTCTTAATGCTAATAATTTTGAAAAAAAATTTTTGAATTGAACATTTTTAGTATAAATAGGCATTGTGAATTGTATATATATAAAAAAAGTAAAAAGTTTTTTCAGAAAGAGAGTTTATATTGGAGTGACGCATTGAAAGGAGCTGTTTGGGTTAATGGAAGCTGTCGGTTGCAGGTGACTTAGTTTAGGAGTCTTTATTACTCGAGTTGCAAAGTGGCAACAGAAGATAAAGGTGAGCTGAAAAGACATTAGAATGCAAATGCTAATGGCCCGCGATTGTCTGCGTCGGTCGTCGGATGGGCCTCGGAGTAATTCAAGACGAAGTAGGGTCTAGGAAAGAGAGTGGAGGAAAACAAAGAGGCACCACCAGAACGGGGTTATCAAAAGAACTCGAAAGTATTATTCTGTATAAATAGAGCGCCGGCCGAGAGCGACAATGGTCAAAAGAAACAATGAAAGAAAAATGGTCGGAGGCGATGAAGGAGGGAAGGCAACAAAAGCGGTTAGACAAAGGGGGACCGCGCGCTTTGTCTGAGGCCTTGACTAATTGTTGCTACACACTCGGGCTGTTCGCTAATATTCTCACTTGCCGCCCCCCTTGGCCGCCCCCGCCTGGCCGCCTCCGCACCTGCCATCGCCCTTTCCACTTGCTGTCAGTGGGATGCAAACAAGTGCTTACTCTTTTTGGACAGCTAAGGGATGTCCATACCTTCCAATGATAAACTTTCTCACGTCAACTCTATTATAGTTAATGCATATTAATAAGGCGCCTTGAAAAGTAAGAACCACTGTTACAAACGTATTTAGCAACCTTTATTAAAAGCTTAAAATATGTTTTTTTTTATAAAAATATCACAGTTCACTTAAAAAGAAGGTACAAACACAAACACTAAATAAAAAAAAATTCGAATTAACTTGTAATTTACTTGTCATTTATGTGGTAATAAATATCCAAGAGAGCTCTTAAATGACTAACTGACTATGTCTTAATCTTCCACATAACAGTTTTATTCTACGCAAACTGAATTTATTCAATGTGGTTACTGGATGCGGTGTTTTGCGTAAACCTATAAAATTTGAAATGACTTTAAGAGGTTTTTCTCAATAATATCAATTAACATATTGGTATTTTATGTTTTAATACACGAAAAAAACTTGGTTTAATATTAATAGTAAATTTTGTGATAGTTTATAAAGTTTTAGTTTTCAAGAAAACGAAATTTGAAAGTTATTGTATTTAATATTATAATAAATTATTTGGTACTTATAATACAGAAATTCTAATTTGTTCGTCCATGAAAAAAAATAAAAATCGATTTCTGTGGATCAGTATTAATCACATCGATAGCCAGTGATATTGCTTTTTAATAGTTTTCATTTGTCTGGGTGTCGTTAATTTGCTATCATTTGAATGGATTAACTTTTTTTTAACATACTGCAATGGTTTATGGTAACTTAAAAAACTAGCTACAATTCAGATCTTTATAGCGGTTGATGTTCAGTCAAAATCTTACAACGCCCTGTATGGGTGAGGTTTTAAAAAAAGAGTCGAATAAAACCTTCTTGATAATAGAAAATTATTGAAGTTGTAAATTCAAACTAAGGATCGTAGCATATATCAAGGTCTATATAAAAAACTGGTCAAATGGCCACAAAGGTGAGAGCAACAAAAAATTAAAACATTCTCAGAATTTCTGTTTAAAATATCCTGTAAAAGGAAAAAATAAGATGTTTTACGTTTTTATGTTTTTGTTTGTTTTTAAGTCTTTTCATGTTAGCTAGCATTGATAATAAACTGCGAATTAAAAAAAAAAAAACTTTTTTTCTTAAACGAGTATTACAATTCTCTAGTTTTATAAAAACTTTGCCTATGATTTACAGTTATAGCTGAAGGAATTAGTTTACTTTTTATATCTTCAGATAAACAAGGCTTGCATTAAGCATTGTTCTTTTCACAACAGTCTGTAACAAAGTTTCGTGATGTGTTCTTTTGCTAAAAATAATTTATTTTATGTTTAGAAAAATTGTTTAATACCATATATTGATTTGAACTATAAATGCAATATAATTACTTTTAAGTGTAATACAGAACAATAATGGTTATTTATTTCTTATCTTATAGAAAAATTAAATAAAATTATTGTTTTTGTCTAAAAAATTATTATTCTTAACTTTTTAGTTCTTAATTCTTATGTTTTACTTTACTATGACATAGGCAAAGTATAGTGATCATGAAAAAAATAATCGTAAGGTCATGACGAATTTGCATGTTTTGAGGTATCATAAATCTATTTTTTAAATGTTGTCTGTCTGTCTGTGTGTTTATTGTGTATAAATGTGTGGTTGGATGGATAGATCCAAAAGTTTGTGTATACGCTATAGCATATGCGCCCTGCTGTTGTTGAACAATATTGCATAATGGAAAATTAACTTTTTACGTAATATGTGATTTTAAGCAACACATTTTTTTCTTTTTAACTATTATTTCTTGAGTATTGGAATCTATTGATTATTATTTAGTTGACAGCACTATGTCGTAAAAAGTTAAACATTTTGACTATTAAGAAGGTCAGTTTTCATTCTCTAAATAAATATAATTGATTCTAAAAAATGATGAACACGATATAGGTCACACTATTATCTGATTATTATAAATTTATACCCTAAAGTAGCTCCTTATAAAAGTTTGGTTGAATAATTTTTCATTGAATTTACACTGAACAGTAAGTGCCACTATTGTAAATTTTATGATTTCAGATGTGTTTTTAATGCTAAACGTAAATGAGCATCTTCAAATGGTAGCATACTTGTCAGGTGGACAGATCATAGAAACATCCTACCCCGGCAGAGTTTTCTCAAGCCAAAGAACTCAGATCGGTTAGTCTGTCTTGACCCTACTCACTACATAAATCTCATGCTTAGCCTTCACATCTCGGAAAGAGTTGTAGCACTCTGGCCAGCATCCAGGATAACCTTGGGCGACAACAATAGCGTTACCTCCACTGAATTCCCTCTTACGAGTATAAAGACATGTGCAGATTTGCCTTAATAATCTTTATGTTACATCTTCCAAAACACATTTATCAGCCTCCTTATTATTCACCTTAATAGTCGCTGTACACAATTGTGGTAAACTTGAGTTACTTAATTATGAAAATATTAAATATATAATAGAAGATTTTGAGCTTTTTACTGAACAGCATGAGTAAGTAAATTTTAAAAGTTCATTTATTGCGTAAGAGACCAGTCTAAAAGGCTTGGGGAGTTTCTCCCAATGAAACGGTTAATCCGTCTAATGCAACTTGTTAAATTTAGTATTAAGTTTAGATGAAGTACATGAACAACAGCACATGTAGATAATATAATAGAGGCATATTTAGACTCTGAATTAGACATCATAAGTAAATGACTGTCCAGTAAAATGAACTCAAATTATCTTAAAGGCATGTGCTTCTGTTATTCTATTCCTTGAATGCTCCGCAAGGTCTTGAGTTACAAGTTGACATTTAAGCACCTACAATTCACATGCTTTGAAATAACATTTTACTCCTTGTCTTCACTAGACGATCCACGATTTATTTGGAGTTAGAGTAATGTGGTGTTAACTCTACACTTCTGAAGTGTTTTATATGTTTAAATCACTTCTTTTAGTCTACTTTCTGATAGTATTGTTTGATGATTCTCCACCTTTGGGTTGAAAAATTTAATTTTTCTAGTAGTGAGACTACTGTTTTTCTCGATATAAGGAAGTCTATCACTCTGTGTAATTCTGTCGATAATTGACTGTGGGATTAATAATTCTTGTTTATTTTTTTATGATAGAAATATTGATAATTTTTTTATTAAAAAGTAATTTAATTGGAGAATCGTCCAGTTTTCTCAATTGTTTTAAAATTTTTCTTGTTCATGTTTTGACTTTAATCAATTAAATCCACAAATTTTCCGAACAACTTTTATCCAAATTTTACGAATAGGGTTATCCTTGTATAAGTCTTGTGATGCTATCCGAGATGCTGAAACATTCATATCTAGAAAAGATCTAAAACTAAATGCTTTTTGTTGCTACTTGTTTTCTTCCATATTTGTTTTGTTTATAAATTTGGCACTATTATTAAAGAGTTCTTTCCTTTTACTCATTTCTTCCCCTTCTACTTCTTTTATTTTCAGTGAGCCTTCTTCTGTATCATACCAATTACCTTCCATCTCAAATAAATATTGCCTATATATTTTAAAGCTTCCATGAGACATTGTGTTCTTGGTAGTTATCTAACTTGCTTCATTATCATATATATATATATATATATATATATATATATATATATATATTGTAAAAGACGAGCCAATCCCTGTTACGTATTACTTTGGGCACTTCTTATTGGTTGTGGGTGTTTATTCGTTGAACACGTTTCTCCTTAGCACACTCCGTCTGCTCGGCCGCCTCAGCCTTCACTCCGGGAGAGGGCTCGCAGTCCCTACTTAATTTTCCAATAGAGTTGGATGAAGGTCTTGGCGTCCTGGCTTGGAAGTGTACCTCGTCGAACTCGGTGTTTACTATGGGCTTAGTGGATTTCATTAGATACTGGTTGTTGGTGTTTTCTGTAAATTCTATTGATGTGGGTGTATGTAGACCTTTTCCCCGTCGGTTTCTTAACACGCTTGGCTGCATCCGCCGTCCTTCCTGGAGAGGGCTCGCAGTCCCTACTTTAATTTCACAGAGGGCAGGAATGGCATAGGCGTCCTCACGCAGAAGAGTTCCTCGTAAGAATCTGGTCCGGGCTATGGGCATTATGATTTGAAGTTGAAGTTGAGTGTGTGTGGCGTTTGTCATTAGACCCCTTTACTGCAGTGTTTTCTTGAAGAATGCGTGGCGCCTTCCTCGTGTCGTTGCAGATTCTTACGAGGAACTCTTCTGCGTGAGGACGCCTATGCCATTCCTGCCCTCTGTGAAATTAAAGTAGGGACTGCGAGCCCTCTCCAGGAAGGACGGCGGATGCAGCCAAGCGTGTTAAGAAACCGACGGGGAAAAGGTCTACATACACCCACATCAATAGAATTTACAGAAAACACCAACAACCAGTATCTAATGAAATCCACTAAGCCCATAGTAAACACCGAGTTCGACGAGGTACACTTCCAAGCCAGGACGCCAAGACCTTCATCCAACTCTATTGGAAAATTAAGTAGGGACTGCGAGCCCTCTCCCGGAGTGAAGGCTGAGGCGGCCGAGCAGACGGAGTGTGCTAAGGAGAAACGTGTTCAACGAATAAACACCCACAACCAATAAGAAGTGCCCAAAGTAATACGTAACAGGGATTGGCTCGTCTTTTACAATATCTAATCTGGCATTCAACATATATATATATATATATATATATATAAATGATCAAAACACAATATGAAATGGGAAAAAAAAGAACAAGAACTTTCAACCAAAACAAGCGGTCTTCGTCAGAGTTAAAAACTAAATTGAGTTGGGTGTTATTTCACATGAACACGTGAAATAACAATCAATGGACAAAACAGAAAATGAAATAATCAAACACCTGAAATAACACACAAATCAGTTGAATTTTTGACTCTGACGAAGAGCACTTGTTGTGGGTGAAAGATCTTAGTCTTTTTTCCCCATTTCGTATTATGGTTTGATCAGATGGATTTTTGACTCTGACAACAATTCCTTGTTACGGATGAAGGATCTTGGTTTTTTCGGATTTCATATTTATATTTCATATATATATATATATATAAATTAATAATAAAAAATAACTCTTGATATTGTTTTTAGAGCATTGTATCTAATATATATTTGTTTATTGTGGCGTTTAATTCATATATATATATATATATATATTTATATATCTATCGTCAGTCGTCAGTCTTGTCTGTTGTTGTCTGCCTGCGGAGCGACTCGTTTCTATCTTCCTGATGACGAGGACATCGAAATATGTTAGTGAGTTTCTGTTTTTAATTCTGAGTGTTCTTTGTGTTAATATAGTTTATATATGTATTTATATATAATTGTATAATAGCATGAGCTGATTGAGAGTATGAGATGAATGGAGGATGACAGACAAGCTCGGATGACGAAGATAGCGGTCACAACCCCACCCGCCACCAATATAAGAACAATGGTTGCGTGGTGTTCTATTCACTTGTACAATAGCCTCTCCACCCCGCTTCTATTAAGTCATGACAACCACCCCTAACCCCTCCATTATATTCCTTTCTTGATTTATAACCACCCTTACTTTAACTGGTCCTTAATTAAAATCTTCACTCTCTATTTTGTATGTATTATAACGAAAAATATTATTTTGGTTTTTCATAAATATATATACATTTATAAATAGCCTTAATACATAATTGTATACCATTTCAGTTTTCCAGTGATTTTATTTAACAAATGGAGGTATTTATAATCAGAGTATAATGATCAGAAGTTATGTGTTAATGATATTCATGTGATGTGATAATAGCATGAAACATAGAAAACTTATATCAAACTCACCAAAAATATATTAAGTAAAGAGTCGTGCAAATAAATAATATAAGCACATGTTATAGGGCCTTCAGTTTTAAACTAACCTATTATGAATATGCTCTATAATTGCATGAATAAACAGTTATTTATTTATTTTATGAATAAATAAAACGAAATAATGTAGCTGTCAGTTAATTATTCATTTTTTACTTTACTATAATCAAAGTTGTTGATGAGTTTACACGCTTTAATGTGCCCTGAGTATGATTTTTTTTCCTTTTTTTTTTTTTTGATGATGGCTGTGTGTATTATCTAAATGTTTGTAATCAAACTGCAGGTCAACTGCTAATTAGTAGATAAAATTGATATTTTACAAAAAAAAAGGGCTCTTGAGTAATGTATATCAATTTTATTCTGTGGAAAAGTCACTTTTTTGAGCCGCTATGTGATTTTATAATTTTTTTTCCTGAACTATAAAGTCTTCTACTTTTGCAATTACTATGAAAATAATAGTGTCTGTAGATAAAAAAACTTCAAGATTTTCACTGACCAGGTAAGTTTTTTATTTAAATATAAATTTATGTATATAATTGTTTCAAAAATCTTGTAGAGACGATACTGGAAGTACCGTTCGATGGATGATGATGGAACAACACCCCAAAATAACTCCTTATTAGGGAATAGGTTGTTATTATTTTTCGTCAACCAACTTTGAAGAAAAGGGTATTATGGGGTAAATTTTAAGATTGTAGAGTATTTTTTTCTGTTGTATTGAGTAGTTGATGGATTACAAAAGAATACAATTTTGTGAATAAAAACTAACAAAACTTAGTGTATTAAAACGTAGTAGCTCACGTTATTAGAAATAAAGGACTTAAAAATATTTTGTTAAAATCAAAACAAATAGAATTGAAATATAAAGGTGCTTAAATAAAGTTGAATGAATATATTTTAATGATATATAGCGATATAATTTATAATAATAATAATAATGATTTATATGATATATAAGAGTAATGATTTCTGAAATTCTGAAAGCTATTTTCAACCAAATCAACCCCTTATTTTATGATGTTTCCAAAGTGTGATTGATAGTGTTTAAAAATACTCTTATGAATATAAACAACTAATACATAGATGTATTAACTCAGCAACTATTGAAGGTATTAATTAACTTCTAACACACAAAATGTTTACTTTAAAAATAATATCTACCAGAACGGGCATTGTGACTACTAAAGATTGTCTGAGGGAGGTGCGCTGGCATTCTTATTGTGGTTGTAGATAACCAAATAGATACTATAAATAATCAGGTTAGGATACTCAAGGGTAAGTAGATGACATTACCATTATAAGAAGAGAAAAGTTTAATGGTAATCTCTTAGAACTTATGTAGCCTGTTCCCTAAATAGTTGAAATATTCAAAGGGATGGATATAAATCTATCTTAAACATTCTTCATGGCTTTCAGAAGAATAAAGAAAGTTAGACCAAACACTTCTTTAAAAATTTTAAGCTAGAGCTCTCAAGGGTATGATGGTACCTTGGAGTCTCTTTAGATGAAAGACAAAACTGGGAAAGTCTTGGCTAAGGTCTAAGCTTGTAAGAAATTCTTTGATTCAACTTCGGGTTTCAACTCTAAAACTACTCTTCAGCTCTGAACAGCTGTGGTAATACCATCTGTATACATACTTTATTGAACATCTCCACCTTATACATATTGATTAAAAAATAGTTCATTTGCTCTATTGGTACTGATATTAAAATTACAATGCTACTTAAAATTGTAATAGAAAGAAATATTAATAGCAGTTGCCTGATACAATTCCATCCTGAAGAAAAGTTTACAAAGATTTATAAATAACTCCCTGTATTGAAATATTTCTGATTTAAAGTAACAGCTCTGGTCTGGTATACTGGTGGATCAAAATTAATAACAAAATGATGGAATACCGACTGATTGATTGAGTACCGAAGGCTCAAATTGAAACATGTTTGAATCTGAGAGGAATTTCTTTCAAAATGCTAGCGATAAGTTATATGAAGCATATTTAAACATACACAACTATTTGGTATATACATTTTATGTAGAGCCAGGATATTAAAGTATTGTTAATAATATTATATTATTAATATGGCAAACCGTCATACCTCGTACGATGATCTTGGAGTCGTTGGAGCGCTTTCGGACGTTATCCATCTTCAATCGGAACTACGAAAGCGCTCCAACGTCTCCAAGATCATCGTACGAGGTATGATGGTTTGCCATATTAATAATATAAATCACACTAACATCAGTGGTAATAATAATAAGAATGTATTTAATAATATTAGGGTGACTTTTTTCACAAATTTCTCTTTTCTACCCGATGCTAGCTTCTGATTTGGTAATATAAAATAAAAATTGACTTATTTATTGATAGCTGTCCAGTCATTCTTTACTGACAGAGTTATTTTTTCATTTGTCTGCCAAATGAAATTAGGTGTATATGTGTTTTTTCACTCCAGAAGTGTTCAAATGAAAGTGCTTCATTCACTTTGAAGAGAAGAGTCTCATTTCCTGCAAGATTCGGAATAAAGTTTTGGTGTAAGCAAGTTCTTCATGTGCTACCTAAAAAAAAAAATGCATTTTTGGTGTTTTCTCTAATCGCTTTAACATGCAGTATTACCATTATGTGTACGCCACTAATGAACTAAACATCTTTAAGTAATAACATCTTGATTTGATTTTTTAAAAGAATCTTAAGATCATGTCTTCGTCTAAATGTTTAAAAATTGTAAGCAAAAAATGATCCATCAAATAATACAAATATATTTTGATGAAAATATTTAAGGAAATAATGATTTTTAGAGAAAATCTGTATTTATATGGAGTATTAGAAATTTTTGTCCCCAACTTTATTTCAAACTTCTTTCTCTATAACGTCATCTAAAACTCTTAAAATATTGAAAGAGAGTAAAATCCAAAGGTTCCTAAAGTAATTTTATGAGGATCTTTACGATTCAACCGTAAAAATTAGGGCTTCCTAATTTACTGTTTCAACATCTTTTGTTCATAGGTGCAGGTATGCTTCCACAAGTAATATAGATGTCCAGAGAAGCTAATATCCAAGAATTTTCATATATTGAGTAATATTTTGTAAAAGTTATATTATTTTTAACAGCTCTCTGCTCATATAAAGCTGAAAAGAACAACGCGGTGACCTATCCCAATTCGAGTCATGAAGTGCACAGTGTAGCCCACTTTCAGTAGGGCTCCATTACGTAGAAAGTGAAGATCCTACCACTCCCAGCTGGTCGAAGATCTTTCAGCTACAAAGTGGCTCTCGTCAAAGTCAGACCAATAACAGAATGTTTTACCACATATTATTCACACATAATCCTCACACATCTATAATTCTCTTGCATAAATTCATAGAGATATTAATGATTACTGTTTAGTTCATTAGTAACGTATACACAAAGGTAGAATGGTCTATTGAAGTAATAGAAGAAACTGCCAAAACCAAACTTATTATACATTAACACTTTTTTAAAGTAAATATGAAATATTTGGTTACGGTTTTTACACCAAAATGTGTAAAATATATAACATAAAACGAGTTCAAATTCTTCAGACTGGATGCCATTAGGCCATTACTACAGCGCGAGCAAAACTTATATACATTGTTTGATAGACCAAGTTCATATTTCAATATAAATGATCAAACCACAATATGAAATGGGAAAACAAGACTAAGATCTTTCAACCGTAACAAGCGGTATTCGTCAGAGTCAATAAACCCAACTGAAACACTAGATGCAGAAAACATCTGCTAATGTTTTCCCGTTTCATATTGTGGTTTGATCATTGATTGTTATTTCACGTGTTTATGTGAAATTTATATATATATATTAGGATATATATTTATATTTAGGATATATATATATATATCCTAAATTGAAGAAACGGTTCACACGGTTTTGTGTTATTTGAAGTTTTATATAAATATATAGACAACTGATAATAACAACACATTAAGAACAAGAACACTTCTGGATCAATATTTCGAACCGAAGTTCGTCTTCAGGAAGAGAGTAGCTGAGAAGAAGAAGAAGAGGTACATGCGTTCAAGACTCTACCCACCGCCTTGAACGCACGCATCTCTTCTTTTCCCCTGCCTCTCTCCTTCTGATGACAAACTTCGGTTCGAAATATTGATCCAGTAAGTGTTCTTGTTCTTTATATGTTGTTCTTTCAGGACTTGTTCTTATGACTGACCGAGTCCTGATAATTTTTAATTCTGTTTCTATTTTAAAGTCGATACTTTTATCAATATTTATATTTGTAATGGTAGAGGTAGATATAAATATAATATAATGAGTCTGTATTCGTATTTTTTATGCATTTATTTTGGCTTGATTATACATATATATGGAAAATGAACATAAACAAACATTATCGCAGAATAAACTCATTTTCCAATATTTTAGATACAGAACAAAAAAAAATAGACACAGATAACACCGACGTAATCAATATTTACACATACGTGGTAATTAGGAAAATTGAATTTAAATTTCAAACCATCAATTAAATTTTATAATCATCTCAGAGAGACAGAAAGAAGAATTCTGTACGGAGAAATTTTAAAATTTATTTCACTAAACGTGATTTTCCGGTTCTTTTCAAATATTTATGTTAACCCTTTGTAGTCATTATTGAATATATATTTATAATTTATATCTGGTTTAGATGTACAAGGAGTTTAAATTATTGACGTCCATGTCTAGGCTGTGTTATTGGTCCTTTTCTCGTCTGGAAGTCTTACTTGGTGAGCCATTATTCTGTAGTTGTTATAAAGAGTGTTTGTGGAGCTTATGATTTCTCCCAACAAACAGTAAACATCCATGGTTAGTCAGAGAGTTTCACAGTGTAAATTATAGAATGTTCATTGAAAATACACTTAATTTAAATGAAATTCTCGATCCAAAATACAAATAAAGGTACTGTACTTTTAAACTTCCATATAGTATTATATTTATATAGTATATAGTATTTTGTAGTTAATGCTTTAAAAAATAGAAAAGTTTTAAAAGTAATTTTTATCACTTTAAATTCATTTTCATTTATTTATTTGTTTTATTGAGTGTGATTATAGTACTGCGTTCTAAGAACTATTGCACTTTCCTCTCTTCTGTACTACAGTACCCCAGTTTGCTTGAACACCTCTAAGAAGCTCAGTACTTTTGCTGGGTCTAACGGTAAAAGTTCTTCTATAGTTTTCTTGACTGTCCCAAATCATTAAATCCATATGAAGAATTGAAAATTATTTTTGAATTGAATTAATATATAGTTATTTAATATAGTTTCTTTCCAGAATTTGTAAAATTTGGGGTATTAGTTCCTATAAGTTTTTGATGTTCTAGCAAAGCTGAGTCAAAGCTAGCATTTGATAATATCAGGGTATAAATATGCATATACAAGTATAATAATACTGTAAATACTACTATTATATGTATACATAGTATATTAGATATATATGGTGGTGTATTAGTACTAATATGTGTGGTAGTATATAATACAATATATGTTTTTAGATTAATGTTTAAAATTTTCAGAAAATTTATTACAATATAAGGTTTTTAAGCTGAGAGTTAAGCTTCATGCTTCCGAAAAATGTGTAAAAGGGTTGTAATTGCAGGTGGTTTGAATTGTTTTACGCTTTTGAACGTGAAGAGTTAAAATGAGGTGAAAGGCAGACTTACATAGGGAGTGTGAAAGAGAGAGAACAAAAAGATGGACAAGGAAAGATTGGGGAGCAGAAGGCCCTGTTTATAGTGCAATTATAAGTAAAGGGTTGGAATCATTGTGCCAAGACAAAGGGGGTGAGGGTTGAATGAAGACGTCAACAATGGCGCAAGATAGGGATCTGCATACAGCCGGCACGAACTAGGTGGCTCTTGTGACGTCAGCCCCACGACAGCCATCCAGTGTCGTCAAGGGACACGCACTCCTCATACCAATCTCTCTTCCCTAACAATCTCGTTTTTTTTCTGACTATTACTCTATCTCAGTGGTTTCAAACTTTTTCGAAGAATGCAATATTCTTGTGAGGAACATGTTTAGATACAACACTTATTCAATTTAAAAAAATTAACTAACTTTTACATTACTTAAGTAGATATTTTATCAAAATAAACAAAAATTTGCATTATATGTTAATTAAAAAATTAATTAAACATATACCTAGAACAAAATTGTGCATATTCGGTTCGAATTACCATGTTATGAGGTTAATCCACTGCTTCTGATATTTTTTTTACATTTATCTTATTTAATTTTACAAATCTAAGACAAACAATTTCCATCTCTATTTATTTTTGTAACTTTGTATTTCATTCTTTTTGTTATAATATACATATGTGTATAAAAAGATTTCACATAAACACGTGAAATGACAATCAATGATCAAACCACAATAAGAAAATTGGTAACCCAACTGGTTGGGTTTTTGACTCTGACGAAGACCGCTTGTTACGGTTGAAAGATCTTAGTCTTGCTTTCCCATTTTCTTATTGTGGTTTGAACATATGTGTATGTGGAAATCTCTTCTCACATAAATATAAATTTAAGAAGTACTAAAATTTTTTAGGTTTTTCTCTAATCAAGTATATTCTTGTTGTAAAGATACTGGTTTTGGAATTATAGCAGCTGATTGAGAGCGTATAATATTCTGGAATTTTTTTGAATATTTAAGAGATAAGTAAATTAAGAAAAATGGATGGAAAACTCTGTACTGTATTATTAAATTGAAGGTATTCATCTATATAAAATCCATGTAAAAAAAAATTCTCTTACTTAAATGGATTAATATTTATGGTTAATACCATTTCTAATGACTTGTAAATTCTATGATAAATATCAACGCAACTGACATTTAAAATAATGAAAACAGTATAGTACAATGGCACTCTGAATAGTTATGGAGTCACTTACTACAAGACAACGTCAACAATACATGACATGTTTGTTATTTATTTGGTGGTGCGATCATGTCTACAGCAGACCTATAATTTTTTACTATTTATCAGGACTCGGGAAAGCTGAAAGTGTGAAGCAGTCATCAGTTGTCTCTGAACAGGCCTTTTCAGTGTACGTGACACTGATACAGAGAAAGTGGGTATCTATGTAGTTGCTTAGGAATGGGAGTACCTTTTTTTATTATGATGAAGTTGATGATGTCCTCATAATTGTAATTATGAGCTGCAAAGAGCTCAGAAAACTTTCCCTTACGTAGGGTGTCTCTGTCGTGTTTATTGTCGTGTTTCCCTGCTTTTCAACTTTATCATGAACAAAACAGACATGGTTAGTGTTTTTAAATGGAATTGAATGACCTATTCATATACTCAAGGTTGACGCCGTAGAACTGCGTTTCCACGGTATCATATTAAATACCAAATATTACACGGTGTGGTCTTTCATTTTAGAAGTTTGAAATTGTATCAAACAATTTTGAATTTGGTAACTCATGGACTTGAAGATGTCTTGCTTTTTTTTTACATTGTTTTAAATTAGACTTGTCAAGTTGTTTAAACTTGCATGCTAAAGTTACAACATTTCAGAGATTTGTGTATATGTGCACTTTGATAAGCCATTACTTGAAGAATAATAAGCCGCAAATGTGTTTTTGTCCTTATAAGCTGAGACCAGGTTTCCAAATTTCTGGCATTTGATAGCAGTATGTGTGGTATATCCCCTATCAACAAGTGCCTATCAGCTACATCAATTCTGTATCGTGCCTAAACAGTGTCCGACTGAACTAGTGGACTATAAAATATCAAAATAAACCATTCATCTACTGGTAGTAAAGCTCTAATGGTTTTGGTCTCAGATATTCGTGTGCATTCTCATACCAGGGTCTTGGCTGTGGTTTCAAACCTAAAGTCGTGTATCGTAGAAATTTCCTCCTGGAGTTTTGTTTTGATTTAATCATGTTCCGGGTTTGTCGACCATACTATCAGAGAGCAGAATAGTTATATGCTTTTTAACATGGAGGACTTTCCCCACGTCAAGAGAAAACAACCGCATCTTCAAGAATGAACAAAACGAGACAGTCACTGTGAAGTGCCTAGGGTAAACCTTGGAGAGTTGAGCTTCCATGACCTTACATGAAGAAAAGATATAAACATAAGCCTTTTAATCTTTAGAAGATTGATGGTTACTTGGTGAAAGAGATCATCAACAATTTCAAGTGAAAAATGAAAAGGAAAAAGGAAGAGTAACAGTTAATAGAAGTTGAGATGTATACGAAAGGATAGATAAGTAAGAGAAAGAGTAAGATATACAAGAAAAGTATAGGGGGAAGGAAAGAAGAATCATCCAAACATCGCGACTGGCCAAGACAACCTACCAGACAGGTCCCAACCAGAAACGTTTGAGTGAACCGTAGGCCTGAAGGACAATCAAATTTATGAGATCACACTGAGGGGTGGGAAGAAAGTCTTAAGAAACGGGTTAGGGACCCGAAGCTTCAAAAGAAGTACGACCAAGGAGACTTTCTACCCGCAGACAAATGATAAAGAACCCAGCATCCTGAAGAAGCAGCTATAGCCGATGTTATGTCACCATAGTGGAAGACAGGCACTAGCCAAGCAAGGCTGAAGGGATGGGCAATCCCTCAGGCCATAGCGCGATAGAGCGGACCTTCCACACGCGCATTCCGACCCAGGGGTACAAACTACTTTACCTGCTTTGATCGCTGTGTTCCCTAGCTTTCCAGCCATAACACCAATAAATCAAATCAGGTCGACGATTTTTTGCGTGTTGCCCTTTCGTCACCCCTAGGTTTGCCACAAACAACTTGGAGGTGTCCAAGGTGAACCTCGCGGAGGCGGGCACCACGATTATACGTCATGCACTTGAGCAATCAATTTACTCGCGCAATTCTACCAGGTTTCGAATGTCAAAATGGTTACAGTTATGGTGGCCCCGGTATATAAGTGGACTCTTATTTTTTTTCTTATTTAGGAAGAGGAAAGGTTTTCTTTTTCCTCCCTACGTCGTGTATATACCTTTTAAACTCCTGTGCGTGTGGCTCTTTAAACGCATTCGGATATATTTGGATGCCTCGCTGCCTGTATTCTATTCCAACAGGATCCTTTCATATGAGTGGAGTGAACACATCTCCATCGCATGTTGGATCGTCTCGAGGCTAAACCCACAGGGACATGTCGGATCCTCCGTCCGTTTTAAACGGTGAAGGTAATTTCGGAAGTCCCCATGCTCTGACAGTATCTCAGTCGTCCTTTACCATAACTACCAGTAACTACCTTACCATACCCCACAATAGTATGCCTTGAAATAGACAGACGTAAGGCTTATAAGGATGGACAGCGTGAGATCAAGCGTTCTTTCCACCCTCGGACACCAACCTGAGTTAACAATCTGCCCCAGTTGTGCCTTTCTTAGTTCATGACATTAGGGAACAACCACAGCCCCCACACAATATGACAGGATGAAAGCATATTATGGTGGTCGTGGTGCGGAGGAGGGTCACACTATGACAGATAGAATACCTTCCTCGAGTTGTCCTGGTGTTCAACAAGCAACAGCACTGCTACCTCTGCAGTAGATACGTATCAGTTTCTGAGGACTGCTCTGGACAACTGGTACTGAAATTGCTGAGCGCTGGAGCCTTGGAGTGGTTGACTTAATTACCAAGAGTGGACTCAAAAGCCAGTCTTTAAACTTCAAATTGCACACCGTCATGGCTAGTCGCTCTCAGTTTTAGCAAATAGATATTTCCTCTTCCCTCTCATTTTTTGACTCCATAAAATTAAAACATTTTATCACATGTATTTCAGAAATAAAACAAAGTGCATTATTCTATATTTGGGAATGGTTTTGGTTTATTTTTAATTAAAAAAAGTTTAATTGAGCTAGGTTGAACTTTTATAGCCTGTTACTACTCTTAACAAAAGAAAATTAAACTAAATCCCAGGCACGCTAACCAACAAGCCACCCTGACTTTTAGGCAGATGTTTATAGGAGGGTGTTTCCAAGTTTTGGTTCAATAACACAACTAACAGTTTTGCTTGGACTTTATTTATTTGAAATATGGTATAAAATAAATTTTTATTAACCTCGTTCATTTATGCACAAATCTAAGAGGCGTGAACGTGAATCACTGCAATAATAATGCATCCAATAACTCTATGATAAGTTCTAACTAAAGATGAAAAACTAATTATAAAGGAATGTAAATTTTACACAATAAAATTTGTGTCTACATACTGTTTTAAAATAGCTCAAAATAACAAAGTGCAATTTTTTAATCCATGTTAAAATGCCTATACAATTAAATTTGTTAATAGAGCAGATAGCACTTGCTGACATTTATAAAATATTTTACTGGTACTTGTTCAGTTTATTGTATAGCTTTGTCAATTATTTAGAGTACCCAGTAGGTCATTCTAGTGCATAACGCTTCAGTAGCTACAGTTTCAGCTGTGGTAAGTCTTAAATTTATTTTAATTATTCTTGCATTCAACTTTTGTAATCCGTTATATAGTTCCTGGATTAATACTTCTATATATAGTACCAATTAATATATCCAAGAGCATATTACAAAAAGCCCCTTTATATCTATTTGGCAATCGAAGTCACTCATTAAAGACTGTTCTATGGAGTTTGCAAAAATGTTTGATTCTGGTGATTCGCTCTATTGATATGGCTGTTGGCGCTTTTGAAGATGGTTGTTTACCAAAAATTTATGATGCCATGAGAGATATAACTTAATCGTTGTCATTATTAGTATTAAGCCTTATTAGTCTTATTAATCATTGTAAGTACTCCTCCAATATTTAAGCTAATGATTATTCATAGTAAGTCTATGCCTAATGAAAACTGTCATGTTCATTGAGTCACCAAAAAAAAGAGAGTTTTTTGGTGATTCAAATAAAAAAGCTGAATAGGACAGTATAACTTAACAATACTTCGATGAACTTGTCTGTTCTGATCAACGATTTAAAAGTTGTTAAAACTAACAAAATATTTATAATTACAATAAAACTAATTAAATAGTTTAATTTATTGTATTATTTTGATCATACTTTACTAGAGTGTATTTTATAACTTAACAACGATAGTTTAATTAGAATGAAACAAAAACTCAATTGACTGTCAATGAGTTTGATTTTATGTTTGCTCTTACAGTAAAGTTTAGTGTAGGCAATGTATTTCTGTGGATATTAGGTTCTCTTAAGGTAAATTAAAATGTAGACCAAACTAAATTATATAGCACTAAAAATATTATTTTTTATTTTTAGTGCTTATGTAATATTAAGCACTAAATTTTTGTTTTACAATTGTGGGAAGAGTGAAGAACTGTTTTCACATATTGTACTATAAACATTATTTGGATTTAACCAAAAGCTATGCAGTCTTATCATAACCAGAACTAATTATAATTGTCAAATATGAGCATTTTTTATCTGACTTTACCCTGTAACGTACTCACAAACTTCTTAAATACATTCCTATCTGCATACACTGAGACAACAAAAAAGAAATGACAAAATGTATTTAGGGAACAACAAAATTGTAAATACTTAGAAGTCTTCAAATCGAATTCATCTTAACTACTCTATTTCACTTATAGTAAAATTAATGAATAGTATTTTAAACCGATTATCAATAGATGAAATAAATTATATAATGATAAAAGATATTATCTTCTGAAATTGAATTATAATTATTATTTTCAATTGATCATGACCGTAAAAATATGAAATTTATTTTAAATCAATGACGCATTCAATTTATATAAACTTAGAATATAAAGAAGTAAATACTTGCACTAAACTTCTTACTTTACTTATTTTATTTTCTTATTTTCTTTATTTACTTATTTTCTTACTTTAGTGCACGGAACTTGCATCCATCGGGGAAAGAATAAGTCATTAATGTCATTTGCTTTTGAATAAAACAGCACAAGATTGTAATTGTACAGTTTTTGCTTGATATTTATGAGATATTTTTGATCTCATAATAAATTAAGACGCAATTAGTTAAGATATAGTGGGGGTAGTTTTCCCAGTAGAATGAATGTAAGAAGACCTTTGGACCCTATAGTTGGATGCAGGTCGCAACACGTCAGTCTCTTCGCGCATCGCCAGCAGAACAGATCATAATTACGTCTCATCATTCCAAGGTATACCTATTTGTTCCCAGATCATATCCTATGATATTATTGTTTATAATTTTGTTTTATATATACTTTTACTTGCATTGCATACAATATTCTATACACAATACTTAAAAGTTGAATGGAAGTTACATTTCTTCTTTTTGATCCAGCAATATCAAACAACAAAGTGTTAGTTCTTGTAAATTATTAGTTTAAAAGTTAAAATTTAAAAAGTTAAAATCTAATCTAAAATAATTTCTTTTCAATACTTAAATAAGATTGAATATGATGAAAGTAAGTTCTTTTATGTCATTTTATTAAGCAATTGTAATGACATAAATTGTTTATGTAATATGATTGTAATGACTGGTTTATTTCAACTATGTATTTTATGCTACTTTTCAACTACTCACTAATTAGAGATTCACTTCTATTAATTATTTTTACATTCTGCAAAAGGTGTGTAAAAATAGTTGTTTAGATTACAGATCTTTAAATTAGGAGGTTTTCCAATCTGTTTGATGATCAACAAATTTTGAAATGGATATAAATAATTTAAGATAATTACCTAGTTAATAAAATAAATACCAGATAACTATAAATAATGTTATTTTTTAAAAAAATGATATTTTTAATTTTCAAGTTAAATGTTTGATATGAAACATCTAAGTTTGCCTCCATCTTTGATTCCCATCTCCTCACTTGCTCTCACACTCTTCATCTCTGTCATACACTTCTCCCTCTCTATAGTAATGTCATGCTCTCTCTTTCTTGTCCAGCTCACTCTCACATCTTATATCTCACTCCCCTGTCACACTTCACCCCTGACCTTTGTAACAATGTGTCAATTGTAATAGGTTTTTCGTTTTGTTTTCCTGATTTCAGTGACCTCTAAATTAGCGAGTTTATTATTCGCCTGTTCTCTTACAACTTAAATATATTGATTCTAGTTTATATTCTATTTTATTAGAATTATTCAAAAATACATAACATATTTTTACATGCACACAAAATATATATACTGTTTCTATACAACATAAAATATAATTATGAGAATCTAAAAAAGCTCTCATAAATATTAAACCATGTTTGTTAAAATATACTAAAAATAAAGGCCTAATGTTTCTTTAATGGTATCTTTTGAAAACATTATATGAAAAATTTACTATTTTGTTAGTGATAAGTTTGCACTGAATTATTCAAATGTAATTGTAAAAATATGACACTTCCAATTCTTGAGATTATCATGAAGTATGACATCTTTGTGTACGTGCTTTATGCTTAAGTGTTTGATTTAAATACCTCAATCATATTACAAAAAAAAAATGATGTCCTCTACGCTAATGATAATGGTAATAAGAATAATGAAATTGTCAATTTTTTCACGATACTGTTGTACAGTTTGTAATTTTTTGTATTGTAGAGTATCTATAATAAATTTTAGATGGATTGGAATATTTTAGAATGAACCAAATAAATTAAATTCGAAACAATTTATACTAATAGAAAAACATTATATATGAATTTATTCTCCTTAATTTAACAAGAATTTCTAATAATTCTATTAACTGCAGTTCTTAATTTCCAAATGGAAAGAAGTTTAATCGAATGAAACATAATATCTTTATGGAAGAAAAGAAAAATATTGAATGTTGCATAAAAACACCTGTATCTTAAATTTAAATATTGAATTTAATTGAAATATGAAATTTTATACTGAATGTTAAATTTTAAACAAATGGTAAATGCCCATTTTAAACTTTTATTTTTTTCTCAATCGTCGTTAGCTTAGGTAACGTCAGAACAAAAAAAATGTTACTAATGAAAAATAATCATTTAAGTATTTTATGAATTTTTCTGTAAAGTTTATAAAATACTAAGACTACATTGCTATCAGTATATTATATATGATCCCAATTATAACTTTTATAGATTTAGACGTAGACACCATCTACGATCTATTCACGAAGATCTGGATAATACGTAATTAACCTTACCTGTTTCGTTTATTGGTGCTCAAACACAGAGAATACAACACATCAAGGAATACAAGTATTACTGCCTTCAGCTGTTTATCACACTTTGCCTCTCTCTTCTTTTGTGCTATTATTATTATTTGAAGGTGACTATAAAGACTATTATAGTCTTAAAACCACTGCGTCTAAGAAGTATTTTACTTCCCTCCTTCTGTTCTAAAGTACCCCAGCAGTTAGCTTCAACGCCTCCAAGAAGCTCAGTACTTTTGCTGGGTCCAGTAGTAAAAGTTTTTCTATGATTTTGTTGAATGTCGCGAAGCACTTACCTCTGTGAAGCAAAATTCTCTGACAGTCAGTTAGCAGGTACAACGGTGCTGACTTCTTCCTCTTCTTTGCAGTATCTGCACAAACCATCATTGATAATGCCCATTCAGTCTCCTTTCGTTTCGGAATAAAATGACTTCCTTTCTCCTTCATTGGGTCCTTAGGTGCACTTGTGAGAGGTTGGATCCAACTACCATAGTTAGTGCTTTTGGACCCTCTGAATTTTCGGAGGATGGTTTGCGGTTTTTTTTCTATATTATTTATCATTGTATCTCTGTCATTCTCTTCTATTCTATTTTTCTTTCTCACCCTCCTTAATTACTTCTTCCTTCTTTGGGCATTTATTACTCTCTATGATCTTCCTTCCTGCATCTCCACATACTTCAGCCAAACATTACTTTCTTCTACTTTTACAGTAGATTTGTGTAGGTCTAACTTAAAATATAGGCTATAATTGATTGGAAATTCAACGTAGAAGTGAAGTTATGGACGTTTAACGCAAAAATGTTTGTCACAAGTAAACTCAGCCACCATAAGACATAGCGAGCTGAAACATTGACACGGGATTTGTGTATGCCTAACTTAAAATATGGGCTCTAAATAGATTATTAATTCAGTACAGAAGCGAAGTTATGGGGCTTTTAGCTGTATTTTCCTAACTTCACAGACAAGTTTGTTTTGAAAATACACAGGTGTGGCAAGTAGGTATTGTTAGTTGATTTTAATTTCAATTGCGCATATGAATATATTGCGTATTTGACATCATTGAAATGGTGTTTCACAGAGTTGAGGATGTACTATCTATTGAGAATAAATGTTTTGTAAACGAGCAATTCTCAGCCCTTAATATGAACAGGCAGGAGAAATCAACAAAAAGTTCTTACGCTATATGAAGCCGAGGAAAGAACTTACAAGTCAGTAAAGAGATTGGATTAGTGATGAAGAAGCAGTTCATTATCTAATTGAATTTCTTGACTCTGAATTTATTTCTCCTGGACTGCCTGCTCATGAGTAAAAACTTAAAGTAGGAGCACCAATGATTCTGCAATTTATAGCAGTAACAAATTTCATGTTACGAAACATGAGTGCCCCAAAAACTGTGCAACGGGACACGACTCTGAGTTCGTGCTCTACACAGATATGCCATAGAGGCGGACATAATCACTGGATGTGGTATTGGGGAGTCTGTGTGTATACCACATATACCATTGATTCCGAGCCACTATCTGTTTACGTTGAAATGATTCCAAAGTCCGGTCAGAGTCTATTTCGCAATGACGTTAACTACGTCGCAAAGGGAGACTTCATCTAACGCAGGAATACAAGGTAGCGAAACCAAGTTTTTCTCACATGGTCAAATGTAGTTTACTTGCTCAAGGGTCAGAGGTTTCAACTCTTTCTTCTACCATGAACCTGAAGGACAGACAGCTAATGTAGTGTATTTAGAGGCATTTGTTTAACACTGTAGTAATATTGGTATTTTCTATTGTTCTATAATTTCTAATGACATTTTGGAATACCAAAAATGACGGAAATTCTGATTCCGTCAAAGACGGGTATGTTTGCTATGTATTATATATAACTGTAAACTTTTTTTAATTTAATATTTGCTTAATAAAAACACTGGTAATAATGTAAGGTATGGGACCAGAGTAGCCCAGTGGCTTGCGTGATCGCCGATGACAGTAGTGCAAATGTATTATAAATAAATGTAACAAACAAATATTTTTTTGAATTTAAAATCTGGATAATATATAAAATGGTAATAAAGTAAAGGGATCTAGCCAGCGTAGCCAGTAGCTTGCTTGCTCGCCGATGACAGTAGTGCAAATGTATTATAAATAAACACAACAAAAATATTTTTTTTTAATTTAATATTTGCGTAATATAAACACTGGTAATAAAGTAAGGTATGGAACCAGAGTAGCCCAGTGGCTTGCGTGCTAGCTTTTGACTGGGAGCACGTTAATTAGAACTAACTCATTTAAGGTTTTCTTTACGTTTCATAGTTCAGAGTAGCCACATGTACCCTTAGAATAATTTCTGTCTGTCATTTTGTCCACAAAATATTGCCCCCATAAGACATATAAAGCTGAAACATTGATTGTAGATTTGTGTATGTCTAACTTAAAATCTAATCTTTGTATACAGAGGCATTTGTTTAGCACTGTACTAATAATGGTATTTTCTACTATTCTCTAACTTCTAATTGTAGTATTAGTATAATACTATAATTGATATTTTGGAATACCATGTATAATAGAATTTTTGATTCCGTCAAAGACGGGTACGTTTGCTAGTCTAATCTAAAATAATTTCTTTTCAATACTTAAACAAGATTGAATATGATGAAAGTAAGTTCTTTTATGTCATTTTATTAAGCATTATAATGACATAAATTGTTTATGTAATATGATTGTAATGACTGGTTTATTTCAACTATGTATTTTATGCTACTTTTCAACTACTCACTAATTAGAGATTCACTTCTATTAATTATTTTTACATTCTGCAAAAGGTGTGTAAAAATAGTTGTTTAGATTACAGATCTTTAAATTAGGAGGTTTTCCAATCTGTTTGATGATCAACAAATTTTGAAATGGATATAAATAATTTAAGATAATTACCTAGTTAATAAAATAAATACCAGATAACTATAAATAATGTTATTTTTTAAAAAAATGATATTTTTAATTTTCAAGTCAAATGTTTGATATGAAACATCTAAGTTTGCCTCCATCTTTGATTACATTGCTATCAGTATATTATATATGATCCCAATTATAACTTTTATAGATTTAGACGTAGACACCATCTACGATCTATTCACGAAGATCTGGATAATACGTAATTAACCTTACCTGTTTCGTTTATTGGTGCTCAAACACAGAGAATACAACACATCAAGGAATACAAGTATTACTGCCTTCAGCTGTTTATCACATTTTGCCTCTCTCTTCTTTTGTGCTATTATTATTATTATTTGAAGGTGACTATAAAGACTATTATAGTCTTAAAACCACTGCGTCTAAGAAGTATTTTACTTCCCTCCTTCTGTTCTAAAGTACCCCAGCAGTTAGCTTCAACGCCTCCAAGAAGCTCAGTACTTTTGCTGGGTCCAGTAGTAAAAGTTTTTCTATGATTTTGTTGAATGTCGCGAAGCACTTACCTCTGTGAAGCAAAATTCTCTGACAGTCAGTTAGCAGGTACAACGGTGCTGACTTCTTCCTCTTCTTTGCAGTATCTGCACAAACCATCATTGATAATGCCCATTCAGTCTCCTTTCGTTTCGGAATAAAATGACTTCCTTTCTCCTTCATTGGGTCCTTAGGTGCACTTGTGAGAGGTTGGATCCAACTACCATAGTTAGTGCTTTTGGACCCTCTGAATTTTCGGAGGATGGTTTGCGGTTTTTTTTCTATATTATTTATCATTGTATCTCTGTCATTCTCTTCTATTCTATTTTTCTTTCTCACCCTCCTTAATTACTTCTTCCTTCTTTGGGCATTTATTACTCTCTATGATCTTCCTTCCTGCATCTCCACATACTTCAGCCAAACATTACTTTCTTCTACTTACCATCCTCCTTTGCTTTATACCTCTTACTCCCTCGCTCCATTACTTATTCTGATTACCACATGCTATATCTCACTCTGTCTTTTTAAATGAATTCATACTATTGTTCTTCTATGATTACCTATCATCAGTATAGTTATAGTATAACGACAGTAATAACACATTATTCCCTCAATTAAGTTAAAACTTTCAAAGTTTTCTGATTCCTCATCGGTAAGCTAGGAGTACCTTGATGCTTTTATAAAGTTATTCTTTACTAATCAACTGTTCTTTTATGAATATTTTCTCTTAAAATAATTGGAATATAATTCGATATTTTTCATGTATGTTCCTTTCTCTTTTGTAATATCCGCACGAACGTATAAAATTTGGAGTAGCCTAAACTCAACATTAGTATAAGTAAAACAATATCAAATCGGTTAACGAGATAATGATTTTTGTCTCCTCAATAAATTATGGGTAAATTTTTTTTACATTTTTGCAAAAAATAACTTTTCTGCTGTTTTAGAAATTTGAAAATGTTTGTCTTTAATTTCTTTCCTTAATATATAATGACACATTTAGATATAATATGGATGTCTAAATCGAAGATGGTTATTAGTCTTTCTTTCCTGGAAGTAGTCCAGATAGTGATTGATCCAGTTATCAATACACACGCTTACCTTTGTATGTCAGTGTCATTGAATCACTGCAGAATTAGCATAAAATTGATATCCAAAGATAACCAATGGAATGACATAAAAATGGAATAACATATAAAAAACAATTATTTTATTGGTTATTTTAATATATCAAATGTATTTTGTGTGTTCATTGGAGGCTTGGAACGCATTAGGTTAGTTATATGTAATTAGCATTCATCATAAAAAAATTCATCTTACGATACCGCTTCCGGGAGGAATTAATTTCGTATGAAGAGGTATTTCTGTATTATAATAATTAAATATCGTTATTTAAGAACAATACTCTTTTTTATACGGTAAAAATAATTTAAAATATGAAAATACGTTTCAGATTTCTCTAAAAAGTTTCATTTAAATCGTACATACAAAATTGTCTTGGCATTGATGGTAGCAAAAGTGATAGGTTTATTAGCGATCATAAGTAGCATTCCAGATATAAAGACACAACAAAAAAATAAAAATGGTCAGTTTTTTTTTATTTTTCACAACTTCCATAACACTGTGGAGTATTCATGATCTCATGATTTTACCTGATATTCGGTCATTTTAACTCTTACGGATAAACAACAACTGGTTTGACTATTTAAGTCAAAAGAAGGAGCTTTGACTATTCCGAGGAATGACTGACTCTTCTTGTACTTCTAAAGATGTTAAGACGTAGTTGAAAGACTGTCTTTTCTCCACCAAATTTTGCTGAAAAGTTGTAGAAATGTTTCTGCGCAACGTGAATATTGCCCCTTACAGTTTATACATTTTATCATTACTTGGATATCTCTCGCAAAGATAGTGGGTCTTTGCAAGGAAGACATCGGTAGACTATTCTGACAGTGCATAACCAGGAGGATCTCAATCAATGCAGAATGAAAGCTAAAGGGGATTGTTATCTCAGTGACAAACTTCTAAACTAGTACTAGCACCCCAGGCAGTTAGATTAATAACTTTAGGTCATTTATTTATATTGGAACAAGAGTTTGGGCTCACAGATTAATCTCAGACCCTTTTATGTAATACCTGAAAAAACATTTCATTATTTTTTGTGGTAGTACAGTCACTAAATAATCATGAGGAAAAATGTTGAGTCCTTTTAGTAGTATTGTTATACTTTATAAATAGATATAAAAGGTATACTGTATAATGTGTATAAAGTAATGCATTATTTGTCAAATTAATGTAAATAATGAAAATAGTAGTATGAAGGTTAGAATTAGTTATTTGAGTCAAGATGGCATGCATTTATGACAACAGGGTGTCACGGAAGGTGAACATGGATGATGAATAACCCAAAAGTTCAGCTTCTGCTCAAGGGACCAACCAGGGTTAACATTTGTGAGAGGGCGAAAGGATTTGTAAATGACCTTTATAAGGCCATAAATCTGGAACAGATCACTAGTGTAATTGCCTCTATGGTATCAAGGGAGTAATTTAATTTGGAAGCTTGTTGGTGAAAATTCCTGGTGTGAGGTGGAAATTGGGTTGAACGGAGGATGTGGACAATGTTCTGAGAGGACGACATAAATCTGGTGGCAGAATAGGCGGGAGGATTCCGTGGCGATTTCAATAGGGAGATGGGAGCCATTGTGGAGGGGGATTCTCAAGTTGTCGTCAGACGCCGGCTGATTAATATGCAGGTATTGATAGGAGGGACATTGTCCGGCGAGCATTGTGCCGCCCCCGCATTGTCCGCCCCCGGCGCCTCCGTAATTACCGTCCCTTGTTAGCGCCGACTTCTACCACGTGTCAACCCCTTTCTTACCACCTTCCACCTAATTCTCTTACATCCCTTTGGCTTTAGCATTAATCATCCCTCTTTGCTTTCCTTACTGACACATGCTCCCAGCTTAGTTGGTCATTCTGTATTCCACTGTGACAAAGTCCTAACATATTTTACAAAAAAGTCATTTTCTACAATATCCAAAGTATTATACTGTTTTTTATCAAAGAATATAAGATCTCTAAGTCAATAACTTCCAAGTGCAAGGTTTGTGTTTGCGAATAAAATCATTCTAAAGACTTATATAATATTAAATAAAATTAGTTACTTTGAAAATAAAATATAATTTTTTAAAAAAAGTAATGTTATTGTAAACATAATTAAGATAGTCAATGAAGGTTGAATAAAAATTGTGTAAAACGAATTCTGTCAGAAAATTCCATGTTATCACTACTTATTGGTATTAGATAATCGCAGTTCGTTGGATGAACTTTAATGATCAAATTTAAATATCATTTGAAACATTTTGGCTATAGTTAAAAATCTTGAAAGTCACACTATTGTACTTTATGTTAAAACAACCTTCATTATTTATTTTTTCCAATATTCTAGTCATTCTATAATCTTAAAGTTAACAATTTAGCATGGCGTAAAGAGTTTATTAAACGATGAAAAATACATGAATTGTCAAATGCAATACAACACTTAAAACTCTACATGTAGTTACTTATCATATTTATTTACATAAATTTATTAAACAACAATATAGCTTATATGTAATTTCTTAGAAGTATTTTTTTTTTTAAATCAGGATGATTATCATTATGAAAGAAATAATTCATATTGGAGTAATTAGGTACAATAATTTATTTATTTACCCACATGATTTAGAAAAAACTGTAAAAATCAATGACAATTTATTTATTATGCTTCATGTAATTTAATGCAATATTTATTAGATGGTTTTTCTTATAACAAAGATAATTGTTTTTTCAATTTTTATGAGCATTAAATTAATAAATCGAACACTATTTTATCTAACTAGAAAAACTGTCAAGTTATCTTAGTTAACAACACTCATTTCACTACTTTTACTTTACTATAAATAATATACTGACTTTGAAAAAACTTGATATCGAGATTTTGATAATTTACATGCTTTAAGTCTTTTTTGGTATTTTTGTGTAATATTTCAGTGTATATACTTGTGTGTGTGTCTTTGTTTGTTTAATAAACTTTAGTTACAATTGATTCCACGTTACAATATTTTAAGCATTTATGAACAATATGAAAATAATTATTGGAGATTTTACAATTAAAATAAGATATAAGGCATAAGTAATTATTACACTGTATTAGCACAGTGCAATATTATTATAGTTAATTATCAATAATGCTAAGAAACTTCGACAAAGGAATAGAGACTCAGATTTGAGCCACTGATGAATATGGATTTGTGGCCGGAGATCAGAATACAGCTCGAGTTGACGAATCAGTGTGTGCCTAACCGCATCCAAATGTGGACACTCCACTACGAAGTGATATACGGTCAGGGTGGCTCTTCCAGGATAATAACAGGAGCAAAGTGAGTCTTCAAAGACCTTAAACCTGTGAAGGAATTGTTTAAAATATAATCATTATTACTCAGTAATTAGTTTCCATGTATTTTAATTTAATTTGATCTTTTGCTGTTGAAAGTCAACTTTCATTCCAGGCCTGATACTTAAATTAGTTGTTGCATTTTAACTGGGAATACTGAGAAAGGCCATAGCTGATGATCTGTTCGCTGCATCTAGACGCTGTATTGGCTAACTGGTTTAATTTTGGCTGTATGACCTAGTACGCCGCAATGAGATTTTGCCAAGCTAAAGTGGTTGTGAAACCTTAATATTTCAGCTAGTAGAGCTATCATTTTGTTTGTTCTACCAAAGATAGATAATTTTTAGCATTTTTTGTGTAATTCAGAAAAATCTGATTGATCGTCCGTAAAGATAAAAGTTCTGTTGCTTTCAATCAGTTATATAGAATGTAATACTTCATAAGCCGTATTTAAAGCAAGCGTTTTTGTCTGATTGTTGGAGAAGTGGAGGGCCGTTTTGTGCCGGTTAGTACTTATATATTTACTATGTTTGTCATCCATCATCACTGAGCAGCCAACAAGTCTAGTTTTTCTTGGGCTCGCCTTTGTCTAAATTTGCATTTAGTATATATGTTGGCCCTCAGATGTACTCGGCAATGCTAACTAATTTCAAGTGATCGGATTAATTTATATGGAGTACTACCAATGGTGGTTACTCCACTCTTTTATTTCATTTCTTGTTATGAATCATGTATCACTATTACTTGTTACCCTTCTAAGGGTAGTTGTAACATAATAATAAATAAAAAAAGTATTTGCAAATTATTTACTCAAAAAGGAGCAATTTCTGCAAATTTTGGTTATGCATTTAACAATGTAGGCTTACAGGAAGGGCTGCTATATATATATATATATATATATATATATATATATAATTTTTATCGATAACAAGATTCACAATAAACACGTAGAATAATAGTCAACGTTAATACAGAATAAAAAATGAGAAAAAAGACTAAGATCTTTCAACCATAACAAGCGGTCTTCGTCAGAGTCAAATCCCAACTTACTCTGACGAAGATCGCTTGATACGGTTGAAAGATCTTAGTCCTTTTTCTCATTTTATATTGTGTATTAATGTGGATTGTTATTTCACGTGTTTATCGGAAAATCTTGTCTTAAATATATGATTATCAAACTTGCCATGCTATATATTTCCCGTATAATAACCCCAAAAGTTTAACTATAGATTTAATAGTTTTGGGGTTATTAAATCCATAACTATTAAATAAAAACACATTAAATTAGAGAAGACTCAAACATTAAGGAAGTATTTCTTTTTTTAGGTTTCTGGCTTTAAGAATGTTTAGCTACATAAAAAGTACATAATTCAAAATATGGCAGCAGAAAATCAGCTAGTAGGGAAGTGTTGGAATTGAATGACTGCCTCTCATTGCATTCAACGCTTTGCTTATTTGAGGCGGATAACCTGTTATTCACTAGTTGAATATTTTAGAATTATTATGGTCTATAAACACCAAATACGAGAGTATCTATAGAATATATTTGAATACTTATAGATTTTTTTTATGAGAAAAGCATTAATATCAAATCAACATTTTTATTGACACTTGAAGAATATATCGTATTTCCAACATGATAAGAAACATGCTTTTTTATATCTAGTTGACTCTGGATTCAGAATGTGTATTATAATGGATGGTCTTACAATCGAAGCGAAATTTAGCAATCGATAATACAAATTTAATCGCAAAATGTTTGAGCTATAAACTAAATGTGAAAGAAAATACTTGAGAAAATTTAAACATTCTGATCATAAAATTTACTAAGCCAAAAATAAGCTCCGTCACATGTCTTTAACAAAGACAAATTCTAAATTAGTTGAAATTAAGTATAAAGAGCAATTCTTATTATAGTATTTATATATTTATTTATTTTTCATCAAAAAAAAAATATTTTTTGTTACTCTGACTTGAGCATTTACCACAGGGGTAATCAGACAGTATTTCGTATATCTTGATCTACCATCAAGATATTTTAGCTTCACAAACTTTTGTCGTGAATATATGTGAGACATAAGTGTTACGTTTTACACCAATCACAACGTCAACATGCCCGCAAGAAACTGTTCTTAATATATAACACAACTTTATCGTCTTGCAAGTTTAGTTGCACCTTTAAAATTAGTCGGTATACACTATTTAGTAAATTTAATCGCCTTACCCTCTACAAGTTGGCAACGAAATCAAATAGACTATTGAACATGTGATTAAATTAATACATCACAATTATGAAATAATTATTTATATACTTTTCAAACTTGTTTTCCGAAAGTGACTTGAAAAAAGTATTTATTAATTTCATGATTTTAGAAGTACTTTTTAAAGTATTAATTTTATTAAAATGTTTAAATGTAAAATATCACGATCACTGAAAAGTAATTAAGAGTAGTTATAGAGGAATAATTTATAACATATATTAATAATGTGGAATAAAAGTGATTAAATAGAATATGTAAAATATAATTTTAATCTGACAGTACATTTTCATACAATATTAGACATACATTCAGTGGCAGATGTTTGTGAAAAGGAAAAAACAATTTGCTGAACGCTGCATAGTACACTGATTTTATATAATTTTTCAATTGATAAAGACAAGAATCACCTCGAATCATTGTTTAAAATATTTTATTCATGTGTTTGTACTTTTGATAGTATACTGATGATTAATATTAATTCATAATTAAAATGATTATGAATTAATATATAAGTAATTATGAATTAAGACATTAATATAATGAAAAATGTCTTAATGGGAGATGTTTATCCAGTCTTTCATTTCTGGAGGTAGTACAGATATTCATTGATCCACTTACCAATAAACACGTTTACTCGTATGTTTGTATATCACAAAACTGATGCGTATATTATCATTGGTATTACCACAGCCGTAATAATACTTTTGTAAAACCAAAGTGAAGATTTCGTGTTACGAAATAAGGTCTTATAAAAGAACATTTCTTTTGTTCCTATGCCAGAGAATCTCTTACATGGTCATCTGTAATATTACATGGTCACTGGATCTGTTACATTAGATATCGTTTATATGACTTCCTTTTACAATGAAGATTTAACTCAAAGTTTTCCCTATAAGATTTCAAAATATTTCTATTTTGTTTGAAAAATGTTAGAAACATGTAAGAAAAAATGTCAATGTCATCGAATCATCCAAGAATTAGCTTAAAATTAGTATTTGTTTTCTAATACAGAACAAAAGAGTCTAATCCTTATGCTTCAATATTACCCAAAGATAATATGATTCATAAAAACAAGAAAATTTACATCTCATATTAAGTTTTGCTTAGAATTTAATAAATATAGTATAAAAGATACTAAATATATATTAGTAAAAATTGTCTTAATAAATATTTATTAGCTGTTAATTATTAAATGAAAATATTAATAAAATACCAAATAAAACTGACTTGTATATTATGTTGAGATATATATCAGTAGTACAAGTAATCTGTTAGAGATACTGGCAGCAAATGCAGATCTATGATAACCGTTATGATTACGTTGGTACCTATGTCGGTAAGAGTAGTCTCTTACAACTAAGGAAGAGGAAAAGGGAAATAGAAAATAAAAATAATTAAATAACAAGTTGTTTTATTAATTTTAGGGTAGCCTTATAATATATGAAGTAAGAATAAAATAATAGATTTAGGAAATTGTGTAAGGGAAATGCTAGGTAGGTAGAGGTACAACAGGTGGTGGGCAGCACCCTAATGGGCCACTAATCCTCCCTCCCTGGGCCACTAATTATACCATTTGTCACCCCCACTTGCCGACGCCCTTCTTTGCCCTTCTTCCCCATAGCTCCTTCATCCAAAGTACTCTACAATTTTCATACGATTATTTCATATTTCTGATGACAATTATAGATTGGCAAAAATATATTCTCACAGAACTAATCTTTGAAATATAGAATTCAATTACCTTTGTTTACTTTGAGGAATAATTTATTGTTGGCATAGAATTTTAATCAATATATTTAATGTAACATAAGTAATTAATAAAAAAATACGCGCCAATTTCAATTCTAAAATTCTTTCTCGTAAGGTTTTCAAGTTTTCTGAAAAGTGTTTTTCAGTTTTTACGAACAAGATACGCAGTTCTCTAAAACTGTTATTAATAACATCTAGCACTAATATTAGGTTTATAATAATTACACTGAATGTTGACCGTTGTCTATTTTTAAAGTATTATCTCTGAAAAATAAAGCTTAATGAAAACTATAAAACTTCATGGTTTGTACTTTATATTAAAGTTATTTGTAGAAATTATTACTAAAACATTGATATTATGTTCTTAGTGTAGTTTACAAGTAAACACCAAGGCTTCTCGGGGGTTCTTCGAGAGTAGGTTGTCAGTTACTTCTCTACTCTTCCTTTGTCTCGCATTCAGCTTCGAATTCCTCATAAACCCCCTGCTCAGCTGATTAGCTTAGGTGTTTGTTCTATTATTTCTAGAGTTTCCACAATTTGCAGATTATCAAATATATATATTGACATCAAATATTTTTTTTTGGATAACCTATATGGACCAATCAAATGCACATTAACAGCTAATAAATATTTCTTTTTCCCTGGATATAGAGTGTGATCTATAAGAAAAGTTTGATACTATAAATAAAAAAAAATCAGTGCTAGAAATCCTGCATACATCAATTAAATTTCCAAGATATTGGAAAAAAAAGATCTGATTATGTTAATATATTATTTATAACAATCAGGTGAAAACAAAAAAATAATGGGTATTGTACTGGTGTACGCACAAAAATATAAAACAAAAATTGAAAAGCATAGATTCGCATATTATCGTTTGGTTATAAGATTATCAAAATAGTAAAAACTTGTGTCCCTAAATTATCATTTAGTTTTTTGATAACATTATGTTAATTTTTGTACTTAAAACTATATATAAAATGTCCTTTTGATTATTTCTTTTAAATTTCTATAATCAAATTAAACTAGGTTAATCAAATATTGGATAGAACTTTTGAGCAACTTATTTTTCTGTTTGTAATGTACGAGTATGTTTAAAGTCATAGTGGTAGATGTTCATAAATATCGCTTATAAAAAAGTTAAGAAATAAAGAAGTTACATAGAAATCTTGGATATTAATTTTTCTTAGATCAACTTTGTTGAACACTTTTTCTGTCCTGAATCATGCTCGTTCCGAGTTGAAAATGTAATTTCTGGTAAAGAAAGTTGGAAACAAGATTTTTTAAGGTTTTATTGAAAAAGATTGGTGAGTTTGGAAGGCAATTGAATGGGACAAGTTTTGTAGGGTGGAGAAAGTTGAAACTGTGACGTCAGTGCAGACGAGGGGGTTGTATTCATTTGGTTTTTAAGGAAGAGACATGCATGACGCCTTGGCGACATTTGTAGATTTGGGAAAATTCGACACGTTTTGTGAAGAGGCGGGGGTTAGACTATCTGACCAGAACACAATGGACTCTACAACAAAGAACCCGATAGAATAACTTTTCTTCGTGCAAGATGGTAGTGTGGAGGGGTGGGTTACGAGGTTGTAAGATAGAAAGATCGCACCCCCCAACCCCTTGCTAGTCGCTTTAGAATCGAAAGGTTATCAAGGATTCGCGATCTTGAGTTGTGCTCCAGCCGTTTCTTCCTTCTATTTACCCTTCTTTTGAAAAGTGAGGCAGCCAACAGTCGGTGCTGCCTGGTTATTAGCCTGCACTAATGCAGAGCCGATAAAACCACCCCACCCTGTCATCATCCCCAACAGATAACAACCCCTCCCGCACTCCCTTTCTTATCACCATCATATTAACTCACAACCCTTCCACTCCTTCCAAATTACAACTTTCCCAACCACCAAACAACCCCCTTCGCTAACTACTACTAATTTTACTTAAACGCCAACCCCATGACCTACTTGTTATCCCTGTAACATGTTTACACGTTTAGAAATACAATCGCGGCACAAGTCCATCGAAATATTACTTAATTTTAACATTAATAAAATAACAATTATTTCAAAGCCCAAGACATTACTCTATTGAGCTAAAGATTAATTATTTCTAAAATTTATTCAAATAACCAATAAAAGCAAGTGAGTTGAAACTATAATATAAGACTCAAATTATTGAAAACAACCTGTCTTTCTAATTATATTTGTAGATGTAAATGACTCTGTTACTCTGATATTATATATCTAACTATTAATATATTAAAACTTTAAATTACACAAAGCATGTCTCACAGAAAAAGGAATAAAAAGAATACTTACTGAATTTACAATATTTTGAACTGTTCTTCGTCATCAGGAGTAGACTAGAAGAGAGTACGATGTGAGAGAGATCTTCCCACGTCGAAAGACGGAGCGCGAATATTAATATATTAATAATTTGAAGAAACAGAAAGTGATCCTAAATGGACAAAAATAGTCCAATATCAGTATAAATAACACAATTTAAAATTTTTGATCTCCCTCTGTTTATTCTCTTACGTATGAACTCAAATATTTGAGGCTCTAGGTGTTTATTTTTTTAATGTGTGTATTTTTATTAATATTTAACTATATATATTATTGAACTTAGCAGCAGCTTCTGCGTTGACTACTTTCTTGCTGATGTTTTCTAGTTGCCTGACTAGTTTCTTGTAACTAAAGAGTTCTTGTAACGACATGAAGGTATGGAAGATAATGTAGAATTCTAAACAATATTTTAACACTTTAATGCTTCAAAGTGGTTTAGCCTCCCTAGTTAAAGGAATACTTGCGTTATCCTAATTGAATAGGTTAACTAATTCTCAGCCTAGTCACATTACTGCATTTCGTCTGGGTAGTAACTCAGAGTGAACTGTTGTGCTAAACTCAGGCCGAACCCTGTGGAGTTGTGTAGTGCTACACTCTGCGCACCACAGCTTTCTGGCCATCCCCCAGTGGCCAGCATTCTTTTGTCCATATTTTCTGCAGCTGCTTTGCAGCTCTGTCAGTTAGCTCATTTTCCACCTTTTCCAAAATAACACGGTATCGAGGTAAGCGATACCAACTTCTCCACAGACAATTCATATATACTTATAGCTCTAATTACATAGAACCTAAAAACTACTGCCACAAATATAGGAATTATAACCATGTTCTCAAACGTTTCGGTCACACCATCTTAAAAATAAAAAAAATCTCAAGGATGAAAAATAGAACCTAACTGTTCTTAAATTGTATAAAGTCATTTCATATATTAAAAAATATATGTCTGTGTGAGTGTGATAGTGGATTTTTTCTCGTGTTTGTGTTTAATTAAATTTCATTGTAGTAAATACCTTATACTATATATATTTAGTCCCGTCTTATTTTACCTGGCAACTGGTACAGTGTTGCTATTTAACTAATCAACTTAATTTACTAATAGGGGAAAAATACATTTAAATGCCATCCCCCTAAACTGGTTGTTCACACTATTGCAATGTATTTTATTGCACATAGTAGAGTAGGCTAGAGATTGTTCAATATTCCAAGTTAACCATTGTTTATATTGCCATATTTTTCTGCATCTTTATTCGTCCATTCTATACCATGGATGAATTATGAATGTCTTCTCTCATTTAATATGTATGTGCAGTAAATTAATTTCTTTCCATTATCTATAAAAATCTTTAAGTTGTTAATAATTATATAGATTCATAAAAATGTACCACTAACACCCCCCCCCCCCTTTTCCTTTCAGTAAATAAAGAAGAATCCTTCTTTATATACTACTTGAAATCACTTCCTCTGCGAAGACGTGTAAGACGAAAACCCTCGAGTGTTAATCCCTTACTTTTTGTGGTGAGTTACTTTTATATATATATATATATATATATAACTTTTTGTTTACCTGTTTGTCCTCAAAAATAATTTGGAGAAGAGAAGAGAAGAGAATAATCAGTTCTTTGACAGATCTTTTTTTTGTAAAAAAAAATGAAAAATTGATTTTTACTATTTTTTTTATAGAAAAACAATAGTAGAAATTAATTTTTACAATTTTTTTTATAGAAAAACAAAGATTACAATTGGGCCAAGTTAAGTAGACTGTTTTTTTTTGTGTTGGTTTCGTGAGGAATATATGACGTGGCGGGGGCAATGCAGGCTTGTGACCTGCGTGGCCGCAAGGTCAGAGTGTGCGGCACTGCGAGTCTCGTCTTCTCAGGAGTTCCCCAGTCTGCCGTCCATTCACTCGTGTTTTGACAGTCCACACCTCGCGCTCCTTTATCCCACTTCCTCTTCCTTTGTACTCTCGCCTATACACTTCACGCTCACTCGGGTCTCCCTCCTTTCAGCAACCATCTCTTCTACCCCCTCTCCAAAACCAAAAAAAAAAAAAAATTGTTACGATACCTACAAAGAAAAGACATATGACGCTCCCAAATTACGTTCCGCCTAGATAACTTCTTATCCATTGGCAGCCTAAATTTCTCTTTTACTAACAGCAGTTTTTTCAATTTCTTACAATTTGTTAGAAAGAGTGTTTCTTTTTTTATCAACAGTATAATTACTATATCCATTTATAAATAGTGCCTTATTCAACTATAAAATAAATAAGAAGGTAGAATATGTATAAGTATCATCCACGCTTAATTAATCACTATTCAGTTGTACTCACTTTACTTTACCCAAAACTCTCCATTGACTGTCAGGCCATTTCACGTGAGCTATCCAGTACTGAGTCCTTGTGTGTACAGGCAGAATCCCAAGGTAGAAGATAGTTTGATTTTCCGTAAAGAGTTGATACCGCACAGTAACAGACCACAAAGCTATAGAGTTATACAAATAACTACATATCTTTCTTATATGAACCTCTATTAAGGTAATTAAGAGCCTTTCAATCAATTCATTAAATAATTGGTTACTCCAAAAGTTCTTATTAAATATATGAATAGTTTTTATAACCCGTTTTCAGATAAGAACAAAATATTTTTCTTTATATAGATAAAAGTATTGCAGGATTGTTGCCTGTTATAAATAATAAGGACCTGATATAATAATATATGTGTCACTGCAGGAGCTGTAAATGACAAAGACCTGGTATAATGATATGTGTGTGACTGTAAGAGCTGTAAATGACAAAGACATGGTATAATGGTAGACGTGTGACTGTAAGAGCTGTAAGTGACAAAGACATGGTATAATGGTATGTGTGTGACTGCAGGAGCTGTAAATGACAAAGATCTGGTATAATGTTATATAAATGTGACTTCAGGCTCTATAAATGACAAAGACCTGGTATAATGGTATATGTGTGACAGCAGGAGGTGTAAATAATAAAGACTTGGTATAATGATATATAAATGTGACTTCAGGCTCTGTAATAATAATACTTGGTATAATGATATATGTGTGACTGCAGGAGCTGTAAATGACAAAGACATGGTATAATGGTATATGTGTGACTGCAGGAGCTGTAAATGACAAAGACCTGGTATAGTGATATGTGTGTGACTGTAAGAGCTGTAAATGACAAAGACATGGTATACTGGTAGACGTGTGACTGTAAGAGCTGTAAATGACAAAGACATGGTATAATGGTATATATGTGACTGCAGGAGCTGTAAATGATAAAGATCTGGTATAATGATATATAAATGTGACTTCAGGCTCTATAAATGACAAAGACCTGGTATAATGATATATGTGTGACTGCAGGAGCTGTAAATGACAAAGACCTGGTATAATGGTATGTGTGTGACTGCAGGAGCTGTAAATGACAAAGACCTGGTATAATGATATGTGTGTGACTGCAGGAGCAGTTACTATTTACAAGTTATTAGACCTGGTATAATGATATACACGTATAAATGTGACTTTTGGCTCTGTAAATAATAATGACTTGGTATAATAATATATATGTGTACTGAAGGAACTGTAAATGACAAAGACCTAGTATAATGGTATATGTGTGACTGCACGAGATGTAAATAATAAAGACCTGGTATAATAATATATAAGTGTGAATTTACTTGTGATTAGAGGTAACGCATGTTTTAATCTCTGATGTTATAGAATATCTACATCCTAATCATAATTAAAAAAGTGATATTTTAAACACAGTTTGTGCTTTTAAAAAATTAGTAACAAGTATTTTTTCATGATTTCCTGTTTATAGAAAGGAATTGACGAATCAGAAAAGTAATAAAATATATCTTAAACTGAAATTCTTAATCAGTATGGTTTTATTAATACTCTGGACATAGATGATTGAGTTAACCTACATCCTTAACACATAAAGATTTTTACCTATGTCTTACTCACTTTCCAATGCTTAGAAATTTATTCTCACATAGTCTGTTATAGTCCTAAACAGGTGTTGTTTTTTCTCACTAGTTCAATTTATACCGCAACTTAAACATGGGAAAAGTATGTAAAAACTGAAAGAAAAATTATGACTTGCTACATTATAACTTATTTTAAGGAAAATAAGAAAGTTGAATGAAATAAGATTTAAACAACTGAAGTAAAATTCTTTATTATACGATTTCTATTAAAAAGAAGAAACAATTCAAAATTTTATAGTTGAAGAAAAAATAAGACTCTAATCGAAATCTGAACTGTACGAGGTGTGACCGTACTTTTTGAAAAGAGGACACTTTTAGAATTTCGCGCACTCTGTACACTCTAATTTCAAAATTTGTTTGTTTGTTGTGGTACACTTGTCACATTCATATTATCCAGTTTTGACTATACAACATGCGTTGTTTTTATGTGGACGCGTAAAGGTTAGAATCGTTTTGGCGTGCTCGGCGATTTCTTGCTGTTGGTAAAACAGTCACCTGTTTAATACCTTACACCAATAATAAACATTTTTTTGCTCAAGTTGTCTCACCATACTCTACTATCAACATTTAAATAGTTTTTGAGTACTTAGTACCAATTTCTTACTCAGAAATTATTACAAACTCGCTGTTTCATTATTTTTTACAGCAACAAAAAATCACCGGGCACCCAAACACGTGTCTGACTTCGTTTACCTCGTCTAGCTTCTAATAAAAAAACAATACACGCTCTATAGTCAAAACTCTAAACATATGACTGTGACGAGTGTACCAACACAACAAAAAAATTGAAATTATAGTGTTCAGATAAAGGCAAAATTCAAAAATTCGCCTTACTTATCGATCACTCCTTGTGAACATAGCAATATGAAACTAGAATCTTATCTAACAGCTTTATATTTAACATTTCTAGTTTTAAGTTAAAATAACATTTGTTCTGAAAACTAACTCAATTGTTTAATATATATTGCAGAGCCAGTTGGGTGTATCTAAACTAGGTTGTGATTATTATACGAGAGTTTGAAGGAGAAGCTAACTGCGGTTGATAGACAATGGTTTTGAAAGGCAGAGAAGCTGAGTACGGGATGGCCGATCTCTAGATTCACAACTGGGCTTTGTAATCAAAGCAGCCTTTGTGATCTACCACCTCCGACACTCCCATTCCTTATAATGGATGCCAATGCGGTGTGCCTCAACACTACCCAATATCCTTATTGTATTCCGCGAATATCCACTGGATTTCCCCATTTCAACTTAATGCGTTTTCATCTGACACAAAGAGATTCTATAAATACATAGCATTTTGTCAGTGAACGTAAACTTATACTTCAGTCTATATATTCATTGATTAACTACATTTATCCTAATTAGTCTTTCAATTTTCTAATATATATATATATATATATATATGTGCTCTCTAATCGGGATTCTGTCAATTTTCTAGAATAAAAAATCAAACTCTCCGTGCCAACATTTCGGTTTTAAATAAAACCGAAACATTGGCACCAAGAGTTTGATTTTCTATCCTAGAAAATTGACGGAATCCCGATTAGAGAGCACACCTATTCTATCAAACGGTCGATATATTATTGAATCTGCTATATATATATCAATGATCAAACCCCAATAAGAAATGGGAAAACAAGACTAAGATCTTTCAACCGTAACAAGCGGTAAGAACCGTACTGCTTGTTACGGTTGAAAGATCTTAGTCTTATTTGCCCATTTCTTATTGTGGTTTGATCATTGATTGTTATTTCACGTGTTTATGTGAAATCTTTATATATATATATATATATATATATATATATAATAAATTCAAAACGAAGGAAACACACATAAAGACACAGACATAAAGACTCCTCAAGGAGTCGCCGCCTTGCCTTCCTGCGGGACTCTTCGCTCTTCACACCTCCTGATGACGACGATGGTCGAAATATCGAAATGAGTTATGTCTGTGTCTTTATGTGTGTTTCCTTCGTTTTGAATTTATTTTATTTAAAAAAGTCCTCTGGACCATTTCTTTTAATTATATATATATATATGATCAAACCACAATAAGAAATGGGAACACTATCTGCTAGCAGTGGGTATCCTCATAGAAGAAGGTATTGCCCTCGTAACGAAAGTATCAAGTTTAAAAAAACCGTTACTAATGTTTATAATATTTGATCTATTAAATTTAATTAGAGAAGATTCAATAATAATAAAGTTTTTTGTCAAATTATACCTAAAACTAAACGTGAGGGATTCTTCTCTATTTAAATTTATGAAGATCATTAATTAACATACTATCTGAATTTAAATTGAGTTATAACAATGGCATGACAGCAGTATATCATATGTTATTACAACAGTATGACTTCAGAGTATACTAGTCTGATGATTTTCAGGCCCATCATACTAGGATAATCATTTTTATCGGATGTCATATTCATGATTCTTAATACTAATACAGCGATTACAGTCAAATTTAAACAAATGACGCATATTGATTTAAATGTTAATAGCACAAAACATTAGTGTTTGGTTAATGAGTTTGATATTATGTTTTCTTATAATATATAATTTATATTATTAATATGGCAAACCATCATACCTCGTACGATGATATTGGAATCGTTGGAGTGCTTTCGGACGTTGTCCATCTTCAATCGCAAATAACTAACTATCCTACTGAGCTGTTATATACTTATATTACGTCCGAAAGCGCTCCAACGACTCCAACATCATCGTACGGGGTATGGCGGTTTACCATATTTCTATATAAATCATAAAAACTTCAGTGGTAATAATAATATGCATGTTTTTATAATATATAGTTGGGTGTAGGCCACTCCAGATTTTATATTTCTCATTTTTGAAAATTTCATATAGTATTTTAGTATTTAATAATTTAGTATTTAAGGAAAATACTAAGTATTAAGTATCCTATGTTACCTTAGTATTTTTCATTTACGTTACAGAATTAACAATGTATAGCTTTTCAGCAAATGAAAAATGCCAATGTATCATAATATATATATTCATGTAAATAACGTAATTTATTTTGTCATGTTATTGACATTAATTCTTAATTCTGTATTGATGTAGCTCTGAAGATGTCTAGGAATAAAATTAAAGCGTTGGCTAAAGTGTTTTTTAAGGACCCTTTGACGCTGGATCAAACGTCGACAAAGAAAATTAGTGTAGTATGTATATATATATATATACATATATCAAACATATACATACATATATTATATATATATATACATATATTTGATATATATCAAACGATTAAAATAATAGAAGGCTTAGAAATAGTACACAACCATTTCACGTATTTTCAGTATTTCGACCTCGTCATTATCAGGAGAAGATGAAGATGATAGCGAGATCGAAATGTTGAAGTAAGTTGCGTTTTGTTTCTACGTGTTTCTTGATTCTAATCGTTTGATGCTTTGTCCTAACAGACCGTTTCATTTATCTATAGAGAACAAGATTTCACAATAACCACGTGAAATTGTCTTCCTGTAAAAAATAATGAAACAGAGAGTTTGTATTAATTTCTGAGTAAAAAAATTGATATTAAGATATTAATTTCCGTAGACTCACTTGTCTACAAATAGTCTTTTTACTTTAATATGAGTAAAGTATAGTGATCGTGAAAAAATTCGATCTCCAGATTTTGACGGAATTACATGTTTTGAGGTCCCAGAAGTCGTTTTATGACGTTTTACGATGATGTCTGTGTATGTAGGTGAGTGTGTTAGCATTGCTTGTTACCACGCTACGGTCCAGAATCTTTGATGGATCAAGTTGATATTTTACACAAAAATGGGCCCCATAAAGACGAAGATCCCTATTGTTTGGGAAGAATTATGCATGATGGGAAAGTCACTTTTTTTGCCAAAAAAAATTTTTTTAAAACATTTATTTCTCCTAAACTGATAACCCTATAGTTTTGAAATTTTGTCACTATCATTAAGGTTACAAATGGAACAAACGAAAAATATATCCAGAATTTTAAAACAACAGGAAATATTTTTTTTTCACTAAAATGTACAAATTTTGACAAAAGAGCGATACAAGCCATACTGTTTGACGGACAAGAATGAAACTATGCCTATAAATAGAACATTATGTGGAGAATGAGTTGAGATATTTTTTTTTAAAATTACGTTAGCTATGGGGCGTTACAGTACGATTTGTGTTTTCAGAAAATGTTTTTTTGACTCTAAACGGCTCATTAAAAAATAATGAAAATTTGACCAAAAATGGAACAAAAAATTAGCAATTCATAAAAAAAAATCATGAAGTTTCAATTATGGGAAAGAGCAATAACGCTATAAAAACATTTTGTTTATCTTAGACTAAGAGATCACCTGCTATACTTGTCGAATTTTTTATATTTTTTTTCATTGCTTACATTCACTTAGAAATTTTTTGAGCGAATCCACTAAGATAAAATTGATTTTATAAAGGAACAGTTTAAATTGTTTATTGACGTATATGAGATGTAAGAGGAATAATATTGTGCAGGAAAATGATAACACTCACTCAGAAGAAATTTGTATATATGTTATTTGCTAAAGGGGAAGGAAAATGATCTTTTTAAATACTTAGAAGATATAAAATTCACAGTATAATAATTCTATAAAAAACCAAAAATGTAAAAGATATTTCAAAATTGAAATCTTTTGTTTAGAGATTAATAAATGTAATTATCGTACATCTTTAATTATAAATCACCTTAAAAGAACATTTTCTTAGCTGTTTATTATGTTTTTCAGAGAAAAAAAAGGGTAGTTTCCTGTTTTAACTTTGAAAATTTTACTTTAATATTCAATGTAGAAGGATGTCAAGTAAACGATGTAAGAAATCCACTGGCTATTTGAACAAAAGCCATGTTCTCTTGTAGGAGAATATTTCGTTTCTAGAAATGTTCACATGGGTTTTTCAAAAATGTTATTACTGCTGTAGTTATACTAATGAAATTATTTGCATCAGCTGTGTGATGTACAAAAATAAGCTTATATATTGATGTGTCCTTCAATCACTATCTCTACTACCTCAGGAATGAAAGACTAATAATCATATCCCATTTAGATGTTTACATTATGCCTAAAAGAGACGTTATATATTACATACTCATGAAATTTGATATTAAGTTACTTATAGTAAAGTTGAGTGCAGGGCACTCCAGATTTTTACATTGTTTACATTGACTTAGAAATTTTTTGAGCAAATCCACTGAGATAAAATTGATATTTATAAAGGAATAATTTAAATTGTTTATTGACTTATATGAGATGTAAGAGGAATAATATTGTGCAGGAAAATAATAACACTCACTCAGAAAAAAATCGTATATATGTTATTTGACAATGGGGAAGGAAAATGATCTTATTAAATACTAAGAAGCTTATTATTATTATTTTAAAGATTAAAATTCCCAGTATAATAATTCTATAAAAGACCAAAAATGTAAATGATAATTCATAATTGGAATCTTTCGTTTAGAGATTAATAAATGTAATTATCGTACATCTTTAATTAACAAAGCACCTTAAAATAACATTTTCTTCGCTGTTTAAGATGTTTTTCAGAGAAAAAAAGGGTATTTTCCTGTTTTAAAATTTTACTTTAATATTCAATATAGAAGGATGTCAAGTAAACGATGTAAGAAATCCACTGGCTGTTTGAACGAAAGCCATTCTCTTGTAGGAGAATAAATCGTTTCAAGAAATGTTCACTTTGGTTTTTCAAAAATGTTATTAGTGCTGTAGTTATACTAATGAAATTATTTGCAAATAATAAATTATTTGTGATGTACAAAAATAAGCTTATAAATTGATATGTCCTTCAATCACTATCTGTACTACCTCAGGAATGAAAGGCTAATAATTATATCCCATTTATATGTTTACGTTATGCTTAAATGAGACGTTATGTGTTATATACTCAAGAAATTTGACATTAAGTTACTTATAGTAAAGTAGAGTGTAAGCCACTCCAGATTTTTTAGAATAGAAATTGTAAAACTCTACCCCGTCACAACAGGTATGTCAAGTTAAAGAAGATCTGAAAATTCCATATTTCGCTCCTAGAAGTATGCCCACAACTGGTACTAAGAAAGACTTAGTACATCCTAGCCTTTAATTTTTTTCCTCTCACTTCAAACCAATATTATTTATATTATAATTTAATTTTGTTTCATAATTTTCTAAATTAATTATTACTTTAATTTTTTATTTTATACCCATATTATTAATTGTTTTATATTTTTTTAGCATATTCTTCTTTTTTGAGCTATTTCAAGTACTTTTTCCTTTTCGCACAGTATTACTTCCTCTCCTAACAATGAACATTAAAAGGGTCTAAATATTGAAAATGTGTCATAGTATACTGTTTTCATCGCTGTTATTTCTGTTTTATATAAATAAATAATTATAAATTATAAATTTGCATATTTAAATAAATATCACAAGAATCAGGGAAATCTCAAAATCACTAAAGCTTTTTCAATATTTTTTTTGATATGTGGTGGTTTTAGAACACATGTATATACATATAATGAATGAAGTAACTTTGAATCAGATGATAGTGAATGATATTTTCATTTGTACAGATGCTGAATATTTCAGCTGATCTATTAATTATGAACCTGATTTGATATGAACGGTTTTTACTATGTTTAATTCACAAATGTTAAGGTGGTGTAAGCTCTAAAACCCGGTGGAAGAGTGTTGAGAGCGTGAAGATATGACTGTGTTCAACTGACTGTATAAGATGTCTTGGCACCAGTCGGGGGCAGCATTTGCACTGAGAATACTGCAAATCAAAGAGCTCTTCTGCGATCTGCCAACCAAACGATTTGTCTTGATCAGATCATCTCGTCTGACTAAATACAGTTTGCTCCTCGCTGCGTAATCTCAACCATCTAAAGCAGTTTGATATATCTGATGCTTTCAGTTCATTACACTACATCAGCGAGTTTCTCAGAGCACAGATAGTTGTACTAGACCAGGCGTGGGGAACATGTGGTTTTAAGGCTGCAAGTGGCCTTCTGCGGCTTGTTTAGGAAAATATTTCAAAGTATAAAGAGCTGTAATTCTGGTAACAATGACGAAAAATTCTGGTATTTAGGAAAAAGACTATTTACCAATATGGACACATGAGACTAGGGAGCCCTGGACCTTTAGATTCTTTAAATATGGTGGAGAGAGGCCATGGAGATGTGGGGGGAATTTCCTAACAGATTTGTCAGATAAGTTCAAATTCTGAAGATAACCTGCGAGGTCAAAAGCTTGTGTTTCCCTCTATAATTTAGTTATGGTTAGTCCTTAATTATGTTATCAGTTATTGGACTGTGTTATTGCCAGTCTATCAGCATAGAAAAGTGATTAGAAAAAAAGAACAATTGCTGAAAAAAAATCGTGAATGCAGAATCTGCTCTGCTATTTAACAATATATGCTCAGATGAATAACTGCTGCTAGTTTATACAATATATATATATATATATATACGAATTTCTCACGTATTTCCAATCTGGTTAATTTTTTGGAAAGATTTTACAGTTTTCTGATGGATTTCCTTGCGGTAGGAGATAGCGTATATAAAAGCTGTCCATAATTCATTTTATTCACTTCTTTTACACTAATGCTTACTATTAATTTACGAATACACTTAACTATATAAGACCACATGTTTCGGTCCTTCAAAAGACCATCATCAGGTATATATATATATATATATATATATATATATATATATATATAATATATATATATATATATGAACGTTTAAGCCACAAGGAAAAGTAAAAAAACACAGAAAATATGCTCTAAGGCCTTTCAATTATATGTCATCAGAGAGCAACTAGATATTGATAACAACAGAGGTTACAGGTTTGTTACAAAAACAAAATATGGGTTTGTTACAAAAACAAAAAGTCCCGAGCTGCTGTTCATGAGGTTTACACACCAATGTTTGATCAAGGCACTTTCCACAAGATTCCTTTCAATATTGGAAGCTAGAAACAACAGTTCCTTAGCATTTTCCCAATTCATTGAATGATTCTTGTTTTTTATATGTAGAAACACGGCACTGGACTCCTCCTGTCTTCTAATGGCATATTTATGCTGCTTCACCCTAGTAAGCAGGCTTTTTCCTGTTTGGCCAACATACCTTGAGTTACAATCACCACAAGGGATATTGTACACACAACCTTCTTTCTCCCTATTATAATCATAATAGGATAATGACTTTTTAAATTGGATAATGTTTTGGTTGAAGGTATAGTCAGGCAAATTGGACTTCGTGATGGTTTAAAGTCCTGCAGTGTAGGCTCTAATCGAACTGATGTTTCTCCTTTTGGTACCTAGTATTTTGTTTCCTTTTTGTTAAATTGTATGTTTTGTTTCTCTTTGTTGTTTTATCTTTTTTTAGCTTGTATTTTATATGTTTTTATAATTTAACATGTGTTTTGTTTTGTCTCCCCATATTTTGTTTTTGTAACAAACCTGTAACCTCTGTTGTTATCAATATCTAGTTGCTCTCTGATGACATATAATTGAAAGGCCTTAGAGCATATTTTCTGTGTTTTTTTACTTTTCCTTGTGGCTTATACGTTAATTAGTTTTATCACGTGTTTATTGTGATTATATAGTATATATATATATATATACATATATGTGTGTGTGTGTGTGTGTTAAGTTCTTAGAACATGGTGGCATGGAATTCACGTTTGATAATAATAGACTGGTAGGTATGTAAATAGAAAGAATCTAAATAATGATGTGTAAAAAAACATCTGAAAGGACTTCGAGGTATAGAAGTTATTTTAAGTTCCATTGTTGAAACTTTGTATTGAAATGTATAAATGAATGAAGGTGCTGATAAAGTGTTGCAACCAAATGAAAATTTCCCACCTTTTATTCAAATTATGAAACATGGTCAATACAAAAGGCTAGAACTTGTAAAGAAAATATCTACTGTATAGAATAATTGTCCATTGAAATGTTGAAATTTTAAAAGAAAGACAGTGAAATAAAAAATAATTCTAGAGAACATAACAAAAGATAAAACGAATTAGAAAACTTGAGATTGAAAAGGAGATGGTTATTGAGTTCGGCTGCTTTAATGGACTAGCGGTGGAATAGCATAACGACACAAGCGACTCCAATGCATGACTTGTAAGCAGAGACTGAATTAATTTACCTTGAATGAAAGACACTTTTGATTCATCAAGCAGTGTTGACAACAAAAGAAGGATCGAGGTGAAAAGAAATTTCCCTCTTTATATAAAACGAGCCTTTTATTCTGATATAAAGAATAGTACTTACAAATGGAAATAATCAAAACAATAGAAAATATTTGCAGGTAATTCACACAGTTTGAGTTGCAAATGAAGGAGTCTTGGTTTGACAACATGAGTGGTTGTCAACACTGAAAACACAGTCTTGAGTTTTGAGACTACTCCTTCCGGGTCAGACTTCATTCAGGGTGAGTAGCAGAGCTCAAGAAATGGTCACACAGTCCATTTACTTATTCATTGGTAAAGGTTGTTACCATGTAGGTAACCCCTAAGAAGATAACTGCTTCTCACACTGTGACATAAGTTCAAATGATATTATTCTTCCTGGTTAAAGAACTACAGCCACAACGAGTCCAATATAAGTGCAACAAGCCTCCTATTACCAGCAGCAGTTTATTGGTGTTTGAGTAATTCCGTGGATACTCCTGTTTAATCAGTGGAGGTAGCTGCTTAATTGACTATTTGCTTCATAGTGTTGCAAGCGAGAAGTTCCTGACGTAATGGTGTAGAAACTTTTTCTCGAGAACCATATAAGGGTCTCAAAAGTCTTCTTATGCCAAACTTATAAGGTTTATTATTTAAAACTTTATTTGCTTAATTTAGATGACATGTTTAAAGTAATATGTTTTGGACATTTTTTTATATTATTAGCAATTTAAGTTGTTTTTAACAGCTGAAATTAATAACGGTAAAGTTTCTAATCCTATCACTTAAATAAGTACAATTCAATTAAATATTTATCATCTTAAGTAAATGACCAGTCAATTTTAAGATCCGGATGTTAAAATAACCTTTGAAACCATTGATGACTTAAAGTACCTTAAATTCTTACATTAGTAGACTATAAGGGGCCAGGTTAGCTTAGTGACATTATGCTCGCCTCTCAACTGGTAGGTCCAGGGTTAATACCCACTCTGGCCCTCGATTTATTCATAGATTTGAGCACATCGTTCCTAAGAGAGGACGTTAAGGTCCCGAGCTTGTACGATGTCAGGTATTTTTTAAAAATCTCTACTCTAAATAATTTGAGTTTAAGTAAGATTTATGACTCCCAATGTAGGACTCCCAATCATCAATCTTTTTTATATGGTATCACAAAAGGCCAATGTTCGGTCGATATGTATTCCCTTTGTAGGATTGCCTCTGCAACCTAATGTAGTAAGTGATACCGTCATATCTTGTGTACAGAAGTATGAGTAGTTTGACAGGTTTAGGACTTGTGCATGTTCAAGTAGAATTTAGTCTTAAACCAGCCGAAAACTGCCACTCCTGTATGTGAGGTATGGTTCATTTTATAGTTCATTCACTAATGTGATTTCAACCAACCTCTGTGATACTAATAATATGCATGTTTTTCAAATTATCTTTAATCTTTGAAAACGTAAAATGCTTATACTGATAGTTCTTTATTACTAGTACAAACGTTTAGAAAATAATGCAACTAAAGATATTTGGATAGGACAGAGTTACAGTTTGAAATAGAAATATTGCAAAAATTTTTCTGAACACCAGTAGGTTGATATAAAAATGTTAACAAAGAGAAGCATTGAACAGATAGGACCCAAAACACATGCGGTTCACATAGATATACTGATGATAATCAGTCAATTCCAAGCCATGCTTTTGGTTTTGACATTCAACCAGTTAGTTATTGATATTTAAGGTGAAATTTCAAGTGGTTAAGTGCATCACTACTTTTTATTTTAGTAATATTAATTAAAGTTCAATGACAACCTCTATATTCAATACAAAAAGAATTTGTTAATTTTAGAAAATTATAAGGTTTCATTAAGAGAAAAAGGGAATTATTCTATTGAGATAATGGTATACACTCTTTAAGAGGAATCGACACTGTACTTCATTTAATTCATTATTGATCTATCTGAGCTTGTTAATCATCCAAAAATTAAGTTATCAATGAGCACCTTGTGTTACATAATGTGGTATTTTCTCAGTTCAGAATATTTATTTCATAGATATTCTTGATAAAAACCAAATTTACTTTACCTTGCAAAATTTGTCAGCTTCTGAGCCATAAGGAAAATTTGACAGTTAACTGATGCAAAAATCTTGAATCAGGGAAAAAATTAAAGATGGTTTATTATATTATATTATTTACTTATTATAATTATATTATTATTTAATTATATTATTTGCTTTAGTTATTTCTATTATTACGTATAAATTATTTGTGATCTTTAATTTGTTTTTAATACATCAGCAAAACTGCAAAAGTAATTTGAATTTATATACATGCTTCTCCAGTTGTCACCACTTTTATATTGTTTTACATTAGAAGACTGCTGCTTCTCACAACATAGTTTTATTACAATCATACGGAATTTAAAAGACAAAACATTAATATTTTAGGACTGCAACAAAAGGAATCTTGATTTTCAAATTTAAAATCTTTGAAAAATACATTTACTTCATCCTTGCAAAATCCTTGTAAGTCCATGCATGTGTGTACTATATATGGTTTAATCATATATATATATGAAAACAAACCACAAAGAAAAAAAAGAAAACAGATAGAAAAAATGCTCTAGGCCTCAGAGCATTTTTTCTATCTGTTTTCTTTTTTTCCTTGTGGTTTGTTTTCATTGATTGTATCACGTGTTTATTGTGATTCATCTGCATTCATATATATATATATATATATATATATATATATATATATATATATATATATAGAGCTTACCTAGGGCGGCCGGCAGAGTGCGCGCGGGTTCGTTTGCATTCGGCCTACCACTCAGTTAGCTTCAGCTACTCAAAGGGACTACTTCTACCCGATGACGACGACTGTCGAAATATCGTTGTGAGTCTTTTGTGTGTATCTTTATTTGTTTTTTCTCTTTCATGTGTTAACTATATATATATATATATATAATTAAAGTTACAACTAGAGAACACAAGAAAAAGGACGAACACTCACGAATCTCGATAATTTCGGCGTCTTGCCGTCTTCAGGGGAGTAGAAAGAAAGAAAATAAAAGGAGAAAGAATGAAGGAACGGAGACGTAAATGCGTCCCCTGGCCGATGTAAACTGGCGCGATACAATGACACGCAGTGCAGCCACCTTACCAACGTGAACCAGTGTAGGCTGTGAGTAAGTAAAATTATAAGAGTGATATTTAAGTAAAAGGGAGGAGAAAAGTAAAAAAGAGAAAGGAAAGGAAAAAAACATAAAACTAACTAAAATTAAATGAGGGGAAAAAAAATCATCTGATTAAATTTAGACCAGGGGAATTTCTTGCACCCAATAACCAAATGAAGGCTTCCTCAGAAGCCCTTAGAGTGGTCTCGGTGTTATCATTTGAGAGTTTTCTGAGGGTTAAAGTATTAAGAAAACTCTCAAATGATGACACCCAGACCACTCTAAGGGCTTCTGAGGAAGCCTTCATTTGGTTATTGGGTGCAAGAAATTCCCCTGATCTAAATTTAATCAGATGATTTTTTCCCCTCGTTTAATTTTAGTTAGTTTTATATTTTTTTCCTTTCCTTTCTCTTTTTTACTTTACTCCTCCCTTTTACTTAAATATCACTCTTATAATTTTACTTACTCACAGCCTACACTGGTTCACGTTGGTAAGTTGGCTGCACTCCGTGTCATTGTATCGCGCCAGTTTACATCGGCCAGTGGACGCATTTACGTCTCCGTTCCTTCATTCTTTCTCCTTTTATTTTCTTTCTTTCTACTCTCCTGAAGACGGCAAGACGCCGAAATTATCGAGATTCGTGAGTGTTCGTCCTTTTTCTTGTGTTCTCTAGTTGTAACTTTAATTATTTGTCCGATTGGACCGTCTGATTTCAATTCAAAGTATATATATATATATAAACTATTTTTCTTTGTAAAATAAGTTGCAATGGAATACTTAGTTTTTTCTGTTTCAAACTTTATACTTCTGCCTAGGAAAAGGTTTTAAATAAGAACCAAAACGTTGGTATTGAGAGTTTACAAAACCCGAAGCCGAAACCTGAAGAACTGACCGAGTCCCAATAAACTTTAGTTTTGTTTGTATACACGGTCGATACTTTTATCACTATATATATATATATATATATATATATATTGTTTTTATATCTCTAAAAGGTACAGTTGTAATGAAGAAAAAAAATAATGTTTAATAAATAATTAGTGAGAGGACGATAGTTTTGAAGGGTGGTTTTAACTTCATTCTACTAATGGACTACTTGATTGTAAAATTCAAAGGGGACTCTGGGGCTCCCCCCAAACATTTCATTAAAACATACTTCCGCCACAAATGAAAAGATTAATGCAGTTACAATGAATCCTTTGCCTCTGGACCCCCACATCCTTCCTTGTTTTATTAAATAGCTTTTCAATCGAATTGGCTACTCATTTTTATAAGTGGCTGTTTACTTAATTTCTCTATGTGCCAGTTTTTTGCTATTTGAAATGAGTTTTGATAAAAAAAATAATGAATTCTGAATGGTTTTTATATTTTTTAATTACCTATTGAAACTAAATAACCGATGCTGAATAACTGAAATTATTCATTTCCATTTTTTTAAAATAATATTCAACTGAATAAAATATTGTTGTTATAAAAGCACAGAATTCCCTCAGGGTAAGACGGGCTAGTAATTTTGCTTATTTTTCTGCAAAACTCGGTCAGAACATTTTAATAATTTTCAGCTAATATTTTAAGTTAATTTTTAAAAATATTTTAAATGGGAAAAATAAATTAATTAACCTATTTTCTTGGTCTAAGAAATTAAATTATTTAAAACTTAGTTATTATTTGTAACTCAATTGTTTTGCAAAATTGCAGTGTCTAGTTTTCACTCTCCTATGTTATATTATGTTTGTTTTTAACTTCCAACTGAACCACATATTACATGTTAATATTAAAACTGATAAATACACTTTTAAAGTATAGAAGTAAATAAATAAATGAATTAATTGCTTTAATATTTATTAAAGGTTCTTGTAAAACAAGAACATTTCTATTTGAAAAGTTTTCTTGGCGTGAAATGATTGATGTTAAATCGATTCATGTAGATTGGAATTAAGATCGTAATGGTTTAATTCTAATAATATATAGATTATTTGCAACTAAAATTAGTGATAAGTTTCTTGCCTAGAAACATTTTACAAATAGTAAAAGTTTGCTTTAATTCCAATAGTAAATAGACGATGTGAGTTATCATTATCTGTTTAATTCTCCTCTGATACTTTCCTCTAACTACGTAATCAATAAACTATTTTGTATTTAAAAGTTTAAATTTTAATTCTTCATGATTAAGAGTATTTTTAGAAAAGAGCAGATTATATGAGTTATAGAAATACTGTGTTATAAAATTTATTTAGAGATTGATTTTATTCTAATTGTACCAATTTTTCAATTAAAATAGATATATATTCAATGTTGTTCACTTTTTTAATACTAAAACTTAAATCTCTTCCATACCTTACATTGACTTTAACATCAATAAGGGCTTTAAAACGTATGATACAAAGGAGATTGTAGTCGTATTTAAAACTTGTGATAAATAACACTAAAAATAAAAAAATCCTTCTTTAAAAATGCATAACAGATACTTAAGTTTCAAAACAGAACGGTCGTTTAAAAGTCATTACAGGTTTTAAACTTCCACAGGAACATATATCTAAAGCATGCAAATCTAACTTATACAGGTGTTTAATGAATATGAATAACATTAAAAACATGAAACAACATAATAAACTAAAAACCATAATTCTATATGATAAATTCTTTTTCTTGCCGCTCTTCAATGAAGGAAGAAGTAAAAGTTTGAACTCCAGACTGCCTTGTTCATAAGGGGAGTGTTCGTAACTCGAATATTCGTAAGTAGGGAAGCATATTTAATAGTCATTGATCTTAGACTTTTCCAAATTTAATAGATGTGCTAATCGTGGAGATAATAACTGAGCAAATCGTTTTCTGTAAACGCCTTGATTATTTAAAATAAATGTATTTAATTATTCTCAAATAGCAGACGTGCTCGTCTTTGACGGACATTTTACAAAAATTCAGAGATGGTTTATGGCGTTTCAAAATATTATTAGAATATAGAATAGGAAAAATATTAGTTATTAGTACACTGTTAAGTAGCTACCTCTGTATACACCTCTGCATGTATTAGCTTTCTGTCCTTAAGGTACTTGGAAGAACAGAGAGTTGAAACCTCTGACGCTTGAACAAACAACATACAGTTGACAATGTGAGAAACACTTGCTCTCACTCACTTCAACTCCGGCCGTAGACAGAGTTTATCCTTGCAACTTATTTACCTTAAGTTGCAAAATAGACGCAAAATTGCAACCGTTTCGATTGAAGCGGATAGTTGCTTGGAATCAATGGTATGCGAGGTATAAAAAGAAGAAAGAAACTGCTTAGTACCACAACAGCCATAATTCCAGCTTCTATGACGTATCTATGTATAGTTCAAATTTGGAGTCGTGTCCCGTTGCACATTTCTGGAGCACTCAAGTTTCATAACAGCATGATTGGTGTTATAACTCATAAAGTCATAACTCATTAAGTTTTAACTCATGAGCAGGCAGTCTAGGAGTAGTCACGGAGTCGAGAAATTCAATTGGGTAATGAACTGCTTCTTCAACACTAATCACTCTGTTTACTGACTTGTAAGTTCTTTCTTCAGCTTAATACAAAGTAAGAACTTGTTTGTTGATTTTTCATGCCTGTTCATTTACAGGGGTGAGAACTGCTCTCATTGGTGAGAATTATAATTTGAAAAAAATTTATATATAGATATATATATATATATAAATGTATAGTTTTTTTGTGAAAGAAATTCAGGAATAAGAGCAAATAGTATAGGTTCAAGAGGTTCAAAACACAAATGAATTTCACCTAGGTCAACGTTCACTATATTTGTGTAGCATTATCAAGGTTGTACAAAAATTTGAGTCATACGTCAGCAGACACAGATAGTCTCAAATTTTACTGATTAAAATACACTTCTGATACTTTATACTATATACTTATTCGCAATAAATATTATATAGGGGAAAAACCTATTTGTGAATTAGCTACCCATGCCAATAGCAGTAGACACAGGACCCTCTTAGAAGAGACTATTTCCCTCGTAACGAAAGTATGAAGTTTGAAGTGACCGTTATTAATGTTAATAATATTTGATCTATTAAATTTAATTAGAGACGATTCAATAATATTTCTTAACATCATCGATTTTTCATAGGTACTCGTAATAAATCTTTATTTATACATATATGTACAACTTTGCCACAACTCTCTATCTCACTGTCTATATATATATATATATATATATATCTCTTTCACACACCATTCCTTCCCCTACAACATAACTTTCTTAGATGTTGACATCACTCTTAACAGTGGGACCTTCACGACGTCTGTTCACGTTAAGCCCACCAACGCCCAAAACTACCTCCATTACAAAAGTTGTCATCCTCCTCATATTAAAAAATCTATCCCGCGGTCTCTTTCAATCCGTCTTCATCGCCTCTGTAATAATATCCAAGATCGGGAAACTAATCTTCAAAAACTTAAATGCAAATTCACTCAGCGTGGTTATCCCCCAATTTAATCAATAGCCGAATCATCCCTAGCCAATGTCAAACTTTTCCACTAATAACAGAAGAGAACCCAATACTACTGCTTCGCTTCTTACAAATATAATTTCCCTGGTGTCCATAAATTAAGAAAATTTATTAAAGAACTTTACCCTATCCATTCCTCTTCCACCTCTACCGTTTCAGTTTTAACCAGTTGCCCCGCATTTCCTTTAGAAGAGCCCCAATCTCTCAAATATTTTTTCCCACCGGGCCGGCAAACTTATTCAGAATCCCCAAAGCAGTGGTGGCCTACAACGTTGTGGACGTCGGAGATGTCTTACCTGTCCCATTGTTGATTCTGGGTCTTCATTTGAGTCTCTAACTAATCTTAATTCTTACCCTATTCATAGTCCTGTCTCCTGTATCTCACTGACTGCGTTTACCTCTTGAAATGCACCAATGTGATGCTTTTTACGTTGGTTTAGCATCTACGATGCTGAACCTTCGGATGAATAATCACAGGCTTTCGGTTGGTAAACGCAGCAGTCTCCCTGTCGCCACTCACGCTAATTCCCACCATCTCAGTTTCAATGATTGTTTCACAGTCCAAGTTCTTAAACAAGTCCCCAGTGATAACAGACAAGTTACTTTAAAAGCTTCTGAGGAAGCCCACATTTGGCTCCTGGGGGCACGCTCGAAACCTGGCTTGAATTTAAATCGTTAGTTTTTTATTTATTTATTTTTTAATTTTTTATTTATTTATTTATTTATTTTTTTAATATATTTTTTTTTAATTTTTAATTGTTCTGTATATTTTCTTTATTTTTTCTTTTCTTAACCTTTTTCTACCTTTCAAACATTTTTTTTTTTTTAGTTTTGCTCTCGACTTCCTAGTTCCTTTTTTATTGTCTCCTTTGCGGCAGCACTGCTTTAGCCCTCACCCTGTGAGTTCTTCAGTTGACTGTCGTCCCTCCGTCAATTCACTTCTTCTCCTGAGGACGACCGCCATTACGGTCGAAATATTGAAAAGTGAGTCTTTGTTGTGTTTCTGTTTATGTGTCACGCTTATTTTAATTGTTATTTGTCCTGCCGGAGCGTTTTCGTTTATCATGGTTAATTATATATTATATATATATATATATATATATAAACTAAGTACACATAGAAAGAACTCATAAAAGACTCTTCAAAAACTCACTATTGTATTTTGACTGCTTTGTCAGAAAGTAAACAGATGTGAGTCGCTTCGAACAGAAGTGACTCCCTGAATCAGTCACCTGACAGTCATCACTTGTTTTATTTGTGACACATCTCTTCATCTGATGACGAGGCAGTCAAAATGTAGTCATTGTTTCTTTCTATATATATGTTTAATTTCTCCTGAAAATTATTCAATGAGCCTATGATTAATTTAACTGTGTGTCTCGTTAAATGGAACTTATATGGAATTTTCTGTGAACAATATCTGTGGAAGCTCGAATGAAGGGTAACATAATAAATATCAATTGTTGATATATTGAATAATTATTTCACATTCACATCGATTATTCATTAAGTTTTCTCTATTATATTTTATCTATAATAATATCATATATATTAATTTAATTCGAAAAATTATATTTATAATTTTTATAAATATAAAAATTATATTAAAAAATTTAAATATTAGATTATATTTCAATTGTTGATATATTGAATAATTATTTCACATTCACATCGATTATTCATTAAGTTTTCTCTATTTATATTTATTATAATAATATCATTATAATTTAATTCGAAAAATTATATTTATATTTTTATAAATATAAAAATTATATTAAAAAATTATAAATATTAGATTATATTTAATCTTTCGACGTCATTTATATCATAATTAGGAAATCTATTTTTACAAAAGTCCCCGTAGTACATTCAGTAGCATGCTCCCTGGACCTCCAATTCCAAGGGCGTAGTTTCAATACTCACAGAATTCCTAATATTTTATTCAGTTTAGATCGTGTACAAATATTTAAACGCTAACAAGAGAGTTTTATAGCTATATAGATTAAGTTTTTTAAATTATTATTATAAGAAGGGAGACGACTACTTCTTTAAGAATATAGTATATTTAGACAGCTTCTAGGTTCTCCTCGATTGTTACAAGAGTAAGAGATTCTTCATTTTACTAAAGAGTCTTCAAAGCCAAAATCACTATAAAAACATGGGTTCAATTACGTCTGTATAAATATTTGTCAAGAAATGAATTTGTTTTATCAATAGAAATCAAAGGAAGTGAGCAATTGCTGTTAGATGGGTTCCCCTGTTAGATACTGAATTGATGTCCAATATATTTGTTTTTTTTTTTCTTGGATGCCGGACAGGTTTGAAAAGAACCTGCAGAGTTGAAGAAGACAGGGGATAATTGGAGGTGTGGACAAGATGTGGGTGAGTGTTGGGTCTAGATTCGTTATGTCTGAGAAAGAGAGGATGTATAATTGGATAATGCGACGCGGTGGGCAGACGCGATCGCACCCTATTCAGATGTGCCACTATTCACCGTCCCATTGTCACTTACCCATTCAGTCCGCACAAAACATCTCAATCAATATTTGACGACGCTGCGAAAAGCCGGTGCCTTCGTTAATCCTGGACCTTTCCGCACCTTCGCCTCTCTCAATTTGTATACACCTCTTTCATCGCCAACAAGCACCGTATTTTTATGTCTTTTATCTATCTTTTCTATTCATTTGAAAGGTCAATTTTAATAATGATATTACTAAGGTCAAATGAATTGATTTTAAAGAATGTCTCTCTACTTGCATGCAGGGTTCGGGGTTTTGAATATTTGCTTTGAAGGATTGGACTCTGTAGACAATACTAATGAGTCCTCTTGCGAATATTATAATGCAAATCTCTATCGCTTTTTCTCAGAATTTTGACTACCAAAAGGATCGGTCACTAATTCAAATCCAATTCAGCTAATAATGGTTATGGTGCACAATATATATAAAATCATCCTCATAAAGAGCAAATACACAAATGATATAATACCGATATGATTTGGTCTACCCGTATCTTTATCTGTAATACAAAGAAAGACTCTTAACTCACCAATATAATTGATTAAATTACGACTTGTATGTAAATACGTCATAACTCGTAATCTATTAAACTTACTAGATAAAAAGGGTTTCTATATTACTAATCGACAATATACTCACCTCTGTGGACTCAGTAAAGTTATTGTAGGGTAAAAATCTAATGAAATGGTCTCCACATATAAAACTTTTAATGATATAAACAACGCGTTTCGAACACGTAGTGTTCTTCCTCAGGCATTAACTAAAAAATACAATGACACCAGAGAGTTATCTATAGTACAAAGTAAATAAGTACAAAAATTATTATAAAATAAAATAAGGCAAAAAGTACGAACCTAAGGATGAGTGCCTCTGAATAAGACTGACTGGAAATGGAATGGACATGGGTGGGGGTATAGGGTACATCTGTTTCTTATTAGAGCAGGTACATTTTTCTCTTAAAGTTAGGCTGAGCCTTTACATTTTCTTTTAGACTAAGTGTAGGAAACATATTGAAAAAATAACACACAGAGCTATAACGAAATATAAACCAAATATATGTATAAGGAGAAACTAGATCTTTTTTTTTTATTTTATTTTATTTTTATATAAATAAATTAAGAAACATTGTACATTTGGGAATTTGCTCATTGAGGCAAGTAGAAGAATTATCGCGCACTAGTTTGTTGATTTCATAGCCTTCTAAAATAGTTATTTCCCGGAATTTATTGTTTCTGTGTAGTATGTGTATATTTTGGTCTGGGAAAAACTGGTGGTTAGTGGTGACTAAATGTTTGGCAAAATGGGACATAAATTGTTTATTGTTGGGGGATTTGGTTTTCGGTTTTACTTCTTGCATGTGTTCTTTTATTCTTTTGTTGAATGACCTTATTGTCATCCCTATATAACGTGCAGGGCAATTAGCACATGACAATTTATATATACCAGAAAAAGAAAGGGGTTCTTGTACTGATTTTACAGATAACAGGGACTTTAAGTCACCTGAGTTCCTGTAAGCAACCTTTAAGCCATATTTTTGCAATAATTTGGCTATTCTTAAGGATGGATCACCAATGTATGGGATCACCACCCAGGTTTGTGACTTCTCCTCTACAGAAGTTACACAAACCTGGGTGGTGATCCCATACGTTTCTTAATTTATTTATATAAAAATAAAATAAAATAAAAAAAAAAGATCTAGTTTCTCCTTATACATATATTTGGTTTATATTTCGTTATAGCTCTGTGTGTTATTTTTTCAATATGTTTCCTACACTTAGTCTAAAAGAAAATGTAAAGGCTCAGCCTAACTTTAAGAGAAAAATGTACCTGCTCTAATAAGAAACAGATGTACCCTATACCCCCACCCATGTCCATTCCATTTCCAGTCAGTCTTATTCAGAGGCACTCATCCTTAGGTTCGTACTTTCTGCCTTATTTTATTTTATAATAATTTTTGTACTTATTTACTTTGTACTATAGATAACTCTCTGGTGTCATTGTATTTTTTAGTTAATGCCTGAGGAAGAACACTACGTGTTCGAAACGCGTTGTTTATATCATTAAAAGTTTTATATTTGGAGACCATTTCATTAGATTTTTACCCTACAATGAGTAAATACCACATAATAACTGATTGCACTACATTAGAATCAATAAAGTTAGTTATCATTATCAGTGAATAATTTTAATCCATTATTCAGAATTTATTTTCAACAAATATATATCTTTTGAGAATTGTTGGCCAATATCCTTATTTGACTCACTCTTTTCATTAAAAACTAAAATCATTTTGTTTAGACCTTACCTTAGTATGAAGGCATTTACACTTTTATTTAAATTTTTTTTTGTAAAGGTAGACTGAAATCTTGGAATATATTGGAATTTCTAAAACGAGCCGCTGCCATAGGCTGAACTTATCCATACTCTTCATGGAATGGCCTATACAGCCTGATAAAGCCAAGATATCAGTCTTTGTTAAAGCCAACAAACCTTTAGTGTGACGTGAATATACCAAGTTGATACTTTGAGGCTTTCTCAACCGTTAGTAACATTCTAATAGCTCATTAAGATAAACTTAGCTCTACTTGATTAAAGACGACATGAAAGTAGCAGGTTTGAGGTATATATCATCGTAAAAGTCGATTATGAAACTAACAATGAGCAGATTTTATTGGCTTAACGGAATAAATTGCATCTTTTTGTTTTCCAGCACATCTTGACCTAAGGGGTTTTAACATCATTAAATGTTATTATTGTTATTCTTTTACTTAAATATGAAATGAAAACATGTATTTCCCTGTGATTAAAACTGATCATCTCTGATATAGACTTACCTTATCATTGAAAAATTATATCTAAATGAAAAACGGAGAAAAAATCACGTTGCAAAAGATGACAAGGGATACGAAAGGAAAAAGATTTTATTTTTATTCAACTCTTGTTTTTGTTCTCCTCTTTGTTCAATAATCTACGTCAAGCCTTCCAGTTTTAAGTTGTAGTGAATCTGATAAATTTCTTCTTTTGGCACTGAACTGACATTTATGGCCACCCCCAAGTAAGTAAAAATAGACAGATGTCACCTGTGGTGGTGGATACTGCGACTAGGATGAGTTGAACCTGCAGGTAATCATGTCCCGTGGTCAGACAAAAACAATAAATCCATCAAATTATTCTCGGTTTCTGAAATTTGTGTCCAGCAATAGTAAGGCAACACTAACGTTTGTCTTTGCTAAAAGTTAAATATAGTATTTTCTCAGTGGTTGTTTTATCTAATTATCGTGTTACTCTAACGAGGACTAGTTATTTTGTCTAAGCAGCACGTAAGCAGCTTTGAGAACAATATCTACCGCTATATAATTTATACGTTAACTTATATTGTATGAATAATGCCACCAATTCCACTTCTAATAATAATACTGTCATTTTATACCAGTGAAATTGTCTAAAAATATAGAAGACTACAAATACCAAGCTCGACTTTATTAGTTTTTATTTTTTTCAGTTTAGTCGGATACGGACTGAGAGAGTGTTTGCTTCATTGAAAGGTCATTCAGAGAAGAGACTCCTTCAAGTTGGTGGTATGTTTAATTTTTATTTACATTTTCTTTAAATTTAAATCATTTTGTAAAAATCAGTACCACTACAAAATATCTAGATTTGCTGATATTGTATTCTTTGTTGGTTTAAACTTCATGCATGTTTATATACAAACTATTTATCACATAGTGATGTATAATCACGAAGTGATAGTACAATAAACTATGGTTTTATTGTATTATAGTACAATTTGAAATGTTGACAATAAGAAAAATGCATTTAAATGGAAAATTGAAATACAATCATACTTTAACCACAAGATACAGAGAAACAAAAGTTGCACATGTTTTTGGTGTTTCTTGTGTTTAAACTCATTCCTTACACGAAAGAACTCACACAACCTGAAATACACAGGCAGGTAAACACAATCTACACAAATATGCAAAGAAACATTGAAACTTACTCGAACTTGGAAACATTCAAATTTATATGAAATACAGAATGTTATTAACATATAAATACGAGTAAACTGTATAATACCAAAAAGCGGCGAATCTCAAAATCTATAACGACAGACAACTTTTGGGTATCATTACATGTTGCGCTTGATACTTTGGTACATTGAAAATTGCGTCCTTGACCTTTAACATCGCTTCAAAAGTCACTTATAGTTGTAGTAAAGCACACGGGTGAAATGTTAGTATATTGTGTTATTTAAAAGCTTATTAATCTTATTATAATTTGGAAGAGAACCCCATTCTACTTTATATGACTGCCAACAAATATTCTTTTCAATATCAACTTTGATAAATTCCTTTAAACAGATCATACCGCTTCCCAGATGACTTTGGTGTACTTATAATCACATTGCACCAATAATTAGCTCTTGAATGTTTAAGAATGCAGAAATACGTACTTCTTAAAAGAATCATTAGATGTGCAATCCGTAATTGTGTGGTATTTACTCATTCTGAGGTAAAATAGATAAACAAACAAAACAAAAGTCTCCACACAAATGAAGATTTTTCAACAGCAACGCGTTTCAAACTCTTTGTGTTCATCATCAGGAAGACACCAAGGATGTGGTGCTGACGGGTTTGTCCAGTGAAAACCACAAGTAGGAAATGTTTCCTACTTGTTGTTTTTACTGGACCGACCCATCAGCACCACATCCTTGGTGTCTTCCTGATGATGAACACAAAGAGTTTGAAACATGTTGCTTTTGAAAAAATCTTCATTTGTGTGGAGACTTTTGTTTTGTTTGTTTATCCATTTTACCTCAGAATTCTTAGGAGAAACTAATTATAGACGCAGATATCAAATAACAGATTTATGCAAATTACTAAATAATAAATTGTGGGCAATTGTTAGTATATAATTTATAGTTTTGAGATTGTTGGATATTTGAAAGCATCCTATCCAATTATCACTGTTATTCCTTTTCGGACAGAGCAGTGGTATTGACTTCCCAGTAAAGAATACACCCAAGTCCCTACGACAACTAGTTATAAAAAAGTATTGATTGATGAAGTTAAATAAGCATTTATTTTATTAATGCTTGTTAAACATAAATTTTATAAGTAACGAGGAATTTAACTTGTGCATAATATAATATAAGCATATTTTTTAATATAAGCATAAAAATTGCTAGTATTTAGTCCTGCAGAATAGAAATAACAGTTACCGGATAAATTTGTAAAAATATCGGTGTAGGTAGATATTTGTAGTTTAGTTTATTCTGGACTACTTTGTTTCAACATTTATTTGTTCAAGTCACATGGAGCTTCTACACTGTGGATTATTCCTGTAAGTGCTCTTCAGGCACTGGTTGAAGTCACTTTACAACTTAATAATCGTCTTAAATATATAATTTTCTTTAATATTTAAGAAAGCTAGAAGATATCCGTATCAGATAGGAAAGGCTAACAAAATTATATTGCCTCATTAAATTTGTAAAATATTTTTGATAATATTAAATGAAAATAAATCACGTCATTAATAGTCACCGATATTAGTTACCATTGCGTAGAACTAGAAAATCTGCTAGTTTTACAGTTTTAAGTAAAATCATTTGGTTATTGTGAAAGTTGATATAATTTTGAAAAAGTTGAAAAGTATTTAGTGCATTCCAAAGGTAGAGTGACTCAATATTTTACTCTTAAACAGGTGAACAGATAAAGTTGATAATGCAAAGATTTAGTCAGGATACATTGTTTGATTTTTGATTTTTTTTTATTGTTTTAAACTGATCCCCTAGGATAACGTCAGCCGTTTACCGGTTTTTTGTTTGATCGGTGATTCTACATTGCAAGTCCTAAATTTTGCCTAACTGAAGTGCATTTCAGTAGGGATCTTTAACGAGTACCAACCATCGTACTGGCTGGGGACCGACGGCTGGCTTAACGTCCTCTCAGAGGGATGACGTACTCTGATTTATTTACTTCCCGCTTGAATAAATCGAGGGCGAAGTGGGGATGGAACCCCGGATAACTAGTACATGGGCGAGTACGTTAACAACTGAGCTAATCAGGCCCCCTATTGTTTGCTTAACTCACGAGCTAATGGAAGCAGTTATTGTGTGGTATTTACTCATGATAGTGAGGAAAATATATTACCTCTTCACCACTAGTAGTTTATTTTACGACACTTTTTGAACACTTAGTGTTCATCATGAGGCACATCTACAATATAAACACAAAATGTATAAAATTTCAAAAATGTTTATACGTTTTGTTTTTATATTATAAATGTGCCTGATGAAGAACACTAATTGTTTGAAAAGCGTAATATAAGTGAAGACGTAATATATTTTCCTTAGTACCATTGTTAGAGGGCCAGGATAGTTCAGTGGTTAACGAACTCTGTAGGTAGTTGGTAGGACCAGCTCTAAACTGGTAGGTCCAGAGTTCGATACCCACCTGGACTTCGATTTGTAAATCTGAGTAAGTCGTCCCTCGAAGATGACGTTAAGCCGTTGTTTAAAGCCCGTACGATTTCAGGTATTCTTTAAATATCCCTACTCGAAAAACAATTGAATTAGACAAAATTTAGGAATCCCAAAATAATCACCAAACAAAAAAAAAACTGTAAAGGGTTGACGTTTTTAACCTGCTAGGGGATCGGTTTCAATAAAAAAAAAAAAATAATACTATTGTTTGTTTAACTATAAGTGGAGTATAGTGACGAAACAAGAAACCCTATTTCAAGGCTTTGCACGTTTCAGGTCGTCACAGCCGATATTTCATACCTTGTCGATAACATATGTTTGTATTTGAGAGGGTGTATATCCAACATTTTTTAATCTATAATCTGTAATCTTATCCGTCATTTTTAAGTTTACTCTTCTGATAAATCTTATTGAAATTTGTCAGATATCTAGTCATTTGTGCAGTGGTGTGCTTCACTGTTTTTAAGTAATGTTTCATTATAGAAAATACACTTTATTCTACTTTATAATGACTAGGTTGTGATAAAAATTTTATGAATTTTGAATTTTCACTAAATGTAATTTATCATTAAAAAAGACAACATAATTTTCCAGTTTAGTTCCAGATTTACAAATAATGAAAATAAAATATTTAAAAGATAAAACGCTTTTTTCCTTTCTTCCATAAAATGATGAATGCTTTCATAACTACTTTAATAATTTATAATATACTATAATATAACAACTACTTATAATTTACTAAAAAAAAACTCCTTGTTTTGCTTTTTTTACAAACATAAATATTTAACGGAGTAAATTTCTATAAGTTTTCCTTACAGTGAATATTATGTATCTATTAATATTATTTACAAGAAGGTAAAGAATCAATGTATATATATTTTTATACAGTTTATTTTCATTTAAAGGTCATAAGTTCAAAGTTTTGACATAAAATTAATGCAATACGAAAAAAATCCTAAAAAGTTGTATCTGTAAAAAAATATTTAATATTTGTTTATATTTAAATGTATTTGTTTATGAAAGCTCAGCACTTAAGAATTATAAAGGAACAGTTTTTAGTTTTACGAGTTGAATAAAAAATTCTAAGGAAACATTATCCTCTAAAAGTTGTGTATTCGTTTGAAAAACGATTATACAATAAAAGATAGAACTTTCTACCATAATACTGTCACTTTTCATCATCTTCAGTTACCTTGAATACCTGGAAGCCAGTTTAGACTATTTACAATTTTTTTTTCTTAAATATTTGAAATTTTCAGAAACTGAAAAGTGTTTCGTTAAAAATCCTGTATACAGCTTTAAATACTTATTTTTATGATTTCTTATTTCATTTAGAATTGTAGGCTCGGGTGGAATTGTTTTTTTGATTGTTTAGACATGAATGAGTGAAACAAAACGTTTTCTTTCTTTGCCCATCTATTGTTTATCGTTGTTTTTAAAATATTCTATGCTTGACACAAAAGGACATCGCTCTACTGTAGGTTTCTTTTTGTTCCTTCCTTCACTAAGCGGTCTGCAGCTTCATTTCCTTCAAACTCCTTATATTACGTATCAACAAAACAGTTAATTTACTTCCTTTAGCTAGATCTATCTATTTATAAAACTCTGATATTCTTGTTTAAATGTTTGCACACAGTTGAAAATTGGAATATCTGTTAATTCCAGTTTATAAAGAATTATTCAAATAAATATTAAAGAAAGCAGTGAGTAATATGTTACTTTACAAATAATGCCATTAAAAAGAAAGAAGAATTAAAACTAATTTCTCTCAAGTCAAGTCCAGTCAAATTAATAACCTCAGATGTAAAATCTATTTATGTTATAGAATAAACCTGACAAGTTTTTCTATGAAAGATCTCAGTCCCATTTGTGGATATCTTATTGTTTTTTTAGGCGATGTTTATTTTAATTCACTATTTACTGTTAATTATTTTATTTGTTTTATTGTCTTGGGGGGGGGGGGGGGGGCGCAAATCTTATGATTACCCCAGGCGGCAAAAATAGTTACTACGCCACTAAATTACATCAATTGCATTCAGAGTTTTTCAACTCAAATAATAAATAAACTCACCATAACTTTTTAGACCTTTAATTCACCATGTTTCGGTGCGGTAATACACCATCTTCAGGAATTAAACTAAATATAATACTAAACTCAACATTAATTAACAACTAATAAAATTAAAAATGATATTAAATTACTACTAAGTGGGGCTCTTCAGTTTTGGTTGGCTATCCTGCCTCCTTTTTACTTGCTTGTGATTCCTTACAAGCGCAGTTGCTTGTTGAAGTTGTCCTTTTGTTAGTTCATGTTTGGAGCTTTCTCGAGGATGTATAGTGCTTCTAGTGTTCTGAGTCTCTTATCGTTCTTTTCTGTTGATATTATTTTGGTATTATTAACAAGTGTTTCTCTATCTAATGCATCTTTTGTAGGTATTCTTTTAGGACTCCTGAAACCAGGTGAATAGTCAGCCTCCTAGAAAGGTTGGTGACATTCGATCCTATATACAAGGAATTTAGGAGCTCGCATATAGACTCGTAGGTTTGTCTATTTTAAAGGCTGTTGTTTCTCCCAAAGGTTTCTTTTAATAAGTTGCATAGTAGTTTTACTTTTTTGTAAATAGGTAATAAGTTGGAGCTTGTCTTCTTGTCTTTCGTACTTGATATTATTTTTTAATGTTGTTTTAAGTATTCTTTCGTCTTTTTATAGTTTTCAGGAAATTGGTTTTCATAATGATTTTATTTGTGACCTAAAAATCTAAACATTTATGTTATGTTCTAATTCTTTAGTTATGAATCAAATCAGTTATATGGTTATCAAATATTATCGAATTCTCTTTGATAACTAAAAATGATAGTTTATTGTTTCTTTCTTAAATAAATAGTGAGATATAATCATCAGGAAATCTACTGGCTGCTTGATAAAGACATTAAAAATATTTATCAACACTTCCATATCAAAGAATAATGGTGAAGTTACAATCTAGATTACAGTTGTTTATTACAAGTTTGTAACTAATGATAAAACTTATTGCTTAATTGTTTTTAACGATGATTAGATTATAAGTACTGCTAAACGCTTTTTATCATTTATACAGCGGTAAAGAATAAATCTTTTATTTCACTGAGAAAAAGTAATCACGCTTGTGATGGAATGCCATTTATTCAATTACCTCGTTTTTTTATTAAAATAGCTTGGTGTACTAGTGCTTGAAGGGACTCATCTGACAAGCTTTTAATAGATCTATAACTGTCAGCAAGGAATCCTAGTCCTCAAGAAGTTGCCTTTAGGTATTAAGGCATTGTTACTTTCAACGTTTGAGTATTTCCGTTCGGTTCACGAATATATAGCTAGTTGACTGATTTTTAATTTCATTTTAAGGTTTAAGGTTTCATGTGTGTTGCTTTATGATTCGAAGGTTGGTAGGGTAGGTGTGTTATCTCTACAACGGTCAAGGTTTCTACTCGTATTTTAACTTTACTAATCTATATTATCTCTTTCAAGTTTCCTGAGCTTCTGTGTATTTGATAATTTCGTTAGTTTTAGAGATATCAAAGCACTAAGAAGTGTGAACCCAATCGAATCGGTACATCAAAGAAAAATTCTACCGGCCATTAATATTCATAGAATGTTTTCCTTTCCTTTTACAGAATAATAATACTTTTGCTTTCCCCGACTCTAGACTTTATTGCGTCAGATTCAATAATAAGGAGCATACATCCCTTGTAAAGGATGAATATAGTCGCTACCAAAACCGTATGAGGTCAGGTATTCATTATATGTGCTTTCTGCAAATAAACTATGTATGAGAAAATTGTAGACTTTCTATGTAGAATATCTTATGTATATTTAATCATTAATTAATTCTATTTACACTTATCGACTTTAGGAAACAGTAAACAAACTTACCAACGCTGAAAACAAAAGCACGTAAGCGTGAATAAAAAAAATTGGCAGAAAGGTGTTTCACTCTTCTTCCTTTTTGATTTTGTAACATCAAAAAACTTAGTGATTAGATAAAATAGAGCTGCTTATCTGAGAGTCACTGGTACAGTTTGTTGACTTGCACTTCATAACGAAGAAACATCATCGGTGTACTAAACTTTTACTTGGTCTTCAATTTGAAGGTTTATTTTTCTATGTTTTCCTCATATTGTAAGAATCTAAGAATGTGTTAGATCTCATTAATACATGGTCATAAGGTGCACTATTTCCTATAGGTGTTTCCCGGATCGTTCTCTCTTTAACAGAGAAGTAATTTGCAGGTAATGCAGGGAAATATTTACTGAATAAGCACTCCAGCTGAGGGTTTGTAAAAAAAGTGGCCACCTGGGATATCAGCGCATCGAAATTGTTGAGTTTGCCCGTCTATTCAGGGAGGCACACTGCTATAAATACTCGTAGTTAATATGAACAACTATATTTAATTTGACCTCAACAATTTCTTTCCAATTTTGACACCTTCTACTCACTTGTAAACTCATCCACTTAAATTTACTGATATACATTTTTACTGGCTTTTAAAGACAATTAGAGATAAAACAACGAAACATGTTATTATGATCCACTTACATTAAGCTTCATCTGACACATAGAATAAACTGACCTCCAGTGTTACCTACATGGCGAATGATTGGTGATTAAAAATTATATTACATCGTATTGGCCTAATTAAAACACCTCTTTAGCTTCATTTATAGTTTAGTAATTTACAATCAGAAAATCATTTCTAAAAATTTACATTCTCTGTTATGTTTTCCAGTTCATGGTAACCTCATTTGTTTTTTGGCAGTAGAGGTAGGCCACCAACGAACTTTGAAAATTTTAAATTAATCACATTAAAATGTTAACTTCTATTGTTGAAAGCGTCTTAATTACAGCTAATCATGAACCGATATTAACTAGCACGATGGACTTACTACATAAACTGTAGAATTATTTTTAAGGCCGACAATAGCAGAAGGGCAATAAATACGTAAACATAAAGAAATTCACAAAAACGTAATTAACCAACAGAACTATTAGCAGATTAATTGGCATGTTGTGATGACAGTAACTATAAAAATAAGAAGAATAACTGTTAACTTTAAATAAAACTAATTTAAAATAAAGAGTAATTACACAAAACAAATTACACTTAATCTTATCAATATTAACATAAGATAATATTGACTGGATTAAGTTGAATAGAACGTCAGTAATCAAGTCAAGGGAAAGTCGACTATTGTATTTCTATAATATTATAACAAAGAATAATTTCAGTTTGTTCTTGACAATGGAAGAGTTTTAAAACCTACCAAAGCATGAAGAAAATGTACGAGGTAGGACGGTACATTTTTATATAAGTTTTTACTTTTTCTAGATAATAAATAAAAGTTATTTTAAAAAATACAATTTGTTTTGAAAAGATTAGGCTCATTTTCAGTTTGTTTTGAGAAAAATGTATTTTCTGAACATTTTTTGTATTAGACTAGTGGCCCTCAAGCACGGGGCTGCGAACTATGACTGATCAGTGAGTCAGTCCATACCAGACTGCACAATACATTAACGTACAAAAATTGTATTCATAATCATTGTGTACGAGATTTTTCTTTCAAAATGCGATCCAATTCTCATCGAAAATTGACCCAATGAGCCCAAAAATTGACTGAGAAGTGAGCTAAGTTTTTCATTATTTTTTATAGTTATTTGATGTTGACTGCACAACAAAATTAGGACTTATAAATAAGGACTTATTAAATCATTCACTCCTCTTGAAGGCCAGCCCGTTAAAATATATGAAGCTGGTCCAGATAGAAAAAAGGTTAGAAACCACTGCATGAACTGTTTTTTGGATTATAAATGGGATTTTTCCTATTTTTGATGTTTACTCCTTGAATTCTTCCAAGTGTATTTTAACAAATACGAGTATATTCCAATAATTTTATTGTGGTGAAAATGTTAAATGCTGTGAAGAGACGTGATGGTGTTATTATTAATTGACAGTAGGTATGTAGGGCATGGAGTCTAGAGGCTGGAGGTCGTCTTGTCACAGCGTTTAAGAATACAGTGCTTGGTACATGGATTGTGAGGATGCTGAGCGTGTCCCACTCACTCGCTCTCATTAGCTCTGTCTAATCAAGAGTCGACTCTCTCAGTCTTTTTTCGCCGCCCCCTCCAGTCTTTGTTGTTTCGTTGCCAGGATACCACGGCTTATGTCCCATTCTTCTGCTCCGACACTACAATTGTCTCCCATTGTTCCTGGCCTTTATTCCCTCCTTGGCCTCCTGTTCAACGCTCCCACACAAAACTAATTTCCCTATTGTCCCCTCAAAAGTTATTTTGTCAATTAGAAAACAATTTGGAAAAAGCCTCCGGTCTGGTTACTCCTAACCAGGATATGCTTGTTCTGCTCCCACTAGAAGACTATCTCTTTGGTGAATCTTTTCTCCAATGCTGGGCTCCATGATTTCAATGAAACTACAAAGGCTGTAACAAAATCAGAAATATAGCTCATAAAAGATAATTATATTTGTTTTCCTTACATAAAAGTATTTATGCATGAAATACATATATTTATTAATTCAGAGTTAGTCCATGTGAATTATGACTCCATTTATGACAGCAAAGTTAGAGGTCTCAAACACCCGGCCCACGGGCCACATGAGTTCTGCGATGTGTTTTTCGAGCCCAAAAACAGTAAAATTTATACTGACTGAATTCATTAAAATGTCACTGGTTGCGTTTAAATGTTTTACTAACTTATTTTAGTTGGTAAAAATGCAAAAAAAAGTAAGGCACTGAATTAATCAAAAGAGTGGGAGAAAATTAATTCATTTCCCAAATCTGAATTCATCAAAAAAATGTTAAACCAAATGCCTGAAAGAATAGAGATGTGTTGCCTCACTTACTCCAGCAATTTGATTTGAGTTTTAAAGACTTTTTATATACTTTTTCACAACTTTTCATAGTTGGAGCCACAATTACAACTATTATCAACGCCATTTGAAGCAATAATATGCAGGAGGAGATATTTCACAATTACAAATATCTTTTGTGAGAGTTATTCTCTGCTTCCGCGATGATTTTAGGAATGTTTGGAAGTGCATATGTACGTGAACAATTTTCTGAGTCATGAAGATTAAAGTATGTGTACTAAGATCACGGCTTACTGATGAACATTTAAAGCATTGCTGAGATTGGTTTTAGATAACAAATTGAAGACTAATATTGATTACCTAATTGGTTCAAAACGCTACCAGATGAGTAGGCAAAACAAAATGTGAATGATACTGTCATCACAATTAGTAAGTACAGGCTCTGAAAAATTAAATAGATTATTTAAAATACTAAATTTATTTTGACTTTACCATAAGTAAAGTACAGTGATCGTCAAAAAATTCCTTCTCGAGATTTTGTCTCGTAATTACAAGTTTTAAGGTCACAGAAGTCCTTTTTATGTAGTTTTTTCGAAGATGTCGTGTTGTGTGTGTGTGTGTGTGTGTGTGTGTGTGTGTGTGTGTGTGTGTGTGTGTGTGTGTGTGTTTGTGTGTGTGTATGGGTGGGTGGGTGGGTGAGTATAATCCAAAGTTTGTGGCCGTTCTACGGTCCAGAATCTTTGATGGATTAAATTGATATTTTACACAAAATAGGCCTCATAGTGTAGATGATTCCTATTGTTTGGGAGGAATTATGCATGACCAGAAAGTCACTTTTTTTCAAAAACCTGTTTTTAAACAACATTTTTTTCCTTTTGATTTTTTTTGAGTGAATCCTTTGAAATAAAATTGATGTTTAAGAGGTTTAATGAAAATTTTTTAAATAATTTAATATCTGAATGAGATATGTAAAAAAATGAAAATCTTACATATAAAAAATAAACCCCGATAAAACATATAATTTCTGATGCTTTCCATGGTATGATGGATTTGTCTCACGAAATGCTCTAGACAATCTATATATCTCACATGATTGAACAAAAACATAATATGAGATGTAAATTTGTTTGCGTTTATGAATCATATTAACTTTTGGTAATATTGAAGTGTGAGGAGTGGACTCTTTCCTATCATGTTTTTGAAAAATATCTGATATTATACGCACAAATAGTGTCATAAACAAAAATAAGTATATATATTGGTGTTGATCAATCTTTTATTGGTACTGCGTCCAAGAATGAAAGATTAATAAACCTCTCCCATTTAGACGTCTACATTATGCCTAAATAGGGCATTATATATTTTATACCCAAGAAGTTTGATATTAAGTTTCTTATAGTGAAGTTGAGTGTAGGTCACTACAGATTTTTCCTTATTATGCTTGTTACAGTTTTCATTCGATTGAATAACATCTATAAAAAACTGTTATTATATCTTTTTTTACAGTTTTAAACATTACAGTGAGTTTTGTTAATTATTGTAAGAAGAGTAATAAAATTTTCATATAAGAGAAAATTAACTGAAAAATGGCAATGATGACAATGAGAAGTTGGTTTTCTTGCGTAACGGTTTTGATATAATAATGGTTTTCATAAGTTCATAACTAAGGCAACTAAGCTCCCATAATGTTTTCTGAATTATAACATCTGTTATTATAGTGTAGTGATTTAGGCAACATAATTCCTATGGTTGACAGATGGAAACTGAAGATACAAACTTGAGTTTAGTGACTCCTCTCGCTAAAAGAACCTAAGTTTACCGACATACCAAACAAGAACACCTAAAAACTTCTTCACTTTATTCTCTTGGAATAGCTGAACGCACGGACTTCGTGGGTCTGCATCTGAAATCCTATAAATTCTCACGTCGAGATACTCTTATGATGAATGAACACGTGTTTTTACAGTAGCTCGACGATTGAAGTGAAGTGTCACTAGCTTTTATTCAGATATTACAGAGGAGTGGACTTCCCAATTGTGAAAAATTCACCATGGGCAGTGAATGTGGCCCTGAATTTTAATCATTTACTACAGAGATGAGTTATTAAATCACTAGTACAGTTACTAAATTTGACAGTGAGGTTAGTGATTTGTGAGGTACTGCAAAGACCTATAAACCTCCCCAATCGAACAAAGCTTGTATTCATTTCAGACTCTACTGCTGCCATGTAGGCCCCTCCTCCCAACCATTTCAAGAAAGAGGTCTAGTCTCTAGTCTCGATGTTTAACGAGTGTTTCTACTAACTTCAGCATTTGAAATGGATTCCTGAACACTATGATCTTGTAAATAATGATATGGCAGACCCACTCACCCAAACCGGGTGCCTTTCGTACAGAGGTAGATCAACCAATTTGATACAACCCCACTGTAACAATAAATCTGGTGCAGACAGCCTTAGTAGCTGCATGAGCCTTAGTAGTTGTAGGTAAGAGATGAAATAGATGATCATATCAAAGACCAAGCCCAGCAACCTGCCAAAAGGCGTAATTTAAATCATTCATTTTGTTTCTAGAACACACAATTATAAGCTCTTATTTTCAGTCATATGAGTAGAAAGCATAACAGATTTTTATATGACACTCATTTTAACTGCATATATTGAGAAAATATATAAACTAAATGTGCACAAAGAATCATAACTTCGGCTCACTCAAGTTTACCGAAAATAACAAAATCCAAGTTTTGAATTTGATTTCAAAGGAACTAGTGGCACCTAGCGGTTGAGCCTTGCACTAAAGTAATGTTGGTTGGTTGACACTGAATGCAGCACCAGTAGTCTGTTTGATAAACTTCCAAATTTTTACCAAAAAAGGACTAAATTTCACTTCGTAATTCATTCACATGTATTATTCTTTCAATTTAATATATGTGTGAATTTCCTTCAATAAAATTTTCAGAAGTAGTAATGAGCAAACATTTTGGATAAATTATTCGTATATTGTCACACCCTTTTTCTAACTCCATCAACCACAATAGATAACTTTTTTTAAATCATTTAACTTTTAAAACGTAACAAAAAAAAGCAATGTATACTCCTTACATAAACTTTTCAAAATTAATTATCTTTTATTATTAACTGCAAAACTTTCAATGTTTTTTCCTACAATACTCCAACAATTATGCAGACTTGAATATGTTTACGATAATATTAAGAAGTTAGATATATATATATATTTATAAATTATATTCATGGTTTAGTGTTTTTATACTTTATTTGGTTACTTATTATATATATATAATATTATTTGTAGTACCTCTCTGACGAGATAGTTTAGAAGGCGTCAGAGCTTATTTTTCTTCATTTTGATTCTTAGGTGTTTTCATACATATCTTAGGTGTTGCTGGTCTGAATAATGGCGGTGACTGGCTGTTGGCTTGGCGAGTAGCTGGTGGTTGGTCACCTAGTAGCTGGTGGTATATATATATATATATATATATATATATATATATATATATATATATATATATCACTTTTATAATTGCAGCCTTTGGCTTTTTTTAAAAAAAAAATATTAATGAACACCCTTAGGAGTCCAGTAAGTGCTATTAATCCTAATATAATATGACTACCTCATCCTCAAATTCAAGCAACCTAATTACAGAGGATTAATTTTAAAAGAGTAACACAAATTGACTTTTAGCTATCGATACCTTTACGGCTAGTTGTTAAATTTTTAAATAATAATCGTTGAGGGTTGAACCAGGTTTCAAATTAAGGAAGCATTAGGTATTGAATAAATTACAATTAAAATGTACACTTCATGAGCAAATGGTATAGTAATTAAAATTATTTATATTTCAAATAGTGAGAAGTTACCTCAAAGAAGAACCACTTTTTCTTAAGTTGATTTGTTAGTGCAAAATGTTCATTTCAAACATTTATTTAAAAAACAAAGGAATTATTTCAAAGAACCTTATTAACGAATTGAAATTTAAGATAATGAGAAATTGCTTGAGTTCAATATAAGTACAGCTTAGCAGCGCTAACCACATGATGTTATTTGGATATTACTTATAGAAATTATAATGTTCATATTCTATAACAAATTATATGTTCTTTGGTTTGTGAACTTCGTTATACAGAGATCCGTATACTATTGGTATATCAACCGTTTAAACAGTATATCAACGGGTATATCAATAGTACGAGTATACTATCTGATATACTAACAAGCATTTGTTGGAATATTTATTTTATTTTTTAACTGTTATACCTGCTTATATCAGTTAAAGCGAGATAATATTAACATTTTCATTTTCCCTCGATGACATCATTCAGTATTAATGGATGCTAAAGTTCCATATAGAAAGCATTACTCATTTTTTGTTTTAGCTTTATCTATTTTATTCAAGTCCGTTTAATTTTTTTTTTAACTTTATGTAAAATATAATACCTACATTTCATTATAAATGTTTATATAATGGTTTTAATCATGTTCTTGGAATAGCAGATAAAATTATATATATGGGACTATATTTCAGTCATTTTGTATTTTGTGCTTGAAATAAATTATATTAGTTATTGAATATATAGTCATTGTTACATTTTTGATAAGGCATTCGTAATATCTTCCAGTAATCCTATTTAATTGGTAAATAACTCAAAAATAAGTAAAAACCTAAAATGTAGTGACAATTTGCAAAATAAAATTACTAATTGAAATGCCTACACTGAAGGGTTAGAGTAGTTCAGCCATTGTCCGTAGCTATTGGCAGCAGCACCTTATAGACACCCACAATCACATAGACATTCAAATCCTCTTATGCATCTGTATTCTACATAAAAATAGTGTTTTATCTATAAATATATAAAATATGTAAAAATGAATATGTGTCTGTCGGTTTATACTCAATGGATTCAAAATATGCACTAGTGAAAGGTACGTTCAATCCTTTTTACTTTTCTTGATACCTTACCATTTTTATACTTTACTTTAATTAAAACTTTAAATTTAAAATAATAATGTAATTAGCAAAGCAACATATTACTAATTTACTTTAAGTATATATTATTAATTAACTAAATAATTCATCAAAAAATAAATAGTAAATTATAAAGTTGTTATTATAGAGGAAGAAAATAAACTGAACGACATGAAAAATCATCGGCTAATATTGATGGCACGAAAGCCTCTTTAAATCATAGATTTTGACGATACCTCCAAGAATTTATCATGGTTCTTGAATCAAGAATATTTTCATACATGATTCAACATTACTTTTCTTGAATTCGTGTTTGATTATTTAAGAAAGTCATAATTCTGGATTGTCTCCGTATATATGATATATTATTTTGGTAAATCGTATTAACTTGAAGTTTATGGTTATTATTATTACTTTAATGTGTAGTTTTACACATAAAAGTGAAATATGTGTAAATGATGTGTATTTAGTATAGGAAAATACTTAATTGAATAAAAGGAAAAAAGAACATGAAGAAATAAAGCAATTGTGAAATAAAAATGATATAAATAATATACTAAAACTAGAGAGAAGAAAATTTAACTATAACTGAAACTTCCAAATGTTTGAGTTATAGTTTGACTTGAGCAATATTTGACTTCCAAATATTGCTTATATTTGAATATAAGCAATATTCAAATATAAATTTTTGACAAAATTGCAATTACAACAAAAGGCAGTAAAGCTATCATAACTGAAATTTCAACTTTGAATACTCGATAATCTGCTATAGTTGTTGGATTTGTTTACAATGACTTTGAAATTTTTTACTGAATGTTATTCAGTTCTGAAAAAAACATTTAATTATTAAAAAAAATCTATTGAATGGTGAAATTTTACAATTATTGGTTAAATGGTTTAATAGTTAAAATTACAATGCAAGAATATTACAACTTGAATATGAATGAATATTATAAAGTGATTCAGTTATAAAGGCTGTAGGTTATATAATTCAAACTAATAACCAAGTTTTCTCAATTTTGACTCAAAATGAGCTTAAAGTTATTAGGTAGAAAAAAATATTTGTTTATAAGAAAATTTGTTATATTAATACTGAATTTATGATATTTAAGTTGTTTTTTTTTTTAAATCGACTTGATGATTTTAATGTAACGATGAATTCATTGTAGATTTTGAAATTCCAAATCAAATCTAATATTTATATCAGAACGTAAAACATATCAGATACCATCTCTTGAAACATAATACAGAAAAAAATCAATATTGAAAAAAATAGCGGAATTACTACAGATACATAATGTATAATGTTTTTTATTAATAGTATATATTCCATTAATAAAACACCTAAATTTTGACATCTAAAACAATGACTGCATTGTTTTAATTGTCGTTAATATATATAGAATGTATATATTTTGTATAGGCGAGGAGCAAATCTTCTCTAATACATGTAAATTAATATATATATAAACTGTCACACTTAGAAAGAAAAGTGAGTCCTTCGTTACGTTTCTTTCTATGTCTCACAGTTTATTTTAAGTGTTGTTATTCCTTTTGGAACGCATTTCGTTTATCATATATATATGATATATGATGGTAGCAAATTTCCCAGCGACATTTTCAGGCAAAAAACACAGTCCAATAACTACTAAAATTTTTATTCACTACTTATTTAAGATTATAAGAGAAAACACAAGCTTTCGACCTGGTAGGTCATCCTCAGACAGAAGAAAATAATAAGACAGATAAATAACAACTCAAAGTAATAAAATAACAGAATATGACTAGAAATACATACATAAGGGATAACAAAAGAAATTATTTTCTTCTGCCTGATAATGACCTATGAGGTCGAAAGGTTGTGTTTAACTTAAAAAAGTCGTGAATGCAGAATCTGCTCTGCTTTTCAAGAAAAAAAATATATAAATATATAACTTTGATTCCAAATATAAAAAAAAAGTATTATAAATAATATATTATTAAATTATTATTATCCTTATTATGATTATTATTATTGACTGTATGTTTATTCAATTACCAATAATTTTATAATTAACATTTATGACCCTATGATTGTTATTAACGATTAATAAAACATTTTGCCAAATAAGTAAACATAAAATTGTAAGATATATTTTTTTTTAAGAAATTTCAATTACAGCAAATGGCAGTAAAGCTATAATAACTGAAATTTCAACTTTGAGTACTACATAATTGGCTATAGTTGTTGGATTTGTGAACATTGACTTTGAAATTTTTTGCAGAGTTAAGTAAAAAAGAATTTTAGGTTAGGAGGTCTTCTTTTTCTTTTTTAAATTCTTTATTGTTACATGCTCCACACAAGGTATTACATGTTGTATGTTGTACTATTTTTTATAATAATATTATATACATTTAGACTCAATATATTGTTAGTATCTGCTAAATAAATTATATTAATAATTTATAGATGAGTTAAGAGATGATAATACAGTTATTAGCTTAAATTTCCTGTGCAGTTCTTCGAACACTTTTACAGAATAATTTAAGTTTATTTAAAAATATAAATCTAAGGTATTCATGGATATGCAGCTATATACTCTTATATCTTATCCTAATATCTAATAATACAAGTATCTAATATATATATATATATATATATATTATATGTGTGTGTGTGTGTGTGTGTGTGTTTGTGTACATACACATATATACATATGTATATGGACACACACCACACACACACACACACACACACAGATATATATATATATATATATATATATATATATATATATATATATATATATATATGTAAATTAATCCATATACATATATTTACAATAAGTTACAGTTTTTAAAACAGTTATTGATAAACTCTTTATCAACTCTTTATTAACTCCCAGTAAAACCAAAATACCAACTAAAACACCCCTTTTCTTCTAGGACACTAGCCTAGAACCGTTTCTGCATTACCTTAGACTAGGCCATTCTTTTCCTTAGGTAAGGCATTACCTTAGACTAGGCCATTCTTTTCCTTAGGTAAGGCAATCTTAATTTAGAATTTGTTATTCCAGCTCTTCTAAGTGTCTTTTTTTGATTGTGTGGATATTTTTCACTAGTCAGTCAACCATTTTCCATTCCTCAGCACTCAGGATCATCTTATCAATGATTGTTTCTTTGGAGATTAGTCAATTCTCTTCTCCAAGTCTCTCCTCTGGCTATATTATTTTTGGCATGAAGAATGAGACAATTCTCCACATCTTCTACTGCTGAACAGTACAGATACTCATATGCCTGGTGCTTTCCTATCTTGTATAGGTAGGAGCGGAGGTATCCATGTCCAGTTCAAAAATTTAATAGAACGAAATAATAACATAATAAAATAATAAATAATAAACTGGTAAAACAGAATAACAAGATATAATAACTAGTAAAACACCTATAGAATATTTTAGGGTGGCTGAAGAAGAGATATTGAGTGATCTCTTGGATTAGTAGAAGAGACACTAATCCATTCTATTAGTGGATAATAGAATGGATTAGTGGTTAATTAGTGGTGGATTAGTAGTGGATAATAGATGGATTTCTTGAAACTTCTAAATTTCAAGAAAGTACTATTGCAGTATTCTTGCTGGTGAACTGACGAATCACAAATTGATAATAATATCCCAGCGTCCTCATGGATGCAATGAGTGAATGAATTACTAAGGAAGCAGATGAGAGTCGTCTCAGAAGACAATGTCAGCTGTACTCAAGCTGCCACAGAAGTTAGTAAACATAATATTATTAGATATAAACTTTCAGAATACCTTGAAAATTTTTGACAGAGCCTTCCAACCGATTCCGAATAGGTTTGCTTCCATAAGTAAATGGGAAAAAGTCCCTAATAAATTTACCAGATGGTTACTACCAGTTCTATACCATGCCATAAAAAATAAAACAAAATCTCAATTAATTATCGAAGATTATGATATGTTTACTTACAGTAAAGTTGAGTGTAGGCTATTTTTTGTTTTAAGCTTTGAAAATGAACCTTTTCAATGTCTAATTTATTAATACCTGTCTTGCAGTTATAGAATTAGTTATACTCAAGGTAAATTTGCTTTTTTCTCTGACTGACAAATTTGATGGATTATAAATATGATAGTGATAAAACCAACAAAAAATATTTGCACATATCAATAATTGATGTAAATAATAAATATAATTATGTATGATATGATGAATAATAAGCATATAATCTATATATATAAAAATGAATGTATGTATGTCTGTACTCGATAGATTCAAAAACCATAAATCCAATCAACGTGAAAATTTAGGAAATTATTAGGTACATCCCCGGGAAGGTTTATGTTTAAGTTTGTTTAAGTACCATAAACTTTATTATTGTTTTCAGGTTGATATTAAAACAATTATTGTAAGTTTATATCGGTTTCTTATTAACTTTAACAAAGCTTTAGTTATTAGCAATAGTTTACCATTAGCTTTTCTTATCTAATTGGTTTGACTTGCTTTAAGCATTAAAGAAAGTTATGCGTTAAATAATAACTTATTAACTTTAAGTATGCATGATAGAATTACGAATAATAATGATAGTATTTGAACCATTAATTCAAATCTTTAAAGAATAGTTAAAGTATTTTGTTTTAAGTTTAATGGATGTAAGGCTTCTTTATTTATACCTGATTGATTAAAACGTTTGTTTAAAATATTTAATTATTAGTAAGTATCCGGTCCTACCCCATATAAGCAAAATGATAAGTTATTATATATATCGATGATATCTTACTAGAAGACGTTTATGAATGTCTAAATCAGTGAAACTTATAAGGGAATATATAGAGCATAAAAAATTGATGATGAAATATTCATATCAAAATGTACATATATAAAACTTAATCACTGTATGTATTTGTGTGTATAAATACAGTTCTTAACATAATAGCTCTTAACATTACATAATTAAAACTGTAGGTAGAATTTAACATTTAGAACTCAATTGACACTTTTCAATACAATGATTCTTCATAAACAAATAATATTTCATGAAAATATTGTTATTCACACTTTTAAGAGACAATTTTGTTTACTGATATAATTAATTATATCAATAGTTGTTTAATTGATTTATTTTCAAAAAATTAAACATTTAAAACTGTGTGAAGTCTTCAAATTGAAATTATTGAATGAAATTTAATGTGATATGGTTTAGCATCTTCAACTAACTGGCTCCTAATTGAAACAATTTGCGGGTTTAAAATTCGTGTCATTATATTTAACAGATAAGACATATCATTCAACATTCAACATTCATGATCCATTGTTCGGCAAAAAATATTCTTTTTATTATTTGTTTAATCTAATCTATCAACTACCAATTGTATTAGATAATGCGTGCAATTTATAATCAGTGTTAGATTATATCTTTTTTGCGTAATCTATAATTTTAATTCTGTATTAATTTTGTTTATCTCAAAATTTAAGTGTAAAGGAACTATAGAAAATTTAAATTGTTTTCGTTATATGTAATTTATTATTAGAGTTGGAATTAAATTGTTTCCCGGGTAAATCCGGGTAGATCAGCTAGTATAGTATAAATTATAATCATCTACATTGCTTTTATAGAATTAATACTGTACGATAAGTTCAATTTATTTATTTTGAAATTATTTTTCAATATGAGTCAGTGTTTTTGTTATGAGTCTGAACAATTATTAAAGATTGATTGTTTTCTTTTTAAATAAACAGATTTTTCGGAAACAATTACATTAATCAATATAACAAAAATCAAATACTGTTTCGTTCTTTAATTGTTTTGTTTATTATGTCAATTAGGTTCTGTTGGCCTTTTTTTGTACTTTTTTTTTCAATGAAATAAACTTGCACTACTTGTGTTTAAACTTCCATTATTATACTAATTTAAGTCCTTATGATTTATGTTTTTTCCTTTTGTTTTACTTGAGTCTTAGTTTAATTGTTGTTATAATTATTTTTCTTGTCAGAATGATGTGTAGTTTTACTTGAGCATCCGCTATCCGTTAACAAATCAATACTTAAACCGTAAAATATTGACTATAGTCGTAGTTAAATATTAGGTAATCTAGAAGTAAATACAAATATTTGTTTCTATTGTATTTATTTAGATTGTCAAGCTTGAGCAGTTAAAAATTACCTTAAGTTATATGATATCTAACTTAGGGAATCTTAGTTCAACTACTGACCACGCACCCTCAAGCAGCACTATCCAGGCAAACTAAATTCTTTACTCTTTCTGCTTCTGTATCTTACCTCAAGTACTCTTTTACACTTAATACGAACATATTATTGAAGTGAATTTTGAATAAAATAATTTAGTTTTTGTAATATAATTGATTTTTGTTATGTTAATTAAGATATTATATAAGATAAAAACACCCAACAAATATGTTTTTTTTTTAAAAAAAAACAATCCATGTTTAATAATTGATCAGACTCATAAGAAAAACATTGACTCTTGTTGTAAAATAATTTCAAATAAATAAATAGAATTGACTATAATCACTGAATAAAAGTAACGTAGGTGATTATAACTTTACTTTATTATATAATTATTATGCTTAATATCATGAATAATTATATCAAAGTTTCTTTTACCTATTCTGGTGTTTTCACTTTACTATAAGTAAAGTATAGTAATCGTGAAAAAATTCCATCTCGAGATTTTGAAGGATTACATGTTTTGAGGACCCAAAAGTTGTTTTATAAAGTTTTTTCGATGATATCTGTGTGTGTGTCTGTGGGTGGGTGGGTGAGTATGTTAGCATTGCTTGTTACTACGCTATGGTCCAGAATCTTTGATGGATCAAGTTGATATTTTACACAAAAATGGGCCCCATAGTGTAGATGATACCTATTGTTTGGGAAGACTTATTCTTTACGGAAAGTCACTTTTTTTTGCCAAAAACAGTTTTTCAGAAAAATTTTTTTCTCCTCAACTGCTAATTCTAGAGTTTTGAAATTTAGACATTATCTTGGAGTTTACAAATGCAATAAACGAAAAATATATTCAGAATTTTAAAACAATGGGAAATATTTTCTTTTCAATAAAATGTAAAAATTTTGACTTATAATTCAATCTCAAAGCTTGTGAGAGCGATACAAGCCATACAGTTTGACGGATCAAAACGAAATTCTACCTAAAAATAGAACATTATATGGAGGATGATATGAGACAATTTTTTTTTAAAATTATATTCCCCAGAGGGGCGTTACAATACAGTTTCTATTTTCATAAAATGGTTTTTGACACTAAACGGAACATTAAAAAACTATGAAAATTTGACCAAAAATTGAACAAGAAATGAGCAATTTATAAAAAAAAAATCTTTAAATTTCAATCATGGCAAAGATTAATAAAGCTATAAAAACTGTTTGTTTATCCTAGACCAAGGGATTACCTGCTATACTTGTCGAAGTTTTGTATTTTTTTACATTGTTTGTATTGACTTAGAACTTTTTTGAGTCAATCCACTTAAATGAAATTATTGTTTATAATGGAACAAATTAAATAATTTATTGACTTATATGAGATACAGGAGGAATAATATTTTTATATGTAAAAAATTTCCGGCAATATACATAAATTTCCTTTGTCTTCCATGGTATGATGGATTTATCTCATAAAATGCTTTAATAAATCTATATAAGGCAACCTTGAACAAAACTTAATATCAGTTATAATTACTTTGTCTTTGTGAATTGTAATATCTTTCCATGATATTGAAATGTGACAAATGGACTCTTTCCTCAAGAAAGAAAAGTTATGTTTTTTGACAAATATTCAGTTTTTTCACTGTTCTAGTCTAATAGTTCATATTTATAATTTTCAAAAATTAGAAGCTCCCAGCTATAAAAGTTTTAAATTATAGTGAACAGCTGGCTTTGACTTTGATTTGAGTAAACTGACTAATTACTAATATATTTTTTCTCAATATACATTCATAGCAACCTTATAACAGAGTACATCTGGCAGAAAAAAGATAAGACTCGCTCAGAAAAAATTGGTATATATGACTTTTGACAAAGGGGAAGGAAAATGATTTTGTTAAATACTAAGAAGCCATAAAATTCCCAGTATAATTATTCTATAAAAGACCAAAAATATAAAAAATAATTCAAAATTGAAATCTTTCGTTTGATGATTAATAAATGTAATTATCATACATCCTTAATTATAAATTATCTAAAAACTACATTTTTTCTTCGTTGTTTATGATGTTTTTCAGAGAAAATAATAGTATTTCCTTGTTTTAAATTTGAAAATTTGACTTAAATATTCAATGTAGAAGGAGGTAAGTAAGCTATATAAGAAATGCACTAGCTACTGGAAAGAAAGTCATGTTTTGCTGTAAGAGATTCATTCTTAGCACGAAACCTACAATCTCGCTTTTCAAAAATGTTATTACGACTGTAGTTATGCTAATGATATTATATGCATCAGTGGTGTGATGTACAAAAGCAAGTATATATATTGATAAGTGAATCAATCACTATCTGTACTACCTACAGGAATGAAACACTAATAAACATCTCCCATTTAGTCATTTATATGCTACTTAAATAGAACAATATATATTATATACCAAGAAGTGTGATATTAAGTTTACTTATAGTAAAGTTGAGTGTAGGCCACTCCAGATTTTTTAATTACGATTCCTAGCCAAAATTTTACGTCATGAGTCACGTCGACCTTATTAGTTCTTTAACGAGCACCTAGCACTGAATTGGTACAGGACAGATATCTTTATATCCTCTCCGGAGGGTGAAGACATACACAATTTTCTTTCTCTGGCATGAAAAGTCTATGGCCATAGTAAAGATTCCTACCTCATATCTTCAGTAGGATAGATCAAAATAGATTAACTATAATTATAGCTAAGAATAGAATAATCGTATTTTTCTGTTGTACGAAACTAATAGCACATAAAATATATAATTATAACATAATGTTACGACTAATTGTAATAAATGTTTCATAAAAAAAGATTATATATTTTTTGTGTTTTAAAAGGGTGTAAAATATTGAAGTAGATAAAGTATGAGGATATATAGGTAACTAAAGATACTGATAATATTTAATCCTAATGTTTGCACAGATTAATGATTTAAATATAATAAAAAAAAGCAGGACATACAACATAAATTTTAACAATTCCATTAACCTTATTCAGTCCTGTATAATTAAAAAAAGTATTATCCCTAAATGTAAATAAGAGGAATATGATATTAGAATAACTGGGAATGAAATTTATGAAATTTCATAAATTTTGCTTTGTTATAAAAGCAAAACTTTGAAAATTTTTTTACAATTTGAAGAAAATTACAATTTGGTAAATGTACCGTTATCATCACATTTAGTCAAAGTTATTCAGTAATTTAATTTGAAATATTTATTATTAACTTGTATTAAATTTAGTGTGCAGGTTAAATGAACATTAACTTTTTATTTGATTAATAAATACTGCCAATTGTTTATTTTGAAACTGAATGTGCCACAGTGTGGTATATTTATTCTTCCTACATATTAAATAACATTTTGTATAAAATTCAGGAAGAATATGCTATGGTTTTAGAAAATATGTATATCGTTTAGTTGATTTGCTTGTCTGGAGAGTGCTGCTTCAAAGTGCTGCGGACAATAGTCGAACTACTATATTTGCCCTCTTTTGAGCTGTTTCAAATGATTATTTTGGAAAGACTGTTTATTTCATTAAATTTCATAGAATAAAAATTATTCTAATATCGACATTACCAATGGTTACAATAAAACGACATAAGTTCTATCAATTAGTAGGTAATACATTTATAATTATAATTAAAGTATATATTTGTTTGGATAATTATACTGTGAGTATAAATAATCAACTATTTTTACATTGTATACTAAAGGCAATATAATTTTATCAAAATAAAGAGATAAAAAAAAATTATATGGAAAATTACAACGATAATTACTATAGAAAAAAATAGCTCGTGAATTTTAAATTCCACATTAAAGAGAATGCAATAGTTGCTACTAACGTTGGTGTGGAGGGAGGTTCGTATTCACTAAGTTCAATAAAATTTGAATCTTCAATACATATAAATCAATAATGAATCATTTTTTTACAACTGGCTATAATTATTTTATCTGTTATAAGAAACTTGAAATAATTTAATAATTTGAATTGTTAAAATTATTAAACTGAGGGATTTGTCTAATGAGACTCAAACGCTCCACAAATGTACCTATCATATTGTGCAGCTCATTTTATTACCAGATTAAACTTAAAATTTTAATTTCCTTTACGACTTTCATAAATTTAGATAGTAAGTATTCCTCATTTCTATACTTTTAGGTACGAGTATGATTTAAAAAAATCCTTATCATTTCTATTTCGATTGACTCGTATTCAGATATAATGTAACCAAAGTATGATGATGATGTCAAATACACTTTCCATTAATAGTAGTTAAGTAGACAAATTTCTAATAGGTGTTCTACATTTTTGAATTCTACCTTTGAGGACATAGTATTACTTATAAATATAAAGAATACTATTTCTTCACAATAAAGGCACGTTATCTGGAGGTAGTATAGATAGTGATTAATCCACTTATGTCTGTACATGCTTGTTTTTGTATATCACACAACCGATGCATATGATATCATTGGTTTTACAACTGAACATGGAAAAATACATATATTAAATAAATCTATCTTACTTCGTAAACAGCAATTGTATAGTAGAACTGGTTTACCACGCACTGGATTTTCAAGTATAACTACTTAACGATTCACCAAGTAGAAAACAAGTAGGACTATTATAACTACTGTTTAATGAGTGATACAGATTTATCTAATAAATACACCATTTCCTTTTGGCCAACTTTAACTGCTTTCTTGTTATCTATTTGCCAGTTCCACTCCTATGAAGGCTAAGGTGTGTAGTTCCAAAAAAGCTCCAGACTGCAGAATGTTTATATGGTTTAAACATTGTTCCTTACCACATTCCCAGGTATTCTCTTGTTTCCAGGTACTCACATGAAAATAAAATTATTTATTCTGTTTACATTATAATTAATGACCTTCTAGTGTATCAGACCAAGGCCCTTTTATTGAAATCAGAAGGCATTCAATTTAGGTAATCATTCAGTTCATTTTGACTGCACCTGCAAGATAATCTAAGAAAGGCATTGTATATAATCATTATATTGGCCAAATAATTAATATTACAATCTAAGTTATTTGCTATTTCATATTTCATCTCATCTAGAGTCCTTTCTATTCGTAAAATAAACAGAAAATTATTTCTTCTTGAAATAAATATCTAAGTGAGAAATGTTTCTTTGTTTCATGGTGACATGAATTTTTTTTATCAATTTTTTATAAATTGCTAATTATTTTTACAAAATACTATATTATTATTATCAGCCTGTCATCTGTTTTTTAATAATAAAAAGAAGAGCTGGAGTTGGAGTCGGTTGTAGAAAAATAAAGGAGTCGGAGTTGGCCACTAAGTGCTCCGACTGCACAACAATGGTGACAAAGTCATCATCACGAAGTAAAGATGAGGAAATCCAATATCGACAGTATGTCCATATGTAGCTGTGATCTTTTCATGGATAAAGGATATCAGTATGACAGAGAATTGAAATTATTTCCTAAAATCTGCAATCCTGTAGATGTTTTGTCAAGAGAATTCACTCCAAAGGATTTATTTGAAACTGAGTGGTGAAAAGGGTGATTCTAGCAAATGACAATATTCTCAAGAAGTAGCACATGACGAAGACCTAAGGAAGATAACAGCTTTATCAGTCGTTGTCAGCAGCAGCATTGAAAAAAAGACTATGTTATTTTCTCAGCGCTGTAAGACTACTGCTAATAATTGGTCGAATATTGAGGTACAAAGCTAGGGCTGATAGCAAATTAACTATTTGTGAAGTAGAAAACTGCACACTTACGAGATTCAGGAAACAAAGGAGTGACTTAAGACAGTAAAGAGAGGGAACTTAATAAGAAGGAAGTTAAGATATTTACTTATTTTAAAGCACAAATGTGTTTCATTTTTAGTCAACCTTGTGAAAGCTAAAGTAGGTATAAATATTTATTGTTTAAATTTAAAATAATATGGATAGAAAAGAAGATGGAATTCTGTAACATTTCTCCTTTTTTGTTAAAGTCACTTTTAAAATCACAATTAAAATATATATTACTTCAGTATTAAAATAATAGAAGCAGTTTATTATTTTGTTTAAAAATAGCTGAATATGCTTCAATAATATAATGAATGAATGATGATGTGTGACCATATTATGTGTCTGGATAGTGCTGCCTCAATGTGCTGCGGACAGTAGGAGAACTAGATGGAACCATACAACACAAGTTTCTCAATTTCAGAAACATCTTGTCACAGTTTTATGAAAACACTCATGCTTCAACAACTAAATAGCAAGCTATTTATTTTTCTTGGTAAACAAATTATAAATTCACAATTAATAACTTTTTTGTTAATAAATTGCATATTTCAAGTTAAAAAATTATAATATCTTAAATCGAGATCAAGAAGGTTGTAAGCAAATTGAGAATGAGTAAATAAAATAATTTAGTTTTGATTGATAACAAATAAGTAAACTGTTATTTTGGTAGAGTTTTAAGTCCAGCTATTCTCAAATACACTTTAAACCTAAGTCCTTAAAAGGTATGCAAATACTTATATCTAAATGTCTCCCTTTATAAAGTCGGAAACAATTTTCGATGGAGTCAACTCCCATCAATGGAAAGCTAAGTGGTTAACTATCAATGGAATAATGTGAACAGATATCGTTTCATCCTATTGTACTTTTTTTTAAATAACGTCTTAAAGTTTTCTTTATCATACCATAAATTATATCCAAATCAAAATGAATAAAAATGATAATATAATGAAATTTAGTAACTGTAATAATATAGAAATGTAGTAAAGTCATAGAGTTTGAGAATTTGGTTCAAAACATAAAGTTCTGGTAGTAACCAATTCTTTACTGCTCTTTGATTAATAGATCATAAAAAAATATTAAAGTGATTATGGAGTTATAATTATAATGATTGGTCTCTCACGTTTTATGTTTATTTAGTGACTGAATAGACATGCCTGAGGAAATTCTTACTGCACTATTGGATACATTTTGAAACATAAACTGAGTAAATAATTCTTTAGAGAAGAATAATTAGAAGAATTTAGTTCTTTATAGTTTAATAAGGATATTTTTGTTTTAAATTATAAATAGGTGGGAAGAAGATGATAATGTAGTCAGGCCCATTTTAAGAAAATGATTATTTATGCCTGAAGAGTGAGTCGTTTTCTGTAGTTATCTACTAGTAGTGATTTCTCTTTTTAATATTGTACATATATACAACAAGTAATCAATATGCTATATATATACAAACCACAGGAAGGAATTCAAAAGTGGGACTAACAACTTTCAACCAAAATACCTGTCATCGTCAGAGTCAGTCAGTGAGAGTGTTTCAGTTCGAATGTGACTCTGACGATGTCCAATTGTTTTGATTGAATAATCTTAGTCCCATTTACTAATTTCTTACTGTGGTTTAGAAGTTCATATGTATGAACCTCTAAATCATTGTGTCATAAAGTATTATATATTCTGACGAAGGGTGTTACTAATTTTGTCGGAGTCACGCGGTGAATGATCATGTCAAAGACCAGTTACTGGTCAATCGTCGGTGTACTAAATTTGTTAGTCACATGATGAGTTGATAGTGTTGACATTACTAGATAGTTACCAGTACCTGCTAGAGTACTGCAGCAGAGTATCACACTGTTATCTTAGTACTGCTCTAATAATATAAAAGTTCGTAGTTCTTCTTTTCAAAGATTCGTACTTATGGCTATGGAAAATGTTTTTAATCAAAATGTTTTTCATGTTTGAATAAGTATGAACTTGGAAAACTAAACGAGTCCTGGTTCTATTTTAATATTAACTATATACATAGGAATCAACAGTTAACTGCAATAAGAAATTCAAAACTGGAATTCAGATCTTTCAACTAAAGGAACTGGTCTTCTTCAGTTCAAGTATAACTCTGAAGAAGACAACTTGGTTTGGTTGAAAGATCTTGGCGCCGATTATGAATTTCAATTGCGGTTTATATATTGGTATAAAATACACATATATATTTCTGCAAGGCTGATATATCTTTTATTTAATAATTTCTATCTCTAATTGTGATAATATTAACACAACACCCAGGAATCGTACCAGCATATAAATATGCACTCTTTCAATGATCTTAAACTGTTTTACTTATTAATGAAGCAGTAACTTAAATTGTTATTTGAACTAAAGATTAAGAAATTCTTTCTTCTTCTTGAATTTTCAGAAATTCAAAGACTCATAAAATCCACTGATTTGGCCAACAAAGATTCCTAGAATATATTATTAATAAGAACTATCTGATTTTGATGGTGTTCATGTAAATTATTAGAAATTATTAAGTAAGATTTTTAATGATGTGATAAATGCAAGTTATCATCCTTCAGCATTTTAGTTTAACGATTAGAAGCTCATTGAAATATGACAGGTAATGTTTCAGAGTTGTTGTGTATTTATATGGAATATATTTTGTTAGTATTTTAACATTATAATACATTGATTATTCTTTTTTCTACAAATATATGTGCCTTAAATGGATATATTTCTCCAATATATATACAAATAGACATTTTATATTATAAAAACTAATTTAGTATACGAAATCCACTTGGCCTGGATTATTTATGCTCTAATTTTGTAATCTACAATAGAAGCTCTTCCTTACAGGGTTAGTTCCAGGGAAGGTCGCTAGAATGCACGACGGCCTACATCCTGGAATCTATCCTTTAATATTTTGCTTCACTGAATTAAGAAAAGGAATAAATTATAATATACTTACTGAAATAAAAAATTGTACTTAAATCAGAGTATCTGTTCTTTTATTTTACTAATTTGGAAGCTTAAATGTTACTTCCTTTAATTTATAACTTATTTTTATGAATATAAATAATTATAACAGTCAACATATCCTCTATCTATGAATAGTATTAGACTCTCCTTATAAAGAATGTGTTTGAATTATGATTAGAACAAAAAATATATTTTGTATGCTTTATGAAACAAATACTTTTTATAATCGACATTTGGAACTACACATTCCCTACAACAAAGCGTTTACTGCATCGTTTGCTCCCCTTCATCTGCTCTTCTAATCTCCTTATAATTTTTAAAAATGTTACTTAGTTTGGATCAGCCGTTTCAATTTTTCAATGATCACAGAGGGGGAAGTTACAGAAGAATACAACAAAAACTCCACTTTCTGGTATTTTAATAGGACCTTTTTAACATAGGGGTACATATATTTATGACAAAAATCTGATCAAATATATATACGCATTTACTGTTATTTTTTCTTTTCATTAAATATAGTAAACGTTTATTTTAGTTTATTTATTACTAGTTCAACACCCGTATTCAACACCCAAGACTTTTTGACATATATATATATATATATATATATATATGATTAAACCACAATAAGAATGGGAAAACAAGACTAAGATCTTTCAACCGTAACAAGCGGTCTTCGTCAGAGTCAAAAACCCAACTGAGTCAGTTGGGTTTTTGACTCTGACGAAGACCGCTTGTTACGGTTGAAAGATCTTAGTCTTGTTTTCCCATTCTTATTGTGGTTTAATCATTGATTGTTGTTTCACGTGTTTATGTGAAATCTTATATATATATATATATATATATATATATATATATATATATATATATATATATCAAAAAGTCTTGGGTGTTGAATACGGGTGTTGAACTAGTTGAACTGGTTTTGAACAGAATGATCAAAATTCACAGAGTAGAACGTAGGTTATATGAAAAATTGCACATTTTTGAAGCGAATCCCATCTTGCACTTGATCATCTATGACACCAGCGTGAACATCTATCTCAGCGGTTCCCAACCTTTCAAATATAGCGACCCATTTTAGAAAAAGCAATCAGGAAGCGACCCCAATCGTTAAAATATCTTATACATTTATTTTTTCTATAAGAAATTGGCATATATTGCAATTTTTTTAGTGAAGTAACTGTATATTCCTTAAATATATGATTAATATAGAATTTATTCATTAATTTCAAAGCTCCTACAAAACATTAATTAATTGTAAATCAATTTCGAAGTATTCAAACAAACAAATTTCATACCGTTATGTAACTTTACTAAAGTATGTTTATGAACTGACCTTAATGAGATGGCTGGTATTGTAATTTTTTAGCTAGCAATTCTATCCTGGGCTCCGTTGTCGATATGGCACACCTCAAGTCGTGTTCCACATCTAATTTATCTCGGTACTTGTTTTTAAGGATGAGTAGTTGGGAGAAGGCTGTTTCACATAAGTAAGTTGTTGGGAAGGGCAATAAATTCCTTATTGCGATTTCTGATATTGCTACTGATATTACTGAATTTATATAATTGTCTTAATTTTATTTTATAATGTTATTTGTTTAACTGTCTTCTGTTTTAACCGTGTTTTATATAATATTCACATTCGGGTCAAAATCAATTGGCGACCCCATGGCATTGGTGTCACGACCCCGTTTGGGGTCGCGACCCACAGGTTGGGAACCACTGATCTATCTGAAAGGATACAATTGTTCAATCTTTTCCTTTTCATACATTTTTATACAAATGTTTGTCTGCTTTTATCGACGCACACCACTCGATATTAATATTTGCTTCTTATTTCAATAGAAGCGAAGTGTTGCATGGGAATGTTTTAATTGGTGACTGTAACATCAGTGTTTCTTGTTCTATTGTTGCTGTGTGTCCTCCAACTTCAGGTCTTCTTCGAAGATAAAGCAAATAGCAGTCCTTGCCAGTCATTGTTTGGTTACGAAATCTTTAGGGTAGTTTTTAGAGCATTTTTCATTAACCATTTATGGATACTGTGGGTTGGCAACTCCATACACTGCGTAAATGATGTGGTTTTTTTGTCTAATGTATGGATTCAAAATTTGTTTTCGTTGTTTGGATCTGGTAGTTCTGAAAATACAAATTTGTCAATTTCTTGCCATGCATCAAGATTATCTTCCGTTGTGAATAGGAAATAAGAATGATAATGAGTAAACCCCTTTTTTAGAACTTCATTGTTCATCTTGGTGAGTATTCTAGATTTTATATCTTGCAGTAGCAGTTGCTACTTTAATTTAAATACTCTAGCAGTTATCTCAAGACCCTCACATACTGTTTGACCTTCTCTTAGTTTTGTTACAATTTCATTAAACATAGGATCCCAGGTAAATATTTCGATTAGTAAAATGTTTTACCATGAATCTCAGGCCTCCTGTCAAAGAATTTCGCAGAATTATTCGTCTTACTGACTGGTCTGCATCTGCTTCAAGTAATGCATCTTAAAGTCCAGAATAAATTTCAGCTCTTAAATTGTTTTGATTATTTTTGGAATAGTTAAACTTCCAGTTTTGGACCTTTACGAATTCGTCTACACAGTACTGCTAAAACAGACGGTTTCTATAGATAAATAGTGATTGAGTCACTATCACTATCGCTTCATGAACCAGCAAGAATAGGATTGTATTGTAGTAAAACATCTCCTGTTTGCTTTTGCAAGATGCTGACCGTATTGACCACTGGGGAGTAAACATGGATGTATGAATGGATTGTATGACCGTTGGGAGTCACTAAAACCAACAGTGGTTGTGAATTATTTGTGTTACCTCTACATTTTATAACTATTATCCATGAGATATCATTAATAAACTCTTCATTTTTTGGTATTAGAATTGTCAGTTCATTACAGGTAGGCCCAGGGGATACAAGTTCTTCAGTCAAAAATTCTTAGAAAAAATCTTCATTGTCCTTTTTATATACCAAATCCAACAATCTATTCAGACCTCAGGATTTCAACAGTTTATCAAGTGGCAATATCTCGCTACAAAGCCTTTCACAAAAATCTTTTTAGCAATAATAATCCCTTAGTCCTAAACATCTCCTCAACAAATATCCTAGGAAATCCCCAAAGGCGCCTGAAGAGAAAGTGGCCAAGAGACTTATAGGTGTGAATTACTCTAGTGACTTATAAATTTAATCTAAGTTTTATAACTTATTTTTCACGCCAGGAAGTATAATTACTGGATTATTTCTTCCCTCCTGCCTCCATGTCCAAATGTATATATTTCTTTCATCATTGTCACTGGTAATGTTACATTTACGTTGTTGTGACTATGTAAAATAAAAAAAAATTACAGGTAGGAAGGTTGTATCATCGTGTGTGTCCAGTATTAGGATTCTTATCTGCATGTATGCCAATACTCACATTTGGAGGTTTAACCAAATTAATGTTAATCTGTTCCTGTGCAGACAGGAATAATTGCAGATAAGTATTATTAGATATCAATATTTCTGTATGTAAAGTGCAAAGATAGCTTTATCTTCGTTTGTTTCTTCGTTTGGAAATCTCGCAACTCCACTTTCAGTTTGGTGATAGATATCGTAGAAATATACTTGCAAAGATGACTGAGAGTCAACACTATTATTTCTTAAGGCACCAAACAGGCTGTATTGTAAACTACACCATCTATATCATAGCTTCATATACCTCTATTTGTTATCGCGTCATTTGCTATAAAGGTGCACATTGACTTACTAGAATTAAATATCTATATATTTCTTTTGGAATACTTCGCACGTATAGCATTGTTAGTAAACAAATAGTGGAAATCATGAGGAAGATCTTGAATGGCAGGTTATTTGATGAATTGTGCAAATGATCTGTCTTCTCCATAGGCAAATGATCAGCCTATGTCTTCTCCAGTTCGGTGTTTCTTCTTCGTATTTGAATACGATACCATTCACGCTATCTGATTATTCACAAATATGATAAAAGATGCTGGTTGAATTGGTTTTCACAATATTATTTATTTACTTTGTGAGGAACAGTTGGGAAGATTAACATGGCTTCCTTTTTAATGGTATAGATTATGGTAAACTTTTAGAAATATATATATATATATATATATATATATATATATATATATATATATATAAATCAAAACTTGAAATGGTCCAACAGGACTACTAGTTCACACAGGAAAGAGAAAAACAAATAAAGACACACACAAAAGACTCACAACGATATTTCGACAGTCGTCGTCGTCGGGCAGAAGTAGTCCCTTTGACTAGCTTCAGCTACTCAGCTACCAGTATGGTGAAATTTGGTTACCTTGCTTGTTATTTCAGTTCAGTGTCACGTGTTCATTCAGACTTCAGTTGTTGTTAAAATCCACAGACTCATTTTCTTTGTAAAATAATTTGTAATGTAATACTTAGTTTTTCTGTTTCAAAATTTATACTTCTGCCTATGAAAAAGGTTTTAAATAAAAACCGAAACGTTGGAAATGAGAGTTTAATTTGAATCTGAAGAACTGACCGAGTCCCGATGAATTTTAGTTTTGTTTCTATTCCACGTTCGATACTTTTAACAATATATATATATATATTGGTGGAAGCAATCATGGAAGCAGTCACCGCCTTGACTTCCTTCGGGCTCTTCGCTCTTCACACCTCCTGATGACGACGATGGTCGAAATATCGATGTGAGTTATGTCTGTGTCTTTCTGTGTGTATCCTTCGTTTTGAATTTATTTTATATATGCATATATATATATATATATATATATATATATATATATATATATATATTAATAAAGTATAAACTGTAAACTAAGAAAAAAATAATAGTTAATCAAGACTTGTTTTATTTTGTTTTGTTGGTTTTTATTTAATGTATTGTTTTTTATTTAATACCTTTTTCATAGGCCCACAAAACACAGGATATATAAGAAATTCCTTATATTTCCTGCGTTTTGTAGGCTTATGAAAAAGGATTTATATAAAAACCAAAATGATGGCAATGAGATTTTAATTTGCACCTAAAAAATCGACCGAGTTCTGATAGTAAAACTGTGATATTGTTTATATATATATATATAATCAACGATCAAACCACAATATGAAATGAGAAAACAAGACTAAGATATTTCAACCATAACAAGCGGTCTTCGTCAGAGTCAAAAACCCAACTGAGTTGGAATCATCCATCAGTTGAGTTTTTGACTCTGACGAAGACCGCTTGTTACGGTTGAAAGATCTTAGTCTTGTTTTCCCATTTCATATTGTGGTTTGATCATTGATTGCTATTTCACATGTTTATCTTATATATATATATATATATAAACACTTTTCTTCTTCTCGGAATTTGGTCAGGGTTAATATTTGGAATAACCTTTTCGCCAACGTTTCGTCTTTATTTTAAGACATCCTTCTAATACCGAACGAACAAAACCGTTATCTGTCCAAGTCCATATATATATATATATATATATATATACGTTCTCGAGAAACTGTGAGGTGTATAGGCACCTTAGAAGCTTGTTTACATATAAGGTATTATTTTATTTGATGTTTGATCTAGTTTAAATGGTTCAAAAGTCATAAGATGTTGATTATGTTTTTATATATTCTTCCAGACCTCGAGAGATGGAAAAAATGACACTTGGCACTCTTGACACAGAAGTGGCTCTGTTCTGATGACTTTATGTGTAATTTCACTTGTTATAGTTGTGAAATATTTGCTTGATTTATTTATTTTGTTTATATTACATACAATTATTCAATTTGATTATAGTTTTGACGTAGGTTGAAATTTTTTGTATTATAATAAGTGCTATTTTTGACATTTTCTAATAGGCGTAGAGTTCACAAATATCTTTCAACATTTGATGATAAATAAGTAAATTTAATAAGAATATGAACATTGTGAACTTTTTGCAATTGGTTCATTAAAATTAATAGTTTAAATTGAATTTTAAATGTATAAATAAACAGAATAAATCAATTACTGCTTTGTTGGGAACATGCTTTGTTTCGACTCTTTGACTGTGTCTGTCGATGAGTTCATCATTTCTTATTCACTCTTTCACAAGTCCACACCCTTCCTGGTGTCAACTTTCTACTTTTTCTAACTATTTATGCTACTGATAACTGTTTAGAAATATCTTGTTTTTCTCTATTCACTTGTTCCTTGTGTGATGGCATGGAAATATTCATATGTAGATTGAGACTTTTTTAAATCCTAGAAAGTCATTTCTAATATTCTCTTAGTGAATGGTTGTCATATTCAATAAAACATACCTTTTAATCAACATCTTACTTAAGTTTATCAAGATTTTCTAAAAGATTTTACAATTCATGTTTAAATAAATAATCGGGACACTGAGTAGTTAATTTAACAATTTAATGATCTATATGTATAATTTTGATGAAATATGATATTTTATAGCAAACAGAGGACTTATTCATCTATATAATGTAAAGTAGTCTTTTTGTATCGTGTAAAAAGTAAATTTTTCTAAATTAAAGTTTCTTCGACGTAACGATCAGTAGCAAGTGACTGCCATAGGACAAACTGGAGGGTAACTTTGCGTTCTCTTGGAGAGACTGTGCCCAGGAGTTATTTACTGTGCCCACATTTCTTACTTTAAAATGTTCGTATCAAAGTACTTGTGATCCATCAGGGGAATAAGTATAAAAAATAGCTGTGGAATAATTTATATAGATATACTAGCTGTATAGATATACTAGTCAATGATCAAACCACAATATGAAAATGGTAAAACAAGACTAGGATCTTTCAACCGTAACAAGCAGTCTTCGTGAGAGTGAAAAACCCAACCGGTAGTTGGGTTTTTGACTCTGACGAAGACCACTTGTTACGGTTGAAAGATCTTAGTCTTGTTTTAGCATTTTCATATTGTGGTTTGATCATTGATTGTTATTTCATGTGTTTATGTGAAATATTTTTATAGATATACGAGGTACTACTAGACTTTTTGTACTACATATTTAAAAATTCACAGGAGTGGAACTGAATATAATTAATATAAATATATTTCGATCTACATCGTCATCATCATAAGATTGTGCAGGCTCAGAATCAGAGGCAAGCATACTTGTACTAGTACATAGTTATACTACGTCTAGCATAACTGCTGTCTTTTACGGGTATTTTAAGAAAAAAATAGAGACAATGCATAGTATTTCAAAATATTATTAGAAAAATTATAGAATAGGAAAAAAATATTAATTAGCACAGTGTTAAGTAAGGCGTCTGTACACACCGCATTAGCTGACTGTCTTCGGGTACATTGAAGAACAGAGAATTGGCTCTTGAGCAAGCAACATACAGTCGACCATGTGAGAAAAGTTTGGTTTCACTCACTTTAATTCCTGCTGTGGGCAGAGTTTCGCCTTGCGACTCTGCCATTGTGAAACAGACGCTGACGGGACATTGCAACCGTTTGAATTGAAAGGGACAGTTGCTAGGTATCAATGGTATGCGTGGTATAAACACTGACTCCCCAGTACCACACCCAGTCAATATATCAGCCTCTATGACGTGTCTGTCCAAACGATGAATTTGGAGTTGTGTCCCATTGCACATTTTTGAGGCACTCAAGATTCGTAAGAGCATGATTGGTGCCCCTGATTTAAGTTTTAACTCATGAGCAGGCAGTCGCGTAATCAAGATATTCAATTGGATAATGAACTGCTTCCTCATCACTAATCACTCTTTTTACTAACTTTTACTGACTTGTAAGTTCTTCCTCAGCTTGATATAGTGCAAGAACTTGTTGCTTCTTCCTGCCTGCTCATTTGCAGAGGTGAGAATTGCTCCTTCACAAAGCCAGTTATTCTGAATAGATGGCAGATCTTGAACTTGGGAAAACACCTTGTCAATTATCTCTTGCTGGGAGCTTAAATGCAAATGAAATTGAAATCAACTGACAATACCTTCTTGCCATACCTGTATATTTTCAAAATAAACATGTCTGTGAAGTTAGCGAAAGACAGCTGAAAAGTTCATAACTTTGCTTCTACGTTGAATTTTTAATCCATTAAAAGCTTAGATTTTAAGGTAGACGTACAGAAAGCTACTTTCAAAGTTTGAGCTTGCTATGCTTTATGGTGGCTGAGTTTATTTATGACAAAAGTTTGAGCTTACAAGTCCATAACTTTACTTCTTCATTGCATTTCTAATCAATTTAGAGCTTATATTTTAAGTTAAACATATGCAGATTTACTGTCAAAGTTTCAGCTCACTATGTCTTATGGTGGCTGAGTTTACTTGTGATGGACAGAAAATTTTTGTAAGGGTGGATTCGGTTTTCCTACTGTATGAAACGTAAAGATAACTTGAATTGAGTCAGTTGTAAGTATTGTACAGACCAAAACTTTATTTTATTTATATAGATTACATATTATTTGTTTATACAAACGTTTAGTAGTCCTCTTAGACATATACGTGAATCAAAAAATTACACGCTTACTTCAATATCTTGAAATCAGTATATACCTTACTAAGTGGCATGTCTATTACTACTTGGAAATTATATGCAAGTTTCCCAAACTTTTATTAAAAAACAACTTAGTGTGAACGCACTGTTGTTTTCCAAGTTTATTTCCTTGTAGTAAAATGGTAGGAGGGTACTAAATACTCAAAGAAAATGACTTTAAAAGAGTTTAAAAATATGTTTAAAAAAATGGCCCAATTTACTCCCCCATGTAGGAATGCTAATATCTTCCGTCTTGTATATCTTCCTGAAATTAAAAGCTACATGTTCCTACAAGACCAATTGTTTTTTTTCTCTAAAACCCCGCTAACAAATATTATAAGAACCCGTTAATTTTCGGTACAATCAACTTACAGACTCCAAAAGCCCCTAAGCTATAAACATCTACGGTTTGTTTATGAGATGAGGATTTAGTAGTCCCCAATTATTGTTCACTTGTCAGATGTAAAAAAAAGTTATTTTCGACTATTCCTAACTCTCAGGACTTAAAGTTTAATTACTCAAGTAATTCACCCTACTTGGTAATTACAGAAAAAGTTTCTTCATAAAGAACATTTGCTTCAGACACAACTTGTTTGAAACATGTTAAGTTCTTTTTCATGTTTATCAACTCGAAGGGAGGAAGGTAAACATACAGATTCTTATTGCAGGCAGATATACCTTCAGGAAAATACTGCGCTTTCAAAACTATTGTGAAGATAAATTTTAGAGTATTTCAATGGTCATGGGCACAATAAATGCCATTGTTCCTTTTAGAACACAAACGTTAAACAACATAGGGATTGGATGGCACTTGGTCATGGCACCACTTTTAATGTGGCTCACCCATGGCCTAAATGGGTTCTGAATCATTAAAAAGCCACAATTTTCAACCTCTCAAAAGCACAAAAGGCGCTAAGCCCCGTTAATAGTCGACGCTAAAAACAATATGTAGCTATGCTGAAATAGTTACTATTTTAATTGATTAATTAATTTGAATTGAAAATAGAACCCTTTTCGTGTGACTTCTTCATTTATAAAAGAAAAGATACTTCACTATAGACTGTTAGAACTATAATACTATCTTAAAATTAAACTAATATGAAAACTTTATGATTGTGAGTTGGTACGGTTTATCTAAATTTATTTAATTTTATGTCGTTTTATGTTGTGCTATTTTCAGTTCTACAAATGAAAAGTTTTAGTAACTTGTGATTTGTTTGTGAAAAATCTCCGTATAATCAATTCAATACTTTCAAAGGCATTCTCAAGAATTTTGTTTTTTGAAAGTTTGTTTTTTTTGTCAAGAGTTGTTGTTCGTCAAAAACACATTTGATTTTTTATTTGTTTTATATTACATTTTCTTGATAGAATTAATTAAACATCTGATAAGTTATCCACAAATATACAAAATGTTGTTTTTTTTTGTCATTAATTACTGTGAATTGGGGATTTCAAAAATTACATCTCCACACAAAAAGTTTAATATAAAACTATCAATGGGTTTCGAACACTTAGTGTTCTTTTTCAGGTTAACATCTAAAAAATATACGTATATGTCAGCTTTAAGAACAACAGAGTTAATTATTTGAAATTAAATAAAATATATGAATGGACTGTTGAGGTTTATAACAAGAAAATTAGCGTGAAAAATGACTTAATTAATCCTAAACCTTAATAAAACATTCCAACATACTGAAACCTGATCCAATTTATAAGTAACAAAGAATTTTATTTTCCTGCTCTTTTGAGAATCGATCTACGTTTCAGTTGGTTTGGATCATGTTTCAGATGCTGTCATGTTTTATTAATGTTTAGGATTAATTAAGTGTTTTTTCATACGAATTCTCTTGCTAAAAATCTCACCAGTTCATTCATATATTGTATTCAACTTCAAATAATTCATTCTGATGTTCTTAAAACTCACAGATATGTATATTTTTTAGATGTTAACGTGAAGAAGTACATTAAGTGTTCGAAACGCGTTGTTAGTTTTATATTAACTTTTTTGTGTGGAGACGTAATTCTTGAAATCCCCAATAGGAGTAAATGCACAGAATGTACAAGTAATGAATTACTTTGAACATAAAATCCATATTCGTACAATAGCTGTGTATTTATACGCATATACTCGGTATTCAATAAAGGCAATAAAAAGTACAATCAATTCTAGGAAGACGATTCGAGTCAATTAAGATGTTAATTCTACTTTTTGTTGATTTGCTACATCTACTACCATGATTTTGAGATTTCATTAATTGAACTTCCAGTACCTTCAAACTGTCAATGGGTTCAAATTCTACCAGTTTGACTCTTGAATATTAAAAAAAAGTATAAAAAATAGACAAATTTAATTATTGATACACTGGCTTAGCTCAATAAATTCAGGGTAAAATTAAACACTGAATGAGAATTTAAGACTAAGGGATCAAAGTTCTACCTAGATATATTTTTATTCAATATGTGTAGATTTCAGGAAAATTGCCCTGTAAATTGAGTACACCAAAAAAATAATGACTACATTTATAGCATGTTAACAACTGATCATTTAACAATTAATGAATGTATGAATATATATTTAAAAAATTGATCTGAGAAAAGGCAAAGATCAGAAATACATCAGAGAAACAATAATTGAAAGACGTATATTTACCGTCTCTACTTTTTGGTTAAACCATCAACTGGAGAGAAGAAAGAGAGGCTTGAGAGATTAACATTGGCTAAGCAGTGGATAAAAATTAAAATTTTATTATAAACTTCAGCTATTATTGATTTATTACCAGTAAAAGAGCCTGTTAAACACCATCACCACGTGGCTATACCTGCTAATATGGACAATCTGGTATAACATCTAGTATATTAGACAAGTTCAATCAACTCTAATATTGACGATGAATAAAATTTATTGAAATCAATTCTGTAAATTTATTTTCCTGAGTATTTGCATAACTCTGAATAGTAGAAAGAAATTGGGAAACGAACCAAAATCTTTTGAATAATTATCTGCCCTTTTCAGAGCTACTCCATGAGATTCAGTAACTTGATTGAAAGATTTTAGGCCCATTTCTTAATTTCTTACATGATCAGAGGCTAGGTAGCCCAGTAACTAACATACTCTCCTCAGGATTGGTAGATTTCGTGTTCAGTACCCACACTGGTTCTCGATTTATTCATGCAGGAGATGAAAAAAATCCGAAAATGTCGTCCCTCTGAGAAGATTTTAACCCTCGCTCCCTAGCCTGTACTTTTGTCAGGAAGTCGTTAAAGATCTCTTTTCTGAGTAAACTGAAGGCAAAATTTAGGACTCCTAATGTAGAATTTTTATTGCATAGTATCACAAAAGTTGAATTTTGGCCCATGATCATTCTCTGATGGGCCTGCCATCCCTAATTCCGTCCCTCTGATAGGACTGCTAGGAACCTAATCTACTGTGGTTTAGATGTTGATTTTTATTTAACCTGTTTATTTGAAATTTTGTATCAGTTATGTGTAATTATTTTATAACAAAGAACCTCCAGTATTTTTTATTAAATGCCGCAGGTAAACAAATTTACTGAGAAGTGCTGGAAAAATCATTACAGAGAGTGATTTTATTTTGTTTTCAACTTCTTTATGTATGGTATAACATGTATGATATAAATAATCTATCATATTTAAATTTCTTCCTCTGCAATGACTGAATTATGTTGGCAGACACATTTGAATAATTTCAAATAAGTTTCATAACACTTGAAATGGAAGAGATGCTATACATTTTGTGCTTAGGAATATCATATAAAATGAATATAATTTGTAATTGATTGAATGTAATGAATATACTTGTAAAATAATAAGAAAAATACTTGGTGCTTTATCTCTTTATTCCTCTAGTAATCTGGAAAACTGTAGTTGAGAAGTTATGGAGCTGCATATTTTCAAAACATTCTTTATAGCAATGTTACTCATCTCTTTAGTATTTAATATAATTTTAATATGATGAGAACAGTTAGAAAAAATAATAAATAATGAAAATATGGATATATTGAAGAAAAATTGAAATTTATTATTCGTATAAATGGGACAAACTTGAAGGGAAGTAACTGAATCAAATAATAATTATGTTATTTAATTGTAAGCAAAAGAAAAAGTGTTTGATGTTAAATAAATATTTTATGTTAGACAACATTTTTTGAATAAATTCAAATTTTTTTATTTAATGTATGGAGTTTGATTTGTAGAAGTGAAGCGGATAATATCTAAGTAGGATAATAATTCTTTTACAATTTGACGTGTAATATTTATTTGAATGGCCTGTGCGGTTTAAATTATTAGTTACAGGTTGTTAGTGATTGTGTATTGTCTGGGGTAAGTTGGAGGACCGACTCAAACATTAGGTGGTGCAGAGTGTAGTGTGTAGTGGTTGGTTGGAAGCAGGTGTGGAGAAGCTCCCTTGCCAGGAAGCCATATTGATTCCGATCCATCCTCCCCTAAAACTACACCCCAACCAGTATCCACTTTGTACTTGCACCTACCGCTAAATGTACACGACAAGCTCAACTTCCCTCGGCTCTCTGTACATTCTAACTTTATTTATAACAATAAATCCCTTACAACTCTTGTTACACCTTTCATTCTCTCGTCATATAACACTGTAGTACTTGAAGACATAAAATAGATCTTCTCCGTAGTTTTAAACTAAACTGATAGGAAAATATTATAACTTTTAATTCGTAAAATATCTTCAGTTAGTAATTTTATATATAACGAATCAGCAAATTTAGAGTGAACAATAGTTTCTTTTACAATCTATTGTATAATTGTATTATATTGTATTATATTATATTATATTGTATTATTAATATTATTGTATTATTGTATTATTGTATATATATTATATTATATTGTATTATATATTATATTGTATAAATTATTCCATATTCACATATACTATGTGAATTGTACACTATATTCACATAGTATAGTATTCACATATATTATACTATCTGAAGCTTTAATATTTGCTCTTTCTTAATATTTTAGATATTGCAAAGAAATGAACCTATTAATTTTAAACAGTTACTACAAGTACTCTTCGTTGAACGACGGTCAGTTGGACTAACGGCGCCGATGTTAAGCAAAATCGTCGTTAAAAGAATGTGTTTACAAATATCAGTCGAGAAGCTTATAATTAACATACCCTACACTTTTCTTTTCTCTTTTCAAACAATCAGTCTTGTTTAATGTTTTACTCATTATTTCAAAATTTTAAAAACCTAGGTTACATTTGGTAGTTTTAGACTGAACATACTGGGCATGACTGGATATGAACATCGTCGTAACTCCGATAGAATTATGATAAACAAATATTGGTCCAGTCAGAAGGCCCGTCGTTAGTCCAAGTCGTCGTTAAACGAGGAATACCTCGTCCAAAATAAGAAGTAAAAATTATTAATAATCTGTTTACTGCAAAATAAAGCATTTCGAAAGAGTATAGTTTGAGTATGATAGCAAAGTCAAGCTGTATGATTTCTTTCTCTAATTATTAATGTTCCATTTAATTAACAAGTTACCTTCTGAGTAACGACAAGTTTCGTCGTGTATTTAATTTTAAGTGAGTGCATTTTTGTTTCGTAAAACGAATCGGTTATATTCCATGTTAATTTGGAGTAGTATATTTCAATATATAAATTAATCCGTATTAATCATACTGATTAATTTAGTTGTACTTAGACATGAGTATATACAACATTAACATTGATGACATCTTTGAGAAATATTAAAGAAATCATGTGGTTGAATGTTGTATAAGGCAAAACAGGAGTCAAAGAGTTTGAAATACAAGAGTTATTTTAAATACAAATTTGATAAAGGTTGCAAATTTCAAAGGGTTCTATATTTGTCTACCTTACCCTATACTGCAGTTAACTATGCCAACTTCCCTAGTTAAAGAAGTGAATTGTAGCTGATTTGATAATATGAAGTGAATAGATCAAATGGACGTACCTAAAAGTATAAATCTCTCTAATTGTTTGTATCAGGTTAATATTTGAGTTCAAACCTGGCAGGTGATAAAGTTGATTGAAAATTTATATTATTAGGCTCAATTTTTTTTTTAAATTATTTGAGAGGACAAATTTTTTTTAACATACTAACATAACTAACATAAATTTTAGTTTAAGAGAGCCACAGCCTAATCTGAAATACCATACTGGTAGATGTTGCCTTACAAAGGTAGAATATTGTAAACTCTTTGAAATATGAAGGTTCATCAAATTTTTATCGATATATAGTTATCTAACCGACAACATTTCTCTTTTGGTTAACCAGATAAAATATGGAAATCTTTTTATAATCGATGTCAACTTCAAATTAACATTGATATTATAATAATTTTCATTTTGTTAATTTGTTTACGTCTGTTCACATTACTATATTTCATCTGATATTATATTATATACGATCTACGATCTATGGTGAATTGGAAACTTTACATGTTTAAAAATGCACCAGTACATGGGAGAGTTTCATCAGATTATTCAGTTCTATTGCATTTTAGTTTTACATTGAAACCTCAACCGCTTGACAAGGTCGTTTGCTTAACAGTATTTTATATGATAATTATGCATACTTATCACTATTATTGATATAATAAGAAATTAAAACAATATATAAAATAGTACGAGGAAGGTGATTAAAAATTACATATAACATATAAATATTAATTTTATTATAATAATATAAAAAACTATTATATTGTTAAAAACGATTTTATTATCAGAGGTTGATAGTAATATTATTAGAGAAGTACAGTCTCACCTCTTTCTTTGTCTTCAACGCTGGGTTCCGTACCTTATCCTTTATTAAGAGCAAATCTCCCTTTGAAGAAAGAACTTCAATAATCAAAATCCGAAACCAAACGAAGATTATTGAAGACAATTAACAAGTTCGGATGCATATTGTATTGAAATGATATTACTGTTGAAGTGTAAATTGAAAACTGAAATAAAAATGAATGAACATATATATAAACATAATAATGTTAAATTTTTGTATGTTTATCAATAAATACATTGTTTCAGTTATATTCTAAGGACCTAAGGGACAAAGTGTGAAGTGGGTAGATTGATTAGTTCTTGTTTGCTCCTGGCTATTGTCAAACAGTAATTTGCTTTACTTTCGACTATAGCACCAATATTAATTTCCTCATATGTATAGTTACTCTCTCAATGTTGCACCACTTCTAATAAATACAATCCTTATAATAATGTCAAAATATAATTAATGTCTTGAATAGTTAAAATTAATTTCATTGTGGTTAACTCTAAGTAGTAAATTAGATTTCAACTGTTTAAGACAACCAATAGCATTGACCGGTGAATGGGCCGGTATTCCTAGGGGAATGTACACTCAAAGAACGCAGCCGGTTAAAGATAATATTAAAGATAATTGCTAATTCAATTATCTTTATTACTGAAGATGGAATGTTCGAATGTTAGTCATGATACTAGGTTTTGCATGTGGAGGATGGGAAATCTTGTACTACATTCCTTCTATTGGAGAGGATGTGAAGCTGTCAGTGCAGAGCGTATAAATGCGATATCAGGTACTCGTTAATATTGCTACTGTTATTATTGAGTGAGGTAAAATCCACCCGGTTCTGTGACATGCTCGTAGCTAAAGTAGCTACCAAATAAAAATAAGCCACACATCCGACCCTAAAACTGTATTAGGCATTCTATAACAGAGGACAAATAAATTTAGTTTCCATATAACGTTGCAATAAGGAATCGCTTGTTATATTGTGTTAGTGTTAATTGTGGAGATGTTCCCTATAGATCAAATGATGTAACGATGTATTAATTTTTTATTGCAATAGAGATATTTAGATTTTACATCTTGCTTCTGCAATTCATTAAAGCTTCGTACTTCTATTGTATTTTTCTTACTTTACGCATGGTATATATGTTTTAATATATTTCTTGTCATATGAATGTTATTTACTATTTCTGTTTTCAATTCTCTCATTTACTAATTAAAATATCTCATTTTATAAACAAAAATAAGTGATAAATATATCATTTGAAAATTATAAATTGAATAAATTAATAGATTTTCTGGAAAATTAAGCCAGTCGGAACTGAATTTTGTATGATAGTGGAGTGAAAAAGGATTTGTGATACTATTAAATGATCGCTACATGTCGGGAATGGACTGTCGTGTAAGGGTGTCATGAGGGTGTGTTGGGGTGACGGAGAGGGTTGAGTGAGAGGGGTGCAGTTGCCTGGCAACCCCTCTCGCCAATCCTATTGTCTCAACGGGCCAGGCAGGCCAATCCCTTTGTTTCAAGCCTAGTGGCCGGCCAATCCCTTTGTCTCAGTCTCCTCCCCCAGCTACCCGACCAATCCTTTGTCTATTGCATCCTTCTTACCCGACCAATCTCTTTGTTCTAAACCCCCACTACCCGAACCGCCTTTTGTTCTCCCCAGTCCTCACCTGAACCTCCATTGTTTTAAGCCAAATAATTGTCAACAACTACCCAAGGCCACTTTTATCAATGATTTAACAGGATTCTTCACCCTATCATTCTTCTTCACCTTAAAAGTTCTATCCTTTTTTTTTTTAAATTGTAATTAAATACGGCTTCCTACTAGGGGTATTAAACACTGGTAGAGCACATCCAACAAATAATACACCAACCATTTAAAATTTACATCAATGTTATTTATTCTACTTATTCATATATTTAATAAATAAATATATCTAAATAATATAGAAAATGACGAAAAAAATCAGGCAAAATTTAAATGAAATGCGATTAAATAATCTTCATTATCTGAAATAAATCAGATATCAAAGTTGGCTTTGACATGTGAAGCATACACGTACAGAGACTGATGTTGTTCATATATCATCTAGTCTTCATTATTACATAATAGATCATATACTAAAAAAACTGATAATGGTTTATTTAGTAGACTCAGTATTAACGAGAGGAAAACATTATCTGCCACGGTTGAAGTCTATAGATACGCATTTTTTTCTTGATTTCTTTGTTTACTCCCCACTGCCATGATTTTGTTCCTTTTCGTAATCTTCTCTTATAAATTACCGTTTCGCCTTCTTCTCTTCCCAATACCACATCACATATCAGAGATTACTTGTTTCAGTTCAAGTGTACATCTCTCAAAGACAAAGTTGAAAGATCTTAGCCCCATTTATGAATTTCTTATAACGTTACAGACTCTGATTTTTATTTTACGTTTCTTTTTTTTAAATATATCTCTACTGGAAGTTTTATACAGTTTTGTATATTAGTATATGTAGTTTAACGTAATAACAGCTCCTTGATGAATCACGTGACCGTTGCAGATAGTTCACTTTTAACTTTTGTTGAGGGAATATTTTTATAACACCTAAACTAGTTTTATCGATAACTTAAACTTCATATTCAAACATTTAAGCAAGTAAATTTAACAATCAGAAGGCACTTAATACTATGCACAGTTTAGATAGCAATCAATAATGATTAAGAAGAATCAAATGTAAATACATAATTTTGAAGTTCAAAGATGGGTTTCTTGAGGATTTTTGGTTTAAAGAAATTACACTCCTGTATATATGCCGACGTTTCGACAAAAATTGTTTGGAATTTTCAAGGCTAAAAACCATTTATTAACGACATAAGTAATGAAAATAAATACATCCACGGAATATCTGCCAAAACAAAGCAAAAAACACAATAAACGAAACCATAACGTTGCGGGAGTGTAATTTCTTTAGACCAAAAATTCTCAAGAAACCCATCTTTAGAAATCAGTGGTTGAGAAGCAATATCAATACGTTCTTTTATTTTTTAATTGGCTACATTTGTAGCCAAACAGGTGCTTTAGTTAATTTCAACCTTTTGGTCATCTTACCCGTAAGTCGTCCATACCTTTTCTCGGGTGGTGCTGTAGTTGTTCTGTTTTTATGAAGTAACCTGCTTCATTGATATTAAATATTTTGCTTACAGAGGGTTATTTGCTATTAGTCTAGCAAATTATTTTCTGTTTACACTCTCCCCCATAAAGAAAACAAAAAACATTTCTTCCCCTGCTCAACTTCGCCGCAACTCTATATATCATTATTAACATTAATAAATACCAAATAAAAGAGAGATATCGATCCGTTTTTACATTAATAATACCTTCAATGACATTAATTTTTAGTATTTTATCAGAAAATATTTTAAGTGCATCAGTTTTTGTGGAATAAAAAAAAATGGAATCCTAGTTTTGTAGGATAATATAATATTTTTAAACGACTATTTGAAAGATTTGTACTGGAAGTCAATTGAAATTGGTCAAGAACATTAACATATGCAGAGTAAATTTAACGTTTTAGACTGGCCAAACTAAAATGAATAGAACAGTCTATATTAATGTTGTTTAGATAAATATGAGGTAGTAAGAATTAATGGCTTCTATATCAGTAGCTACCTATTGAAGTGGATATGCAATTACACTTTATTCCAAAAACACAAACCAGGCATGTTCTCTTGAGGGGTACCATTATTTGAAAGGTACTAGTTTTGAGAATAGTTTTTTTAGAGAATCTACCAGACGTACTACCTGGCATGGTAAAGATAAGTTTCTTTAACTTCTTTGATTAAAAAGCTTCTTTTATGGATGAAAACTGAAAAAACAAAATGTCTGCGGATTATGATAAACAGAACAATCCAACTGCAATAAAATTATTTCTACTATCATAGTTGAAGTTTAAGAAGTTCATAAATGATTCGTTTTGGTGTATCCTAAATAAAAAATAAAAAGAGGATATAAAAAAGAAAAAAGTATGTATAAAAATAAATTTGTACAATAAACTCGTGAAATGAAAATCCCTGTCTGTATCACAGTAAGGAATTCAGAAATGGAGTCTAAGATCTTTCAACGAAAAAAAAAACTGGTCTTCATCAGATAACATTTGAACTGAAACAAGATCGGATATATGATGTGATATTGAGAAGGGAGGAATGCAAGAGGTTATTTTATGCAAGAGGAGAAAAGGTCGTGTAAAGCAAACAGGATGAGAAAAGAAGGATAGAAAGAAGTAAATCAACCAGTATTTATAAGTTGTTGACAAGTCAATCTTTAATAGTGAGTTTAATTTGATTAAATCACTAGTAATGTTTATAGTATTTAATCTGTTAAATTTCATTCATGGAGACTGCCTAACATTTCTTTACAAAATCGATTTGCCATGTGTGAACTGCCCAATTTCTTTCATGATTTCCTGGTTTCTATGCCAAAATAGGGCCCTGCTTTGTTCAGCTCTTATGATTGAGGAATGGTTTTTTGATTCGTAATTTGAATGATTTACCAATCTGACCTATGTATATTTTAATGAAAACAGTCATACAGTTTATTAAATGCAAATACTACTGCATTCATTTTATTAAGAATATTTTTAATTAACAATTTACCAGTGATATATATCCATTAAAAAAGCTATATATAGATATGGTATGGTAAAAATATGACATTTTACTTTCAACGGATACTGTTACTACGAGGAGAACGTTTTCCATCTAATCTAGAAGCATTTATCACTATAGGAGGTTGGGAATTTTAATGAGTGAGCAAAAGAACTATAGTTATTCATTTCACCGTTAAAAATTCATGTGAGCCAAATTTGTAGTAAAAAAAATTGACTAAAAACTCATATTTTAAATTTTTGGGATGAACAGAATGAAAATCGCATCTGCATATTATACATTCATGGTTGCCTAATACCATAACCTGTAACTCTTTAGGGTATCTATGAATAAGGACATCTTAGATGAGCAATTTACAATTTATTTCTGCAATTGTCAATAGGAATGTTTGATCCCTTTCCCTGAATTTGCTCCGTTTAAAACACATCTCTTGCCTCCTTCTCAATACCACACTAGATGTTCGATTTCACTTGCCACTTCAACTGACTTTGACAACGACCAGTCGTTTTAATTGAAAGATCTTAGTATCATTTCTGAATTTCTTACTGTGGTTTAGAACCTGATTTTTATTTCACGTGTTTATTATAAAATCTTTATATATATATATATATATATCTCTTAAATGATATCTATAAATGCATTTTTTCTCTGCGATGAAGAATAAAGTATTCAATTGAGTGCAAAAGATTATATACAATAAAAAAACAAATTTGAAAGGGGTACAAAATTATTGATTAGATTAATATCAAATAATCTAAAAGGTAAACAATGTTATCGGCAATTTTTTTTCATTCTTTTTTTTTTTGGTTTTTGAAGTTTGTCTCACTTTCTCTCTTACTGTTGATATATAGACCAGCTAGATTCGGATATCTCCACTGGAAGATGTTACTGTTTCTGAAATGCCTATTTTGAGCATTATGAGGACTTCCTCTTTGAAACCAGTATGGTTGTATGTCGCTACAGTATTTTCCACATTAAAATGCTATAGTGATGACTTAGAATCTACTTAGTCTACTTAGAATATAATAGTAGTAAAAGTGCAACATATATATTGCTCTTTTTTTGTTACGTTCATAGTAATAATGAACTTATATAAACTAATTATAGAAAAATATTAAATCAAAGTATAAAAATTGGAATTTTGAATTTCAAAACACTATATGCGATATTGGTTTGTGGGTTTAATTATGAATCAGTATTAATATTGAAATGATTAACCCTTCAGTTTCAGAAAATTTATCAAGATTTTCCTGATGGGAGTGGGTTCACTTTTTATTATTGGAAAAGAATGCAGCTTTTCATTTTCTTCCTGATTTAAGATGTAAGCAAAACGAAGGGGTGGTAGTAAATCTTTTCAAAGGAAGGTAGCAATTGTTTTCGTAAACTAGATGAAAACTGTGTTGCGACTTATGTATAAATAGTTTTTTTTTTGTAAAAAGATGTTACTCATTTATAAAACCTTTATATTCGGAGTTCATTAATATATTGTACACTCTCTCTCTCTCTCTCTCTCATTCACTTCATCTCACTTTCTTCCTCTTCACCTTGTTCTATTTTATTCAACTTCTTTGTTTACATTATTTTCAATTCGTATAACAAATTTAAAGATATGTAATTTTAGATATGCTAGTATATCTACAAGTTTTAAGATATAAAGAGACGATCGGCAAATAGAAGGCTGGTCTGTAGCAGGAAATGGCAGCGCTTTCCTCAACAATGCTTGAGTTTAAGAAATCAGAAGGGTGCATTTGTAATTCCACTTCACATATAAATAGCATACTGCTATGTTCTTTGAATGCATAATTTTATTCATCTTAACAACAGCTTCCCCTCACAACTTGTTGATGCCATTTTTTTGCACGATATCAATCAATACTTGTATTCGCACAGAAACAGGTACACATCGGTTGCTTTGATGTCAATTCACTTGTCCTTTATAGAGTAACGTCATAACATGTATTTTGAAGTTTTTGTATACTCTTAGATTCGCTATGATATCCCTACTGGAATATGTTACGATTTTCAAAAAATCTATTTTCGGACATTATGAGAACATGTTTAATAACTATTATGGTAGTATGTCGCTTAATGATAAATTTTCATTAACCACATAGAAACCCTGCAGAATAAGCTAGAAACCCACGACTAAGTTTCTAGATTATGTAACCATTTGGCATTTGGTTCTAAAAACAAGCTCGTTAACTAATAAGTCACATCCGTGCCGTTAGAATAATATTGAAATATAACTGAAACCCTAACGCCCATATTTTGTTATATTATAATAATGAACTGTTATATATTGATCATAGAAACATATTGGAAACAATAAATTATAGTGGAACCTTGCAATAAGAGTTTCATTCGATCCCAGACTGAGCTCGTATTGCGACTTCCTCTTACTTCGAAGCAGTTTTATAGCATTGAAATTTATATGAAAATAAATAATCCGCCCCATCACCAAAATGCCTGTTTTTAAGGTTATTTTTTAAACAGAAAAGGTGAATTTAGAAAAAATGAATAATAATAAAGATCCAAGCAAGAATAATCATATTTTCTTAATCTACAATCTTAAAACGCGAGGAAGTTTAATGCTTATCTTTCATGTAGGCGTGAAGAAGAATGTTACTTGTACTACAAATTTTTATTCGCCATACAAAACAAAAATTCTTACGAATGTCTGCTCGTAAAACAAATTGCTTGTACAATGAGGCACTCATACTATGAGTTCTACTATAGGTAGAACTTTATATACTTATATATGTTATATAAGTATATAAAGACCAAAAATGAAAATAGAAATTTTGACCGAAATGTTTAGTTTTGTAGCTCTACATTTTGTGTAGATGTAAAAATCTGAAGTCAGAAATAATTACAGAGTCAGGATTACCAACAGGTCAACTACTAGACTACCCTGACTATTAAAACATTCTCCAATTCATGAATATACCTTATATTATTACTATAATTCTTGGTGAAACTATAGAGGTTGTTAGAAACAACTAATGTAGGATGAAATATCTTTCTTCCTATATTTTCTATCGGATATATATATTCTTGGAAGAGAAAAAAAAATTATTGAAGTACAAGATGAGCGGAGTGGTCGCGGAGCGTACGAGTCTGATGAGATTCAGGTCCTCAGTTTAATAATTTTAATAACATGTTGGATTGATCAAAGATTTGTTTTTTATTACTACTAAGGCCCCTTAGTTAGGGCAACACTGGCAACTACCCTGGGTTCCAAGCTTGTGGGGGCTTCGCGGGACAACGGTAGTCACATCGGATGACCTGGTCACTGGTTAATCTGTAATGTCGGCGGCAGGTCACATTACCAGCTACTGCAAACATTTATTTGTATTTTTAATCTCTGCACAATATAATCATTATATATATATTAATAATTTGTGGAGGGGGGGAGGCCCCGCAGTTGTTAAGTTCCCCGGGGCCTCTCACCTTCCTAGGGATGTCCCCGATCAAAAGAGACTCTTCAGCTATATAAACTAATTATTTGCAGCCTCGACACAAAGTTTCTTTGTGGATAACCATTCATATTATGAGAAAATATGATATTAGCAGGAGGATTAAGATTTAGAGCAAATAAGAATGAAGTGGGCAGATTTAATTATCCTTTAAAGGATTTAGTCCTTTATTAATATTTCAATTACACATGCAAGAAAAGTTAGTTTGAATAAACAATAAAACAATATTTTCATTGCAAAAAGTATTAGTGTAAAACAAATGAATACACCTCATTTACTAGTTTAAGTTAAACAATGAAGCTGTCAGTATAATGGGAGTATGATTATGTGTTATTGCGCTGTGGTTTTTAGTGTGTTAGACACAATATTTAGATAGTTAACCTGAAGTTTCGAATTGGTTTTACAAATTAGTGTATGTGTTTACGGTAATTGATTGGTGGATAGAAAGAAATGTGGATTCGTATGATTATATAGGAGGAAAGTGAGTAAGTGTGGTTTAGGAGTGTGTGAGGTGTTTGTGGCTGGTCCAGCTGACCGAGACAGCTGGCAGACGGAGCAGTCACACGTAGTCTTCCCATTAGGATAATTCCAGGGCAAACAGGAGACGGTGCTAATGACCCTTCGATCAGTGGACTTTCCTCCCAAACAATTACCTTGCATCCGACAGGCCACCTGACTCTGCACCACCTTCAATGACTGTCGTGCAGTTCACCCTAAACATATTAGTTGAAGAGTCACATGCTGCGTCATTCCTTCTCACCGGAACTGTGTTTAGCCTGCATAGCCTGATGCCTTAGGTCTGGCTTTATCAGAAATCTACTACATAGTTTGCTAAACTATTTATTATTAGTACTATTAGTGCCTGGATACGTTTATCAGTATAAAACATTTTTTTCTGTCTGCCAGAGAAAGTAAAAACGAATTCGTTTCTTAGTGCATTAATTCCATTCCAGGCCAATATAATTAGCACTTTTTTCGCCATTATTCAGTAGAAGTGTTACTTAAAACCAATTTAGGACGTTTTTGGTTATGTTCCTCGGTTATATCTTCTCCTATTCCAGGGAGCAGGCAGGCAGGATAGTTTTGACTCCAATTCTACGAAGGTGAGTCTGCAGATAATCAGATTTGGTTACCATCCTTAAGTTTGCTGTAGGTTCCTTTCGCGGCAGAGTCATGGGAACTCTTTTATGAATGAGTGTTTCCCACACTCTCCTGTTGGCTTCTTCTTGCTGTGAGGCCGTGAACACCTGTTTTATTTTTTTTCTTTACTTTGGAATACTTTGGTTTCTCGAATATAATAGGGGTTGACCTTAGCTTTTCTGGCTACTGGATGCTATTGTTAGTATGTAATCCAATTCGTAGGCCAATTTAGAAACTTCAAAATTAAGATCACCAGCGCCGTTATGTACAAACAAATGGTCGTCCAGTGTGAGGCCGTATTTTTCATTTAACTGGGCAACTCAGGAAAGAAGTCTGGGAAAGGAGGCATCCTAACCCAGATGTATCCAGTGTTGTACTGGCAGCCTCAACACCTTCTCAGCAAGCACAATTGCACTTTTATCTCAGAGTATTTTTAATAGATCAATCCCTCAATATGTATTGCTGGGATTGGAGCAGACTTTGCAGCACCTGATATTAGGTAAAGGGCTTTGTTGCAGCTTTAAATCACCTATCTTAAAGTGTAAGACATTAAAACTTAAATATATTTCATAAACTATTATACTAAGAACCCAGTTAGATATGTATTAATTAACTTTAGATATTAATCATATATTTTAAGAATACTTAATATAACTAATATTGAATTATTTATGTTGAGTATTCGTGAAATAGAAGGTTCAAACACTACTCTGTTGACTTGAACCTGGTCTATCACTCAGCATAGCTGCTACTTTTATATGTTTTGTAGATTCGTTTTAACTCTGTCAATCAAAGTGCATAAAGTCAAAAGTTCTCATAGGTGGCATGGATCGTTATTGTTATTTTGGAATAACAAACAGTCAAGCAATAGGTGATAATGAAACATTATGGATGCAGAAGTTTTCCTTTCTTAAAATAAATATAAATATTATGAAGTACATTTTCAATGAATCGCAAATGACTTTGAAAATCGTGAGTGTGTTGGCATTTAGAAAAGTAAGAGTTTTCCTGTTCTTCTCATATAATAATAATAACAGTAGTAATAATAATAATATTAATAGTAACAATAATAATATTGAAATATAATTCATTAATTTAGCCATACGTAAAATAGGCTATAAAAGGTAGGATTGTTGGTTTAAAGAATATTGCTTTTTAGCTCACAACATTTACAGTTACATAAAATTAGCATAAAAATTCTTCAGACACAAATAAATGCTATAAAGTTTTATAAAAATTTAATGTAAATTTAAACTTTATGTTTGACTCTAACCAATATAATTATCTAACCGATGTAACTAAGAAATAACCGGTATGAAACGGTTAAGTTTCATTTATTAATACTATTCTCAGAGAGTCAAATTGAAGTAAATTTGCCAACATCTTTACAGCTCTCTTTAGTAACAAGCAGTGAGGCATTTTTCACTCATCGCACATATTATTTAATTTTTAAGTAATTAATTCTGAAATTAATGTATTTAATTATCAAAATATCCCTTCATTATTACATACCACAGGTATAGGTGTATTCCAAGGAATTCATATTCAAATTAAACTCTAGTTGTTTAATCTAATTTGATTAAACATTGAGATACAAAAGTTTCTTCAAACTATTACATATTACAGGCTATTCCAGAAGTTAAGTTTCACAATAACTAAAATGGATGTTAAATATCAAATTAACTTCATTTTCCGAATGTAGAACAGCCTCTAAAGATGAAAGTTTTGTATTGAGCTTAACAAGAAAGAAAAACATTAAGTTCCATTTACTCTTTGAAATGAATTAGTTCATTAAGAAGCCTGAGTTTAAGATCTAGGACTATACAGCAATTTTACTGCTTGTTCTGTGAAATATTCAAATAATAAGTTTCCTCCTATAATCATTATTCTTTTTGGGAAAATTAACAAAAGTTTAACAAAAGAGTGTGTTTATAGGTTGAAAGTAGGTTCAGAATGTTTCAACGCCTCAAACTAATTAGTAATTTTATGAATTCCTGAAATATAAATACTGAAAAAGTGTAAAGCAGTAGTAATTTGTAGTCTTTAACATATAATAGATAACAAATAACACTATAATTGATCACAATTATAATAGGTTACATGTGTTGCATCTAATGTATCAATCAATCACTATAACAGTTAATATAGTGATTGACATTAATGTCTACGGATACGTATGGTTCTAAATTAACTAGTCCTGCTATAGAATTGATGGTAGAATCAGATATCTGATTTAAGAAACTTCATAAAAGGAGAAATAAACTTGAAAGTGACTTTTTATTTGAAAGTCAAAGTGAGTGAAAAGTATTTTTTTCCTGTAGCGAGTCAGTTCTAAGTTGAATGCTTTTAATGTAGTACTCTCTAACTTTTCTGTTGGACTTTTTATAGATGAATTTGATATTTTCTGTTTGAGATATTGGCTAATACCAATTCCTTTTCCACAATGGAAAAACAACATTGAGGCGTATAATGAAGGTCGTCGTATGTTTTCCTATGAGAAGATCTGTTGAGGAGAGCAAGTGCTAACGGTGTGCTCCTGCCCCACCTGGCTCCCATTATGCCGCCTTTACCGAATAACTGTTCCCTTCACCTGACACCTTTTACACCTTATGATCCTCTACGTGCCCTTCCTCTACCTTTCCCCCCTTACCGAGAATTCTTTAACTGGTCTAGTTACCTTATCTAGTTTACCTCATCTCAAGTATGGCAAACATTCGATTTAATAAAACACCTAAGGAATTTTTTTTTAGAGAAATTTTGAAGCAGCTTTTTTTTCCATTCTACTTGATTTGAGTGTTCATCAAATTATTGTCTTGAAGTCTGGATAAACTCTCAAAGAGGCAGTTAAAAATAGAGCGAGAAAATAAGTTAACCAATTCACAATATAATTTTATTCCTCATTGATGAGGTGTATGTATATATATAAAAAGATTTCACATAAACACATGAAATAATATTCAATGATCAAACCACAAAAACCTAACTTCCTATTTGATATTGTGGTTTGATCAATGATGTATATATATATATATATATATATATATATATATATATATAAAGATTTCACATAAGCACGTGAAACAACAATCAATGATCAAACCACAATAAGAAATGGGAAAACAAGACTAAGATCTTTCAACCGTAACAAGCGGTCTTCGTCAGAGTCAAAAACCCAACTGACGAAGACCGCTTGTTACGGTTGAAAGATCTTAGTCTTGTTTTCCCATTTCTTATTGTGGTTTGATCATTGATATATATATATATATATATATATATATATATATATATATAGGTGTATAATGTATTCGGGATTCGGTCAATTTTCCAGGATCAAAATCAAACTCTCAATGCCAACGTTTCGGTTTTATTTAAAACCTTTTTCATAGGCAGAAGTCAGAATTTTTGAATTAGAAAAATGATGAAATTTACATTATATAAAATGAAGTAACAATAGATAGTTAGTGAACTAACATCTTAACTATCTATTGTTACTTCATTTTATATAATGTAAAAGATTTCACATAAACACGTGAAACAACAATCAATGATTAAACCACAATAAGAATGGGAAAACAAGACTAAGATCTTTTAACCGTAACAAGCGGTCCTCGTCAGAGTCAAAAACCCAACACTGGGGGTCTTTGATCCAACAGAGTCGTTGGGTTTTTGACTCTGACGAGGACCGCTTGTTACGGTTGAAAGATCTTAGTCTTGTTTTCCCATTCTTATTGTGGTTTAATCATTTATATAATGTAAATTTCATCATTTTTCTAATTCAAAAATTCTGACTTCTGCCTATGAAAAAGGTTTTAAATAAAACCGAAACGTTGGCATTGAGAGTTTGATTTTGATCCTGGAAAATTGACCGAATCCCGATTACATTATACACCTATTCTATCCAACGGTTGATATATTATTGAATTTGTTATATATATATATATATATATATATGTATATATATATATTCACTTGTTAAACGGAAAGATAATCCAAACTGGACACAATAACAGTTCAAATTACGATCTATTCTATATATATATATATATATATATATATAAAATTATTAAGACAACTCTCAGTTGATGAGGAACCCAGACCTTCTGAGGAAGCCTTCATTTGGTTATTGGGTGCAAGAAATTCCCCTGGTCTAAATTTAATCAGATGATTTCCTGTTTTTTTTTCCTTCAGCCTCGATTATTTGTTTAATTTTAGTTTTATGTTTTTTCCTTTCCTTTCTCTTTTTTACTTTTCTCCTCCCCTGGACTTAACCTTAAAAGATAATTTTTTTTTTTTATGTATATATTTTCCAGTCTTCTTTATTCTCTAGTACTTATTTCTTTTTTCCTCTTTCGTATATTTTGTGTATATCTATTTTGTCTTCTTCACTTACTACTAGTTTGTTTTATCCTATTTTATTTTTCTAAATTCTTATTCTTAACTAGTTTCCCATACTTACCCTTTTATTCAGTCTCTATCTTTTATTTACTAAAACAACCAATGCAAGTTTTTTGTTTTGTATTTATTTTTTATTTATTTATTTATTTTTTTCTTCTTTAATCTATCATTATTTTTGTTTTTTATAGTTTGTTTTTATCTTATAGTGCTTATAATTTTTCACCTATTTATAGTTTTACCCAACCAGTACTGCTTATCTGAATTTCTGTTTATATCTTCTCCTAATTCTATACTTTAAGACCGGGTACGGTTGACAGCACTGGCGGTTGCCGGGTTGGTTACTTGCCGTTGCGTCTACAACGTGCTTGGTCTCCCATTGTCTTTTCTCCTGAAGACGGATTACCCGAAAATTTGAGTCTGTAAGTGTGTTTCCCTACTTTGTGTGTTGCTCTTTGTTAATCTCGAACTCGTATATATATATATATATATATATATATATATATATATATATATACATATATATTCACTTGATAAACGGAAAGACGATCCAAACTGGACGCAATAACAGTTCAAATGACGATCTATTATATATATATATATATATATATATATATATATATATATATACATATATTCACTTAAACTAGACACTATACGAGTTCAAAATTGATTGTAAACTTTTATATATATATATATATATATATATATATATATATATATATATATATATATGACTTGCTTATTTCCAATCTTATATGTTTCCTACATACCTTCTCTAATTGTCTTAAATCAGTGTTCTACTTCTTTGGTAGCATATAAACCAATTCTCTAAAATTGGAAATAAGTAAGTCATTTAACGAAATCTGTTTAAAAGAAGGTCTGTTCCCAAAGTATACTTATATATATATATATATATATATATATTAAAAACGTTATGTCTGATTTCTCTTTACTTAACATTGTTGAATATTTCTCCAAACTTTGAAACCTTTTCTTTTTTGAATGCTTAGAAAAATCAGACATAACTTTTTAAATATATTTATTCAAGGACTGATTCCAACTTTTACGAAATGTATATATATATGTTGAATGCCAGATTAGATATTGAAAAAGACGCGCCAATCTCTTTTACGTATTACTTTGGGTACTTCTTATTGGTTGTGGGTGTTTTTTCGTTAAACACGTTTCTCCTTGGCACACTCCGTCTGCTCGGCCGCCTCAGCCTTCACTCCAGGAGAGGGCTGAGGCGGCCGAGCAGACGGAGTGTGCCAAGGAGAAACGTGTTTAACGAAAAAACACCCACAACCAATAAGAAGTACCCAAAGTAATACGTAACAGGGATTGGCTCGTCTTTTTCAATAAATAAATAAATAAATATATATATATGTATATATATATATACAATAAAATAAAAAACGAAGGAAACACACAGAAAGGTAGGTAGATGTGTGGTATGACACAAGTCATATATATACCTTTTAATTGTGGTATATATATATATATATATATATATATATATGCCTGTTATGATTATTAATTTCTTCGTAGACATGTTTCTGAACAATTATTGACATAAATAAACATTTAAAAAAAATTATTTTCAAAACAATTTTCTAAGTAAATCAATGTAACATCTCTTGCTTATTAAATTGCTTCATGTTAACTTAATATTAGTTTCATTGGATACTATTTAAGTAAGATTATAATAAATTTATAATGTTAAGGATAAAACGATGATATAATTTTTATTCTTATTACAAGATTAAGGAAAAACAGTAAAATGTTGACAATATTTTAGTGTGGAAGATGTGCAAGGCAAGGTGTGGAAATAAAGAGAGTTCAGAGTTCAAAAGGTGACTAACCATTCAAATATTTAGCTTCTAAAAAAGCAAGAGGTTAGTGACTGGCTGGTCTACCTTTAGCTATGTCTTTCCAGTACTCTCCAGTATTTCTGTCATGTTATATACTTCCTAATGAAGTAAAGACTGACGCTTAAGAAATGGATATCTGAAAATGTACAAGGTTCAACGCCACAAGTTCTAGCGGAGGTTTATAGCTTACTGAATAACCACGGTTAACGGCAGAATATCAGAAAAACTGTATCATGACGTCGGAACATAGAACACAGAACAATGGAAGTAGAACCTACATGGTCAGAAGAAGGATGGACTCTTGCACATAGGTCTTGATTTCCTAGTCACCGAGAATTGAGTGCAGTTTGACTGTCGGCTACACAAAAATAAAATCTCTTTAATATCTTTGAAGAAGAGTTTTAAGGATAAAACGATGATATATTTTGTATTCTTATTGCAAGATCAAGGAAAAACAGCACAATGTTGACTATAATTTAGTGTGGAAGATGTGCGAGACGTGGTAATAAAGAGAGTTCAGGGAATTTCAGCTATTTGAAGTACACCTAGTATGTAGAAAATAGTTCTAACAACGTGGGGATAGTATCTGGTAGCAGAAGAGCACGAGTATCTGAACATCACTTTTGAAATTCTACCCCTTGGTTTAAGCTCACTTACTGAACTCGAGGGCTATCTTGCTTGGTTGCTGGGAGTAGTATGTCCTTAGGCATCAGTTTCTCTTTGTCTTAGGCTGAGTGATGGCTGAACTTCACGACTGACAAATTCGCCAAGGGAGGTCTCACGGGAGATGACATAACACCTATTATTCACAAGTTATCAGTGTGATAATTAAGTGTGATAATCACAAGTTATCAGTTATTAATGTGAGATCTCGTTATATACATGCAGAGAGAAAGAGAAAGAGAAAGAAGGAGAGAGAGAGAGAGAGAAGGTGAAAGTAGATGAAGAACATAACAAGTTCAAATAGATAGAAGAAGAAGGATAAATAGCTAAACAGACAGAGGACAAGAGAGTGATAAACGGGAGTAAATGTTATACAGTGAATACGTTGAACCGAAGCAGATAATACAGAAAGGGATGAGTTTTGATAGAGAGGAAGAGGGAGAAGAAGTATGAGCAAAGTTTATCAAGGAAATCTAATGGTTAGAGAGAGAATTAGGTTAACGGTTTATTAAAGAGACTCTAATAAAGAGATGGTAGGAGATCAAAAGTGGGAGTGCTGTGTGTGTGAGAGTAGGAGGGAACTTCAAGACAAGGGACACGATGCTTTAAGAGATGAAGAAATGACTACATACAAAAAAAAGTGAAGAAAGAGAAGATGATATAAAGGAAAGGATCAAAAAGAGTTTTGATAAGAGGAAGAAAGAGAGATACAAGAAAAGTGAATGATAAACACTGTGGTGAACTGAAGAGTGCGAAAAAGAATGTGGTTTGGTGTGGTTGTAATATAGGTGAGGAAGCGTGACGGGCGATTGTATCGTGGGGGTGGCTAGTGAATAAATCAGATAGACGTAATGAGTGGTGTGTTTGTAGTTGGTAATAAATATTAACAATGTTCTGAGACGAGTGAAGCGGAGGGGAGTATCGAACGGCCGTCGCCATAGCCCACTAGCGCTCTGTGTGGCCAGATGTCCAACTAATTCAAGTTGTACCTTTACCCTGGGTACACCTGAATTCACCTGGGATATCTGGCAAACAGATTAAATTCTAAAATTGTTGATTCATTAGTTCTGAAATAATATCAATAACAAAAATAGATTGTTTTTACAAATTTATTTAACAACTTCTTATGACTGTAAATTAAAAAGAATTAAGAGATAAAACGAGTTATTTTCGTAATATTTTGTATAACATTTACTATAAAGCACATGCAGCATTTAAAAAAAATAACTACACTCGAGTAAATGAAATCAGTGGCAAAATGTTTTAAAATGAAATGAATTGTGCTTACTTTCTCAAAATAATGCTCACAAATTTCTATGTACTTCCTCCTTTCATAAAAAACATAAAAAGCTTATACTTACGGTGTAAGTTGATTGATTTGTCTTCTATTTATTTTACGTAAAAATTACTAATTATCATGCAACTGAATACGTTTTATTCAATAAGAAAATAATTTGATAAACTACTCATATATAATTCAGTCAACTACATTAATTTATATCAACGGAAGTGTTAAGGTTTACTTGGAACAATTTAAAGTGCAAGATAATCGTAACAAGTTTGTAGGAGAGCACTAAATTTTATTTTTCTTTAAAAGGGAATTTATATAAATGCAATTTCAATTCTATTGATCCTTTTTTTTTTGTAAATAAATGTACATTACAACTTAATTGTGATATAAATTTATACTTACAACCTCATGTATTTATAGATAATCAACTAACAATAAAAAGATCATGCTTTAAAGATAAAAAACATAATTGAAATGTATGAAAACATAATTAATAAATATGAACATATCATGGAACAACTCTACATGTTTTCGTTTAAAATCCACACTCTGTAAAATACATAAAGTTAGTAAATTTTTTAACGTGTTAATTTTTTTAGAATCTATGAAACAAGAAGTTCAAATGAGAATCTGTTCCATTATAATTGGCCAAAGGATCATGTAATTTATGTGAACATCGTTTGACTCAAACAAATTAGTAAACTATCTCAAAACTGCGTTAAAACATACAGTAACAGTTTCTGGCATGAGCTAACATAGTTTTTCTTGACTACCTTGTTGATGATACGTAATCAACTTTGAACGGTAATTGTAGGGGAATGTAGTGAATGTTCTCTTTTTGTTGTAAATTTATATATATAATATAAATTTAATCGAATAGTCGCGTAAACAAACATATAAATAACTTATACAACCCTTTTTGTTTAGGAATTAGTCATTTCATTGTTTTCACTTTTACTTTTTTTATTTGCCAATCAATTCCATGATTATCAATGAACGAGCCAGTTCTCTTCTTTCAACGGATGTCGAAACATTATAGTGATTGACGTCAGTTTTTTCTTTGTGTTTTTCTCTAAGAGTTTTCATGTCTAATTTATAATATATATATATATATAAAATAAATTCAATAATATATCAACCGTTGGATAGAATAGGTGTATAATAAAATCGGGATTCGGTCAATTTTCCAGGATCAAAATCAAACTCTCAATGCCAACGTTTCGGTTTTATTTAAAACCTTTTTCATAGGCCTACAAACAAAGGATGACAAGAAATCATATATAAACATCAACATATAACTAACATCAAAATGGAATATTACAATTGTGAAAAAACAAAGATATATATACAAGTAGAAGTAATAGAAAAGCAATAAATATTTTTATGAACTTACAGAAGTCAGAATTTTTGAATTAGAAAAATGATGAAATTTACATTATATAAAATGAAGTAACAATAGATAGTTAGTGAACTAACATCTTAACTGGTCAAAAACTTGGACCAGACTAACTGATTACAATTACATGTAAACCGAACACTGTTCACTCAAAGAACACAAAAAGGAACTAAGGAAATTAAATTTCACTAAAATCAACTTAACACTCCTGAATAAATAGTGTTCAAATTGGTAATGTCACTTCTATGATTAACTGAACTTAGATCTTTTTTAATATATAGCATTTCGAGGGTCTTTCTTCTTTGCTCATCCTGTTCTTTATCTACTATAATTGCTTCTTCAAAATCGAACATGTGACCTTCGTTTAAAGCATGGAATGCTAAAGCAGTTGTGTTACTTTTATTAGTTCTTATTGAATAAGAATGTTGATAAATTCTTTCTTTTAAAAAACGACTTGTTTCTCCGTAATAACGCTTGTCGCAGTCTTTACATTTGATCGCATAAATGAGGTTACTTTGTAACTCCTTTGGTATTTTTTGTTTCAAATTTGTAAATAAAGACTTGACTTTTCTTTTGTTATAAAATGCCAATGTAACTTCAGGTACATTTCGTTTGAAAACTTTTCTAATTGATTGTGATAAGCCCTCAACATACGGAAATTTGAAATACTTTTTATTTAAAACTTCAAGTTCAGCATGGTTTTGATTGGAATGTTCTGGTTGTTCTCTTGTATATTTAAACCAATAACGTTCAATTAAGTTGTTTGGATAACAATTTTTCTGCAACAATGACTTTACCCTTTTCTTATTTTCTTTTAGAAAACATGGACTACTAATTTCAACAACCTTCTTAACAAAATTTTGAACACAATTCAATTTTTGGTTTATAGCATGAGAGGAGTGATAGTTCAATATTCTTCCTGCACTGGTAGGCTTTCTATACCAATCCGTTAAAATAATGCCATTTTCACCTCTTATAACTTTTACATCTAAAAATGGCAGATTTCCTCTATTTCTATTTCATAGGTAAATTGTAGACGATTATGAAAAGAATTAAACGTATTTAATACATACTCTTCTTCTCCTCTTTCAATAATTAAAAATAAATCGTCTACATATAATTTAATAAATTTCACCTTTGTACCTAATTTATTAATACAGTCTTCTAATAACTCAATCATAACTATATTAGCAAGGATTGGTGAAATTGGAGATCCCATAGGTAGTCCAAATTTTTGTTTATAAATAATATCATCAAAGGTGAAATACCTTGCTTCACATATAAGATCTAGTATGGATAGGAAAACCTTCTTTGACATTCCAACCTGTGATTTTATCTTATTCCATTGCTTATTTACTAAATTAAATGCTAAATCCAAAGGAATGTTAGTGAATAATGATTGAACATCCAGTGAAATCATAATTACATTATCAGTTAGCACTTGGTTTGACAGTGCTTGTTTGAATTCTGAAGAATTTTTTACGTTCAACTCATTTTTGCTTGTAATATAGCTAAGATATTTTTCCATATATTTTGAAAGTTCGTAAGTTGGACTACCGATGAATGATACAATAGGACGGAGAGGAAAGCCTTGCTTGTGTAGTTTTACTAACCCATATATTCTTGGTGCTATTCCATTATAAGATTTCAAAATTGATGCTTGACGTAGATCAATGCATAGTGTCTTCTTTAATTCATCAACAATCTTATTTACTTTATTACGTAAAGTTGATGAAGGATCTCTTCTTGTGATTGAGTATGTATCATTATCTTCTAATAGAGTTTTCATCTTTGCTTTATACTCTGCTTCTTTCATTATCACTGTATTACTAGATTTGTCACTTTTGCAAACCACAATATCCTTATGCTCTTTCAGAAATTTACAAGTTTTCTTGTAGCAACGTTCTACACAAGCATTCTGTCTTTTCATACGGTTTGATGAGTTAGTTAATCTATTAGTTAATACATAGTCAACCATAACAAGCGGTCTTTGTCAGAATCAAAACCCAGTCAGTTGGGGTATACATACATCAACGTCTAAACCACACTAAGAAATGAGAAAAAAAAACAAAAATCTTTAAACCGTAACAAGTGGTTTTTGTCAGAGTCATAACGGATACTCAGTATCAGTATTAGTTATAACATAAAAGGTCTTAGTCTTTATTCTGATTTTTTAACATGGTTTGGATGTTGATTTTTATTATACATTTTTATTCTGAAATCTTGTTTTATGATACATATGCATATAAAGAACTCACATAAAAAACGGCATAACATAAAATAATTTTCTGCTTTTAATGTCTAATTATCCACAATTTTTGGGTAAAGTGATGTGAATACGATGAGTGGCTGACATATTTTTTCTTGTTAACTATGTAATCGAAATATAACATTTTTTAATATTTTGATATATGAAATGTTTGTAACATTACCGTTCTCGAAACATATGCATGCATATGTTTTGCGATAGGACAATAAAAGCTTAGAAATAAAGTGGGTAGAATCATATTTGATGATGAGCCCCCGAATCACAGCGAGCCTCCGAAACAACTGCTAGTCAACCGTAGTTTAGCCGGTATGCTCTAATTTTTATCTCTTCTTTCCCTCGAACAGTCATACATTCGTATGAACTGGTAACACTAGGAAACTTCATCTTTTACTGAATTAATTTTCCATCTATCCAATAAAAGAATAGTCCCATAAAACAATTTAAAATGCACTTTATAAATGAATATACTCACAATATCAGTATTTAGGCACATTTTAACAAAATCTGTTAGAAGCCATAGTTATACAGAAAAAGAAGTCATATATTAATAAAAAATTAGAAAATAGTTCAATACTTCAAAAGTTCTGAACTGTTTTAAATCAACCTCAACCCAATAAGGGCTTCTCCCAGATAGCTGCAACGACGCCCTAGTTCACTCAACCTTCACTGATTAGAAAGACAACTTTAATCCCCAACACCAGTAACGCATTCCATCTTTCTTATATAAAGCATTATATTTCAAAATGCATTGTATTTTGATAATGGCTGAAGACAGCAGAAATATGTGTTCATTTAACATGTCGATTGGTTAATATTATTATTTGCTATATTCTGTGGATACAGTAACAAGATCGTTATTCAAGAAACTCGAAAAACTTATGAAAATCAAGTTTCAGCTAAAATATATGGTCAAATATAAAAATATATGATCTAATTTATATAGGTGTATTCTCTAATCGGGGTTCGGTCAATTTTCCAGGATAAAAAATTAAACTCTCGTTGACAATGTTTCGGTTTAATTTAAAACCTTTTCCATAGGCAGAAGTGAGAATTTTTTAAACTAAGAAAATGAAATTTACATTCTTTTAAAAATAAAACGAATAAAAAATTCAAAACGAAGGAAACACACAGAAAGACACAGACATAACTCACATCGATATTTCGACCATCGTCGTCATCAGGAGGTGTGAAGAGCGATGAGTCCCGCAGGAAGGTAGGGTGGTGACTTCCGTCGGGATTCTTCGCTCTTCACACCTCCTGATGACGACGATGGTCGAAATATCGATGTGAGTTATGTCTGTGTCTTTCTGTGTGTTTCCTTCGTTTTGAATTTATTTTATTTAAAAAAGTCCGCTGGACCGTTTCTTTTAATTGTATATATATATATATCTTCTAGTCTTCTCTTGATGAGGAACATAGTTCGAAATATTGAATTTAGTAAGTCTGCATTTTACCTTTTTTATGTGTCCTGTTTTGTGTAATTTAAAGTTTTATAATCCGTGTGGACCATTTCTTCAATTTATATATATTTCAATTTATATATATATATATATATATATATATATATATATATACTAAGTAGTGTTTTTCGGATTTATAACCAATTAATTCTCATGTAACGTAAATAACCAGTAGCACACTTTCCAAGGTAAAACTAATTTCCTTTTGTCCGATACTTTTAAATAGATGTGTACTCAACAACTCTGATTATAAAATAACCTTCTGTATGTATCTGTTGGTTTAACAAAAGTGTGTGTTATTTCTCTTTGTGAGTTGTAGATTGTTTTGATAAATGTATTATAGTCTTACCTAATTTTAGCCCTGAAGTTGATGTACAAATACATCGAAACGTCGGCCTAGAAAGGAGTTTATTTTCTTTTATTTGACCTAGCCCTCAATAACGAAACAGTGAATATATATATATATATATATATATACTGAACATTGTAAACAGGAAAACGATCCAAAAGGACAACAAACGTTTCACGATGAATTACAAACACAGAACTAAGGAACAACTGTTGGTCTCCAACCGTCGCTTCACAAGTGCGCTTGGTGTCCCTTTCTCAATACTCATGATGACGGTTCAACCGAAAATTAGAGACAGTAAGTGTGTTTATTCCTTAGTACTGTGTTTGTGATTCACTGTGAAACATATATATATATATATATATATATATAAAGATTTCACATAAACACGTGAAATAATAATCAATATCAAACCACAATATGAAACGGGAAAAGAAGACTAAGATCTTTCAACCGTAACAAGTGGTCACGCTTGTTACCCAGTTGGGTTTTTGACTCTGACGAAGACTGCTTGTTACGGTTGAAAGATCTTAGTCTTGTTATTCCATTTCATATTGTGGTTTGATCATATATATATATATATATACCATAATTTAAATGTTTCAACAAAATGATTAGAATAAAATTACAAAAAAGGAACGAATAAATGAAAGCACAAAATCTCATTGCTGTTATCAACATCTATCGTCATTAGGAGAGTGAAGTGAATGCATAACATGGAATTCATATTGAGACTGATTGTTACTCGGTCTTAAGATATTGTTCTTATCCAGAATGGCTTATGGAGGTTTATTTGCTCTTATATGTATGGAAGAGTGTCTGCAAAACAAAACATATCTATACCATGGTATAAAATACAAACAGTCATAACTCATTTGGCCTTATAATTACATTTTTTTCAGTTTCACGATTGCTTTAATAAATTTAATTTTAAGTAATTGATTTTAATGTAGTGAATGCGATTGTATTTATATTTTGAATATTTGGTACTTTACCGTGGCCGTCACAGATCCATGGGTTAAGGTGATCAAACTCGTTAGAGTTAAGGTCGAATAGTCAACATGAAAGGAAGCCCTTCTGTAAGGCCATTTCATTGTAATCACTTGGAATGGCATATTGACACTTAAAGAAGTATAATACATTCAAGTTTGAGCAATGATATGAGAAAATTCACAAAAGTCATTTCTCTTTGTTGAACGTCTCAGTTATCTGAATTCTCTCTATAATGGAAATCTTTTGGATTCTTCACTAGAAAAAAATAAGATCGAAAAAAATAGGATATCAAAAAGTAAAGTAGGTATTACAAAAAAAAAATTAATTTGCTAAATAAAAAATGGGCAAAGCAGTGTATGCAAAAATAATATATCATTCAAAATAGAGTGAAAATCAAGACAATTGAATTCTTTAGGCTACGTTAATCGCTCGGATAGCTATGAAAAGTTATAAACATTTCATGTAATATTAATAGTGTTTATTACTGTTAAAAAAGGATTTATGTAGTATGATCCATTTATATTATTGATCCTGTAGTTATTTCTTTTAACAATTTAAACAGATATTTCTTTTATAATAGATTTCCTAAGAAATATTGCTAAAAAAGTTTATAGTTCTGTGAAATAAAACTTTTTTTATATATGAAGTATTTCAAAATTGTTATTAATGTTTTGAACACATATAACATATGATTTTACGTGTGTCTTTTTTTAATATTCAATAGAATACATACTACAAACAAATATAAGTATGCCATGAATACCAAAAAAGTAGTCAGTTAGTATACATTGATAAATTTATAAAAATTTTTTGGGTACGTTATATATTTTAATTTTATCAATTCAGGAATGGAAAAGATTATGTATGTGTTTATATGCACAAATTTTAAACGGACAGTTTTAAAATAACACACAGTACCAAATATACAGTGTATATATCAGATATCAATTTACCTCTGTGACATTTCAGTTGGTTCAAATATCATTTAAAAAATCTGTTTATAAATAAATTTAATATGAAACTTGATGACAATCAATTGATTTTGGTGAATTTATTGTTTTTTCACATCATATTAAATCTTTGAAAAATCTTTTCTTCAAATTTCTTATTTCAAATCATTAAACATATATTTTGACTTGATATAGAGGAAAAAGTTCGAAGTCAATGTAAAAAAATCTCAAAAAAAACAGAAAGTACTTATTCAAAAAACTAGTTTAGTTTCAGTAAAAACCATTAATCTAAGTTGATTTTTTAGTTTTTATAGGTGTATTTCCTATTTCCAGAATCAGGTTTTTTTAAAGCATAATTTTTTTATAAACATTTTATGAAATCATAAAAATGTCATAATCCGCATTTATGGAGTCGTCCTCGTATTTAAAAAAAAACATTTATTTCATCTTTTAATAAGGGTCAATATTTGGGTATAATTTAATCATAATCCACCAAACAGTTCACTTGTACTTGTCAAAAAGCATTCTGTAAGAACTTTTTTTTCGGTAATGCTGTTGTTATTTCATAGTAATGTCAAAATATCAACACTAGACTTAGTACTTTAAAGAAAAAGAATGTTTTACAACTTTGGTCAAAAAAGGAAATTTTCCATGATAAAATGTTGTTTAAAATCAATTGCTGACATCTGCACTGTAAAAACCATCCCTGAGAAAAACATAATTTTTGTCCAAGAAGTTTTAAATACACATAAACTCACCATCTATTGACTGACATCATCCAAGAAACTTTAAAAAAGGACTTTCAAAAATTCAAATAATGTAAATCTTTTCAATTCTCGAGATAATTGTTTATAGTGTCTTATAGTGAAGTAAACATATAAACTTAAAAGAATAAAAAAAACATTGCTAAACTAAACTAAATACTAAATATTGCTAAACTAAACTAAATATTACTAAACTTATTTAGTAGTTTTATCTCATTAAAAGTTACATTGTTAAATGTAATTTTGTAACTTTTGTAATTTTGTAAATGTAATTTTTATTAAAAGAAAAATAAAGCTGTTAAAGTATTTAATACCTCTATTAACGTAACCTTTTCGATTCACTAAATACTTAAACTCTTTTTATAGTGGTGATACATCATTACTATAATTAAGAATGAAATGAACTTAAAATTTCTTAACAAGGAATCTCTACAGTCAGTAATAAACAGATATGTGATGTCAAGTAGGAAAGACACATCCAAATTTCTGGAAATTGTATACTAATTTTTTTAACAATATTGATGCGATTTCGTAACATTATTGATTTCTCTAAGTTTTTTAGAAGTATTTGTGAAATTCATGGTACCTATATATTTTTCCTTTTATTACACAGTGATCATGTAATGAGGTCGTTTATTTACGAATAGTCTAATTAGTCTAATAGATTATGCATATATGCGAGGAGAGATATATCATTGCAGACACACAAACCACACACACACACACACACACACACACACACACATATATATACGAGGTGTGTAAATAAAGTAGTGAGACTGATTTTTCGATTTAAATTTTCTATTCAAATATAATTACAATGTGATATTGTCACCTTCAAAATAGTTCCCTTCGGAAACCCACACAGCGCTGGAGACGGTCCTTCCAATCATTGTAGCATTGCTGGAACTCGGATTCTGGAATGGCCTTCAGCTGGTCGGTTACAGCAGTTTGTATGTTTTGTAGTGTCCCGAAATGAGTTCCCTTGAGGTGATTTTTCAATCTCAAGTCACAAGGACTCAAGTCTGGTAAATAAGGAGGCTGAGGAGCAACAGGAATGTTTTTACTGGCCAAAAACTCGTTTATTGAGATGGCAGTGTGACAGGGCGCTCACATCTCCCATTTCTCATCTCTAATTCATTGGTCAAAATGTGATGAACGGAGGTGTGATTCAAATTCAACTGTTCCCCGATCATTCTGACTGTCAAGCGTCGATCTGAACGCACAAGGTTCCGTCCTGTGTTGACATTTTCATCGGTGTTTGCACTTGAAGGCCTTCCGCTTCGTGGTTCATCTTCAATCGACTCTCTTCCTTCTGAAAATTCCTTAAACCACCGAAAAACCTGTGCCCTTGATAAAACACGTTCTCCATAGGCCTCCTGAAGTTTTTCAAAAGTTTCGGTTGCATTATGTCCAAGTCTGAAGCAAAATTTGATTGCACACCGCTGCTCAACTTTGAGGTCACTCATTTTTAAAACGCTCAAGAAAAAACCATTTCACGAAAACCAACGCTACGGACAAACAAATGACTGTGGCGAGTTCAGATTCATACTGGAGGCGCATCACACGTGCACCTGACGCTACTCAAGGCCACGCGTCTCCAGCGTTGCCAGATCGAAAGCGACGTTGCCAGTCTCACTACTTTATTTATACACCTCGTATATATATATATATGATTCGTTACAATATTGACCAATAGGAGTGAAGTTTACAGGTCCATGTGTGCGGTCCCAGTTACCCGCTGCTCAGCGAAGCCTCAGTCATTCTGCCAATAGGTATAGAGGTTGCACAGTCCCTCTGTGTTAAATGATGTTTGGCAGAAAACATTAGCCTCACTTCACAGTGAGCTCCTGTTCCCTTTCTATTTTTGGTTTTGGTTGTGGTTGGGTGTTGTTGTTTACTATTTTCTGCTACGGATATTGATGTATTTTTAATTGATACTCTCGATTGTTTACTACGAATAGCAGCCTTCATCTTCATGCCAACGGGGTTAGAGGTTGCACAGTTCCTTTTGATTATTAAACGATGTTGACACTGGACTCCAACTTCTTCAAGTAGAAACACCTTCGAGTTATAGGTTTTGTTTTGTTTCCTCTTCGGTTTGTTATTTTCATGTTTCTTCTTCGGTCGATTTTTGTTACTGCTATTGATGGACGGCTGGTAGGTGATGAAAAATTCTGCACTGTTGACCTGGTGGTGGTATTTGCGACATGTTTCAACCATTCTCTGGTTATCTTCAGGCCTGAAAGGCTGCTTTTCGTAGTAAACAATCGAGAGTATCAATTAAAAATACATCAATATCCGTAGCAGAAAATAGTAAACAACAACACCCAACCACAACCAAAACCAAAAATAGAAAGGGAACAGGAGCTCACTGTGAAGTGAGGCTAATGTTTTCTGCCAAACATCATTTAACACAGAGGGACTGTGCAACCTCTATACCTATTGGCAGAATGACTGAGGCTTCGCTGAGCAGCGGGTAACTGGGACCGCACACATGGACCTGTAAACTTCACTCCTATTGGTCAATATTGTAACGAATCATTCCCTTTCCCCGGACAACCCATAGAAGAATATATATATATATAAAGATTTCACATAAACACGTGAAATAACAATCAATGATCAAACCACAATAAGAAATGGGAAAACAAGGCTAAGATCTTTCAACCGTAACAAGCGGTCTTTGTCAGAGTCAAAAACCCAAAAAGTTGGGTTTTTGACTCTGACGAAGACCGCTTGTTACGGTTGAAAGATCTTAGTCTTGTTTTCCCATTTCTTATTGTGGTTTGATTATTGATATATATATATATATATATATATATATATACATACACACAACACACACACACACACACACACACACACACACACACACACACACACACACACATACACACATACACACACATACTCATGCACAGACACACATTGAAAATCAACATATTGGCGACAGTACGACATTCTAATGTGGTACTGAGAACTTTTGATCAAGTCACCTTCACTGAGTGCTCGAGTGGCAAAAAATACATCATATTTATTAATATAAAGCATCGTCTTAACAACAAAGAATTAGTTTAACATAAGGTATGAAATACTAAATCTATTCAGTTCAATAAAAGAGCATAAACAACTAAACTGATTTTATTAATGGTATGAATTAAACATTTTGACAGCTAAGCAGTAGGAGAAGGATTTAATTTAAGAGGATTGAGGCATTTATTGGTGGATGGAGTTTGGAAAAACGTGGTGGAGCAGTTGTGATTTGGGTACTAGACTGGGATCTGGAGGGAGGAAGGACGAAGCAGCGATGGCTGGAAAGCGAGGGTTTGATGAAGCGATGCATGTAGGACGCAGTGTGCGGTGCAGCTGAGAAGTGATTCGCCGCGGAGGGGGTGTTTAAAACTTATGTCGTATTGATGGGGTGACCCATGACAGTGGCGTGTATCGATTATGGACGAGGGTGTATATCGCACGGGGCCACGTCACGTCATGACATGTATTGTCCTCTCCCACCCCTAGCAACCCTGCCACGCGCCCTCCGGCCTTCTCGACATTTAAAAACAAACAATGAACCTGGTCATCTTCGGAACAAAACATCTCTCCTACAGAATTAAGATGCTCTTCGTCACAATACCTCCATTCTTTCTTCCTCACTTCCATTTCTTATGGCAATTTCAGTAATAACTCGACGGATAAGTCAACGGCAAACCCCTAACCTAGCGCCATTGTCAATGCCAAATCTCCCATTTTCAACCTTGTATTTTCCATCATAAAAAAAACCCATTCTTCTGATTAAACCTGACTGACTAATTTCCAAAAGTCACTTTTCATCCTTTTAACAGTTCTTTCTTATTAACAAAAGATCATTCCTTCCAATATTTATTTTTCCTAAACAATAGAACTTAAATGTTCCCTCATATTTCAAATTTTAAACGAATTTTAGTTTTGCAAAAAATTGTATATTTTGTTCATAATACATGTAATAGAGCAAAAAAACAAGCATCATAAATTATTCTTAAAGATTATTAATAAAACTTTATGGACTGTTATAAAAACTAAATCTATATTAATATGGGGAAATAATTTGAAGTCGAACGTTTTTCATTAATGAAAGAGATAAATTACTATAAGCTTAAGTTAGCATAATATAGTAAAATCAAATTTTGTATCTTCAAATTATGAGAAGCAATAATGTATACTGAATTTTTTGTTTTTATTCGTTTGCTTTTATTTTTTCAAAAAATGGAAAATCCATCCATTTAGTTGAAATAAGTTTTGAAAACATCATGAAACAGTAATGAAATACACTATTAAAAGTGAAAACCATTCGTCCACAGTTGAATTCCTGACTTATAAAAACATATAATATTCAGAAACAATAAAAAAATAACTTCCTTAACAATTATTGACTAAAACGTTTAATCATTAGCAATACATTATATGTTTCCTGCTTAATGATAAAAAAAAAAATCACCATTATTTTTAAAACATTGAAATTGAAACTTCAACTAGTTTAAAATCTAGGGGAAAAATTTTTGTTCATAAAGATTTTAAAATGATATTAAATTTTCATCTAATGCATTAAAGTTAACTTGGTATTTTATTCAGTTTAGTTTTTAGGGTTTTTCTTTCTTCAATTATATATGTATATATTTATGTAATTTTAAAAACTTTTTTGAGTTATATTTGTTAACTATTTAGTATGATAAAGTTTGTTTAATATTTTTTTGGATACTCTCAGAGATTTTGAGAAATATTTAAAGGTTGTCCTTGATGGTTGGCTGTTATTAAACATAGGACTGTGATATCTGTATTCAACAAACTGATTTAAGGAATAATATTATAAATCTCGAGTAGTCTAAAATCAACTTTATTATAATTAAATATTTTATATTTACTATATAATGTATAATAAATATATGATATATTTATATATATGTGTACAATAATTCTTCTGCCTGGTGACGATGAATGTCGAAATATCGTTGTGAGTTTTTTTGTGTGTGTTTTTATCTGTTTTTCTTTTTCCTTTGTTTACTATATATATATATACATCATGATGTCCTTTTCTTGACCAACTGTTCATAGCAACCAAAAAAGTTTTGATCTTGACCAACAAAACAAGTAAACATTGGAACTTTAAAAACGGATAACAATGAAAAAATGTAACCTCCAAACACTTGCTCTGTTTAGTAGCCTGAGTAACTTTTCTATTCAGTGACCCCAGTATAAGGACACAATACAAATGAAAAGGAAAAAAAAACATAACAAACAACAGTAAACATACTTCCCAGGTAAACAAATTTATATCTTTGTATTTTCTAAACATTATTAAAACAAACATAAATATAAAAATCTATAGTTTTACGATTGTAATTTTTCAATTTTTGTTGACCATGTACATAATAGCAAACAATAGTCCAGTTTTGTTGAAATAAGTGTGCTAAATGTAACAATGTTTTTAGCCCTTAGGATGATATAAATATATATCGAAACGTTGGTAACGAAGTTTTTTGAATATTAGACCAAAAACCCTCAATAAATCTCAATATATATATATATATAGTTCAATGTACATAAAGAAACATAGAGAAATTAAAAACACAAACTTACAGTCTCTAATTTTCGGTTGAACCGTCTTCAAGAGAGATAAAGAAGGGAAACCAAGCGCACTGGTACAGAGACGGTTGGAGGTCAACATTGTTGCCACATACTCGCCCGGTCACAAAGAATAAGATAGACAGGAATCAATTTAAATTAAAATAGGAATATGAAAAATAATAGTCAACACAAAAACAAATAAAATAAAATAATAAAAAATAAGAACTGAGGGATGAACAGAAGAAATGATACATAAATAAATAAATATTAACAATTATGGACTAAGCTTTAAAAAAAATAGAGAATAAAACTTCATTTATTTAAGTTTTATTCTCTCTTTTTTATTAAAGCTTAGTCCAAATTTTTAATTTTTATTTATTTATGTATCATTTCTTCTCTTCATTCCTCAGTTTTTATTTTTTATTATTTTATTTTATTTGTTTTTGTGTTTACTATTATTTTTCATATTCCTAAAAATTAAAAAATGTATGTAGTAGGGGAATTTTTTATGAAAATTTTTGACCAAAAATAGTAGAGTTAATACCTATAAGGACATCGTTTTGTACTCAATTTCATAATGATCTGTGAAATGGTGTGAATCGTATCGTTCTAACAAACTTTGAGTTTTATAATAAATTAAAATATTTCTAATTTTTTGCAAAACTGACTTCTTGTTATGGAATAATTTTTGCAATTTTTTCAGTTATTGATCATAATAATTTTATAATAACTGCAGAATCTCAACTTACTACTACTGGTGTTTTTTGTACTGTTTTTTATTGTTTAAATTGATCCCTATCAGGTTATACCGTCAGACGTTACCAGCTTTTTTTTTAATCGGTGATTCTACATATTTTACATTGGAAGTCCTAAATTTTGCCTAACACAAGTGCATATTGAGTAGGAATTAAATCTTATCATATCAAGTTATAATATCTTATCAAACTTATAATATCAAGTGTAGTTTAACGAGTACCTGCCATCGTACAGTCTGAGGCCGACGGCTTAACGTCCTCTCAGAGAGACAACGTACTCAGATTTATTCACATCCCGCGTGAATAAATCGATTTCCAGGTGGGGATCAAACCCTGGACCACTAGCCCAGAGGTGAGTTAATCTGGCCCCTTACTACTCATGTTAGTAGTTTGAAGAGAAAATATTATTGGTATAATATTGGTATATTACAGAATCATATCAAAAACCATATAATGAGCAATAGGTTGAACTTTGTAAGTAAAAATATTACCTGTGCAACTCATCCACACTATAATACCATAATTTCTGTTTATGAGTTATCAAATATCAAATGGATACACCAAAATCGTATGACTTGTAAAATGTGAAAAATATTTTGAAAAATATGTGATTCATATTATCACAATTAATTTTTTCCACTATTATTCAAAATAAAATTGATCACATATTTTCACATATGTTTGTGAAAATACAATTTGTATGTGAAAAATATGTTCACAAAAATATTAAGTAAAATATATATTATTTGAACGAGTTGAAAGGTAGCAAATCAATTAAGATTTAAATAATAACAAAAGATAAGGCAGATTGGTGTTATGTTAATTAAATTAGTTTATTGGTATACATAACTCTTCTACAAAAATTTGTACTAATAAAAGTTTTTTATTTTACACCAAAATAATTGAAGGTTAATTATTTCAGAACCATGTTTATTTCTTACCAATATTACAGTTTATGTAATTAGAAAATAGTTTGTTTTATAAAAAATATTTTCTAATAATAATTTATATGTAACTAAAGTATATGGAGTACGACATCAACCTCACTGAAGGGAGGTGAAGTCATAGTAACTAATAATTGTGTTCGTCAGAGTCTCACCACATTACTGTCACCACATTACTGAGTCTCTAACGAAGACCATTTGTTTTGATTGAAAGATCTTAGTAATTTTTCTGATTTTCTAACTGTGGTTTAGACATTGAGTTTTATTACTGTGATATCTTGTTATTGGTTATCCAATGTAGCTAGCATTACAGTTTTTGCTAACAATGAATGAATATTGATTAAAACCAGAAGATATGTAAAATAAAGTGCTCAAATAATCACCAAAACAATGGAACTGATACATAAATGGACTAAAAATTGTATAAATATAAAATTAGTCTTCTATTCTAGTAATATACTGAGTCATTTAAACGAATTAGACTCTTTTAAGCTGCTTGAATAGGATTTTAGTTTACTAAAAGTATGCCATAAATATACATCCTGGTTTACAAAGGATTAATGTAGAATTCACTATTTGACCTGCGATTTAATAATGAGGTTTTTAACTTTGAGTTTTTTAATTGGTAAAATATGAAAACGCTGGTGATATTAACAAGGATAGTTTGAAAAAAGCTGTATAGATTTACCCACCTTAGGATTAAAAATGTATTCTCGGAATAATTGTAGCCTTAATTGACAATGATTCAAGGGTCATATTTTGTTAGCTATAACGTGTCATTTATCCTTTATCTTGAAATTATATTTGAGGCTAATGTATGTAATAAAGTGTAGAATTGTCTCTTATAAAACAAATAAACAATGTTTTATATATTTGAATTTTTCAAAATTCACTCTTATAATTAATTCATTACTGAGGTAAAATGGATAAACAAACAAAAGTCTCTACACAAGTGAAGCACACAATTTGTTTGTTTATCCATTTTACCTCATAATGAGTAAATACCACACAATTACGGATTGCACAACCAATAATTAACTAGTAGTTGTGCAATCTGCAATTGTTTGGTATTAACCGTACTGGTGTAAAGGAATAAAACGAAGTCTCCACACAAAAAAAACCTTTTTATTCTGAGCATTTCGAACACTTCGTGTTCATCGTCAGGTAAACTTTTATAGTATAAATTAAAAATTAATAATTACTAAAACAATACAATGAAATGAAAAAAATAAAAAACAATGACATACCCAATGGAAGGAATGGAGGACTGAACAATCTAACGTTCAATGTTCCTAGACTATTCGTTACTTCACTTCTTCCGTTGAGTATGTCAATTTTTTCTCCATTTTTTTGGATATAATTTAGTTATTTATGCGACATTTAATTTGTAACTTGTTTTGTAAAAGTTTACCTGACGAGGAACATGAAGTGTTTGAAACGATTAATATAAAAAGGCTTCTTTTTTGTGTAGAGACTTTGTTTTATCTGTTTACCTCACCATCTTAAATTAAGTTTTTATATTTATAAATTTGTATATACATCCATTATATTACTCTTTATCTGAGGTCTAAAATTTTTAATCTTCTTGCGATTGATTAAGTAAGGTAAAGATTGATTGAATGATAAAGACATAATTTAATAGTTTTGTTTATAGGGCTATAACAAACACACCTCTTAAATGAGTCAAAATATGAATTAATCACCGAGCTTCACTTGAAAGCAGGTCTAATTATAATGGACTCTTTTATAGTGTTATGTGAACCAGCTTAATGAATTGTGTGCTTTCTGGTTAAGTTTACTTACTATCTCAGTTTGGATTCGATGTGGATGTCTTGCGTTAATCCTGATTGCAAAGATGGTCAAATCCAGAAATGATTTCTTTCATTTGAAAAATTCGATTTGTTAAAGCCATTCTTAAACAAATTTACATTTTTGGGTCTTACAATGTTATACACTGGCTAAAACTTGACGCAATTTGTAAATACATTAGAAAAGAACGAATTTGTTGTTATCCTGTTGTTCTTGATTCACCACTTGGCTAATACAATTTGCTTGCCACCGAATATCCATTGTTATTAATTCTTCAGTAAACCCATAAAACTTGAAAGTAGTATCTGGCTGTAAATAGTTTTATAGATTTAACTATCAATTTATTTTCTTTGTAAAACTGTTTGTATATATCGTCGATTATTATATCGACGATATAATATATATATATATATATATATATATATAGTTCAATATAAACAAAGAAACATAGAGAAATCAGAAGAACACACTTACAGTCTCTAATTTTCGGTTTGAACCGTCTTCAGGAGAGATAAGAGAGGGAAACCAAGCGCACTGGATCAGAGACGGTTGGAGACCCTCTCTTCGTTGGATCGTATTTCCAACGAAAAAAAGTGTATATATATATATGTGCACTTTACCTTTAGTCTTTTTTTTTTAAACTATTTCATTTATTATTATTTGTATTCTCAGTTTTATTTTATTCTATCATAGCTTAGTCCGTACTTTTATTTATGTATCAATTTCTCTCTTCGTTAATATGTATCAATTTCCCTTAATTTTTTAAATTTTTTCTTTTATTTATTTATTGTTTTCATATTCCACTAATTTAATGTAATTATAAATTGATTCCTGTCTACCTTATTTTCTGTGACCGGGCGCGCATGCGGCAGCACTGTTGGTCTCCAACCGTCTCTGAACCAGTGCGTTTGGTTTCCCTCTCTTATCTCTCCTGAAGACGGTTCAAACCGAAAATTAGAGACTGTAAGTGTGTTCGTTTGATTTCTCTATGTTTCTTTGTCTATATTGAACTATATATATATATGTGTGTGTATTATAATATATAGTATATCATCGTCGGTGTAATAGATATCGACGACAACCATATTTGAAACATTTATACTGCAATAATCTTGTATTGGTGTTCTTGACCACCAAGCAATCAGCTGTGAATGTCTACTGATCTTCATGTTATTCCATACCGAATCGAACATAAACCAAGCGATTTGCTTCGTTTATAATTTGCTATTATTTGAAAATGTATTAATTATTTGTTCATTAATTTATTCAACGATAATTTATTCATAGCCGCAACCTGAATGTTTTTTTTTAAAAGATGCCTACATTCTTGTCTATTCATCTCATCATGCTTTTTTGGTATATACGTTTTACAATAAATGCAACCCAAAAGCTAGCTACAAATAATAATGTTTTTTTTCTTTTGATTGTGTATTTCTATCTTCACGTTGGACTGTGCAAAAAAGCCAGTATAGAACTTATTTTTACTTTTTATTCAATAATTCTTGTTTTATTTCATTTTCCTGAAGTCAAATGAAAATATTTTGTCGTGACTACGAATTAACCTTTTTTGCTGATTTGAGAGATATAATTTTACACTAAACCGGTCTGGCGTGAAAGAAACTTGTAGACTACAGCGGTACATGTGGCTTAACAAAGAACCAAAAAACCCTGCAATGTTTATATGATTATTTCAAATAGTGATGTCAGAATCATATTAGTTGGTTGTTTTATAAGAAGGTAAAAATAATACTTGGATAAAAGGCGTTGTTAACTGTGGTTTCGTCGATCAACTTTAGGGAGTCTTCAGTTCGTCGTGACTAAGCGCGCGCCAGCCCAAAGCGTCTCAGATTGATTGGTTCCGTCGGTCTTCCACTACACCCTCTGCGACATATTAATGCCTCCTACCCTCCATAGCGTAATTAAAACCCACTCCCTTCATCCCTCCACCACCCTCCGAGACCAACCTCCCTTAGATTAAATTCAATTAATTCAAAACTTTCAACCCGCCTGTGTCACCCTGACTCTTACTGTTCATACATCACACTGTCACGTATTGATATTCATTATACCGCCACCTATTACCCTATTACCACCATCTATTACCCACTTTTAATATACCCTTCTTATTAATCTAAGTCACTGTACAAGATGAGTTCTTTTCTGTTATCCTCGCTAAGCAGTGATCATGGATTCTTTGCTGAAAGGCATTTCGGTATACTTCTTTATAAATACACAAGAAAGTTTCTCGGTTTAACTTATAAATATGAACTCACTAATTTCTATTTAAGCATGTGAGTACACATTTATGTTATTCATTTCAGAGCCTGAAGTCTATTTTATTATTTTTCTTCATAATAAAACCGTTTATTAAGATAAAATTACTAAAAAACAGAAATTATTATTGAAGTAGAATTTATTTATATTAACACAAGGTTTAACAACCTGCAATAATGCATGAAATGATAATATTTACCATAAAATTTTGGAATGTTATATTCCTTAAGTATACACAACACACACGCAAACGCCAAACGCACACACACACACACACACACACACACATATATATATATATATGCTATTAAAAACTGGATGTCTGTTTCCACTTGGTTCAATTTCGTCTTATATTTTTCCAAATTACGAAATTTTTTCTTTAATTCAGAGTTCAACTTAAAAATTAAATCACCATAATTTTTTAATTTCTTATTGGACATGTTTCGAAAAAAAATTTCGTAATTTGGAAAAATATAAGACGAAATTGAACCAAGTGAAAACATACATCCAGTTTTTAAAAGCAGGCATTGAAGAAGGACTACTCCCAACTTTTACAAATATATATATATATATATATATATTGGTATAAATAGGCAGCAGATCTTCTTTTAAACAAGTATCATTAAAATTAACCGCAGTCTCGGCATTCACGATCTTAAGACTGAGAGATTCGATCCTACGAACTAACCTCCTGCTAACAGGGTTCAACTGGAAAAGGAGTTGGCCAAGTGACATGTTAAATTAAAATCGATGACTCATGCTTAGTCATTGCTATAAATAGATTAAAAGGATAGTACAGGTTAATGTAAAGAGAAGGTTAAAGGTCAATAATGAACAAGAAACAAGCGGTTAGAATAAAAGAGTTGAAAGTCCAAGAAATTCAAGAAAGGCCAAGTGACATGTTAAGTTAAACTCGATGACTCATGCTTAGTCATTGCTATAAATAGATTAAAATCGATGACTCATGCTTAGTCATTGCTAAAAATAGATTAAAAGGATAGTACAGGTTAATATAAAGAGAAGGTTAAAGGTCAACGGTATAACTGGACTAATAGAGAATAAATAGATTAAGAAAATTAATAATAATAATAATAATAATAATAATAATGTTAATAATAAATAATAATAATAATAATTAAGATTAATAGTAAACTAGAAAAGATATATTAAATAACGAGTTGAAAGAGAGTAAGAATTAAAAGGGAAGGTATAGTTAGTTAGAAAAAGAAAGAAAAGTTTATAGTTAGTTAGTTATAACGAAAAGAAGAATAATAATAATAAATATAAGAAAAGTAAACGTATTGAGTGCGCAAGCTTTCGACATCACAGATGTCATCGACGGGCGAAGTTGTTCCTAGGAGATCCAGGACGCAAAAGGCATAGGGAAGGGAAAGCAGGAAAGTAGTGGGGGTAAGGGGAGTGGGGGTAAGGGGGGTGGGGGAGCCCAACTGGAGAACAGCTGCAGATCACCTGATGCCGGAGGCCGACTCGCGCCGAGCAGCCTCGGGAATACCGACCGCAGGCCGAGCGCCCGCCCTCACACCACTCTCCGGTCCACCAGTCCGAGTCACCAGATCAACTGAGCCACTATTATCAGCAGCACTATGTGGCGCTACACTCAGTCCGGTATCCCGCTGCACTTCACCGCTTACTGCCATACTCCTCATGCTGGGAATGACGAACATGTCTACCATCTGGCAGTTAAGGGAAGGCTTCTTAGACCTAATGTAGAGCGCTTCCAGGATTTTCAGGCGGTTAGGGTCACTTTGCAGTTGAAGGACTTTGGTTCCTTCGACTAACTTCTCCCTAGTGAGACGAGTACCATGGACTTCTTGTTCATGCTGTTTTGGTCCACCAGCAGACAGATGTAGGGTAAGACGCCTCGAGAGCTTCGTGTTTGTCATGCCGATGTATGTAGAAGGCAGGGCTGCACAGTTCCCTGAATTACAAACATATTCATACACGAGATGACTTTTCTGGAGCTCTGGGGTGACACACTGGGGGCTGTTCTTAAGAACAACATTACTGGTCTTATTGTTCTTATAGAATATTGTTAATTTAAGCTTATCCTCCTCCGTCGTCGTTGAAACGTGCTTAGAGACGATATTTCGCAGCGCTTGTTCATCTTGCTTGTACTGGCTGCTCATGTATGCTCTGTAATACAAGCGTATTACTTGATGCCTCTCCTCTGAGGCATCTTTGTTCTCTGTAGTGCCATACCACTTCTCAAGGCATTGACTGATAGTTTTCCTCACATGATTATTGGAATAACCATTGTTGACCAGGACCTGGGTTGCTCTTTCCAACTCCGAGTGGACATCCGACCATTCACTGCAGTGAGTTAGAGCCCTTCTTACATAAGCCGCAATGGTTGAACGTTTGTACCTATCCGGGCATTCACTAATCCCATTCAAACACAGACCCGGGTTAGTTGGTTTGCAATAGACACCTGTGCTAAAGCTCCTAGACCGTTGTTGGACCAAAACATCAAGAAATGGCAGCTGACCGTCAATACTCTTTTCAACAGTTAGTCTAAGGCCTGATTCATTCTCCAGGTGTTCCTTCAATCTTTCGATCACATTTACGTCTCTGGCTAAGACGAAAATGTCGTCGATATATCTCCCATATATTGTGGGTCTTTCTAATTCAGAAAAGACTTTCCTCTCCACAGCGCCCATGAAGTAATTTGCAAATAGGACACCCAGCGGTGATCCCATGGCAACACCATCAATTTGCTGAAACATGCGGCCATCAGGTGAGATAAATGCAGACTCTTTCGTGCATATCTTCAGAAGGGACTTCAGGCTCGTTTTAGGGATGTCTATCTTAGGTTGCTCTCCCTCAGGGTAAACTTCTTGCAGGATGATGTCAATCGTCCTGTCAACCGGCACATTAGTGAAAAGGGACTCGACATCAAGAGAAGCTATAGTACCCGTACTCTCCGAACCCTTTAAAAGCTCAAGGAAGTCGGTAGAAGATGCAAGGCTATAGTCCTTGGGAACGAAGGGAGTGAGTATTTCATTCAGTCGCTTCGCCAGTTGGTACGTAGGAGAAGGAATCTGACTGATAATAGGCCTTAAGGGGTTCCCTGGTTTGTGGGTTTTCACATTGCCATAACAATATCCCAAACCATAGTCTCCGATGATAGGTGGAAGACTTTTCTTTCCAGTTTTGGCATTTACCACTTTTATCAGTTTGTTAACTCTTCTCTTAATATCGTCAGTGGGGTTACGGGAAATATGACGAAACTTCGCAGGGTCACTTAGGATGTCGCTGATTTTAGAGTTGTATTCATCTGATCCTATCAAAACATAGCAGGCAGCTTTATCAGCTTTACGGATTGTGATGGAACCATCTTGTTTCAAATTCTTGGCCGCTATACGGTGTCTCGTTTTTAGTATATTACTCTTGTAATGGCCTCTTTCAATTTTAGCTTCTCTAAGTAGTTCCTCACGGATTCCGTCATCGACCTTTAATCGTCCGTCTTTTGCAAGGCTATGGATATCGCCTAGTAGCGACTCAATTTCAATTCGTTTAGCATATGGAGGCGGTTTGGATAGAACATGACAGTTCAAACCGAAGTTCAGTAATTCCTCCTCATCCTTATTCAACACCCTCGTTGTGAGATTGATGTAACCATTCACAGGTGCTGGCTGCTTCAAACTGCCACCATTAAGTCGAACTAGTTTCCTAGTTATTCTGGAGATAGCGGCCTCCCTATCTGCTGAACGGTTATATCAAGCTGTTCGTCAATTTGGGTTTTACATTCTCCATCAATTTCGAGAGAGTTCCACTCGTTGACAGCATCATCAAGTTCACGTCGGAGCCGGATGACTTCCTCTTTCTTAATATTCAGTTGCCTCTTGACAAGTTGTCTCCTATACGCCAAAGTCTCTGAGGTTTGGCGTGCTGCTAAATCGTGAGTTCTAATATTGGTATAAATAGGCAGCAGATCTTCTTTTAAACAAGTATCATTAAAATTAACCGCAGTCTCGGCATTCACGATCTTAAGACTGAGAGATTCGATCCTACGAACTAACCTCCTGCTAACAGGGTTCAATGGAAAAGGAGTTGGCCAAGTGACATGTTAAATTAAAATCGATGACTCATGCTTAGTCATTGCTATAAATAGATTAAAAGGATAGTACAGGTTAAGTAAAGAGAAGGTTAAAGGTCAATAATGAACAAGAAACAAGCGGTTAGAATAAAAGAGTTGAAAGTCCAAGAAATTCAAGAAAGGCCAAGTGACATGTTAAGTTAAACTCGATGACTCATGCTTAGTCATTGCTATAAATAGATTAAAATCGATGACTCATGCTTAGTCATTGCTAAAAATAGATTAAAAGGATAGTACAGGTTAATATAAAGAGAAGGTTAAAGGTCAACGGTAAACTGGACTAATAGAGAATAAATAGATTAAAAAAATTAAAATTATATAATTAAATAAGGGTATTAAAAATAAAATATTGATTAATGGTCAGGAAAAGCCCTGTGAATGGTTACATCAATCTCACAACGAGGGTGTTGAATAAGGATGAGGAGGAATTACTGAACTTCGGTTTGAACTGTCATGTTCTTCCAAACCGCCTCCATATGCTAAACGAATTGAAATTGAGTCGCTACTAGGCGATATCCATAGCCTTGCAAAAGAGGACGATTAAAGGTCGATGACGGAATCCGTGAGGAACTACTTAGAGAAGCTAAAATTGAAAGAGGCCATTACAAGAGTAATAACTAAAAACGAGACACCGTATAGCGGCCAAGAATTTGAAACAAGATGGTTCCATCACAATCCGTAAAGCTGATAAAGCTGCCTGCTATGTTTTATAGGATCAGATGAATACAACTCTAAAATCAGCGACATCCTAAGTGACCCTGCGAAGTTTCGTCATATTTCCCGTAACCCCACTGACGATATTAAGAGAAGAGTTAACAAACTGATAAAAGTGGTAAATGCCAAAACTGGAAAGAAAAGTCTTCCACCTATCATCGGAGACTATGGTTTGGGATATTGTTATGGCAATGTGAAAACCCACAAACCAGGGAACCCCTTAAGGCCTATTATCAGTCAGATTCCTTCTCCTACGTACCAACTGGCGAAGCGACTGAATGAAATACTCACTCCCTTCGTTCCCAAGGACTATAGCCTTGCATCTTCTACCGACTTCCTTGAGCTTTTAAAGGGTTCGGAGAGTACGGGTACTATAGCTTCTCTTGATGTCGAGTCCCTTTTCACTAATGTGCCGGTTGACAGGACGATTGACATCATCCTGCAAGAAGTTTACCCTGAGGGAGAGCAACCTAAGATAGACATCCCTAAAACGAGCCTGAAGTCCCTTCTGAAGATATGCACGAAAGAGTCTGCATTTATCTCACCTGATGGCCGCATGTTTCAGCAAATTGATGGTGTTGCCATGGGATCACCGCTGGGTGTCCTATTTGCAAATTACTTCATGGGCGCTGTGGAGAGGAAAGTCTTTTCTGAATTAGAAAGACCCACAATATATGGGAGATATATCGACGACATTTTCGTCTTAGCCAGAGACGTAAATGTGATCGAAAGATTGAAGGAACACCTGGAGAATGAATCAGGCCTTAGACTAACTGTTGAAAAGAGTATTGACGGTCAGCTGCCATTTCTTGATGTTTTGGTCCAACAACGGTCTAGGAGCTTTAGCACAGGTGTCTATTGCAAACCAACTAACCCGGGTCTGTGTTTGAATGGGATTAGTGAATGCCCGGATAGGTACAAACGTTCAACCATTGCGGCTTATGTAAGAAGGGCTCTAACTCACTGCAGTGAATGGTCGGATGTCCACTCGGAGTTGGAAAGAGCAACCCAGGTCCTGGTCAACAATGGTTATTCCAATAATCATGTGAGGAAAACTATCAGTCAATGCCTTGAGAAGTGGTATGGCACTACAGAGAACAAAGATGCCTCAGAGGAGAGGCATCAAGTAATACGCTTGTATTACAGGGCATACATGAGCAGCCAGTACAAGCAAGATGAACAAGCGCTGCGAAATATCGTCTCTAAGCACGTTTCAACGACGACGGAGGAGGATAAGCTTAAATTAACAATATTCTATAAGAACAATAAGACCAGTAATGTTGTTCTTAAGAACAGCCCCCAGTGTGTCACCCCAGAGCTCCAGAAAAGTCATCTCGTGTATGAATATGTTTGTAATTCAGGGAACTGTGCAGCCCTGCCTTCTACATACATCGGCATGACAAACACGAAGCTCTCGAGGCGTCTTACCCTACATCTGTCTGCTGGTGGACCAAAACAGCATGAACAAGAAGTCCATGGTACTCGTCTCACTAGGGAGAAGTTAGTCGAAGGAACCAAAGTCCTTCAACTGCAAAGTGACCCTAACCGCCTGAAAATCCTGGAAGCGCTCTACATTAGGTCTAAGAAGCCTTCCCTTAACTGCCAGATGGTAGACATGTTCGTCATTCCCAGCATGAGGAGTATGGCAGTAAGCGGTGAAGTGCAGCGGGATACCGGACTGAGTGTAGCGCCACATAGTGCTGCTGATAATAGTGGCTCAGTTGATCTGGTGACTCGGACTGGTGGACCGGAGAGTGGTGTGAGGGCGGGCGCTCGGCCTGCGGTCGGTATTCCCGAGGCTGCTCGGCGCGAGTCGGCCTCCGGCATCAGGTGATCTGCAGCTGTTCTCCAGTTGGGCTCCCCCACCCCCCTTACCCCCACTCCCCTTACCCCCACTACTTTCCTGCTTTCCCTTCCCTATGCCTTTTGCGTCCTGGATCTCCTAGGAACAACTTCGCCCGTCGATGACATCTGTGATGTCGAAAGCTTGCGCACTCAATACGTTTACTTTTCTTATATTTATTATTATTATTCTTCTTTTCGTTATAACTAACTAACTATAAACTTTTCTTTCTTTTTCTAACTAACTATACCTTCCCTTTTAATTCTTACTCTCTTTCAACTCGTTATTTAATATATCTTTTCTAGTTTACTATTAATCTTAATTATTATTATTATTATTTATTATTAACATTATTATTATTATTATTATTATTATTATTATTAATTTTCTTAATCTATTTATTCTCTATTAGTCCAGTTATACCGTTGACCTTTAACCTTCTCTTTATATTAACCTGTACTATCCTTTTAATCTATTTTTAGCAATGACTAAGCATGAGTCATCGATTTTAATCTATTTATAGCAATGACTAAGCATGAGTCATCGAGTTTAACTTAACATGTCACTTGGCCTTTCTTGAATTTCTTGGACTTTCAACTCTTTTATTCTAACCGCTTGTTTCTTGTTCATTATTGACCTTTAACCTTCTCTTTACATTAACCTGTACTATCCTTTTAATCTATTTATAGCAATGACTAAGCATGAGTCATCGATTTTAATTTAACATGTCACTTGGCCAACTCCTTTTCCAGTTGAACCCTGTTAGCAGGAGGTTAGTTCGTAGGATCGAATCTCTCAGTCTTAAGATCGTGAATGCCGAGACTGCGGTTAATTTTAATGATACTTGTTTAAAAGAAGATCTGCTGCCTATTTATACCAATATTAGAACTCACGATTTAGCAGCACGCCAAACCTCAGAGACTTTGGCGTATAGGAACAACTTGTCAAGAGGCAACTGAATATTAAGAAAGAGGAAGTCATCCGGCTCCGACTGAACTTGATGATGCTGTCAACGAGTGGAACTCTCTCGAAATTGATGGAGAATGTAAAACCCAAATTGACGAACAGCTTGATATAACCGTTCAGCAGCATAGGGAGCCGCTATCTCCAGAATAACTAGGAAACTAGTTCGACTTAATGGTGGCAGTTTGAAGCAGCCAGCACCTGTGAATGGTTACATCAATCTCACAACGAGGGTGTTGAATAAGGATGAGGAGGAATTACTGAACTTCGGTTTGAACTGTCATGTTCTATCCAAACCGCCTCCATATGCTAAACGAATTGAAATTGAGTCGCTACTAGGCGATATCCATAGCCTTGCAAAAGACGGACGATTAAAGGTCGATGACGGAATCCGTGAGGAACTACTTAGAGAAGCTAAAATTGAAAGAGGCCATTACAAGAGTAATATACTAAAAACGAGACACCGTATAGCGGCCAAGAATTTGAAACAAGATGGTTCCATCACAATCCGTAAAGCTGATAAAGCTGCCTGCTATGTTTTGATAGGATCAGATGAATACAACTCTAAAATCAGCGACATCCTAAGTGACCCTGCGAAGTTTCGTCATATTTCCCGTAACCCCACTGACGATATTAAGAGAAGAGTTAACAAACTGATAAAAGTGGTAAATGCCAAAACTGGAAAGAAAAGTCTTCCACCTATCATCGGAGACTATGGTTTGGGATATTGTTATGGCAATGTGAAAACCCACAAACCAGGGAACCCCTTAAGGCCTATTATCAGTCAGATTCCTTCTCCTACGTACCAACTGGCGAAGCGACTGAATGAAATACTCACTCCCTTCGTTCCCAAGGACTATAGCCTTGCATCTTCTACCGACTTCCTTGAGCTTTTAAAGGGTTCGGAGAGTACGGGTACTATAGCTTCTCTTGATGTCGAGTCCCTTTTCACTAATGTGCCGGTTGACAGGACGATTGACATCATCCTGCAAGAAGTTTACCCTGAGGGAGAGCAACCTAAGATAGACATCCCTAAAACGAGCCTGAAGTCCCTTCTGAAGATATGCACGAAAGAGTCTGCATTTATCTCACCTGATGGCCGCATGTTTCAGCAAATTGATGGTGTTGCCATGGGATCACCGCTGGGTGTCCTATTTGCAAATTACTTCATGGGCGCTGTGGAGAGGAAAGTCTTTTCTGAATTAGAAAGACCCACAATATATGGGAGATATATCGACGACATTTTCGTCTTAGCCAGAGACGTAAATGTGATCGAAAGATTGAAGGAACACCTAGAATGAATCAGGCCTTAGACTAACTGTTGAAAAGAGTATTGACGGTCAGCTGCCATTTCTTGATGTTTTGGTCCAACAACGGTCTAGGAGCTTTAGCACAGGTGTCTATTGCAAACCAACTAACCCGGGTTGTGTTTGAATGGGATTAGTGAATGCCCGGATAGGTACAAACGTTCAACCATTGCGGCTTATGTAAGAAGGGCTCTAACTCACTGCAGTGAATGGTCGGATGTCCACTCGGAGTTGGAAAGAGCAACCCAGGTCCTGGTCAACAATGGTTATTCCAATAATCATGTGAGGAAAACTATCAGTCAATGCCTTGAGAAGTGGTATGGCACTACAGAGAACAAAGATGCCTCAGAGGAGAGGCATCAAGTAATACGCTTGTATTACAGAGCATACATGAGCACCATACAAGCAAGATGAACAAGCGCTGCGAAATATCGTCTCTAAGCACGTTTCAACGACGACGGAGGAGGATAAGCTTAAATTAACAATATTCTATAAGAACAATAAGACCAGTAATGTTGTTCTTAAGAACACCCCCAGTGTGTCACCCCAGAGCTCCAGAAAAGTCATCTCGTGTATGAATATGTTTGTAATTCAGGGAACTGTGCAGCCCTGCCTTCTACATACATCGGCATGACAAACACGAAGCTCTCGAGGCGTCTTACCCTACATCTGTCTGCTGGTGGACCAAAACAGCATGAACAAGAAGTCCATGGTACTCGTCTCACTAGGGAGAAGTTAGTCGAAGGAACCAAAGTCCTTCAACTGCAAAGTGACCCTAACCGCCTGAAAATCCTGGAAGCGCTCTACATTAGGTCTAAGAAGCCTTCCCTTAACTGCCAGATGGTAGACATGTTCGTCATTCCCAGCATGAGGAGTATGGCAGTAAGCGGTGAAGTGCAGCGGGATACCGGACTGAGTGTAGCGCCACATAGTGCTGCTGATAATAGTGGCTCAGTTGATCTGGTGACTCGGACTGGTGGACCGGAGAGTGGTGTGAGGGCGGGCGCTCGGCCTGCGGTCGGTATTCCCGAGGCTGCTCGGCGCGAGTCGGCCTCCGGCATCAGGTGATCTGCAGCTGTTCTCCAGTTGGGCTCCCCCACCCCCCTTACCCCCACTCCCCTTACCCCCACTACTTTCCTGCTTTCCCTTCCCTATGCCTTTTGCGTCCTGGATCTCCTAGGAACAACTTCGCCCGTCGATGACATCTGTGATGTCGAAAGCTTGCGCACTCAATACGTTTACTTTTCTTATATTTATTATTATTATTCTTCTTTTCGTTATAACTAACTAACTATAAACTTTTCTTTCTTTTTCTAACTAACTATACCTTCCCTTTTAATTCTTACTCTCTTTCAACTCGTTATTTAATATATCTTTTCTAGTTTACTATTAATCTTAATTATTATTATTATTATTTATTATTAACATTATTATTATTATTATTATTATTATTATTAATTTTCTTAATCTATTTATTCTCTATTAGTCCAGTTATACCGTTGACCTTTAACCTTCTCTTTATATTAACCTGTACTATCCTTTTAATCTATTTTTAGCAATGACTAAGCATGAGTCATCGATTTTAATCTATTTATAGCAATGACTAAGCATGAGTCATCGAGTTTAACTTAACATGTCACTTGGCCTTTCTTGAATTTCTTGGACTTTCAACTCTTTTATTCTAACCGCTTGTTTCTTGTTCATTATTGACCTTTAACCTTCTCTTTACATTAACCTGTACTATCCTTTTAATCTATTTATAGCAATGACTAAGCATGAGTCATCGATTTTAATTTAACATGTCACTTGGCCAACTCCTTTTCCAGTTGAACCCTGTTAGCAGGAGGTTAGTTCGTAGGATCGAATCTCTCAGTCTTAAGATCGTGAATGCCGAGACTGCGGTTAATTTTAATGATATATATATATATATATATATATATATATATATATATATATATATATATAAGTTAATGTTTCGCCTCCAGATATTGAGTTTTTAAAAAACAAAGATTTATTTTGCTACAATTACAATTTATTATTTAATAAGTTATTACTATTAGATTGAATCTAATAGGAGTCTGCCAAATAAAATATAGAAATAATGAAAATTACAGTTACGCCAAGACTCCTGAAATACAAAGTATTTAAAATGACTGAGGGTCTTACAAATGGAGGTTTTGACATAGACTGACAGAGTGGCTGGACAAGACTGGAGCTGCGACGCAGCGCTAGCTCTTTTATTAAGTTTTTAATGCTTACAAAGCACTCTGAGTTCAATCCTCCTGTCTGGTGCAGCTGCCTCTGGGGTAAGCAAGGTGATTGTTCGTTACCAGCTAACTCCTCCTCCCCTAGAATGAAGCTCCTCCTGGTAGGACGACTTCTTCAAGTTGGATGCCTTGTTGTCTTGGTGTAGGTGTGGTTAAGTTCCAGAATTTTGAAACCTTTTTTCTTTTTAAAATAAAACCAAACACTGCTACTAACAACATTACATATAACGCTACAGTCCATGCACTAGGAATGTGGAATCTATAATTTTTGTCCACTTCTCTGTAGGTTAATGGTATAGTAGGCTCCTGTTTAAGTAAAGTTTTAAACTTAATGGTTATGTTGGGCATATTGTCTTCCTCAAACCTTAACTTTACTTCTGGTAATAGATGAGGCTGACCAGTAGTCTTTGAAATAAATTTTAAATTTTTTCCTCTATATTTAATTGTTGAATTTCCTGGCTTCATTAGGAAAATTCCTTTTAACAATTTGAGTTCTAACTCTTCTTTATTTTCTATAGTTATTTGTTCAAACTCTTTAAATATAATTAAATACTGATTAATTTCTTTAATATAATTTATCTTATTCTCGTCTATATTGACGTTCACATATTTACAGGAACTTGTTTTGTTAGAGGTTAATATTTGCTCTTCACAACTGGTTGTTGGATGAAAGTTGTCATCACACAAATAGACTTCAGAATCAGAACACTTACTCTCCAAGGCCAAAACAGAACTGTCCCTATTTTTCAAAAAATATTTATTCTCTGTTAATATTGAGACAAATTTATTTTCTACTTTAGATGGAATTGGAATTAATTTAAAGTATGTGTATGTGTTAGTTGAGTATAGTAGTACATCTAAAAAGAAAATAATTTGATCATGGCTCATTTTACAATGAATATTTATTAGTGATTCTAATTCAAGCATATTCTCATAATTTAATTCTAGAGGTAAATCTCCTGGAAGAGAATATTCTTTCATTTTCTTTAATTCTTTATACAATTGATTTGACGACATGATGCTAGGATGCAACATTTGCAGTTTACAAAATGTGATAGCGTTTTCTATTTCCTCTAATGTATTCAATATTACGTTCATTGCCATTCCTATTTGATTTAACAAGTCCTTTTTCATTTGTATCTTATTTACGTTATTAAGATTGTTTGTTAAGTTAATTAGTTCTTTCTTTAATTCTTCCGAGTTATATTGAATATTTTTTAAATTTTGATTATAATTGTTTATCCTATCTTTACTAACCGATAGTTTTATTAACTTTATAAGTTATGTTTTTGATGAGTGTCCCTTGTCCGATTGAGACGGTTGCTCTGAAACAATATTTTTTAAATTGTAAACTAATTTTTTGGGTCTTTTAACATTAGATAAGTGAATTTTACTACGAGTATTATAATGTTGAGGCTCTATTGTGCCTGTCTTTAATTTTGGATTTACTTTCTTTAATGTTTCCTTTTTGTACTTATTTTTTGTTTTACTTTGTTTTTGTTTATTAACAACATATATTTTTTCTGGGATATCTGGTAAACTTTCGCGTGTTGTATTTGCACGATCAATTACAGTTTCTTTATTTGCCATTATCCTTTCATTAATTTGTTTATATAATAGTTTAGTTTTTTCTTTATGTTTTTCTACATAGTCGTTTAATAATTGTTTTTCTATATCTGCATTTAATAATGACGAAGTGTCTATGTGTCCTGAGATTATTTCAAACGGTGTTAATTTAGTGGTGGAGTGTATTGAGTTATTGTATGCTAATAACGCGTATTTAACTTTCATTTCAATTGATTCATTTTTAAATTCTTTTTGGTTATTTAGTAATCGAATATGTTCTATCATAGTAGAGTGAAAACGTTCAGCGATTCCGTTGCTTTCCGGGTGCTGAGAACTAATTAAATGAAGTTTAACTTTATGTAACCCAAGGAATTCTTTAACTAAATTGTTACTAATTTCTAATCCGTTATCCGTTATTATAACTTTCGGTACATTATGATGTGTGAAAAAATCAATTAGTTTATTAACTACTACAATGCCTTGCGCGGCTTTTAATTTATAAACTTGAGCATATTTCGAAAAAGAATCTATGATTGTTAAGAATTTATTATTTTCAAACGTTATGCTGTCCATATGTAATATTTCTAGTGGACGTGAAGCTGTGGGAGTGATGTTTAATTCTAATCTTAATGGGCGTCTATCATACTTGCTAACTTGGCATGTCTCGCAAAGGTTGATAAAGGTTCTCACTGACTTTCTTAGATTAGGCCAGTAATATTTTCTTTTTATTTCATTCTCTGTTTCATCTAAACCTCTGTGATTATTCTTTCCCAAGTGGTATGATTCTATAATTTCTACTATGTCGTCCTTTTCTGTTACATCAATTAAATTTTGTGTATGCTTAACAAAATGTATTTCTGAATGCTTAAAATATGTTTGAATTACATTACAAAATTCTTCATAAATATTACTCTCAAAATAAATGCAATATTTCCTTCTCGGTTCTATATATGTTTTCACAAATTTAATTGTATCTTCTATAAATTTATTTTTTGATAATTGTACTAGCATTCTTTGTTTATCGTCGAAGAGTTTAATAATTTTTACTTCACACGGACTATGTTCGACTTGCGTAATTATTATTTGATTTTTGCCATAATTTACTGGTTCTTCTTTTATTGGGATATTTACTATTGTGTTCCCTTCGTAATTTGAATGTATCGTGTGATTGTCTTCATTATTTACTTCATTATTAACTTCATTATTAACTTCATTATTAACTTCATTATTAACTTCATTATTAACTTCATTAACTTCATTATTAACTTCATTATTAACTTCATTATTTTCATCTACATTTACTATTAGTGATTCATTTTCTATATTTTCCTCGTCTACGCGTGCTTCTACTAAACTTCTTAAAAATTGGTCATCTTCTTCCGTTAAATTTAATTCTATTCGCGACAATGCATCTGCATTTTTATTTTGACTACCCTTTTTATAGTATATTTCATAATCGTATTCTTCTAGTTTTAAACGCCATCTAATTAATTTTGAATTCGGCTCCTTTAAATTAAATAACCATTGTAATGGTTTATGATCAGTATATATTTTAAACTTTCTCCCGTACAAATAGGGTCTAAAGTATTTAACAGCCCAAACTATAGCTAAGAGTTCTCGCTCTATAGTTGCTAAGTTTGTTTCGGATTCATTTAGTGTTCTACTCGCATAGGCTACTGGTAAATCAGCGCCATCAGTTACTTGGCTTAATACTGCACCTAATGCTATATTGCTAGCATCAGTAGTTAAATTGAAAGTTTTTGTAAAATCAGGATATTGCAATATTGGTTCATTAATAAGCAATTCCTTACAAATTTTAAAACTATTCAAATATTCTTCATTATTAATGTCAATTTTTACATTTTTCTTTAGGAACTTAGTCATTGGTTTAATCAATGATGCTAAGTCTTTAATAAATTTCCTATAGTAGGAAAGTAGCCCAAGGAAACCTTTAATTTCCTTCTGGGTTTTAGGGAGTGGATAATCTCGAATAGCTTTTATTTTATCAGGGTTCGGTTTTACACCATCTGGGGTAACCATATGTCCAAGGTAAGCGACTTCTTTTTTAAGAAATTCTGTCTTATCCAGTTGGACCTTCAAGTTTGACAGTCTTAATCTGTCAAAGACTTGCTTTAACCTTTCTATATGTTCTTGCAGACTGGTACTGAACACAATTATGTCATCCAGATAAACTGCACAAGGAACTCCTCTTAAGATGTCGTTCATGACTCTTTGGAACGTCCTTGGACTATTCCTTAAACCGAAAGGCATTCTGACGAATTCATAGTGTCCCTGCTCGGTACTAAACGCGGTTTTGGGAATACTTTCGTCTTCTAACTCTATTTGGTGAAACCCTGAAGCTAAATCGATAGTAGAAAAATATTGACATTTGCCAAGCTTGTCTAAAAGATCCGTAATATTCGGAATAGGATACCGATCATCTATAGTTTTCTCATTTAATTTGCGGTAGTCTAATACTAATCTCCATTTTTTCTTACCCGAGGCATCTACCTTTTTTGGTACGATCCAAAGGGGTGAATTCCATGGCGAATGCGAGGGTCTAATTATGTTTTGACTTAACATTTCTTCTATTTGTTCCTCGACTTCTTTTTTGTGAATTTCCGGGTATCTATATGATCTAGTATACACGGGTATTTCGTCTTTTGTTCTAATTATATGTTTAATTTTATTAGTGAATGTTAATGATTTGTTTTTGACGTGAAATATATCTGAATATGATTTTATTAATTTTTTAATTGCAAATTGTTCCTCTTTGTTCATGTGTTCCGTACGTATAAGTGATAAATCAAAGTTACTTGTTTTATTAGTATTTAAAAAATGAATGTTGGACTCGTTTTTGCGTTTAAGATAAAATTTTTCTACCGTTATGGGTTTTATTTGCTTTAAGATTTTGGCATTATTACTATTGTTCCGAACTAAACAATATGTTTCATAATTTTTTACGTTAACTATTCCTTCTGGAATTTCCATTTCGTTTATTTTGAAATTTGGTATATAGCCTTTACCTTCTTTTAAATTTTCAACTTTTAATTTAATTACCTGTTCTGTTCCTGGGGGTATGTTAATTGTGTTGTCGTTTATGACAGTCTTTTCTTTGTTTAGTTGAATGTTGTTTGTGTTGTCATTTGTGTCTCTAAATATTATGTTGATTTCTTGTTTAGGTGTAATTAATTTGTTATTAATTAAATCTATTTTTGCTTCTATGATTTTTAAATTATCTAAACCAATTAATCCATCGAAAAATGAGTGGAATTTAAATAAATGAAATTTAAGACTTGATTTTTCATTTTGAAAGAATTTTGAACTTGGTATTAAAACGCTAAATTTTTGAATTGAACTTCCATGAGGTGATGTGATTTTACAAGGGTCATATTTAATTAATTGTGGAAAATATTTCTTTGCAATTACAGGGTTAATAAATGATTTGGAACTAGCAGTATCAATTAATATTTTTAAATTTGTATGGGGCAAAATGAAATAGGGTAAGATACTAAAATTATTGTTTAAATTCATAATTTGGGATGATGTGATGTGGAGGCGTTTTCTCCTAAAAAATGATTGTTATGTTCCTCACTCTCTGTGTGTTTTGTAGTTTTGGGTGATTTGGAATTAGTGTGTGGTGTTTCCAAAGTGTGCATTTGATTTTGTGGTCTGAATTTGTTCAAGAATGTGTTCTGTGTTGATATTGACATAGGTGTCGGTTTGTATGCATGTGATGTATTTGGTGGGTTGTATTGTCTGTTGTGTTGAAATGGGTTCGGTGGTCTGTATTGTCTACCTTGATAAAATGAATTTGGTGTGCTGTGTTGTCTACTAACAGGTTGTTCGATGTATGTAGGTTTTTTAAATGGTGTGGCAGGTTTTTTTGTAATGTTATATTTTGTTTCTATTGGGTCACTAAATTTTGATTGTATTTGAAAGTCGTTAGTGAGCATATTTAAAGCTTCATTTAAGTCACCGGGATTCTTCGTTCTCATGAGACATCCTATCGGTTCTTTAAGACCTTTCAATAATACTCTCAGTGCTAATTTCCTATTGTAATTACAAATTATGTCTGCTTCTGAGCTATTACATTTATTTCTCCAGAAAGCTATTTGCAAGTGCAATAACTTTTGGATTCTGTCAAAAAAGTCAAAAGGACTTTCCGTGTTAAATTGTTTCAAAGTTGACATTTCGATTGCAAGGGTGAACCCGTCCCTGCGATCGCTATAACTATTTAATAATGCGGTCTTTAACTCGTCCCAACAAGTTATTCGGTTATTGTTTATTGTTGCGGCAGCAGCCCCTTTAATTTTTGCCATTAGGCTGAACATTAGGAACTCGTTTTGAAAATCGTTACTATCTTTGGTATTGTAGAACCTTTTTACTAATTTCTCCGCGATTTCTATAAATCTTGGGAGAAGTGAAGCTTCTCCATGAAACTCCGGAACCATGTCTAAATATTCCTTCTTTAGAGTATCCATGTTTGTGTAAGTGTTGTGTGTGTACAAAAAAATATAAACAAATAAACAAATATAAATTCAAGTTATATCACACAAAAATAAAATTGAAATTCAAATATTTGACTGAAAATAATGTGATTAATTATACCTTTTAAAGTTTTATCACAAAAATTGAATATTGATATACTTTCAATATTTTAATAAAATTGTAATTAGCAATACTTTATCACAATATCCAGAAAACAAATTATCTTTAAGACAGTTCTCTTTAGGCAAAGAAAAAGTAACTGTACTTACAAAAGAAGTAGGACGAAGAGCATTTCCTCTGTTCTTCAGTTCCTGTGTGGATCTTCGTTGGTAGATATTCTTTCTTCCAACTATTGTCCGACCCGACTGCGCCAGTTAATGTTTCGCCTCCAGATATTGAGTTTTTAAAAAACAAAGATTTATTTTGCTACAATTACAATTTATTATTTAATAAGTTATTACTATTAGATTGAATCTAATAGGAGTCTGCCAAATAAAATATAGAAATAATGAAAATTACAGTTACGCCAAGACTCCTGAAATACAAAGTATTTAAAATGACTGAGGGTCTTACAAATGGAGGTTTTGACATAGACTGACAGAGTGGCTGGACAAGACTGGAGCTGCGGCGCAGCGCTAGCTCTTTTATTAAGTTTTTAATGCTTACAAAGCACTCTGAGTTCAATCCTCCTGTCTGGTGCAGCTGCCTCTGGGGTAAGCAAGGTGATTGTTCGTTACCAGCTAACTTATATATATATATATATATATATATATATATATGATCTAAAGAAACGGTCCAAACGGGACAAATCAATAACTGAGAAAAATAACACATAAAGAACAAAAACACTAGAGTCAATTTTTTTAACAGATTTCGTCATCAGGAAGAGGGTAAATGGGAAGAAGAAGAGGCACGTTTGTTCAATACGGATGGTGGAAAGTGAGCGAGAGTTTCTGGCAGTAGCTCCAGTTTCAAAACGGGCGTGGTACTGCAGGCTAATCCAGCGTTATCGAGCTCGAGTATATAAATATACGTTTCAAAGCAAACTACAAGTACACAGTAAATAGAAAAACTGACTTAGAGTCTAATTTTCTGTTTAACAGTCGTCAAGAGAGAAGAGATAGGGACACCAAGTCTTCTTGCGAAGTGACGGTCAGAGACCATCCTGCAAAAGTGCGTTTCAGGTGCACTTTGTATCCCTATCTCTTCTCTCCTGATAATGGTTAAACCGAAAATTAGAGATTGTAAATCTGTTTTTCTATTTACCTATAGTTCACGTTTGTTTGTGGTCCTTTGTGGATCGTTGTATACAAGTTCAAAATCGAAGAAGAGTAACATACGGAGTAAAAAAATACACTTAAAAAATCTAATTTTCGGAAAATCCTTCTCTCTTTTCTCCTGAAGAAGGATTGCCCAAATCTTTGAGTTTCTTTACTCTATGTGTTACTCTTATTCGATTTTAAACTAGTATTGTGTCTAGTTTGGATCGTCTTTCCGATTTTATAGTGAATATACATATATATGTATATATAAAATATATATAGAAGACCTGTAACTAGTCAGTCTAAGAATGGGTATATTGAATTCCAAGCACTCGCAACAAAATACGGTGCAGTGACAAAGATGGCTGACAAAGAATTTTGACGTGAGGTCACTGTTGTTATTGTTACATTGTTAATAACATAGAAGCGTGATTTACATTAAACACGTTAAATAAATTCGATTTTGATTTGTGTTAATAATAACTTCATATCCTATAACACCCCGCAAAATACGTCCCTCTACGTGAAATTTATACTTCCATTTTTTATGTAAATCATTTTCAATTCTGTGATGGGGAGAGGAGGATTACCGTTTTAATTTTTGGACACTATTTTAATAGTTTAAGTCACACTCGAAACCAATCAGTTTATTTACACAGTTAGTTGTTACTTTGACAATAAGTAATATCAAATAATAAGTAATGCATATTAAAGTTGAGTTTAAATCATTTTAATTTGTTTATTTATAACTTGTGGGGGCCAGGCTAGCTCAGTGGTTCCGTGCTTGCCTCTGAACTGATAGGACCGGGTTTCAATCCCCACCTGGCCCTCGATTTATTCACGTGGGAGGTGAATAAAACTGAGCACGTCGTCCCTCGGAGGACGTTAAACCGTCGGTTCCGAGCCTGTACGATGTTAGGTACTCATTAAAGAACACTACTCGAAATACACTTGAGTTAGGCAAAATTTAGGACTACCGATGTAGAATCAATCATCACTGTGTGATATCACAAAGGGCCAATGCTCGACCTACGTGTGTTCCCTTGTGGGACTACTACTGCAACCTAACCTAACCTTATATATAACTTTTATGTTTTTAATGACGTTATTTTTATAAAGCAATTATATTTTTCAAAAGCAATAATGTTTATTTTTGTTATAATATAATTGAATTGAACTAGTTAGTAAGAAGTTCTATGTTTAAAATGAAGTGAAAAGGCTGTGTTGGTTAATTAGATTAATTGGTAAACAAGTGACAGGGAAGTGATGGAAGAGGTGGCTAATGAGTGGTAAAAGCAGAGGACACACACGTCACCCGGAGCTCTTCACTCCAGTTGGCATTTCGCTCAGCGACCTTTCGCCCACTTGGTCATTAGCGAGCTGCTAATGGCATACCTTACATCTCTCGCATTTATAAACATTTTACATTTAATTTTCAAGAAATCTCACTTCCTATTCTTATTTCTTCTGATTTAAAAAAACGATCAACAGGTTTTGATAATTATTTAATCAGTTTCAATTTCGAGACACTACATTCATAACTACAGAGACGAATATCTTTTCGATTAAGAGATTAATAATCCGTTTTACCTTGTATACTGGTGTTGGAGTTGTGTCATCGGTTTTTTGGACATCCTTCATCTTCAGATCAGTTCTTCTTGAAGATGGATGTCAAAACCTGACGAGTAATCTAACACCAATGTACGAGAGAAGACAAATTATATATTTTTTAATGCAACTAATATAATTTATGAGTTTTATTTTTTAAAGTTCAGATGTACCAAAAATAACTTTCTATGGGGAACATTAATGTGACTTGATGTTTAATATTTAGAATGCCCTAAATTTACTGTTTTTAGTGACAACAACATTTAAATAATAAAAACTTAATTAAATTTTAAATGGACAAGTAAAATGTAAAGCGTTGTTAATGCATAGTTGTTCTTAATGAAATAAAATCCGAAGTCCATGGAGCACCTCGTTTTCTGGTAATTATTACTTAAAACATCTAGTAGTAGTACCTCATACAATGATTATTCTTGTTTGAGTATGTTTTAATCCACTATATAGTTCTCAGGTTACAGCATCAATAATTGATTCTGGGATTTGGAGGTCCTTGGAAGTTCTTTCAATATCAATCTATGCCCAAAGTGATTTAAACAAAATTTAAGAAGTATTCTCTATTTTAACCAAAATTATTGAAACTGATAGTGTTGATTATTTCATTTGAAGATGCTTATTTGCTAAAAACTTTTTAAATTGTACATATAGACTAAATAGGTGTTTTTAGGTTCTTCTCATAAGAAATGCACTTTTCATATGCTTCAATATTACCAAAGAAATAATATGTTCTTAAACACACCTAGGGCGTATATATGACATTAATAATGGTTAAAGTGGGCTACATGTTGTCTGATTACATTAATTTGCTAAAAAATATCAAACAAACGCTAAAAAAATCTTGAAAAATTTGTCCAATTTACGTTTGCTTTATGTTTGTAGAATTGAATTTTATTTATTAATAAGACCATATTAACTCATTAAAAGATCTTCACATTTCTTTTATTCATCATTTAAATAGCAAATTAGTTTCACTTGGGTTTAATAAAAAAATGTCCAAGTCGATGTCAATAGATTTAATAAGTTCAGCAAGTTATTCATTATTGCAAGTTGAGTTTTCAGTTTTTGGAGCTATATTGTTTGTTGGCTTTGCTAAGATGTCGAGATTGAGTTTGGAGTATGTTTGGATTTCTTGACAGGATATTTAAACCTTCACACTGCATCAAAATCATCACTAGAGTATCTGGGATTTTCTTCAATACTATTCACACTCAGTCTGTAATTTTTACGCAGGAGCGTCTTTCTCTTTATAATAAGAAATCTATAGTGCCCTACTAAATCACAGTGCCCTTTGGAAATCTTACTTTTAATATGTTTGTTAGTTTGACCACAAAAACCATTAAGAAACAAAAAGTTGTACAGCATACGTAAAGCTTTTCGACGTTTATACCAATTGGCTTCCAGCCAATTTTTAATTAGCGCAGAGAAAACCTACTAGGCAAAAGAGAATATGTTAAAACTTGTGGAGATATTGCATTTGATTGTTTTATTATTTTTTAAATAACATTATTATTTTTAGATACCCAAGGCATTATAAAAGCAGTTGTTCAACAATGTGCAAATGAATCCTAACAAATTGTAACGAAGAATAACCCAAATAAAAAAAAGAATATGTCTTACAATTGAGATAAGGCGTTAAAGAATTTTTTAGATTTTGTTATTCAAAAGAAATCGTGTTAAATATAACTAAATGTGACATTAATAATGCCAAATATTCATACAATTAAATGTTTCACTCAGCTTTAGTCAATAGTTTAATTTTATTACAGTGTTAAATTAACCAGGCCTTAGAGTTGAAAGTTTCGATTGGTTATTTGAAAACTGAGACCTATTGTGTGGATAAAGTAAGGCTTTCGCAAATGCGAAATGAGTTAAGTACAAATGACTTGCAGGCTTTGTCACTGAAAAGGATTACTAGTTGTTTAAAATATAAGTTGATTGGATAATTACAAAGGAGAAAGTGAAATAATTATGGGCAAGATTGGATTGACAGAGTGGGGTGAGTACTGTGGTAGGGGTTGGTGGAAAATCAAGTGAAAAAGCAGATTGAAACGTGTCAGGCAGTGGATAAGGGTTGGTAAGACGACACGTGTCGGACAGATAATGCAGTGGCGGTGGGCTGCACGCGGCCTCTGACGAGTGCCACTCCATTAGGCTGCCGCCCCAGTCACCGCCCCCGACCTCTGAGTCCCACCAGTCGCCTAAACGTCCATCGCACTCTATCTAATTCACTTAATAGTCACATGGCTTATGAAGTCTGCTCGCTATGTCAAATGCCAAGGAGAAACACACACACACAAATACATACTTACATAATATATAGTATTTGTGTGCCACACTTGTGCCACACTTAAAATAATAAATTGAGGACTAAAACAAGCAGTCGAGATTGAAAGAAATTTAAAGAAAAAAATACTTTTTTTACATTTTTTTTATGTAAAAAAGTATCATTATTTTATAATTTTGCAGTTTTTTAATTTTTTTTAATAACTTTGAATATATTTGTTATATTTTCTGCTTTCTTTAATGTTATTGTTCTTTAGATTTATTTAAATTATCTTCTTCGCGGCAGCACTGCTTTAACCCTCAAATCAGAGATTTCTTCAGTTGACTGGTGTTCATCCTTGAATTCACTTCTAACTCACACAGAAAATCATAGTTAAACTTATAAGTGGGTCTCTTGACCCTCCTGATGAGGTAAGTTTTCAAATATGATAAAGGTTTTGTATTTTTTATGTGTTTCTTTCATTTTGATTTAATTTGATCTAGTTTGTTGCAGTTATTTTTTAATAAATAATAATATTAATAATAATAATAACAATAACAATAATCTAATTTGGGTATTTATAATAATTTTTATTGTTAAAAGTAGCAGCAGTTTCTGCTCTATATATATAAAATTCTCTAGCAGAGCAGAAGCTGCTGCTATATATATATATATATATATCAGAGTTAAAATGATGGTAAAAGAGACACAGGCAAAACTCACATCTAAATTTCGACGATCGTTGTCATCAAGAGGCCAAGAGTTCCACAAGAAGGTAGGGCAGCGACTTAGGAGTCGAAATATAGAAGTGAGTTATGCCTGAGTCTATCTGTGTGTTACCTCTGTTTTAACTGTATTATATTTAAAGTCGTTGGATCGTTTCAATTAATTGCTATATATTATATATATTATATATATATATATATATATATATATATATATATATATATATATATATATATATATATATATATATATATATATATATATATATATATATATATATATATATATAATTAAGTCTCCTGATGACAGTTCAACCAAAAATTAAAGACAGTAAGTGTGTTTGTTCCTTACTTCTGTGTTTATGATTCATCGTGAAACGTATGTTGTCCTTTTGGATCTGTCCTGTTTACAATATATATATATACACCTACTGAACTGACCTCAACCGTCGTCAGTTGGGTTTCTGACTCTGATGAAGACTGCTTGTTACGGTTGAAAGATATTAGTCTTGTTTTCCTATTTTCGTATTGTGGTTTGATCATTGATTGTTATTTGACGGTTTTATGTGAATATATATATATACTTATATGTTTATTATATGTTTCAATTATGTTATACATGGTTTTATAATATTTAAAAAAATTAATAAAACATAATTTATTAATTTATTTTACTAATTGTCCAGTATGCAGAAATCATATTCTGAAGTAAAAAAATAACTTATAATATTTAGAAGTAATCAATGTAATTATAATAATTATTACGTATTAAGAAATATTTTATAAGAAATAAAAAATATTTGATATATAGCTGTTTAATATGTTTGAGGAAGACCAATTGAAGTGACAGGCTAAAGAAACTTGATTAGTCGGGTGACCAAATTCAGTGGAGACCCTTTAAATAGGGAGTGAAGGGAGCCTTTGAAATTGTTTAAGACAAATTTAATGCTTGGGTGTCTTCGAGAGTTTTGACTGGCCACTGTGGGTAGGAGGTGGTTGTTTTGTTTAAAGATGATAAATAAATAGATATTAACTAATATAATTTCATCCCTCTCTGAATTGGACAAAACTTAAAACGTTATTTTTACTTAGAGCACATCCTAACCCTTTAACAATATTTTCCATATAATGTGAAATTAATAAGTTTTGATATTTTGCAGTTAAATCTTTTCTATTTTGATTAAACTGATCGTCTATTAATAAAGTTATTTTCTATCCAAAGCTAATTTTAAATTTTTTTTTACTTTAGAGACTATACTAGCCAGTCATACCTGCAAACGTAAAAGACTTTTACACTAAAAACTTAGGTTCAATCCTTGGTATCAGCAGTAGTTTTGTTATATGCTTGTTGTTGTATGTTGTCTCATTCTTATTGTCAAACAACCTTATTTACTGAAATGATGACTTCAAGTAAACGTTCTAGTAGAGTTTATTATGCTTTGTTTCTTCTTAATAATGGTTAGCTTAACAAGTCTTTTGTGTATTCGCCTTTTACAAAGAAAAGTTGGAAATAGAAAATAACTACTTTTTTAATGTAAAAATTAAGAATATTTAGCACTGTGTCTTTTAGTAATGACATGTAGCCGTCTAGACGGCTATAATATATACTCGTATGTATATATAACATATATATATATATATATATATATATATATATATATATATATATACCACAATTAAAAGAAACGGTCCAGGGCACTTTTTTAAAATAAAATAAATTCAAAACGAAGGAAACACACAGAAAGTCACAGACATAACTCACATCGATATTTCGACCATCGTCGTCATCAGGAGGTGTGAAGAGCGAAGAGTCCCGCAGGAAGACAGGGCGGTACTCTTCCTGCGGTCATCACACCCCCTGATGACGACGATGGTCGAAATATCGATGTGAGTTATGTCTGTGTCTTTCTGTGTGTTTCCTTCGTTTTGAATTTATTTTATATATATATATATATATATATATATATATATATATATATATATATATATATATATATATATATATATATATATATTATATATATATATATATATATATATATATTGGTATACTTTGGGAGCAGACCTTCTTTTAAACATACCTCATTAAAGATCTTGCCAACATTAAGTTTAGTATGTTTCCTACATACCTTTTCAAGGTTTCGAATGCTACCTTTCCATCTCTGTGGTACCATATAAATTAACTCACCGATTTTTTTATCTTTCATTGTATTTTTCATATTACATTTCCGACGTTTCGGTCTACGTTGACCATTTTCAAGGATTCTTTAAAGAATTAATTAATTTTTTAAAAAAACCTTGTATATAGAATCCTTGAAAATGGTCAACGTAGACCGAAACGTCGGAAATGTAATATGAAAAATACAATGAAAGATAAAAAAATCGGTGAGTTAATTTATATGGTACCACAGAGATGGAAAGGTAGCATTCGAAACCTTGAAAAGGTATGTAGGAAACATACTAAACTTAATGTTGGCAAGATCTTTAATGAGGTATATATATATATATATATAAAGATTTCACATAAACACGTGAAATAACAATCAATGATCAACCACAATATACTGTTATTAGTATGTTACAACAATATGATATCAGTTGAGTTGTTTACTCTGACGAAGACCGCTTGTTACGGTTGAAAGATCTTAGTTTTGTTTTCCCATTTTCATATTGTGGTTTGATAATTGATTCATGTATAAATATATATAAAAAGATTTCGCAAAGATCTTAGTCTTGTTTTTCCATTTGTTATTGTGGTTTGATCATTAATATATATATATACGTTCCACAATAAACCACAGACACAGAACAAGAAACTAACTGGTAAGTTGTTAGTTTCTTGTTCTGTGTCTATGGTTTACTGTGAAACGTTTTTTGTCCTTTTCGATTGTTTTTTTGTTTACAATGTTCAGTATATATATATGTATTTATGTATGATTAAACCATCATATGAATTGGGAAAGAAAGAGACTAAGATTTTTCAACCGTAATAAGCGGTCTTCATCAGAGTCACAAACCTAACTGAAACACAAGATGCAGAAACATTATATGAGGGTTTTAAAGGAGTGGGATAGAAGAGTGGTATTTTAAAAGAGTTTAAAGTGCAGGAAAGGACAATAGTCCAGTTAGACAATTCAGTGGCTGTCAACCCTCTTCGATGAGGCTATTACCCTCGTCAAGACTGAATCAAGTTTGGGAATCCTGTTACTAATGTTTTTAATATTTCATCTATTAAATTTAATCAGATTTGATAATATTTCTTAACACCATCAATTTTCCAGTAGAAGAAAAAATTAGAAATTACTATAGTAGATTATTATATAATCACTATAGTATATTATCACTACAATAGTAGAGCAAGACAATTACATCCACGGAATACCAACCAACAGAAAATAAAAAAGACACAAGAATTCAGTAAAAAGAAAACCACAAAAGGATCATAAAATACTCAGTGTTATTATTCATTATTTAAAAACAAACCTTTGTTGTTTAAACCTAATTACTTATTACTTTACTATAAGTAAAGTATAGTGATCGTGAAAAAATTCGATCTCGAGATTTTGACGGAATTACATGTTTTGAGGTCCCAGAAGTCGTTTTATGACGTTTTTACGATGATGTCTGTGTGTGTGTGTGTGGGTGGGTGGGTGAGTGTGTTAGGATTGCTTGTTACCACGCTACGGTCCAGAATCTTTGATGGATCAAGTTGATATTTTACACAAAAATGGGCCTCATAAAGATAAAGATCCCTATTGTTTGGGAAGAATTATGCATGATGGGAAAGTCACTTTTTTTGCCAAAAACCGTTTTTTTTAAAACATTTATTTCTCCTAAACTGATAACCCTAGAGTTTTGAAATTTTGACATTATCTTTGAGGTTTCAAATGCAACAAGGAAAAAATATATTCAGAATTTTAAAACAACAGGAAATATTTATTTTCAATAAAATGTAAACATTTTGACTTATAATTCAATCTCAAACCTTGTGAGAGCGATACAAGCAATACTGTTAGACGGACAAAAATGAAACTATGCCTATAAATAGAACGTTATATGGAGAATGAGTTGAGATATTTTTTTCTAAAATTACATTCGCTAAAGGGGCGTTACAGTACGATTTGTGTTTTCAGAAAATGTTTTTTTGACGCTAAACGGCTCATTAAAAAGTAATGAAAATTTGACCGAAAATGGAACAAAAAAATTGCAATTCATAAAAAAAAAATCACGGGAAAGAGTTTCAATTACGGGAAAGAGCAATAACGATATAAAAACTGTTTGTTTACCCTAGACTAAGAGATCACCTGCTATACTTGTCGAATTTTTTATATTTTTTTACATTGTTTACATTGACTTAGAAATTTTTTGAGCAAATTCACTGAGATAAAATTGATATTTTTAAAGGAATAATTTAAATTGTTTATTGACTTATATGAGATGTAAGAGGAATAATATTGTGCAGGAAAATAATAACACTCACTCAGAAAAAATTCGTATATATGTTATTTGACAAAGGGGAGGGAAAATGATCTTATTAAATACTAAGAAGCCATAAAATTCCCAGTATAATAATTCTGTTAAAAACCAAAAATGAAAAAGATAATTCAAAATATAAATCTTTCGTTTAGAGATTAATAACTGTAATTATCGTACATCTTTAATTAACAAATCAGCTTAAAACAACATTTTCTTCGCTGTTTAAGATGTTTTTCAGAGAAAAAAAGGGTATTTTACTGTTTCAAATTTGAAAATTTTACATTAATATTCAATGTTGAAGGATGTCAAGTAAACGATTTAAGAAATCTACTGGCTATTTGAACAATAGCCATGTTCTCTTGTAGGATAATATTACGTTTCAAGAAATGTTCACATTGGTTTTTCAAAAATGTTATTACTGCTGTAGTTATACTAATGAAATTATATGCAAATAATAAATTATTTGTTATGTACAAAAATAAGCTTATGAATTGATATGTCCTTCAATCACTATCTGTACTACCTCACGAATGCAATGCTAATAATTATATCCCATTTAGATATTTATGTTATGCTTAAATAATACGTTATGTTTTATATACTCAAGAAATTTGACATTGAGTTACTTATAGTAAAGTAGAGTGTAGGCCACTCCAGATTTTTATTAATTATTAAGACAACAACAAATGTTTATTTTTAAATAATGAATAATAACACTAGTATTTTATGATCCTTTTGTGGTTTTCTTTTTACTGAATTGTTGTGTCTTTTTATTTTCGGTTGGTTGGTATTCCATGGATGTATTTGTCTTGTTCTACTCATGTCGTTAATAAATTTTCTTAAGCTTTAAGAATGCCTTCCCACATGTAAATGCCTACTTAAAAATATAACTACCCAATGGGATCGCCTCCTCTCTTGCTGCTGTATAAGGCATTACAGAAAGAATTTTCAAGAAATAATTTGTAAGAGATATAATTCATTTAATGGTAGCTATAAAAAGATATAAACAAATTGAAGGGACGCGTTCAAACAAATAGATCAGACTAGATTGAAGAAAATTTTTTAAAACCAATTTTTTATAAATATTTCCGCTCTGAGCATTTGAAGGGTAGGTTTAGGTTTTTTATTTAAATTATGGCGTTTGTAATATTGAATCGTTTTGACTGAAATGTATGTAGTTTATCATTTTTCATTATTGACTTTCTCAAGTGTGAAAAAGTAATGGATTTTTTTATCCGAATCTATTTAATAAATTTAACCTTCTTGTCTATTTCGTATAATATAGCGATACCATGGTAGAAGGACACATAGTTTTCTGAAGAATTACTGGAGTGGCAGAAAGAGGGTTACGAAAAATGGTGATCGATTTGACAGGGAACGGCTGGTAGCTCAACTGAGGAGAAGATATCAAGATTATAAAATATGGGCAGCTAACATCTGGCAGTTTTTTCGCGTTGTAAACAAACATCTTCGGCGCACGACACACAAACCATACACAAAAACCTACCCATTGAAGACGGTGAAATTTTTCCGCATGGCTGGACCTGCTACCTCAAAGAAGAAAAAAAAATAGTGTGGGTCGGAGGACGGGTAGTTTTCTGAGAAGGCGGCCAGGTGCTTGGTCCACGTGCGGTGCCTATTAGCTATGCCTCATCCCTAAGGTGACAATGGATCACCTTCGTCTTCATCTATCACTCGATTTCGCACAAAAACCTTTAGACCGGTCTGTTCTAAAACAGTCGGAATGCACCCTGCTACTGTCTTAACACCATTATTCAACCAGAATCTATTCTAATAACTCACAATACTAAAATACTTTATCGCGAAAATATATTTTAATATTTATCTTTAATGTGTAACATTAAAAATTTAGCATTATATTTTGTGACAGTTTTAAAAGCTCAGATCACAGTTATGAAAAAAATTAAATATATATCCACAAAGAAATCTATTGAAACATGTTGCTGTATATGAATAATACAATTTGAATTTCAAAATTTAACAAAAGGGGCACACTGTACATCTGTATAAGTCCTTGAGCAAAAACTTTGAGGAAGATAAAATGAATTGTAGGAACCGGAAAACATTTTAAATAAACCTTTTATAACGAAAAGTGACGGTTTGTCAAATCAAATATTCACTTTACTATAACATTGTTTAGTAAAGTTTAGTTTAGTTTACCATTTGAAACACATTGTTTTTAAAAAAATCTTTGTTTATGAAGAGGCAGTCTATTTACAATACTTGTCAAGTCAATGGTAGGAATGTAATGTGCTTAATCATTAAATTAGTGGATTCCTTTATTAAGAGTAAATTTCATATTGAAAAAAGTTTGTGAAATTATTTAAAATTTGAGATGAGGTAACCTGTAATCTTCTCTGCATTGCACAAATTATCAAATCGTATTGAAGCACTGAAGTTGACTGTCCAACTCTGAGTACCTATTTTTATATTGATTAAATAGTTTCTTTTTTAATATTTGGCTAATAAATGATTATTATATTGGCTCTTGACTGATATCTGTCCATAGCCTAGCAAATTGACAGAAAACCCTTACGGCTCATATCGTAACGTGTGCTTACATCGTAAAGTATGTTTCTAGAGGCAGTGTAGGTATACAATATATATGATAACTACTCATAGGTATACAATATGTGCAATGATGAATAATTATTACTTGTAAAATATTGCATAGAATATTCATGAGTGAGTGTCGGAAGTCCTACTCTGCCTCCGTTTCGGCAATACTATCCGACTCCTACTCTGACACCCTGGTTTAAAATGTCTAGTTTTATCTTTTCATAAAATCAATTAGGCATTAAACAAAAGATTTACTTTGTCAATATTTAAGGAAATCTACTTTACAATATTTGAATGATTCGTTATTAATAATTAATCCGTAATATCTATGGACTATTTATTTTGTTTGAAAATTTATTTAGTGAAATGTATTCATAAAATTAAAATCGTGTATTGAGTTATTTTATAAAATTAAGTTTTTGTTGGTATGATTTTAATCGGATATTCTGAAATATTTATTCTGGTACATAGAATATTAAAATATCGATAATTAGATCAATATTCTGATTATATTATTACAATTTAATAAAATAATGGATGTTATTTAAGAATATGAAAATTATTATACATTATAGAAGAAGTATACGATTTTTCTTATTTTCAGAAGACTGATATTTTATTGTTTTGAAAGCAAGTAATAAACAACAATTTGATTTTCAACTAAATCAACTTCTTATGTTTTATCTATTTAAGTTGATGCAAAATATGTGAAAAAGAGTCCACATTTAATGAGTGAGAGTGGTGGCAAAATTATTAAGGGAAGCCGATCAAGTGGGCCCTTGGATACTTCTCCGACTTCTCACTTCAAAGCGTGGCGGCATTCTAGGGCTTCGCCTCGCTTGTCTTCACATCATTCTGTAACCCCACTGTTTTAGAATGGAACTGTTTTCCACCATCATAGGTCATCTTCGGGTCAGACACTTTGTCAAAATCGTTTTTTGTTTTTTTTTTCAAAAGTTGTTGGCTGTTGTGCTATGTTCGGTATAGTAAGTTATTCTGAGTACTACAAAATGTGTTGGGTGTAAAAAAATAGCTTGTTTTTTTTTGTTTAAAAACAAAATCTATGTTAACTAATTTAACATAACCAATAATGTTAAGCAACTTATGCTAACCTCATTAAAAAACATATTGATTAAAAACAAATACATTAATGCTTTTATTAAAATACTTGAAATTTTTCTAGAAATCTAGAATACCGTTTATAGCTGTAAAAATAAAAATGATAGTCGCTTATAAACGTAATAATTTATGATTAGCTATTTAAATCAACTAAATGTTTAGTTACAAATTAATGTAATAAAATTAAATGTTATTTATTCAGTGCTTGACTTTTATTTACAGATACTTTAAAAAGTTTTTGGAAATGAAAAAAAAATATTTAGAATTTTTCTTAAAAGTAATGTTATTAAAAACATTTTGAAAATTAACTATGAACCACTAGAGGTAGTGTAACATTAAAAGTTCGTCAATGACTAATATGAAAAATGCGTTTCATTACCTTTTTGTTAGAATCATATATTATTCTGTCTTCATTGAATTGAACAATGATAAAAAACAATTCTCTTAAAATTCCCTTTTGACTACTGATTGTTTTAAGGAATCTTTTAATTTTATTAGTTTTAACAAAAGTGGATTCTGAGGGATTTCTTTTATTTTTAATTACCTTACTACTTCTCTTATCAGTTATTATGAAGTTTTACTATAAGTAACATAAAGGACTTCTATCACCTTATTCTGAGAATAATTTGGACTATACCTTCTTCATTTAGTCGTCACCAATGATATTTTAACATTTACCATAACTTTAGATGTATTAGTTTTCAGGTTATTTGATTAATATTCATCTTCATTTATTTCAAAGTGAAGAATGATGAAGTCATGTTGGAATATGAATATAACTAGGATGAATAAATCAATTATTGTATGAATAATAATGTGTGACTATAGGCAGATTTGTAGCAGCAGTCTATTTTGACGTAATTGACGTCAACAAACCGAGAAGCAAGTATTATTCAGACTCAATAATTTTCAGAAATTCTTTCTGTTAGAATTATGGAAGGTGGTGAAGGTAGATTTTTTTTTCATGTTTATTAAATATGTAAGAATTGATGACTATGAGGTTGTTGGGGGCGAGTTTGCTATTTATTAGGGGTGTCTGGGAGGGTTGTGTGGAGGCGGCAGATATATGATGGCAGTTAGCTACTACGATCGGCTCCTGTTAATCACCCATCCTGATTGGCCATTGTCGCCGGGGTTAATAGAGCGGCGCCACTCCCTCTGCATAAATCCACGTGCACTTCACGCAAAAACAACCCTTTTCCCTAACCCCTTAGCTGACCTCACTCCCTTATCCAGACTATATTAATCTCGGGGGAAAAAACAACAGCTCTGTTTACAACCTTTCTGTCACTCCTACAACAACATCCCTTATGGTTTTTTCTCCTTTTGCTCAAACCTTTTAGTACCCTTCTGTCTTTTACTCTGTTTTTCCGCCTTTTTATATATTGTTTTTATAAAAACCAGTTTTTTTATTGCATTTACCATTTTATGCACTAATATTAATAATATAATTATATTATCAAGTTATAAAAAAAACTTACGTGTTATTAGCTTCTGTTTAAAGCAAGTGACTCTATTTTTTTATATTTAGCAAGTTTTTTTGCACGATTAGGGTTAAGTTTGCATAGTTGGTCCTAATTTAAGTGTTATTGAAGTTTGTTGACTGTTAAGGTAACGGGTACAATACCTTCAATGTATTACAGATTATAACAGTAGATCAACGTTACTCATGTTAGCTGATTCCATGCTCTAATTCCATGATAGTTCACTTGTATAAAAGAACATCTTCTTTAACTGTATTTTATTTGAAATAAACATATATTTGAATTATAAGAAATACGTCAACAACCTACAAAATAATGTATTCTTGATGTGATAGGCAATATCTGTTAAAAGATTTTAAAAATGATGTTAAACCTGTAGTTAAAGTCTATATTATAGAACATTCTTGCTATATGAAACAACTAGAATATCACAAATTAATTTTTTGTAATCAAGCATCAATTTTCCTTTTCAAAATTATTTTTTTGTGTTTGATACCTAGCTTGTATACACATATTTGTAACTTTTCTTTATTAAATATATATATATTTTATTTTTTTCCTATTTCAATTTGGACAGACCTTGATATTTTCAACTTCTGGATTGTTTTTCTTTCTGTCTAATGTCGTTATATAACATTAAACATTATTGCTTTATATTTACAACGGGTAACCTTTAAGATCGTGGCAATATTCGAACCTCCTACATTCAGTATATTGTATGAAATACATGTACCCATATTACCTATCAAACCACATATACCTCACTCTGTCAAGTGTAAATATTAGTTTTTTTAAGTAAGTTTGGATATTTATATATTTCAGTTTTATTTATATTACTTCTATATTATAATAATATTAAAGAGGAAATAATTTTTTATTGCAATATGTAGATAATTTTAAATTATAGTTGTTTACGATAATTTATGCTCAATAAGCTTATATCTTACATTGGAAAAAGAATGGTAACAGAAAGAAGTGATTTGTAAAATTCTAGTTGAAAGGTAGAAGACGTTTTTGAAGGGGATGATGAAAAGAGATAGAGAAAGCAAGTTCAAAGACGAGAGAGTGATAAAGATGGTTTGTCTGCCATGTAATTTGGAGTGGAAAGTAATCCTAATGAGAGTGTGAGGGCGCATGCTTCCCTCAGAGAACTCTTGAAACGTGCCAAATCGAGAATCTAGCAATAAGCACTGCAATACTAACACCATTTAAGCCTCAACCGTTTAAATTGATATCTCCAATAAACTATATACAAAATTAAATTAAGTTGTTAGTTTTTCAACTTACCTAAGGAATATATATATAAAGATTTCCCATAAATACGTGGAATAAAAATCAATGATCAAACCACAATATGAAATGGGAAAAAAAGACTAAGATCTATCAACCGTATATACATACATACATATATATATATATATATATATATATATATATATATTTTAAAACTGCACACACGTTTTCATAAAATCTCTGAAACTCCTGTTCCATTAATAAGAAAATGTATACCAAATAGCACTTTGAATTGTATAAGAAAACTATTAAGGCAATAGGCACAACTTTTTTAGTAATATTTTTAGTAATATAAAGAACATTCCGTTAGGTGTATAAATGTGATTTACTAATTCAAATATTGAAACTGATTACTTTGAGAATAAAAAGGATATATTTGTTTGTTTCAGATGTTGTAGCCATCTTGAACTCTCCAGGTAATTCATATTTTTTTTTATTTTTTCTTATTTATATTAAATAATTTGAATGGGTAACAATTTTTTTATTATTTACTGAGAAATATGCATGTTCCCAACAAGATCATATAATGATCTCATTTAATAAATATTTAACCCTAATTTAATAACATATTTTTGAAGGTATGATATCATGAATCCAATATATATATTAATTCATAAATGATGGCATTTTACAATCATTTACTAATTTGTGGTTTACTAGCTGCATGTAGTCAGTTGGTTCAAGAGATTTATAGACAGCTCTTCATACGACAGCCTCTTCTTACGAAATTTCCGTCTTACCAAAGGACTGTAAGGAAAAAAAGTGCCTTATCTTAAGAACTTTGTTTCATCTCACGAATGAACAAATTATCAAATTGTTTGCTCGTTTCCTCAGCTCTCAGACATAAATATACCTCTGACATATAGAGTTATTTTCTTGGCATTTTCCGAGATCTCGAGATTTTTTGTAACACTGATAGCTCAGTTTTATCTTGTTTTAGGGTGACTCTCTCTAATTGCTATTGCATTGGCCAACCCCTACCATCCTGCATGATCAGGGCATTCTCTAGGAATAAGTTCTGAGGAACTTATCTCTTCCTCAGAACTATTTCCGATTAGCTAGGAGGCACAACTATCTGAGTTTTTGAAATCACATGTTACTTCGGTAGAAAGTATGTAAGAACGACCCTATTTTTGCGCTTACTCAAGTGAAAAAAGACTAAAAAATCTAAAAACGGTAGCAATTAAATCAAGTACAAGAAAAAAAAATGTGATAAAAGTTTTGCAGTTAAACAAATTATAAAAGTTATAACAATTTAAAAAAGTATTTTTTTTCAATTCATTATTTTAATTGAATAAGTTGTGGGTAAGTTGTGCATGTGTGTTCGCTTAGTATAGTACGTACGTGTACGTTTTGCAGTTAGGAAACGTTTCTTTTCTCCTCCTCCTCCTTTGTATCCCCCCTCCTCCGCCACCATTACTCCCTCCCGTTCACCCACTCAGTCCCTCAAATCCAAAGATAAATTACTTTACATATTATTACGTATTCTTGTTATTAGTTGATTTTATAACTTATCCCTATAGTTATTACAATTATAAGATGTATAACAATTATTATATTGGTTATTACATACATTAGTCATTTTAATTTATCAAGTATATTTTAGGGTGGTGATTGGGTGGTTATTATTTACATTCAATTAGTGATTTATCTAACAAAACTCATCCTTCAAATTTCTTCCAGAGCGAATTTTATCTGAAGAAGTGTTACTGTATTTGCAAGAATATAATGAATCTTAAGAAGGAAGTCTCGGTAATTACTGATCCTTAAGCGATATAAGCTTATGTCGGGAAACAATATAATTTCTGACACCAATATTCTATTATACGACATATTGTTGAGGTTGGGCATTACTACAGTACCATGGTATACATTGGACATGTATCTATTTTGTAAGTGATATTTTTTAAAGATCACATCATCGTGTTCTGTAAATTTTCTCAGCTGTTTTAAATACATAATGTAAAATGTATTATGTATTACAATACATAATAAATGTATTATATTTATTATATAATGTAAGAGTTATATAATAAATTCTTAGTTGTTAATTCTATTTAGATTTAAATATTAAGGGAACAAACTTCCTAGGCGTAAGGAATTTGAAAGATCTGCTATTTAGTAATTTCACTCTATCCTGAATCCTCACTTCTTTATCTTTATATATAAAGTTCGTGAGTTTGTTTGTATATTTTTGTTCACGCATTTTCCGTCGAGATAGAGACTTGAAATCAAATATATAATATGTATTACCTGAATAATGATAATTAAAAGAAAATTATTACTATATTCCCAAAATTGGTGACAGAGTAGCAAGTGTCTTGCGTGCTCGCTGATTATATATATATAATATATAAATGTAACAACCATTTTTTTTAATTTAATATTTGCGTAGTATAAACACTGGTAATAAACTAAAGGCATAGAACCAGGGTAGCTTACTGGCTTGCGTGCACGCCGATGTTAGTAGCACAAATATATTAAAAATAAATGTAACAAAAAAAATATTTGAATTTAAAATTTGAATAATATAAAATGGTAATGAAGTAAAGATATGTATCCAGGGTAGCCAGTCGCTTGCGTGCTCGCCGATGACAGTAGTGAAAATCTATTATACATAAATATAACAAAAAAAAATTAATTTAAAATTTGTTTAATATAAACGATCGCAATAAAATAAATTCATGGAGCAAGAGTAACCCAGAGGCTTGCGAGGTCACTGATGACAATACTGCAAATGTATTATAAATAAATATAACAAATATATAATAAACTACTACATTAGAGGTTAAAAATGAATAATTTTAGTAACAAACTGAAATACAACTGTCAGATAAAATACGAATGTTCTAAGGTAATATTATAAAGAAACATTTTAAAATGTGTTGTCTCATCATTTTTGGGGGTAAAACAGAAACAGCATTATTGTTTGTACCAAGGAGATGAATTATACGATCTTATTACCTATATTTATATAACGATTTTATAACTTTTCCATCTATTAGGGTACGTTATATAAAAGATAAAGTTTATAAATTTATAACAAAAAAAAAGTATAAAAAAGAAGTAATTTAAAACAGTACAATAAGTAACATTAATCAGTATGTAATTATATGCAATTTTACTTTTCAACGTCCTAAACGAGCAATTTGCGAAACGAAAGCCCCAAAAAAGTTTAGTGTTAACATGAAAACATAAAACTAAGTTTACTTATCAACAATATTTGAAAAGTAATTTTCATTACTAACTTATAAAAGTCGTTTATATTTGTTCAATAAATTTGGAATTACAATTTCAGTTTTTTTTAATTGTCTTAAAGTTTTAATGATGAACTTCAAAATTTAAATGTACAGAAATAAAAAATGGCTGTCTGTTTATAATATATTTTCATAAATATATTTTGTGGAGTGATTTATTTACCAAGTCCGTTTGCAATTCTGTTTTTAAAATTATAATTTGTATATCTACTATCTGTTATGTACATTTGATAACTATTATAAGCATTACTTTTTTTAAATACAAATTTACAAACTTTTTATTAGTTTTTCAGCATAAAATACTTAAAGGAGAAGTTTTGGTAACACTGTTGAAAATTGTTTTATGTAGCAATCAGTTTAACTTAGGAGTGGGAAAAAATTTTTGAATCCAAGGTGAGAAGCTTAATGGTTTTTCAGTAATCCACTTGTATTTGGGCTAATATTCGGGTTTCTTTTAAATGTTGTACATTGAAAGTCTGAAGTGAACGAAACGTTAAGGGCAAAATGGGAGGGGTGTTTGTCAGCCTTGGGTAAACACTCGAAACAGAACTACATTTTCCGAGACCACCCCCTTGTGTTCATATTTGTCATCGGCGAGTAAAGTTTCACCCTGCCATCTGAGTGCTTTCTCCTGTCCACCACTTCTGCCTCTTTCCCCCCCTGACAGTTATCGCTCCATTAACTAACATTAACAACTATGTAATATTTGCATATTTAACTTTTGAATTCTTAACAAATCACAACATATTTATGAAATCAGCCCTATATTTAATTGTGCTACTATTTTAGATTTAACAATCAAAAAACATTTCGTATGTCTCGCTTCTTTTGACGAAGTTCTTTATTCGTCACATATTGCTGATGTTTTTAATTATGAGAGACTGAATTTAAACAATCGGAATATTTCAAATCTCATAATCGAAAATGCATTAAAACCTTCATTACGCTTTCGAAAAGTTATGAATTCTTCAAAAACCAAATTTGGCTCTGGTAAAGGAAATTGAAGAAGAAAACTCAAAATGCTTGTAATATGTTTGTACTACCAGGTTATACTTCACATAAGAATTTATATATAATATATATATGAAAACAAACCACAAGGAAAAAAAAAAAAAGAAAACAGATGGAAAAAATGCTCTGAGGCCTTTCAATTTATGTCATCAGAGAGCAAACAAGGTAAGAACTAGAAAGTAACATAAAAGGTATGTACAAGGAAGGTAACTAAACAGCTGGGAAAACAAGAGTCGAAAAGGCATAATAAGAGAAAAACAAAAAATACCCAATACAATTAAACAATGCAAAATGAACAATAAGAAAATTAATTAAAATAAAAATATAAATAGAATAAGAAACAAGTGTTATATATAATTCCTAACTATAAACAATATATAATAAATATAAACAAATAGATACAAATTAAATTAATGCAATATCAAAAAATAAACAATATTAAATTATTAACAAAACAAGAATACATGAGAAAGTAATAAGTCAAATAAAAATTATGTTCTATTATTAGAATCCACAATCTGGTCAGAGTTCATGTTCAACGTTGCAAGTACATTTTGAAGGTCACCCACAGGACCAATTTGCCTAACTATACCTTCAATTAAAATTTCATCCAATCTAAAAAGCCCATGACTTATATTTATTAGTTTATCAAAATTATACTTAATTAGGGCACTTTCTACTAAGTTCCTTTCCACATCAGATGAGAGAAATATCAATTCTTTGGAATCTTCCCATTTTATTGAATGATGGGCATAATCTAAGATATAGTATTTATAGAGAACCTACCCATGTTCCTTCTTATGTGCATTTTTTCTCCGCTCATCCATCAAATGTCAAAAAAGGTGTTTTCAGAAATATGTTTTTAAGAGCGTTAAAATTGTGTAGTGAAGAATTCCTGAATGATGAAATTGAAAACATCTATCAAATTGCCTCATCATTAAGATACCCAAGATCCCTAATAAACAAAGTTTTGAAAGAAACTAAAGAATCCTTAAGAACAAGAAATGAGAAAGAACCCTTTACAAATAGAAACCTTCTGGTTGTTCCCTTTAATCAAACTCTAAGAGACATCCCGGTATTTTTGAAAAAAATGGATATTTCAGTTGTTTTCAGTAGTGGTGGGAAATTATTAAACAGACTTGTAAATAATTGTGAAAGAAAAGAAAAGGAAGGTTGTGTTTATAGGATTCCTTGTAGAGATTGTGATTTTTCATATGTTGGACAAACGGGAAAAAGTTTGCTTACTAGAGTGAAGCAACATAAATACACTATTAGGCGGCAAGAAGAATCAAGTGCCTTGTTCCAACATATTAATTCAAAAAATCATTCAATAAAATGGGAAGATTCCAAAGAATTGATATTTCTCTCATCTGATGTGGAAAGGAACTTAGTAGAAAGTGCCCTAATTAAGTATAATTTTGATAAACTAATAAATATAAGTCATGGGCTTTTTAGATTGGATGAAATTTTAATTGAAGGTATAGTTAGGCAAATTGGTCCTGTGGGTGACCTTCAAAATGTACTTGCAACGTTGAACATGAACTCTGACCAGATTGTGGATTCTAATAATAGAACATAATTTTTATTTGACTTATTACTTTCTCATGTATTCTTGTTTTGTTAATAATTTAATATTGTTTATTTTTTGATATTGCATTAATTTAATTTGTATCTATTTGTTTATATTTATTATATATTGTTTATAGTTAGGAATTATATATAACACTTGTTTTCTTATTCTATTTATATTTTTATTTTAATTAATTTTCTTATTGTTCATTTTGCATTGTTTAATTGTATTGGGTATTTTTTGTTTTTCTCTTATTATGCCTTTTCGACTCTTGTTTTCCCAGCTGTTTAGTTACCTTCCTTGTACATACCTTTTATGTTACTTTCTAGTTCTTACCTTGTTTGCTCTCTGATGACATAAATTGAAAGGCCTCAGAGCATTTTTTCCATCTGTTTTCTTTTTTTTTTCCTTGTGGTTTGTTTTCATTGATTGCATCACGTGTTTATTGTGATTTATCTGCATAATATATATATATATATATATATATATATATATAATATATATATATCACATAGAAAAAAACGTAAGAATGGACTCACTTTTCAATATTTCGACCGTTATGGTGGTGGTCCATAGAAACAGAAGTGAATTGACGGAGAGACAACAGTGAACTGAAGAACTCTCTGGTTATGGGCTAAAGCAGTGCTGCTGCTAATGAGAAAATAAAAAATCTGGAGTGGCCTACACTCTACTTTACTATAAGTAACTTAATGTCAAATTTCTTGAGTATATAAAACATAACGTATCATTTAAGCATAACATAAATATCTAAATGGGATATAATTATTAGCATTGCATTCGTGAGGTAGTACAGATAGTGATTGAAGGACATATCAATTTATAAGCTTATTTTTGTACATCACAAATAATTTATTATTTGCAAATAATTTCATTAGTATAACTACAGCAGTAATAACATTTTTGAAAAACCAATGTGAACATTTCTTGAAACGAAATATTATCCTACAAGAGAACATGGCTATTGTTCAAATAGCCAGTAGATTTCTTACATCGTTTACTTGACATCCTTCTACATTGAATATTAATGTAAAATTTTCAAATTTGAAACCGTAAAATACCCTTTTTTTTCTCTGAAAAACATCTTAAACAGTGAAGAAAATGTTGTTTTAAGCTGATTTGTTAATTAAAGATGTACGATAATTACAGTTATTAATCTCTAAACGAAAGATTTATATTTTGAATTATCTTTTACATTTTTGGTTTTTAACAGAATTATTATACTGTGAATTTTATGGCTTCTTAGTATTTAATAAGATCATTTTCCTTCCCCTTTGTCAAATAACATATATACGAATTTTTTTTTAATGAGTGTTATCATTTATCTGCACAATATTATTCCTCTTACATCTCTTATAAGTCAATAATATATTTTCATTTTTCCATTAGAAACATCAATTTTATCTCAGTGGATTCGCTCAAAAAATTTCTAAGTCAATGTAAACAATGTAAAAAAATATAAAAAATTCGACAAGTATAGCAGGTGATCTCTTAGTCTAGGATAAACAAAGAGTTTTTATATCGTTATTGCTCTTTCCCGTAATTGAAACTTCATGATTTTTTTTTTAAGAATTGCTAATTTTTTGTTCCATTTTTGGTCAAATTTTAAAGCCGTTTAGCGTCAAAAAAACATTTTCTGAAAACACAAATCCTACTGCAACGCCCCTTTAGCGAATGTAATTTTGAAAAAAAATATCTCAACTCATTCTCCATATAATGTTCTATTTATAGGCATAGTTTCATTCTTGTTCGTCAAACAGTATGACTTGTATCGCTCTCACAAGGTTGGAGATTGAATTATAAGTCAAAATTTTTACATTTTATTGAAAAAAAAATATTTCCTGTTGATTTAAAATTCTGAATATATTTTTCGTTTGTTGCATTTGAAACCTCAAAGATAATGTCAAAATTTCAAAACTGTAGGGTCATCAGTTTAAGAGAAATAAATGTTTTAAAAAAAATGGTTTTTGGCAAAAAAAGTGACTTTCCCATCATGCATAATTCTTCCCAAACAATAGGGATCTTCGTCTTTATAAGGCCCATTTTTTTGTAAAATATCAACTTGATCCATCAAAGATTCTGGACCGTAGCGTGGTAACAAGCAATGCTAACACACGCACCCACCCACCCACCCACCCACGCACCCACCCACCCACCCACGCACCCACCCACCCACCCACCCACCCACCCACCCACACACACACAGACATCATCGTAAGAACGTCATAAAACGACTTCTGGGACCTCAAAACATGTAATTCCGTCATAATCTCGAGATCGAATTTTTTCACGATCACTATACTTTACTTATAGTAAAGTAAAAAAGTACCAAGGAGTCAAGATTGAAAGATTAAAAATCTGGAGTGGTATACCGAAAGCTGTGATAATCGTCCGATTCGGATAATCGTCCGAAGCTTTAGCATCGTAGATGCCAAAACAACATAGAAAGCATCACACTGGGTGCATTTCAAGAGGTAAGCACAGCCAATGAAGGTACTGAAGGAGCAATTGTCAATAGGGTAAGAATTGATTAAATGGAGACATGAAAGTCCAAATCACAATAAGAAATGAGATAAAAGACTAAGATTTTTCAACCCATGAAGCAGTCCTCGTCAGAGTCAAATCACAACTTTCTTATTGTGTTTTGGAAGTTGATTGTTGTTTCACGTGTTTATTATGAAATCCTGTTATATAATGTATATATAACACGTCTTTTTTCAATATCGAAGGATTTAAATAAAGTTGTTTATAAACTGCCCTAATGAATATTGTTCATTTATCAAAAGGGCACATAAATCGGGGTTAATAATTTCCATTGGAAGTAACTAAACCTTATCGAAGTTATATATCTGATTGGGCATTAAAGGGGGATTTTGAATAACCTTTAGTTTAATTTTTTGGGAGTATAAAAATAAATTAATTAGGGAAATGGAGGTGATTGGTGCTGAGGAGGGTGGATTATAATTAATAGGGTGGCTTGAGGGTTTTGGGATAATTCGGAGTCTGGTTAGGAATTTACCTATTACCCATTACCATCTAATTATTAAACCTCTTTCCTTATTTCCTGATAATTTCGTACTAATCTTGATAGCAGCTCTAAAGTGTAATTTAGCCCCCATTGCACTCTATCACTTACATCCTTTTGACTCATTGTTATTGCTCTTATACTATTATTGTTGTCATTCCTAAGCTTAGAGCTTTATGCCTGATTTCAATAAATATATAATAATTTAATTAATATGTTTCAATATTTCAAACACTGGAGTTTGCTCCGGGAAGGTTATTTAATGTCCCGGTTCTCTTGATGCAAACTTCCACTCATTCCTCATTAATTACTAAAAGTACAGCATATTCTATTTCTAAATCTTTCCGTATCAAGGTAATGTGCAAAACCGATTATCATTTCTTTTTGCAGCTAATTAAGAGTTAGTTATGGTGATACATCTCTTCTTCCAGACTTCGTTGTTCCAGACTTCTTCTATTCCAGTTTATATTCTTCACATATATCATGACTCACATACCTTCATGTGGTCAAGCATATTGAATACAAAATTCTGTATCAATAATTCTAAATTTCTTCGAATATCTCATCTGTATTTAGGTTAAGTTAACATACTACTTACTAAATAAATGTTATTATATATTTTTACTTCTAATTTTAGTAATGAAATTATACAAAAAATACAGTACTGGTAACATCGGAAACAAAAATATGCAGATCTTGATATGAAACAGACCTGACAGAAATAATCTTATTGTTTCTCGTATAAAAAGTGACTTACGAAGATACACAATGGAAAATTTTGTCAATATTACATGCTCTTTTCACGTTTTAATCTTTTCAGTTATATTAGTAGAAGAAATACTTTGGACTAATGGTAATAAATGTAGTAGATAGTTCTATTGGATGACTTTATAACAAAATATTGTAATTTAGTCAGGGCCGTCCCTAAGAAGGTAGGGGCCCGTAGAACTCAACAACTGCAGAGCCTCCTCCACCCACAAATTATTATATATATATAACAAATTGTTGTATTGGTTATATTGTGCAGGTATTAGAAATAAAAAGAGTTTAGAAGTTTCAATTTTTACAGATTAACCGATAAACAATTTTAAAATCAGATTAACAAGTGAATAGGTCACTTGTTCGAGGCCACTATCATACTCGTAGTTCCGCGGAGTACCCCCCCCCCCCCCCCCCCCCCACATGCTTGGAAACCAGAATGGTTGGCCCCGGTTTGCCCTAGATAAGGGACTGAGACCTAAACTTAGTAGATTGTTGGGATTTGAATCCTGAAGGAATTGCTTAATTTAGTTTTAGAAGGGGGAGTGAAGACTTTTGTAAAGTATTCTAATGTGAATTTTATGATAATTTTAATTTATTTTACTTCCCGTAACATATGATCAAATACGCATGAATAATGTTTTATGATATAGTACTTCGTTTAATTTATATATCCTTTCCAGGGAGGGATATAGGCCCCCTCTCCTTACTTTATAGATATATATATTTGCCATGATAAATGAAAAGCGGTCCGGCAGGACAGATAACACTTAAAATAAACTGTGACACATAGTCTGAAACATAACAAAGACTAACTTTTCAATATTTCGACCGTAATGGCGGTTGAAATATTGAAAAGTGAGTCTTTGTTATGTTTCAGTCTATGTGTCACAGTTTATTTTAAGTGGTATATATATATATATAGAACAAGCTTTCACATAAACACGTAAAATAATAATTAGTGATCAAACCACAATATGAAAAGAGAAAAAAGACTAAGATCTTTCAACCATAACAAGGGGTCTTCCTCAAAGTCAAAAACCCAACTTTGGGTTATTGTAAAAAAACTTCAGTTGGGTTTCTGACTCTAAAAAAAATACACTGATTAACAAAATTTCTTTATCTGCATGCAATAGAAACGACTCACATGCGCTAAGTTAGATGTATTAGATAGAAATAAATTGAACTACATACAGCTATAATTTGTCTTATAAAATTTTTGCAGTATTTTAAATGTTAGTATCATATTATTTTAAGTATAATACTACATAATTTAATAAATAAAAAAATAAATGCATGGTTTCATGTTAAGTTAGTTTAGAAAGACATGAACCTATAAAAGGAAAAAAGGTGTTCTATTATTGCAGGTTTAGAAAATGTTAATATGCAAATAACTTTTGCGACAGCATGCAGACAGCTATAATGGAATATTTTACTTTTGCTGGGCATTTAATTAGACACAGTTAGTTGTTACTGCGCAGCTCAGATTGGCAGGTATTAAAAGATTCTTTGGGAAAAGAGTGAAAGAGAGCGAAGTGTTCACACTTGTCTCCACCTCGCTAGAAGGAGTTAGAAAACAGCCATTTGTTATAAAACCACCCCCTCCCAGCCCAATTCTAACTTTCTACTTAGTCCAAAGTTGTGCCAACATTTTGCCTATTTATTGCCCATTTAACTTTACATATTCAAGCCCCCTCCTTCTCTCCCACCTACCCATAATGCCCCACTCTCTTTCCTGATTTATTATATTTAACTTTATCAAGTCATATTTCACGAGTACAAAGTTATTATAACCTCCCCACCATCTCAGACTCTTTTGCCAAACAAATTCGCCGCCTCTTCAACAGCGCTGTAGAAAATTTAGTTTTCCTTTAAGCACCTTGCTTCACTTCGTTTCATCCAATATTTGTTCTTTTAAGCCACTAAATACTTTATTGCTCTCTCTCATTCTCCTTTATTAATTCTGCCTGTTCAAAATTCAGTAAAAGTAAATGTAGAGATTTTTAGAAAATAGAACGCACATAGAATTCATTATAGCATTTTTACACTTGTGTTTCCTTTTCGCATTGCTATCAGATCGCTACTTAGTATTTTATACTGATTGTTTTGAAAATATTCGTTATTTTATATAAAACGTTCTCAAAGATGTTTATGAATTACTAGGACCATAGGCAGTCAGTGCATTCCATTTATTCGTGAATTCTTTGAACTTTCGTTGATCGGTCAGAAGGCTAGTACTCTGAACACTAGAGTACTGTATTACTGTGGAACTTTCGGGAAATCACTGTCATTGTTATAGTAATTAAAGTTCACAGCTTTCCTGTTCTAGGCATTACGGTAAGGTAGCAATCAGTGATACTCTAAAAAAACTAACGTTATTCTAAACTCAAGTGATTGGAAAGCTAGGGTAGCTCAGTGGATTACATACTCGCCTCTGGACTGGTAGAGGTTTGAATCTCACTCGAGCCCTCGGTAAGTGATTACGTCGTCCCTCGGAGAGGAGGTTAAGACATCTGTCTCCAAAACTGTACAAAGTCAGGTACTCGTTAACAATCTATATTCTAAATAAACTTGAGTTAGGCAAAGTGTAAGACTCCCAATGTAGAATACTCAATGAATACTACCACAAAGAGCTGTGTTTTCACTGCAACTTAACCTAAAATCAAGTGATTTAAACAAAGTATTATGAAACCTTGAAATACCCAAGACTGCGGGTATAAGGATTTAACGACCGTACATTTTGCATATTTGCGTTAACAAAATAAGCAATATTCTTAAATCATTACCGGCTGTAATATAGTAACTGGTCAGTTCTAGACAGCAGTGCAAATAACAGTGCTTCTAGACAGATAGTAATTACTAACATGAGAAACTTTTTAATTGATATCAAGGTATTGTTTTCCTCATATTCATTGAATATAATTAATTGTTGGATCGCTATTTATAACCTAAACATCTAAATCTGCCTTTGGATTTCTTTAGTATTTGATTTTTTAACAGATTTTTTTACATTGAATCAAAAATTTGGTAATTGTCTTTACAAATCCTACATGATTAATTTGCAGATGATTACATTTTTTATTACATGTTTTGATATCACTATACCATATATGTGGTAGATCAGATATATAATACAATTAATTTTTTGTTGACAACGTTAAGAATATAAGTTAACGTTTAATGTTTTAAACATGTATGTATGTTTTAAGCAGTATTGTAAATTGGTAAATTTAAATATCTTTTGTGGAGTGGTAGTAAGTTAATGTGTGTAAAATTGTAACATTATGTTAGACTTGGAGCCTTATCTCGTTATTGCATTATCTTCTTATTTTCAGCAACAATATTTTAACAACCTATTTGATTCTAAATTTGAAATCGTTTCCCGAGTCTTCTTTTCTAGTTAAAATATTTTAAAATTATGTTTCATTTTTTGACATAAATTACAAAAAAGTATCAGTTTACTGAAAACTTTGTGATTAATATTTTTTAATAAACTTCCACAATGAATAATTTGTTCCTTGGTTTATGACAAGCGAAAGATCTGTTTGTATGGAGAAAAAGGCCTACTAGGTCGGGAGCAGACGACAATGGTTGTACGGGGGTGTCGTGAAAGCCGCTGATTACCTCGGTCTCTGATGAAAGGCCTTTCACCAGACCATAAAGGAATCACAAACCGCACCGACTCACAAACACAAAAATCTAAAGATATCAGCTCCCATTCAGTTCGATTATATAGAGAGTTGTGCGCTGCCTCTGAAGGGAGAGTGCCTCGGTGTAAATATAAAGCCCTCTTCCTCCTCACCAGCTCCAGTTCATGCCAGATCTTCGAGTCACCTTCGCCTCGTCCACTCTCTACGCCTCCCGCATCCATCTCATAGCCAGTGACAGTGATAGTTTTATCTTTTACTTGCTATTTGTGTCCTGCTGAATATTCTAAATGCTGCTCATTTTATGGTAATTTACTTCAAAATAAAGGACTTCAGTTCACCAATTGAATCTCTCTGCCAAAGTTTGTGTGAAAAGTAGCTTCTATTTTTTTAAGTTCCAATAATTAATTTCATAAAATAAATAGTAAGTACTATATCAAATCAAAGAACATTGCATTTCTCCAATAAATTTTACATTAAACCTATTTATATTTAGATTTAAACAATAAGTTGATTATAAGAAATGTTTAACCTTTTAGAGACTGTGGCAGTTTTGTTTAAGCTGTAATTATCAATAGACTTAGTTTTATGTACAAAAAAACCCTTGATCTGTATACAGAATTGAATTCCTTAATAAAATGCAGTGAAGTCAGGCTTAATGTAAAAATTGCCCTTGTCGTTTAATCATATTAATTTCATTCTCTAAGTATTTTCTATCGATAATTAATGTTAATATATTGATTATATAAAAAATGTACAAAAATAAATACAAGTTTTATAACAATATAGGAGAAGTACATTTTAAGTATATTTATAAAAAGAGTAGAATAGCGCAGATGGTTATCAGCAATAAATCATTTATTCATATTTAACATCATCAGTGCAACAAGTGATCCGCTTGCTACTCAAAGTGATTACTTCTGATGATGACGATGAATACAGAAATAAAAAATACTGAGTATGTATGAGTCTTATTTGTGTTTTTCTTTTTGATTTATTACTCTGATAAGGAATTTTGATTTGATATTTTTTATACTATTATAATATATATCTATGTATATAATATAATTATATGAAGTTCAAACCACAATGTAAAAAGGAAAAAAATAGAAATAAATGATCTGAGATCTTTATGTAATCAGAGAACAAACAGAGAAAAACTTTTTTTTGTGAGTTTTTACGTTGTTTGCTCTCTGATTACATTAATTGAATGGCCTCAGATCATTTATTTCTATTTTTTTCCTATTTGCATTGTGGTTTAACTTTATTGATTGAATCACATGTTTATTTGTTGTGATTTTTCTGCACAATATAATTATAAATATTTTATATGTGGTTATACTTTGTAACCTCTTCACTCTTTTAATCCTGTTTATTTTACTGTTCTTCTAAAGATAATAAAGTAGCAAAATTAAGGTCAAATGGTCTTTTTGTGTTTTGGTGTTCTAGTTTTAATTGATGTATATATTAATCTAAATGAAATATAGTTTGGTCAGTCTTTTAGGTTTTATTTTAAATAAAATCACATTGAAATAATTGCGAGTTCAATTTGAACCTGGAAATCAAACTGAACCCTGATTCATTTTAGTCTTATTTTATTTAACGGTGGACACATCATTCGAATGTTTATAAAATACTAAATTTACAGAACGAAAAAACGTAGAGGTGTTTATGCAAACCTACTATTATATTTCTACTGAGTGAGTGGTGGACATCTTTCTACTTGATGACTAGCCAGTAGAAATATCGTGTAAAGTTTTTATGATCTGTTGTATGTGTTTTATTTCTGTGAATTGAGCTTATATAGTTTGATGAACCGTTTTATGTAATAGTTTACGTATGTATTCTTTTGGACTTTTTGTTTAGAATGTTGTTAGTTAGTTAAAATGTTTGATTCTCACAACTCGTACATATTTACGTAGAAATGTTTTTACCATTTATGTTATAGCTAATCATGAAATATGCCTCATGTGTTTACTTGTGGGTTATTGTATATTTTACTATTCGATTAACTAACAACTATAGCTCCTCTATTTACGTGAAGTAAGTAGAGAATCCTTGAGCTTCTGGTTTTGGATTACGCCCATGCGAAGAACGTAATCGAGATCCAACTTATGGAAAGTGATGCAGAGTAGTTCGACGAGAGGATAGTCTTACAGAATATGATGGTGTTTATTCTAACAAATAATGTGCAAAACAAGTTAGTATTTTTTTAAAAACTCTTATAATACAGCTTATTTTTGTAATATTATATTTAGCAGTTTATGTATATAGTACATTAAATGTATATATATATATATATATCCTTTATATATATACAGCCCTTTATATCAAAGATGTCAACCCCAACCTCAACATTCAAAATTATGACCTCAATGTGATCCCAAGTAGTACTACTTTCGATAATAGTTTTAAATTTGTTAGAGAGTTAGAGCCCAGTAGGGTTGATAGCAATTGAGGGGCAAAGCTGTATGTTGTTGCAACCTTGCTGGAACCTGCTCTTTGTTTTCATCTCACCCACTGTATCATTTGTTTTACAGCCCTTTATATCAAAGATGTCAACCCCAACCTCAATATTCAAAATTATGACCTCAATGTGATCTCAAGTAGTACTACTTTCGATAATAGTTTTAAATTTGTTAGAGAGTTAGAGCCCAGTAGGGTTGATAGCAATTGAGGGGCAAAGCTGTATGTTGTTGCAACCTTGCTGGAACCTGCTCTTTGTTTTCATCTCACCCACTGTATCATTTGTTTTATATTTGTTAAAATTGTTATGTTTAATTTTAAAAATTACTTTTCAGTTAATTATATTAACATTCATTAATTAAATAGTAGTGAAATTAAATTAAATAGTTAACCCGAAGATGACCAATGTGTGGTCGAAAGCTTGTTTCAACCCAGTGTTTTTGTGTTCCATTAAAGTTGTTTGATATTGGTTTTCTCAATGTCTCTGGCCCAGCATATATGGAAGTTGCCTCAGCATCACCGGAAGATAGTTAGAAAAATCGAGGCCATCAGCAAAAAGGTCGTTAATGCAGAAGCTGCTGCATACTTTAATTCTATTTGTCTTCAAGAAGATTTGCTGCCCATTTATACTAATATATATATATATATATATATTTTAATGTTTCAAGAAAACAGACTGATATGCCATGAGAACTCAGGACCCAGCGCTATGTAAACTGTGTATTACCACACTCTCTGTTAAAAGTAACCTAATGTTGAACTCTTCTCTCAGTAATTAATAAAATAATAAGACGAGTTATTGAAATAAGTGTTTGTTTTTTTATTTAATGGTATATTATTTTATGAAATTGATATTTTATATAATACAAAGCAGTCATGTGAGAATTAATGTAACATATTTATAACCTATATTATCTGAATTATTATTTATATTATAATTAATTTATAATGAGCTATTTATTTAAAAATCTATTCCATAAAGTTTACAGGGCTGGAGGGGACAGAGTTTATATTACTAAATGGAGGTGTTTATGCAAACACCTTACTTTTACTTACTTTTTTTGTAAGATGTTCTGCTAGATAGCTGCATCGCTCTCACTGATTTCTCAAGGAAATATTGTGTCTCCTAATTATTCTGCACTAGGTGTTCTAAGCCTTGCCTAATAACAATATATTTAGAGTAGGTTTGTTTAACGAATATCTGAAATCATTGAGGCTCGGGATGGATGGGTTAACATTACGTCCTGAGAGACAACGTGCTCAAATTTCTTCACCCGACTCTTGAATTAATCCAGGGTCAGAGTGAGTATCGAACCCTAGACCAACCACTCCTCAGGCAATCGTGCAGGCCTCTTATTTCAGAGCAATAGGATCTCTTTAAATATTTAATATAGTGGAAGTAATCAACATAAGCGACTATGAAGTTAGCGACTATGATACCAATTAGCAGCTCTATATTTGTCTTTCTAATGTATATAAAGAATAACTCATAATATTTTACGCATACAGGATAAGGTTAAATAAATATTCATATTAAAAAAATTTGTGAAAAATATAATTCGTTACTAACCGTTTGTCTTTAAATATTTTAAAATTTAAACATTTGTTTCAAAATATTTTAATATGAAAATTGTGCTAAGAAACCTTTATATATATTAATGCTTATTACCTTTACTTTATCTAAATCAATATATATATGGTTAATAAAATGTATATATGGTTCATATATAATCTATATAAATCTATATATGGTTCAACTGAGGACAAAAACTAGAGGAGGGAGAAAAAGTCAATTGTATTTGGATTTATACTATTTTTGCCAAATTACTCAAATATTATGAAAAAAAATTTCTTTACAACCCATAATGGCAAACAGTGATTTTTATGAATACTAAGTAGGCTGTCAAATAAAAATATAGGTTCAATATGCTTCATTAGACATGTACACTCAAAAGCTAGTTTCTTTTTTCTAAAGCTATTGAATTGGCTGTGTAAACAGCAACAATTTCATTATTCAAACAATACATCAATTTCTTTATTATGTTGTTTATATGATGTGTGATCATAACAATATGCATGTATTTAATTGTTACACTTCTTTTTTATTATTAACATCTAATCATATTTGCAGAATTTTGGAACGAAAACAAAAACCTGTTACTTAAATAAAATGGACTTATAGTCATTTTGTTAAAAAATTTCTATTAAAAAATTGACCGACAGGGAAGGATCAAAATGTAAGCAAACATTAAGTAAAGGCAACAAATTATTATAAATTCACCTTGCCATTAAATCTTTGGTCTACAATCAATTCGGCCTATCTAAAGCTTTTCAGCATCAATCTGAACGATCCTGTGAATTTTTATAAAGATTATTAGTAAATAACATTCAGTATTCACAGGAAATACACTCGCCTAGTTTAATATATGCATTATATTTTTGTTATTTCTTTTGTAGCTAATATTCATTTTATGTGCCCAATGCTAGTTCTGACTTTTGTAATATTTCGTAATAATTTTGTTTTAAAATGCCTGTTTGTTTTTGAGTCGGTTATCGCACTATGTAAAAGACCAAATATCGTATAGTAAATGTAATATGCAGTGACGATTAAAAAAAGAGTGCCATCACAATTTTCATGTTAAAATATTTTAATATAAATCTTTAGAAAAAAATTTAAAGCATAGGGACTGTAATCAATTTTAATTTAACTGTTATTCCAAGTATTTTCTCTGTAACTTCATATTAACTTTCAAACTCTTAAGAAATTGTAAACGTAATTGGAGTTTAAATTTGGACATTCACTTGCCACTGATGTCGGTATTTTCACTAAATATTTTTATAATAATTTATGTTACTTCAATGCTGGATAATGTTCCGTTTGTTTGCAGTTCATTCCATTCTTGAAGTGAAGAACTGTAACCTGATTAACAGGGATTGTTAAAAACTATTAAAATCTAACAGTGTGTGCACAACTATAAGGCTCTAGATATGATAAGGCTCTAAATTGGCCTTTTGTGATACCACATAATGAGTCCTATAAATTGCCTAACACAAGGGTATTTAGAGTAGGGATCATTAACAAGTACCTGACAGCGTACAGGCTCGGGACCGATGGCTTAACGACCATCTCCGATGGACAACGTGCTCAGATTTATTCATTTCCCACATGAATAAATCCTGGATAAGAGTAAGTATTGAACTCCTGACCTACAATTTCAGAGACGAGCATCTTATCACTGTGCTAACCTCACTCCATTTTAGTACATTAACAAACATTTAATTTTTTTTTTTTAACCAATTTAGATTCGCTTGAAATTTTTCTGGGCAACTTTCAATAGATAAACGACAGAACATATTCACCAGTATTTAATAACAAATTATGATTATTACTATTTATACATTGTTTGTTCATTTATAAATATTACTTTGTTGAGTGGGTTAGAAGTTATTTATATTATACTTTTACCTGCAATGTAAACATAGAACATGTGAAAAATTATAAGAATCTCTTAAAGTACTCTTTTTGGGAAAGTGCTGAGAGTAAAAATAAGTTATTATAAAACGCCATTAAAAATAAGTAATGCTATTCTGGAGGACATACATATTTTTCTATTAAGAAAAAAGAATATGCTATGTAATTATATAAATAAAGAGTTTAGTTTGTTGGTGAATTTTGAATCCCACATTTTGTTACTGTCACAAAAGTCAATGTAAGTAACTCTTATGAACGTTTAGTAAATATTTACTGATAAATTTGTTCAATGATAAATGTCATTAGAAGCGTTTTGAAGAGGAGTTTGCAGAGAATTGTTATTACTAGCTTTTTGTATTGCAAAGAAAAAACCATTATTTTATGGCCATTGAGTTTTCTCTTTTACAGATAATTCGTGAATAGTAGACATATTCATAAACTTTAGTAATACGAGTTTATGAAATAAACTCGTAGTTTATATTTGCAATCAAAGAAACAAATTTTTATTAATTTTGGTTAAGTAAAGTTAAGATTTTTTACTACTTTTTGTTTTTAAGGATATCTGTGAAAACCAGACAGAGATGGGTGAAATATTTATCTGAAATGTTTCAATTTATAGACGGAATTGGAATGTTGAGTACATTTTACAACTTTTAGTTTTCAATCTAACACTTACAATATATGTTTGTAGAGAAGATAAATCTGGATGTCTACTGTGCAGAGACTAATTAATATTGGGTTCTAGTCTAGTATTTGTAGCTGTTATAAGAATTGGAAGAGTGTATGAGGTATTAAAAAAAAAGAAGTAAGGTAGCATAATGACAACTTAGGAAGTTTAATATCAAGAGAGGAAATTAAAGCAATCCTCATATAACTAAAAAAGATGAACTGCCCTTAAGAACTTAATTATATTTACTGTTGAAATGTGGTGAAATGATATTAGCAATATTCAGCATTGGAACTCTATTTAGCAAAAATCAACAACGGGTTTTGAAAATGCTTCTAAAGATCGAAGATCTGGCAGAGTTTTCAATCTATTTCTTTACCAACTTGTTTTTATTAACACATATGTATAAGGATTTTATTTGTTAAAAATGAGTTAAATTAATTCCGTGAAATATAGAACTTCGTAATTATTTAAATAACATTATTCAAATATTTACAAGAAGTTCATTGAAAACATCTGACATAAGTTTAGAAGTAAAATTTTTAAACTGCTGTGTTTTTCATAACATAAAACTGTAAACTGTATGTACTGTGATAAATTCATTTCTTTACACTAGAAATAATGAAAGGAAAAACAAATTATTGATTCTTCATTTTAGGAGAAAAAATATGGGTTTTTTGGGTCAGTGGTTCATGGTCAAACGATTATGTTTTAAAAAACTTGGACCTAAACTCAAAATACTTTAGTTTCTTATTTAGTAGGTGTGTTAGTTTGAGTTATTATATAATGTATTGTATAAAAATTATGTATATATGGAAAACTTTCCTTAATTTGAATGCTTAAAAAAATCTCAAATTTCTTTGGAGTTTTATATTGGATATGTCATTGTCATATCTCCAATTGTAACTCTAATAAATGAGGTGTATTGCCCATGCCAAAGGAAATAATCACACTTACATATACAATAAATATTACACTGAACATATCAAAACAGATTCGGGTCTTTTGTGAAACAAAGTGAGAGTATTTCTTCCACTGCATTCTATCTTCCAATCTTCTCCTGAAGACGAACTATTGTTTAAAATCGATCTTGGTAACTATTTTACTTCGTTTTGATTCTGTGTAAATTTTTGATTAATCAAGTTATGTGTGCCCAACATTTTTTGTATTTTGAATTTCAACTCAACATTATTGCATATGCTATATTTCTATGGTGAGCAACAAACAAATAATGTATATTAATACATAGAAAGTTTAGTATAAATAAAAAAAAAATGGTTAAAAATACTAATGACAAAAATTGAGAGAGAGATTGAGAGAGAGAGGGGGGTGAGGGGGAGGATGAGAGAGAGTAATATTTGTAAATATTAAAGCAGATTCAGATTTCACGAATTCAGTTTAAATAAACAAGTATTTTCTTATTTATGGGAATATCTCCAATTAGTTTTCTAAATACATATCCATTATGTACGCAAATGCTTAATACAAATCATACAGTATGTGTTTAATTGATCTTTGGAGAATTATTATCTATAATATCTGGGTGATGAAGATTAAAAGCTTGACTAGATGTCATTGGGAATAATCTTTGAATGCAGATTGTTTGCATGCATTCCTCATCGTTTTATAGAAATATATTATGCTGTTTATAAGTTCAACTAAGAAATATTTTAATGCTTCACTTATTAATTTATATATCCATTTTTCTTAGTCTACTATTATCATTTTAGTAATAGTAGTGAAGTAGAAGGCAGATTCTCTAGTCTATTGGTCTATTGATTGTGTCTACAATCAAAGTTGTGGTCTATTGATTTTACTAGTCGCGGTCTATTAGAGCCTAAGTAAGATTTGATAGAGCCGTCGAGTTGGTGATTGGGAGGGTAACCGCGAAGGGATAATGGAGCATGATTCTTCAGGCAGAAGGGAAGACTCATCTGTACTTAGGTCTCACAGTCCATTTCTCCCCTTCCCGACCCCTACTCTCCACCGCGCCACTTAGTCTTCCCTATACCTATTCGTTACACTCCCAAATCCACCACTTATCTACCTCCCTAGAATATCCAACCCCCTGGCCAACAAGAAATATTTATTGTTTGTATAACCACTAGAGTACTTGTGGTCACTGATTCATTTCCTGTTTCTGCTGGTCATTGCTTCCTGAACCCTCGTTTTATTCAAAGTATTGCCTAACATATTTCAAGCTCCACAAACAGCCATCATTACTCTTACATGAATTTAAATATCAATTTATTTCCAAACCATTATTGTTTCTATTCTTCATTGCCATAGTTGAAATTTGTTGTGACCTAAAACAGACTATTGCAGTTGTACCGTTTATTTTGACATAATAAAAAAGAAAAAAGAAAGTAAATGGTTGCTAGAATGTCTGTAGTGATACATATATTATTATCAAGTACTATCTTATAAGTAACATATAAATAAGTAGGTAAGTGGAGTACCTAAGGTAGTAGTAGAGTAGGTAAGTAGGTAGCAAGATAGATGAGAAGCATGAGTAAATTTGTACGCATTCTCAAATTTTTCTTCATAAATTTTTTTTTACCTAAAACATTTAACCTTACATATTATTTTTCTATTTTATGTATGGAAATTGAAATGATCAATTTCAATGATCATTATCAATGATCATTATCAATGATCCTAATGAAAAGTAAATGAAAACAGAATGAAATAAAAATTAAGTTACGTACAGTTATAAAAAATATATGTGACTAGTTAGTTAAAAAAAGGTACCATGTACGTATAGGTGTTCTTCCTTTCTGGACAGGTCTCTGCTCTTTTCCATCTTCTAGAGTGATGCTCAGCTTCTAATGGAAGATGGAGAATATAGGAAAATGATTAAGTGAGAATAGAAATTATGAGGTAAAAAAACGTATTCTTTTTTAATTATTACTAATAATTACTAAATACTAATATATTTAAATCCAAATAATTATTTTCATAATTAAAATTAAAAAGGCAATTAGCATTTGTGGAAATTGAATATTGGTAATAAATACAATCTATATGAGGTCAATTTGTTCCTGAAATGGGTAATAATTGAGGAAATCAACTTTCTGCTGGTCAAACAGGCTATAAATGGCATAAGAAATGGATAAGCCAGGGGTGGTATGTGGGTGGTGGTGGAAGGCCTAAATGAAGAAGTGGACACGTGCCTGCCACGTGCCAGCCTGATCCAATTTTATAGGGTGAGGTGGTCGTTCTGGGCGCCTACTTAGCACTCCATAGCTCCTGTCTCCTTCCTCCGTCCATATTGCTTCCTTTAACACATTCATCTGCACTGCTTAAGCTTTCTTAGAGTACTTCCACCTATAAACATTGTTAATATACTTACATAAACAGAAATTTCTCCTTTCATTATCTTTGTATTTTGTTTTTAAATTTGTGTTTTTTTTGACGATATGTCAAAATGTTAGTTTGTATAGAAAATGTTTCAAATGCAGAATTTTATCAGTATCGGTTGTTATATTCGAACATTTCTGCTTATATGGAATGTTATTTAATATTTTTTATATATTGTTGTTTACTTTTGTTGCTTGTAATACATAGTTCATGATTCTTAGTAGTACTTTTTACGTAATGATTCAGGATTTCAGATCATTTTAAGCTGTAGTAGAGAGGTAGTCATTTTGCAGACGGAGTTTTTTGTCCCAGTCCTCAACACATAGCAAGATTGATACTAATAGGAAGTCTTAAATTCTATCTCTTAAAGTTTTATTTCTTTAGAGTTAGTATATTTATACATGCTAACATGGTTCTTATAAGGGAGAGAAGAATAATGGGATAGATATGGCCTGAGGGCGCTTGTGTCTGACGAGACTTTTGGTCTTAAGAACTCTTCGAGAAAGGCATATGCAACTTTGGCCGTTCTCAAAGAAACACATAAAAAAATGATTGTTTATTTTTTTATGAAACGACAGAACATAGAACTTTTGTATCTTCCATGACAGGCTATAAATTAGAAAAAAATGGAAATTAATACCTAAAACATTTAACTTCACAGATTATTTTTCTATTTTATGCATAATAATTAACTTGTATTTATCACTAGATGAATCCTACTGTCTGTATAATCCAAATATAAGTAACCAGTGTATACAATACTCACGCTCTGTAACAGAACGAATATTGAACTGTGATTAATGGTGAATACCTAACAAGTAAAGAAAAAACTCGTAATAAGCTTCCAAGAGAGTTCAACGGAATAGTGACAGCATCCTGAACGATATTGATACAACTTTAAATACATAAAATTCTTCTGATTTCATGTTTTCTTCACCCCAACTCTTTCACTTAAGAGGCGTTAGGTCTTTGCTGTTGTTTCAGACTAGACACGTGACGTTATTTGTTGATTGACACGCGTATTAGTTTCAGTGGGCATATGGGGTTGATATATCATGATAATGATAAGTGTAACGTTGTCCTAATACCAATTGACTCTTTTAAATAACCAGCCGTACTAAATCATGTTTTAATTAAGTTATTAGATTAAAGGTCGTGTTGACTAGGCACAGATTAGAGGACTGAAACAAATACTTAAGCAATCTGCAAAATGGGACCAATGGGGTTATATTCATTTTAAAGAACCGAAACACATTATTGACCAAATTTTAAATCGTTGGGAAATACTGTTAAAATAAAATAAGGCTTGCAGGATTAGAAACATGAACTATAGGCAACTATGATATTCAGTAAACAACAGACAACACCTAAAAAAAAAACTTAATAGTTAATATATTAATATAAAAATATTTGAAAATAAACATGTGAAACAAAAATCAACGTCCAAACCACAGGAGGAAATCAGAAAAAAGACTAAGATCTTCAAAAAAGAGCAAGATTTCAATAATCTAAGGATTTAACCGTATTTCGGTCACTGCAAATTAACAGCAATCTGCGAAGAGTGGGTTTTGTCAATGACAGTTTGTGCAGATTCTGCATGGAAGAGGAAGAGACACTGTTGTACCTGGTGGCTGACTGTCAAGCCACTTTGCTACACAGAGGCAGGTGCTTCAGGACATTCAACAAAACTATAGAAGAACTTTTACCATTGGACCCAGCAAAAGTACTGAGCTTCTTGGAGGTGTTGAGGTTAACTTTGGTACTGTAGTACAGAAGGGGGGCAAAGTACAATAGTTCTTAGGACGCAGTACTATAATCAACCTCAAAGAAAAATAAAAATAAAAAAACGTCACTGTGTTCATTCGTCACTGTATCAAACCCCAACTGAGTCAGAGTAAAATCTCATTTAAGGTTTGACTCTAACAAAGACTGCTTGTTACAGTTGAAAGATTTTAGGTCTTTTTTCTGATTTATTACTGTGGTTTGGACTCAAATAGTAATGTAACTACAAGTGTTATATTACTGTATCTGTAAGATATATACATTTGATTAAGCATCTAGGAATTTTTTCGACAAGAGTCGAGTAAAATAAAAGTATGTTATATTAGAATTGATACAGAAAGAAGAGATTGGTGACTTGGTAAGGCCGACTGAAGCAGACTGAGGGCAGATATGACGGTGACCCTAGCAGAGTGCGGGGATTAGCGCCACACGACCCCTAAACCGATTACCCACCCTATTCAACCTGGAAATTATATTTATCACCAAATAGGGCTTATGTTCTTTTCAATTACCTGTCAGATCCGTCTGCTTGATCCTCCTACCCTATTATATAAGCCTTATTTCAATTACTTCCAACTCTGTCTGGCATAAAAGTGGAAATAATAACAACTGGATACATATATATGTATTAACCTTTTAATTAAATAAATTAGAGACTTAATCTCTTAATAATAGAGTTGTATAAGTTAAGTTCATATGGTTTTTCAGGCTTTTATATTAGCTCTTATATATAATCCAATGCAATTATTCATAGCACATTGGATTGCATTGTTTCCTAGTCTTTTATTTCTGATTTTGAATAGATAGATTTATTTGAAATATTTGAGTCTATTAACGTAAATGAATTTGAGTAAAATATTAAATAAAATTATTTGTAATTTTGTTCTAGTAGGGAAAACATCAGTAAGTAAGTACCCTGACCTGTAATATGCTACAATGCAGCGTAACCTACTCTGTAATCTGGATTCAAGTGACTTGTGTGATAGTGAATAGATTAGTTGGCAGTACGATTATATGTAATCGAAGAGTGATTTTATTAATTAAAACAATAAATGATATTTCAAATACAGAAGTAATACAGGATGAAATCTTTTGACTTAAAAGTAACTTATCATAACCTCTTAATTAATAAGAAAATATTCTCCTGTTTTAATAGCTGAAAGGGTAGCACATATGCATAGGAGACCCATATTAAAAGGCTGATCTACAGCAAGAATATAGATTTTACCTTGTTCAAGTGTATTAAAGTAGGATTCTATAATGAGTACTTGATATCGTACAGGCTTGTTTGCAAAGATCAGAAAACAACCCTTTCCTTCATCTTCATGACTGAAATTTAAACCTCTAATCTTCAATTCAGTACGATAAAGGCAGGAACAATAACTTCTAGACTAGATCCGCCCACCTTGATAGTGTAAATTATTTTATTACTAAAGCTACATAGTTGAACAAAAACGAATTATTATAGCCTCATTTATACTCTATAAACACATTATATTTTAAAAAATCACAATTGGATATGTATGCTCCTATTATTTAATACACCTTAGATATGCTGATAATATTGTTTTGATATTAATATTAATATTTTTTAATACTGTGCTCTAAACATGCTAAATTGTTAGTCTTTTATCTGAATTCTAAAATGGTTTTACAGATGAAATATAATTAAGTTTCTTTTTATTATTGTACCAAACCTGTAAACAACACATTTAGAATAAATATTTTTATTGCTGTTTGTAATATTCTTACATTAGTTAGAGCAACATATTTATGTTTGTAAGGAGACTTTCTGACTGTGTTTTTTTGGTTCACTTGCAATGTTTGTTACCAGACACATTCTTTAATTTCGATATTTCTTCTAATGATTTGACGAACTGATTATCCGTCATAAGCGTTTTGTCTGGGAAAATTTCCTAGACAGAACAAAGTTTGGTAATTAGTCGTGTTTGAGAAGAATGCTAAGCCTGTAGAAGTGGCTATTGTAGCTTCGACTGACTTGAGGCTAAGTTGTTGGCTCAACTTGTAAACTTGTCTGGCATGTAATTAGCCAGGGGTTAATAGGGGGGGTTGGGCGAATGGATCTCACCCTCGGGGCAGTAATTATTGCTGTCCGTTACTTGTTATTTTTAATTAGGGTGGTAGTGGAGTGAGGTGATTTCATTAGAGGGCTGGTTGGAACTTGGTTGGAATACACGATGTGTGTGTGACTGGAATGGCCGGATAGCGCCCTTTGTTTCCCACCCCCTCTCGACCGCCCTTCCGTTTATTAGCGGCCCTTTGGCCCAGTCCTAACACTGTTTGGCTGCCCAATAGCCAACCCTCTCCAATACTAACTAACCTCCTTCACGCCATTCCATAAAACTACATAAAAACCCTCCATTCACTGCCTTTCTACATCTAGCCCTTCAATGTAATCCTCTTCCCTCTGTCCTCCTCAGAATATCAAGTATTTTAACTGCTATCTCTACGTGGTCTTGGACCTCTGCCTTGAAGCTCCATTTGGTGATTAAACAAGCATAAACATTTACAATGATCTCAGTTGTAACATCTGTGCTCATAATTTCCTGCATTAATTCTTCAATATTATGAAAAAAAACAGTCACCACTTTTTAAAATTAGATTCTATGATATTAAACTTAGAAATGGTTTCTGAAAAAGATAATGCACCACTAATTACATAGGTTTACTCAAAGGTACTGTTTGCACGAGGACAAGACGCTTAGGTTAAACAGACTTTTATGAAACTCAGAGTTTTGAAATCGAAGTTTCAGTAGCAGAATGAGAAATTATACTTTAGTTTAAAGCTGTTTTCATTGTAATCATAGTGTCGTAGTCTGGTTCTTTAGTTTAACATCCGTTTGTAAACATAGGTTTATAAATAACTTAACTCTAGTTGTCAACCTTCATTTTTGAACCGGTAAATACAACTTATCTATGAGTTAATCCTGAGACTGATTACATCGTTATCTGCCTTCAAAACTCTCATAATGTTTCATCTCAAGGTTCAATTTACATTAGAAGCCTGAAATGTTGTGTTACTAATTAGAATCTTTACTGAATATAATACGCTTGAAAACAGACTGATTTAAACTCTCTCTGGCAAAAAAAGATATAATGTTTTACATTAAATATGAAAAATGTTATGAGGTTTGTAGATTTAGTTTCAAATATCAAACCATCGGCATTAAAGAAAAGTTTACAATCCAGCAGTAACACATGACCCTTTCCAGACTGACCATGGATGAACCATGATCTCCAGACCGAGTGTGGATGAACCTCATGACTTACATCATACAGTATGGAATACCATTGGGAACTATTATTTCTCGTATGCTATATCATATAATCTTAGACTGCCGTAATCTCAGTGTGATGAAGGTTATGTATGGTTTAGTAGATTTGTACAGTTTTCTCTGATGCAGATGATTTAAATTTGAAACCAAATCCGTAAATCTCGTGAGATATTTCTAATGGTACGTTTAGAGTTAATTATTTTCAATAAAGTGATTGAAATTATAATAAATAGTAAACTAAGTAAAATCTGCGTAAGAAAACTAAATTTTGGCGCTTGCGTGCGTGTGTGTGTGTGTGAGTGTGTTCGTGGATGCATTTGTATGCCTGTACATCTACATGATGGAAGGGACTAGATGTTACACAACAGTCATAAGTATAACCATAAATAAAAGTTGTAAATCACACCATAGGATAGTTACAGCTGTTAAAATTCTGTAAAAAGCTACATTAGGTAAAATTATCAAGTAAAACAGGAGAAGTGGTTTAGCATTTTCAAATGCCTGTTTTATGGTTATGTGAGTAGACCGTCATTTTGATTAAATTTAGAAGGCCTATATAATGGAAAATAATTCTGAGAATCTCGTTCAAATCTTTAAATAAAATTTAGAGGGCTTATAATATGAGAGCAAGAGAGGCAGATGCCTCGTTCAACAATTCATAATTAGGATGAAATCGTTATTTATTCAGATAAGAAACTGAATTATTGGTATATATTTTCTGAGAAAGAGTGCATTTGATTCTGAATATCTAAATACCTCTGAAAGTGAATGCGGGGTTCTAGAAACACTTTTCAAAACTTTATTAATACCCGGTTTTGAATAAATTGTATACATATGTATACAATACCTAATTTTCTAAATAAAGTATGATAAAAGGTTTTATAGAGATGTAATTTGTCCCTGAAAATTTTAATATCTGTCCGCAACTTCAAGCAACAAATAATTCTTCAAGTTTTGAAGACTACTTCTAAATGACATCAATTACCAGTCCAGTACTTTTGCTTCTAAAAAGGGTTGACTGTGGCTTTTAGAGACTTTTTTTTTATTCTGATTGATCCAAGTGAAAAAAAGAGTAATAAAAAAAGAAAAATCTACCACCTAAATTCAAATTTCAGTATTTTTGCATATTTTCGTTTAAGTATAGATTTATATTGAAAAAAATGTTATTTTCTTTTAGATAGCATATAAGTTGAGTTTATCATTAATAACTTAGGTTAGGTTGCAGTGACAGCTACATGAGAGAACACACATAGGCCCGTTGTGGTAACACACAATGAATCTTCTACTTTGGAGTTCCAACTTTTGTCTAACTCCAATGTATTTAGAATAGAAATCTTTAACTAGTTCCTGACATCACACAGGCTCAGGAACAATAGCTTAACGTCCATATCCATTTGGCGCCAAGAAAAAAAAAACTGTTAGGTTAGTATGAATGTAACTACCAGAAGAACATACTAGTTTCATAAGGCCTTCGTGGAGTCACACTTGTGAATTGATTTGATCATTGTAAATGTTAATATTCGAGTATAATACCTTATTTATTGTCTATAAATTAAATATTTTTAATTAAGCTGAAGTATATGCAAATATTTTCTTTATAATTCTTGAAATCTATTTTGAATGATCACTACATAAAATACAGTACTGGTCTTATTTGGAATATAAAGTTTCATTGAAACATTTTTAGCTGTCATAGTTGTGTAGTGTAATTGGCAGTAATCATCTAGGAGCATGGTACATTCAAGTTTAAAAAGTTATTGATTGCATTTGTTATGTAACACTATTTTCATTGACTGGGAGTTATTTAATGCTTTAAAATTAGAAGACAATTGTTTCTTGTATAAATAGATTTTAATGCCACTGGGTTGAGTGGATCTAAAATTGAGTGAATCTGTCCTGAGGGTGGGAAGCGAACCGCAACTAAGGGTTGTTTGGGAGTTAGAATTGACAAGAGAAAAACAGTGCGTGTTGTCAGTTGTTTCTCCCCACCCAAGTCGACTCTCTGCTAGGGGCTGCCATCCCCTGAACCCAACTTACACCCCTTCTCCCTCCAATCACCTATAACCACCCCACGATGACAACTCCAGACGGCTCTCAATCAACCCTTGCCAACAACCCCCTTGTCCTTGTGTCCACCGCAAACCTACCGCCTCTTCCACTGTTAACTCAACAAACAATTATATTTTCCACTTTCATTCGTTTACTTTATATTTTCCAAAGGATTTTATGCCGTCACAATAAGTCCCTTGGAAGTATCATTTTCACAGGATAGCTAAAAGAACAATAACTGATCCATGTTCATTCACTGTAATTGTCCTTTTGACTTCAATAATCAATTCAAGTTATTAATTTTTTAGATTTATTTCATAAAATATTTTCAAACAAATGAAGCCACATATTTTTTAATGATTATCTAATAGATATGAGCTATTATCCTTTTATTAGCATTAGTTTTAATATCATTTATGTCATATAAATTAAAATTATTAATATTATTAAAATGATTAAATATTCATTAATATCCATAAATGAATTATATGTCATATAAATATTTTAATTATCCATAAATTATAAATTAATTGTTAAGCCAAAAAATAAAAGGTGTTGTTTTATTATGAAATGAGACATTTATCTATGCAATGGAAAGGATAAAGTTTTAAAACAAATAAAGTTTATAAAGAGAAGCTATTTTTACCAGGCATCATCTAGTGCAGAGCTCTTCAAACTTTTTTCATCTTGACTCACTTTGCATTTCCAAATTTTTACAACCCCTAGAAACTAAAATAAAAGTTTAGTAAAATTTATTACTACAGAAATTAAATAGATAAAAAACGAAAAAGTGACATTATCTTTAATGAGATGAATGTACTGGGATATTCTCTAATAAGAGATGGAATCTTGGTTCGCTTTTGGTGAAGGCGGGTCTCAGTAATGATTTCATATTAATATAATTATAACAGAACACTTAATAGAAATCACGTAAAACGAGTATTCTCATGTGCCCTATCGTGACCATCTGGAGGTTGGTACTACCAGTTTGAAGAGTCCTGAGCTAGTACTCTTCAAACTTCAAAAAAACATCAGCCAAAAAAAAAAAATATTTCGAGTTAACAGAAAGAAGAAATCGGATCATTTCAAAGGAACCTGTCGCTTTTGTCGGCCAAAGAGATGTCAAATTGAATCCATCGATACTTAGTTGTACAGATTTAATACAATTAACTGGTCGTGATGTTAACGGCTTTGGATTTTTATACCTGTATTTAAGAAAAATAAAGCAAAAACATTTCTTCTAAAAAAAATTGTTGTTTATCTCGGAGGGAAAACTAATTAGACATATTTTTTTTTGAGTGGAAGTGTGACCAGATTTGCTAAATGGAAGGCTACACACTCGTTAAAGTACACGTTAACTGTACTCGTTAAAGTTCTAAACTCTATCGAATTTGAGTATGATAAAATGGATAACTATTGATGTAAAACCAACCAGTTATTTTGTATTTTAGCTGGTCAGTAAAAAAGGATTATGGTTTGTTGACCAGTCCTCCCTTCACAGTACTGCTATTTTTGTAGGCACAAGTGGCCTATATAGTTAGAATCCAGTGGTGGTATATAAGCACAACCTCACGTATATGTGACAGTTAGTGCGCTGGCGCAAATGATTTTGATATCATTTACAGGTGTCTAGTCTTTTTATATTTTCATTTCTCATATGCATCAATAGCAAATCAAGAATAGAGTATCTGTTTCTAAACCCAAAAAGTGGAAAGTGACTACCGTCTACAATATGAATCATATATCAGAGTTAGGCTCGATGTATTGGTTTTGATGAAAAAATTAAGGGGTACATTGGCCATCCAACGGAGGGTAGGAAAAGAGACGTCATAACGTGACTGGTTTTATAACATAGGGTTACTACTATATATTTGAGGGACTGTTTAGTTTTTGTTTTAAATATGAATATTCATTTTTTTAATTTAAAGAACGATCCATCTTTTATTATCTTATCTCATTATCTTATCCATCTTTAACGAAAAAAAAGAAGAAATCACAAAACATTATGGGTAATGAAATAGAATTGACGACGTATGAAGAGAATACAGTTAAGAAGCGTCTTTACTGTTTCTTATAAAGGTTTTTACGACTTCTTCAGTAAATGTGATGCAACTTACATGATGTTGGATGTAGCTTTAATAAAGTTGCTATCACGGCTAAAATATTACACAAAATTGATCTGCAAGAAAGATATATTTTATTTTATTTAATATGTAAGATGATAAGATGAAATCTTATAATATATAAAGAGTTTGATGTGACTAAAGTTTAACGAAAAAAATGGATTAAAGTTACAAATAAATGGCAAACCAATTTAAATATTTATTACAGTAAACTAAGCCAGATTTCCGTGACTACCAGTAGTTAGTTTACCCATATTGGGACAAAACTGCTTTAAAGCTGTTGACCAAAGGAACTTACGTTTTGAGCATAAAGATATGTTCAACAATTGTTTGTCATAAGGGCTATCAAAATTAATTTTTAACACAAATTCCAGTCAAGAAAAAGTAAAATTACGTTCATTAGATTACTTAACTAGATTAGATAATTACGTTTTATGATTGAGACCTCCCAATCGATAAACCTATTCATCCAAGCAGTATGATTGCTGTATTTCCTTTTGGTAGACTTTCCTGTTTTGAAAGAAATGCTACAGGCTTGGAAGGGGCATAGAATTGACTATTTAATAGACAATAGTGAAATACAGTTTAACTTGCTGATTTATTAAAGTGTGCATGGAAAAAGGTTGAGTGAAATTTACTCAACTAATGTACATCCTAAGAATTATGAAAATAGTAAAGTTCTGGCTATTAATCATAGAACAAAGTTAGTTAACATGAAATGCTGACCAAGAGGGTTACTTGTTTAATTAATTGCGTTACATATTTGTCGGATTTGATTTAGTATTATAAGCATTAAACTAAAAATAAGAAGAAAATATTGTTAAAAAAATATAATTTTATATTTGAGAGCAAGAACAACATTAAAACAATGAAATGTATAATAAAAATGTATAATTTGTCATGAAGTGCATGTTCCGTTGTTGTGTCTTCACAAGAAAAAACAAATTAAAAGATGAAAAAAAGTTGAACTAAACAGGCACCTGTCACTAGGAACAGTTTTTTCAATATGGATCCTTCAAATGTAATAATGCAATTGTTGGAGGTAACTGAAAAGGGACAGCTAAGGAGTCAAGTGAGTGTGATAATAGATACAGAATATAAATAATGGTTTTTAAACTATTAAAAAAATCAAACTGGCTTACGCTTTTTCTTTGAAAATAATAAGAGCAAAATAAAGGCTAATCTGATAAATTTATAAGAAAATACCAGTTGTAGCGAAAGGTCCTTGAATTGTGTGCTATAGGAAGAGTGTATGTTTTTACTGATAACTGTAAATATCCCTTTGGAGCAATTATTGGGGGCTTTATAATGGGAAAATTGATAACAGAAGATAAAATAATACTATGCTATTTATGCTATTTATACTTATTTTCATAAAATAAGATTTTATGAAATCGACATTATTGGAGACATCAGTAAAGCATATTTGGAAATAACTTTACGTGGAGGTGACAGAGATATTTACATTTTATGTAATGATAGAGCAGAAATTTAGTTAAGAATTTATCGCCATAAGAGAAGAGCTTTTGTAGTTAAGAGCAGTAATTTTGACTTGGTGTTGTTGTGATACATCTTGTATCCGTATGTGAGATTAATGCAACTCAAAATATTGAAAAATATTCCATGAAGATTCTGTGACAATTATATCGGCATCTACATGACAAAAATTGCGTCACCTGTGCCATAATTAATGACTTTTTCTTTATTATAGAAAAAAAAACAAAAATTTTTAGTTAGTTTTAAAATATGGAGGTGGAATAGGTGATGGTAATTTAGGAGGGATAGCAAAAATATCAGTTTTAAACATGATATGACAATGAAAGAAGAATATAATAAACATTAATGTTCTGAGTGCACAAATGTGCAACATGTCAATCAGTCAGGAGAGTTGTTAGACCAGTAGGCAAAACTATTATAATTATACAAAGTGAAATAATAATAATAATATATAACTTTGTGACTTCAGATATTATATAAATGTAATATAAAAAATGGAGCATGTGAAAATATAGCAATAAACTCCTTCCAAGTGGTGGTGGTGGGGGGGGGGGGGGATATTTGATAAAGACTGAAGTTATTATGGAGTGGATTAATTATTTTGTTGTATGTATGTAATTTTGTGTTTTTATTTCATTTTCTATGTATCAATATTACACACAAATATAAAAAAAATTATTTCGTATATTATAAAAAGAAGGAAGACCAGATAGTGTTAACATGCCAAGTTTCTAAAACTAGCACAGTCCATTTATTGTAATGAGAAACAATTTTTTTTTCATCATCAGCTGATTTTTACCATCAGCAAACTTGATACCAAACCAGAACAACAGGAAGATGAATAGATTAACAGAAACAGCAAAAAAAAAAAAAAATACGTGGGGAATTAGTGAATGGTGAAAGTGACAAGTTGTGAGGAAGCGAGTCAGATGTAATGTCAGTAGCATGAGGGATAAGGCCGGAGTACACGGCTTGGTACTTTGCATGAGACCCTTACCGCTCTGGGTACAGATCTATCAAAAGCTGCCGAAAGGCCGCACCGTTTCCACCCCATTAGACTGAGCGTCGGCCCACGCTGATGGATAGTTGAATCTTGTTTTAAAATCTCTCTTGGGTCCCCTTGCCACCCCTAATCGTAATGAAATCTCTCCCAATATGGTCCAACCCCCACCCCCTTGGGGCCTTAAATTTCGTTTTAAATCGTGCGTGCCTCCCTCGCACACATGGAGTATTCATCTTGTCACCACCAGCTCTTCACCAACCCTACCTCCCTCTTCTGCCGTAACCATTAATATTTCTTTAATGCGTCCTTTTGTGTTTCCATAACCACTAATTATTTATTTCTATACTTACAGAGCTTCACTCTTGCTCTTCATTCTTACAGAATTCATTTATTTCCAGCTCTTCATCTTACAGTAATTTCTACATTTCACCTCCAGTCATACAATATATTTTAGAAATACTATATAAAAAAAAATCTGGAGTGGCCTACACTCAACTTTGCTATAAGTAAACTTAATATAAAACTTCTTCCGTATATAGTTTATAATCTCATTTAGGCATAATATAAATGTGTAAATGGAAAAGGTTTATTAGTCTTTCAATCTTATAGGTAGTACTGATACTTACTTATCCACTTATCAATATACACACTTACTTTTATATATCACAATAACTACCGCCGTAATACATTTTTGAAAAGCGAAAGTGAAGATTTCGTGTTACAAAATAATTTCTTACAGGAGAACATGTCTTCTGTTTCAATAGCTATTGGATCACTAGCATAATTTATGTGATCTTCTTCTACACTGAAGATTCAAGACAAAGTTTCTCATTTAAAACTTAAAAATATTCCTATTTTCCAAATCAATGTAAATAAATGAAAAAAGAATCTGGCAAATATAGCTGGTGATCCATTAGTCCAGGATAGAAATCCCCTTATTTTTTTTTAATACGAGTTATACTTTAAATGTTGTTATTTTATGAAATGTTATTTTCGAAGGTTAATTTCATTAAGTGATGTTCAAAATATTCTTGTAATAATCAGTTTAAAACGATGTTCAGAGAGAATGCGTTTGAGTTTTATTAGTGATAATTTTCTTTGAAAATTGAAAATAATTCGATTGAAAACGAATTGCCATGTCCTCTGTACCAGCTATTTGACAGTAAAGTGAATTTGTGAGCCTAAAAGTTCCAGAAATCAGTCTATCAATATATCATATCACAAAGTGGATGGTTTATTCAATTACTATGCACTTAAAGAACCACCCACATGACGCAGCTTCATGTAGAAAATTTTGCACTCAACTATGCTATAAGTAAATATATTCTCAAACTTCTTTGGTATATAATTTCCCATTTAAACATAATATAAATGTCTATAAGGCAGATGAGTAATAATATTTCATACATATGGAGACTGGACAGATACTGATTCACCCAGTTATCAATATATATACTCATATTTGATTATCACACAAACGATTTGTATAATATTCTTGATATTACCACAGAAATAACATTTAGGCAAAGCCAAAGAAAAAAAAATCTGGAGTGGCCTTCACTCAACTTTACTATAAGTAACTAATATCAAATTTCTTGAGTATATAACACATAAAGTCTCATTTAAGCATTATGTAAACATCTAAATGGGATATGATTATTAATCTTTCATTCCTGAGGTAGTACATATATATATATATCAATATATAACTTATTTTTGTACATCACACAGCTGATGCAAATAATTTCATTAGTATAACTACTGCAGTAATAACATTTTTGAAAAACCAAAGTGAACATTTCTTGATACGAAATATTCTCCTACAAGAGAACATGGCTTTTGTTCAAATAGCCAGTGGATTTCTTACATCGTTTATTTGACATCCTTCTACATTGAATATTAAAGTAAAATTTTCAAATTTAAAACAGGAAAATATCCTTTTTTTCTCTGAAAAACATCATAATCACCAATGAAAAAATGTTGTTTTAAGATAATTTAGAATTAAAGATGTACGATAATTACATTTATTAATCTCTAAACGAAGGATTTCAATTTTGAATTATCTTTTACATTTTTGGTTTTTTACAGAATTATTATACTGGGAATTTTATGGCTTCTTAGTATTTAATAAGATCATTTTCCTTCCCCTTTGTCAAATATCATATATACGAATTCTTTCTGAGTGAGTGTTATCACTCACTTTTCCTGCCTTCTGTACTCTGTTATAAGTTTGCTATGAATGTATATTGAGAAAAAATATATTAGTAATTAGCCAGTTTACATACTCAAATTGAAGTCAAAGCCAGCTATTCAATATATTTAAATCTTTTATAGTTGGGAGCTATAATAAATATGAACTATTAGACTAGAATTGTAAAAAAAAACTGGATATTTCTCAACAAACATAAGTCCTCTTTCTTGAGGAAAGAGTCCATTCATTACATTTCAATATCATGGAAAGGTACTACATTCACAATTATAATGTAATTGTAACTGATATTAAGTTTTGCTCAAGAGTGCAATATATAGATTTATTAAAACATTTTATGAGACAAATCCATCATGCCATGGAAGACAAAGGAAATTTATGTATATTGACGGAAATTTATTTATGTTTATTGGCGGTGATTTTTTTACATGTAAAACTATGATTCCTCTTACATCTCGTATAAGTCAATAAACTATTTAAATTTTTCCTTTATAAATATCAATTTTATCTCAGTGGATTCGCTCAAAAAATTTCTAAGTCAATATAAATATTGTAAAAAAAATATGAAAAATTCGACAAGTATAGCAGGTGATCTCTTAGTCTGGGATAAACAAACAGTTTTATAGCGTTATTGCTCTTTCCCGTAATTGAAACTTCATGATTTTTTTTATAAATTGCTAATTTTTTGTTCTATTTTTGGTCAAATTTTCATTATTTTTTAATGAGCCGTTTAGCGTCAAAAAAACATTTTCTGAAAACAGAAATTTTAATATAACGCCTCTTTGGTGAATGTAATTTTGAAAAACATTATTTCAAATCATTTTCCATACAAATTTCTATTTTTAAGCATAGTTTCATTTTGATCCGTCAAACGGTATGGCTTGTATCACTCTTACAAGTTTTGAGATATTTATTTCATCCTCAGGGCTACAACATGATTGTTTTACAATTAGCACTACTATTACTAATATTTGGTAATTTATTGCATTTTAATATGTACAGTAACAAAGAGGAATTTGTTACTGTACATATTAATAACTGATTATTCAATAAATTCCTCTTTATTACTGTACATATTAAAATGCAATAAATTACCAAATATTAGGAATAGTAGTGCTAATTGTAAAACAATCATGTTGTAGCCCTGAAGATGACATAAATATATGTCGAAACGTCGGCAAAAGGACTAGTTTTAAAATCATTCGACCTCAAACCTCAAAAAAAAAAATTACATATATATAATATTTGCTTTAAGAAAATAGGTACGAGAAATTATTGAAAAATATACTAGACATTTATAAAAAATTTGAAACGTATTTAAATTTTAAATTTAGATCTAATTATAAATTTTAATAATTCTTTTATATTAATTCCTAGGCCGATATTATGAAGTATATAAAAGTTCAGTAATTAGTGTAAATGCACATGAGGAATTAATATAGACTTCGTTGTTTTGTCAAGAACAAGTCATTGAGGAATAAAGTACCAGGAGTTCTGAGTCTGTAATGTCACAAAAATGCTGAATATTTTTGGTATCAATACCTCAGTTTCTCTTTACAATTTGTGTATACAAATTTATTTGTGGGTATTAAATAGTTTGAAAGGTAGATTACTGATCTTATATATCATAAGTTACAATTGCAGTTTGAGTAATCCAGTATTTTAAATTTATTATTGAAACTGAATCCTTGTTATTGCTTTCTTTTACTTTAATATAAAATCTGAAATCGAACTTCTTATAGATAAAATGGGCTGAGAAAATGGTCATGGTTTGTCGACACGGAAATGGAAAGATTAGCTGAAGGGTAAAATTTTATGTTAAGAGAAATGATCAGTATAATATATGGCTACGGATTATTGTTTTGACAAAATATATGGCACCGGGGGTCAATATTGACTCTAAGATATTAAAAAATGATTTCAATAATGAAGCAAAATTCAAAAACAAATTTGAGTAATTTAAATTAATGAAGTTTGGTGAATATAAATTACAATAATTTGAATTGAATCTGTTCCACCCTGTGAGAGTATCACTTCAGTTAATCATTATTCTATGATTTAATATTAATTTGAATTAATAAATTAACTAATTCATGGATGACAGAAAGACATTAAAGAGTAACATTTAATTGATTTTATTAAAAGTTAAAATTAGACTGACATTGGAAGAAGAATGAGCAGACGAACCAAATATATATTAACCTTTTACTTGTTATTTAGTAGAAAATATGATTGGTTTACTATAAATGCGCACGATTTCTCAATCGTCAAATTTTATTATTATATTTAATCGATAGCTTTCAATATCCGGAACATTATAAATTTTAAAGTTACAAAAATTTATATAAATTGGATTAAGTATGTTGTGTTTGTGACTGTTCAGGTGTAATTTAGAGTTAACAACAGTTATTGACTCTATATAACTTACTGACTTACTGGCTTTATATATCTTAGTTGTTATTGTGTCAATTCCTGGTTTGATGCAATACAGTTTTTGACAATTACTATTTTTTTGTTTTTTAGTCAAGTCGTTTATAGCTGCACTGACAATTACTGAGGCTTTATTGTCGAGTGGGAGCACTGGCCATGTTGATGGGACAAGTGGGGTGAAGGTAAGGCAATAGATGTGTTTTCTATAGCTATTAGGTGTGGCCGAGTGTGCGGGGTGGTGACACCCTCTCAATATAAACATTCTTAGCCGTTAATATTATCTAATGAATAGGGGTTGTTCATCCCCCGGGGACGTAGGGTGCTTGATTCGATCATCCCCCGCCTCTAATCCTAAACTAGCTCTTTATTGTCTCCTGTCATTGAGCTTGCATCTCAAACACTACCTCTTCCAATTAAACCAACCCTCTCTCAATCAGACTGCAATCTATTTGTTTTACTTAAATCAGGGCTGCAAAAACTATTCGCAGTGTGAATTCTATATCTCCTATGCTGCTTCTTAAGTAACATGATCTACCATAATATAGCAATAATATATCTAATATCCACGACTAAACGTTGTGTACACAGTTAATATTTTTTCTTTTTTTTTTATTGTTTAAACCGATCCCCTAGTGGGTTAAAACCTCTGCCCTGTACGGTCTTTTTGTTTGATAGGTGATTCCTAAATTTTTCCTAACTCAAGTGTAGTTAGAGTAGGGATCTTTAACGAGTACCTGACATCGTACACGCTCGGGACCGACGGCTTAACGTCCTCTCCGAAGGACGACGCACTCGGATTATTCACTTCCCGTGTGAATAAATCGAGGGACAGGTGGGTATCGAATCTTGGGGCTACCAGTTCTGAGGCGAGTACGTTAACCACTGAGCTAACCTGGCCCCTTACACAGTTAATATATATGGAATTTACTCATATTGGGAAAATAATACAAATCGACAGATGCTAGTATATAACCAAGTAATACGTTTCAGTCCCGTAGAATTCTGTTTAGGTTACACCAGCTGTTGTGATGAATGAAAACGACTGAGTCAGTTAGGTCAGTTCTTTTAATTTATCAAAATTGTTGATGTAACTAAACTTTATATTTCTTAACCATTTGAACTTACGTTTTGACAATAAATATATGTTGAACAATTTTTGCATAAGGGCTATTACAATTTATTTTTAAATACAAATTTTAGTTAAGAAAAAGTAAAACTGCGTTCATTATATGACCAATGAGTTACGTGATTGAGGTTTCTCAACTGTTAAACCTATTCATCTGAAAAGAATACGATCGCTATATATCCTTTTCATAGACTCTGTTATTTTTAAAAAGATTCTATAGGCGTTTTAAAAATCTTCGGATGGGCATAGAATTGACTATTTAAAAGATAATAGTGAAAGATTGTAACAGTTTAACTCGCTGATTTATAAAAGTATGTAGGGAAAAATGTTGGATGTACAAAGTTCAGCGTTAGATAGATTTCTAATAATAGAAACAAAAACTGTTTCTAAGTTTTCTAACAGTTTTAAGTACAATTAAAAAGTTCGGGCTACTAATCATAGAACAGAGTTAGTTAACTTGATAAGCTTTAAACTAAAAATAAGAAAAATAAATATTATTAAATAGAAAAATACTTTTATATTTGAGAGCAAGAAAAACGTTAAAGCATGAAAATTATAATAAAAAAATATGATTTGTGATAAAGTGCACTCTGTGTTATTGTATACTAGCAAATGTACCCGTCTTTGACGGAATCAAAAATTCTATTATATTTGGTATTCCAAAACATCAATTATAGTATTATACTAATACTACAATTAGAAGTTATAGAATAGTAGAAAATACCATTATTAGTACAGTGCTAAACAAATGCCTCTGTATACAAAGATTAGATTTTAAGTTAGACATACACAAATCTACAATCAATGTTTCAGCTTTATATGTCTTAACGTAGCAATATTTTGTGGACAAACCGACAGACAGAAATTATTCTAAGGGTACATGTGGCTACTATGAAGTATGAAACGTAAAGAAAACTTGAAATGAGTTAGTTCTAATTAACGTGCTCACAGTCAAAAGCTAGCACGCAAGCCACTGGGCTACTCTGGTTCCATACCTTACTTTATTACCAGTGTTTATATTACGCAAATATTAAATTAAAAAAAAATATTTTTGTTGTATTTATTTATAATACATTTGCACTACTGTCATCGGCGATCACGCAAGCCACTGGGCTACTCTGGTCTCATACCTTACATTATTACCAGTGTATTTATTAAGCAAATATTAAATTTAAAAAAAGTTTATAGTTATATATAATACATACCAAACGTACCCGTCTTTGATGGAATCAGAAGTTCCGTCATTTTTGGTATTCCAAAATGTCATTAGAAATTATAGAACAGTAGAAAATACCATTATTACTACAGTGTTAAACAAATGCCTCTAAATACACTACATTAGCTGTCTGTCCTTCAGGTTCATGGTAGAAGAAAGAGTTGAAACCTCTGACCCTTGAGCAAGTAAACTACATTTGACCATGTGAGAAAAACTTGGTTTCGCTACCTTGTATTCCTGCGTTAGATAAAGTCTCCCTTTGCGACTTAGTTAACGTCATTGCAAAATAGACTCTGACCGGACTTTGCAATCATTTCAACGTAAACAGACAGTAGCTTGGAATCAATGGTATGTGTGGTATACACACAGACTCCCCAATACCACATGCAGTCATTATGTCCGCCTCTATGGCATATCTGTGTAGAGCACGAACTCAGAGTCGTGTCCGGTTGCACAGTTTTGGGGCACTCATGTTTCGTAACATGAAATTTGTTACTGCTACTAAATTGCAGCATGATTGGTTTTCCTACTTTAAGTTTTTACTCATGAGCAGGCAGTCCAGGAGAAATGAATTCAGGTAAAGAAATTCAATTAGATAATGAACTGCTTCTTCATCACTAATCCAATCTCTTTACTGACTTGTAAGGTTTTTCCTCGGTATGATATAGCGTAAGAACTTGTTTGTTGATTTTTCTTGCCTGTTCGTATTAAGAGTTGAGAATTGCTCGTTTACAAAACTATTTATTTGTAATAGATAGTACATCCTCAACTCTGGGAAACACTTTTTCAAAGATGTCAAATACGCAATATATTCATATGCTCCAATGAAATTAAAATCAACTAACAATACCTACTTGACACACCTGTGTATTTTCAAAACAAACTTGTCTGTGGAGTTAGGAAAATAGCTTAATGCCCTATAACTTCGTTTCTGTACTTAATTATGAATCTATTTAGAGCCCATATTTTAAGTTAGGCATACACAAATCCAGTGTCAAAGTTTCAGCTCGTCTTATGGTGGCTGAGTTTACTTGTGACAAAGGTTTTTGCTTTAAACGTCCATAACTTCACTTCTACGTTGAATTTCCAAATAATTCAGAGCCTATATTTTAAGTTAGACCTACCCAAATCTATTGTAAAAGTTTCAGCTTTATATGTCTTATGGTAGCTGAGTTTACTTGTGACAAAGTTTTGCGGACAAACAGACAAACCGACAAACCGACAAACCGACAGAAATTTTTCTAAGGGTGGATTCGGTTTCTCCAATGTAGGAAACGTAAAGAAAACTTGAATTGAGTCAGTTTTAAGCAATGTACAGACAAAATCATTATTTTATTTATATAGACTAGCAAACGTACCCGTCTTTGACGGAATCAAAAATTCTATTATACTTGGTATTTCAGAATATCAATTATAGTATTATATATACTAATACTATAATTAAAAATTATAGATAGTAGAAAATACCATTATTAGTACAGCGTTAAACAAATGCCTCTGTATACACCACATTAGCTGTCTGTCCTTCAGGTTCACGGAAGAACAAACAGTTCGAACCTCTGACTTTTGAGCAAGTAAACTATAGTTGACCATGTGAGGAAAACTTGGTCTCGCTAACTTGAATTCCTGCGTTAGATAAAGTCTCCCTTTGCGACTTAGTTAACGTCATTGCGAAATAGACTCTGACAGGACTTTGCAATCATTTCAACGGAAACAGACAGTGGCTCGGAATCAATGGTATGTGTGGTATACACACAGACTCCCCAATACCACATCCAGTCATTATGTCCGCCTCTATGCATATCTGTGTAGAGCACGAACTGAGAGTCGTGTCCCGTTGCACAGTTTTGGGGCACTCATGTTTCGTAACATGAAATTTGTTACTGCTACTAAATTGCAACACGATTGGTGCTCCTACTTTAAGTTTTCACTCATGAGCAGGCAGTCCAGGAGAAATAAATTCAGGGTCAAGAAATTCAATTAGATAATAAACTGCTTCTTCATCACTAATCCAATCTCTTTACTGACTTGTAAGTTCTTTCCTCGGTAGAACTTGTTTGTTGATTTTTCCTGCCTGTTCATATTAAGAGTTGAGAATTGCTCGTTTACAAAACTATTTATTCGTAATAGATAGTACATCCTCAAACCTGGGAAACACCTTTTCAAAGATGTCCAATACGCAATATATTCAGATGCTCCAATGAAATTAAAATCAACAATACCTACTTGCTTCACCTTTGTATTTTCAAAACAAACTTGTCTGTGGAGTTAGGAAAACACGCTTAAAGCCCTATAACTTCGTTTCTCTACGTAATTATGAATCTATTTAGAGCCCATATTTTAAGTTAGGCATACACAAATCCAGTGTCAAAGTTTCAGCTCGCCATGTCTTATGGTGGCTGAGTTTACTTGTGACAAAGGTTTTTGCTTTAAACGTCCATAACTTCACTTCTACGTTGAATTTCCAAATAATTCAGAGCCTATATTTTAAGTTAGACCTACCCAAATCTATTGTAAAAGTTTCAGCTTTATATGTCTTATGGTAGCTGAGTTTACTTGTGACAAAGTTTTGCGGACAAGCAGACAAACCCACAAACCGACAACCCGACAAACCGACAACCCGACAAACCGACAAACCGACAAGCCGACAGAAATTTTTCTAAGGGTGGATTCGGTTTCTCCAATGTATGAAACGTAAAGAAAACTTGAAATGAGTCAGTTCTAAGCAATGTACAGACAAAATCATTATTTTATTTATATAGATTTGGAAGAAAAAAATTTCAGAAAAAAGAAAATAATACAGTTGACCACATGCGAGTAGCGTTCTGTTCAGGTTAAATCATCAGCTGTTGTGATGTATGAAATCAACTGAATAAGCCAGACCAGTTCCTTTAATTTATCAAAACGGTTGATATAACTAAAAACAACACTAAATTGAGGGAATGCGTTGTTTGTATGAAAAAACTGTACGTTCAGCCTATTCTTTTCAAAAAATAAAATGTATATATTTAAATTAATATTATACTATAATATATTATATTATAATAATTTATTATATATTATAATAATTATTTTGAAAAAAAAACTGAATTTATAATAATAAATAAGATTATTAAATTTTATTTTTGTATGCAGATTTGGTACAAATGTAAAAAAAGCTATATTATATTATACCATAAAAAATAAAACTCATTGAAGTTTCGTAAAAATTAAATGAGTAATTTCATTAAAATTTAAAGATTTTATAAAAAAAAATTAAATTAATTGTAAAAAAAATACGACAGCAATGTAATATCATGTAAAGTTTCATATTTTTAATTTTCATATCATCCCTTCTTATTAACTGAAATTTTGGAAATTACTTTGGAAATTATTACTTTTTAGTTATATGCCATTTCAAAGGTATAATGTTCTTGTGTTTGCAGGAGCAAACAAAAAAAACAGATTTTGCAAAATGTATCATAATGCGTCTTTTCAATGGAGAAATGTTGCTAAAAAACAGGTATCATCTCATTCTCTTTAAAAGAGCTACTTAAGCATGAACAAGAATTATCTCAACATGAACATGATTATTGATATACGACAGACAGTGTATGAATAGTAACGTATTCATGAAAATTTCTATCAATCTTAAGTCAATATATTTATAACTTTACTCAAAACTGAACTTCTTATTTATTGAAAAGTTTTGAAACTTCTTTGATTAATATTAATATTAGATATATAATAACTATGAAATTTCAACTTTTTTGCTTTAGTAGTTTCTGAAATTACTGTTTAAGTATATAAGGGTATAGCAATTCGTCATAATGTTCCAGTTACTCTCTATGCTTCGAAATCAGCCAGTACCCAGTAGAACTTAACTTATAATCTCTTGTCTTTTTGGTAACTACTCACTAACCATTTATTTTTCTTTAGGCAAAGTATATATGAAACAAACAGCCAGAAGGAAAAATCAAAAGCATGAGAAAGATCCTTTCACACAATGAGGCCCTTTCACACAATGTCATCAGAAAATGAAATAAGTTTACAGAGAAGTATAAAGAGAAAAGGTAAAAGAAAAAAGAAAAGATAAAAAGAAGAAACAAAATTTAGGAGGAACAATAAAAAAACAAACATAAGAAACATAGTGGAAACAAAAAGATTAACATATACAAATACAAAAGAAAGAAAATCTTAAGATACTGAGGTAAAATCACCAGTTTGATTAGAGCTCAGATTATTAAATTTCACATTACCAAGATGTCCATTTTGATTTACAAATATTTGCTCTAATCAAACTAGTGATTCTACTTCTGTAAGCGAAGATCTTCTTTCTTTTGTATTCGTGTATGTTAACCATTCTTGTTTTCTGTATTTTTCTTATGTTTTTTCTTTTTTTTTTTTTGAAAATATTTGAATCTTTTTGTTATCTGTTTTCATTACTCTTCTTAAGCTTTTCTGTAACCTCTTGTGTGTTTGTATTTTATTTATAGTCTCTCTCTAGTGTATATGAAAGTTTTCATTTTTTCCTTGTGGCTTTTTGTTTCATTAATTTCTATCACTTTTTTAACTGTGATTATATATGTAACATACACATATTTCTCTCGATAATAACAAAGTTATCTTTACCCTGAAAGGCTTTGGGCATGTCTACAAAAAAAAGCAACATATCTGCCAGCCTGTAAGGCAGAGTAAGCCATTCAAAAATGTAACTAGGTTCATTCGACCAAAATAATTGGTCATCATTGGAAACACATGCTGTATTCAGGATGGGGCCTGATATTTTGGTCGAGTACGGTAGCCCCATTTCTAATATCTTACTGCGGCTTAGACAATGATTTTCTTCGTTTATTTTATATATATTTTCGTTTTTTCACGTTTATATATGTATATATTTTCTCTAAATTTTACTTTTTAATGGATTTTTCCTGTTATATTTTGATTCCTTCTCACTCCAACTTGTTTTTGATTTTTTATTTTATCTTTTCAATTTTTCCCTTTTTTTTTCTTTTCACATAATTACTACTCTCATTTTTCATTTATACATTGCTTAAATTATCCTTAACTGTTCCACGATGGTAAGGTTGCTACAATCTGTATCACTTTGATTCGGTCGGTGAACCCTTACACGTCTCTACACTTGTGTTTCATCTTCTCCTATCCTAAAGATGACAAGAAAGCCGTGATTGATCCAGAATCGTAGCTGTTATACTGATTTTTGTTTTTTCTAATTGTAACATTAATGTTATATATATATAAAGATTTCACATAAACACGTGAAATAACAATAAATGATCAAACCACAATAAGAAAATAGGAAAACAAGACTAAGATCTTTCAACCGTAACAAGCAGTCTTCGTCAGAAATTGGTTGGGTTTTTGACTCTGACGAAGACCGCTTGTTACGGTTGAAAGATCTTAGTCTTGTTTTCCCATTTTCTTATTGTGGTTTGATCATTGATATATATATATATATATATATATATATATATATATATATATATATATATGCAAATGGGTGCATACGTCTGTCTGCCTATATACGTCTGCAGTTATCATTCTTTCCAAATTTCCATGGATCATGCTTAAACTAAAACATTCATTTTTTAATCTTATAAAAAACTGAACATACGGAATGTAAAGTAATTTTTGTTAATAATTTCACACACTTTGTGTTTATAACAACGAATAGTTAACTTTACAATACTCATTGTGAAAGAAGTACTAAAAAAAAATATTTTTTTACTGGAGAAACCATTTTTTTTTAAATATTTGGATTATATTTATTTGAGTATGTATACTGTCGTTTAAGTAATTAATGAATCTTTTAAACTATTGTGGGTATACAATTTAAGATACTTATGGTCATAAACGGATTTAATTTATTTCTGATTTAATTGTGATAACATGGAATTAATTTTTACTTTATTTTAAGTCATTTCATGATTTTAATTATAAACTGAAAATAATCAATTTGTATTAAATTTTACCAATGCATTAAAGGTTACCTTTCAAATTTTACCAATCAATTTATAAATGAAACAACACTATAAAGATTGAATTTACTAGTTACCATTTAGGTAGTTCTCATAAAAACTTGTATTATTAGCTGTCTTTCATAAGTTCGCTTTCTTTTATCAATGTCATTATAAGAATTATTGATATTTTTAAACTCGTCTATAAAATGATTGATGAGTTACTTACACCTTCATGAGTTACATCAAACACGAAGAAGTAGCTCTTTTTTTCCACTTTTGAATTTTGTTAAGAGTTGGTTATTTAAATCCCCCCCCCCCCCCCTACCCAAGAAAAAAAAAGTATTAAATATTTTAAAAGGATTTTAAATACCTAATGCGAATAAAATTCTTACTTTTTATTTGATATTTACAGTAAAATTAACAATTATAATTGATATAATAAACTTGAAATTTGGTCGCACCTGTTTTTACAATATAAACATTAATTTGTGCATTTGGTAGTTAAGAAATAACATGTACTTGTTAGATTTACAGGAAAAAAATGAATACGCTTTTCTTAATAAAACCTCAAAAAAAAAACTTTCTTATGAACAACTCTCCTGAAATATGAAAAATGGTAAATAATTTTATTTAAAAAATAATATTTTAAATCCATTATTGTTATGATCATTTTTAAATAATTGTTATGTCTTATGATTAATCTTACTTGAGACGAGAAATTTGAAATTTCTCTCTTGATAATGCAAAAATAATTATTTTGTTACATTAATGATTGATTCTCTATTAAACTTCTTAAAATAATTTAAACTAATTACGGATTATTTTCCTTACAATTTCATCTATTTGTTTCAATCTACACTATGAAAATTTCCACACATGAGGAAACTTTTTTACAGTTATCAGTAGTATTATATTTTACTCAAACAAATCTTCAAACTATTTATTCTCTATTTTAAATCTCATTAAATAGTGATTGAGGCATCAAATTTGTATTACAATTTTTTCGGTCTAAAAGAATAATACGTTATTAGGATATAAGATTTCAGAATTTAATTTAAAATAGTTAGCTAAGCTCTAATTTTAACTCTTATTGTTAATGATTGTCAATGGATAGGATTGTCAATGGATTTTTACAGCGATAATTTTAAATTTTGGCTTTCTAATTTTTAATGTTTGTTAGTATAAATTTAGTATTCAGCCGGTATCACCCCAGTCTTGGCCTAATCACCCGATAATGCTGTCTTGCCTGTTTGCTGATGTCCGTATTATCATATATTCCTCAATTTCCAGCACTCTATGCCAACTGTTGTCACGAATCAAGTAATGGGTATTCTACCACGACGGATATCAGAGTTGTCACTGATCTAAAGATTCAACAATACTGCACTCCGCAGATATCAGTGCCACTTTATAAAAAGAAAAAAAAATCAAATGCTGAATGCAACAGTGAATTTTTCTAAATCTACAGTGATGTTTCTATGAATCTACTAACAATATTTTGTTATTGCTTAAGTTAAAAATATTAAGATAATGGTATTACAAATAATAGATAAACAAGTAATTAAATAACTTTGTCTATATTTTTTTAATCAATTAGGCAATAAAATAAGTAAATAAAGTATTGTGTTGATGTTTTGTGAATTATTAAGAGTTCCATTTTGGAAAAAAAAAATAAGTCCTTTGATTTACGATATTCCAGGTAACATACAAGACAGTAAGTATTTCAGACAAAGGTTAATTCCTTCATATCCAACCAAAAATCATTATGAATAAGTACTTATTTTTAAATTGATATCCAACATTGGTTCCTACCCACTGATGGAACCCCTTGTATTCAGGTTTTACACCCTCTTGCAGGCAATTGCACGAGAAAATTACAGTTTCTTGAAGATATCTGACAAAGGTTTCAACCTTTTAATAGATGTTTGATGACAGTACAAAATAGTACAGTACAACAACGGCTTGCACTTAAGGGTTTTTACCATTCACTGTACTCAGTGTTGACTCGTAGTAAAAATTTTGAATGAAACTCACACAAAAAATATCTAGCCATTGTTTAATATTTTGTAGAAGAAATCAAATGTACTGTAATACGTTGTATGAATAAATTTGATAATATTCTAAACAATCCACAATCTAATACTTTAATGCCCACATTTTAACATTGATAAACGGTTTTTAAGCAGTATTCAAGCACAATGATTCACCACTAGAATACCAAGGTTACATTAGGTGAGTGAAAGTGCTTTCTTTTCCTATCATGCAGTTTGTAATACTGGAAAAGTTTACAAAAGTCAAAAAGAGCATTGTTAGAAGTGCAAATCACAGTTTTTACAAAAGCGTAACTGTATATTTTTTTTAATTATTAGAATATTGTGACCATACAATAAAAATTGGGTTCATTATATTTATTAAAAATGAATATCATTTGGTATGAATAAATAGTGGGCACTGCAGTTCTACATTGCCTGTGCACTAGCCGTCACTAGTAGTACTGAATCATTTAAGCTAAGCAGCAGAATTTATCCATAATTTGCAGCAGCTAAGGGATCAAGTGCTCGATTACAGAATATTAGAGCTTTTTTAGGTTAATAGCGGTTAAACATCTATTGCCCTCTTACCTCTTACCTAGGCTGACACAGTAAAACTCCTGTAAACTGAGAGCCACTGTTCCTTCAATGTCATACTTCAATTGTTAATAGTGATTTTAAAAGAAATTGTATTTCCTTTGACAGTAAAGTTAAAATACTGCCGGTCTTACTCATTGAACCAGATTAGAAGTTTCATTATATTGTGGGTTATCTCAATTGTAATTAGTCCCTAAACATAACAAGCATTTTAAACATGCCTTAAATACAATTTACTTCATTCATGACACAATCATTGATATGATTTAGCATTATACTTACTTAAGAATTGACTTATTATAACTTATGATTTAGTAACACAAAATCCTAATAATGCGGTGAATGAGTTCCAGAACCATTCTGAATATGAATAACAAACACACAGGAATGTTCAAAGTTCTTTCCAGTCAAATAATCTGGCTTTCAGAAATGTGAGTTACTGACTGACTATTTTTGCTGCCTGTAGTAGAATACACATTGTGATTTATTATCTTTGAAATTCGTACTTGATTGTAATATTCGTCTGATATCCTCAAAAAAACCTTTTTAATGTTATTAGTGAAATTGTATACACATATGAATTCGTATTACGATAGAATAATGTAAATTATGAAATTAACATGTATTTGAATTTGAGAGCCCATCTAAGGACTTACTTGTGAGTGTGTACATTTTTGAGTTTATACGCTTATTGAACTATTTTATAAAAATATATAAAATACTAAAAGAGATCATCAAAATAAAAAAAATCTGATAATTTTGTTTATTGATTACTTTTACGAGTATTAAATCATTTCGTAACAAAATTCTGATACCAGATAAGATACTTATAAAAATATACTTTTAAAGAAATCAGTGACTTTATATAATTCTTTAATCATTTTTATGACTTTTTTATCTTTTTTCAAACTTTTAATAAGTAATTTTAAAAAATAAACCATATAATATCTTTCAGTTTGTCTTTATTTGAGAGAATTTTTATAGCAAATAAAATAAATGTATTAATTGAAATTAAACAAGAATAACTTTTTTTTGATTATTTCAAAATAAATAGGAGAAGGTAATATAATGGACACTCAAATGGTATGTTACTAATGAAACTGTATATTTTTGAACTAATTCTTGTAGAATAAATGGAAAGAATATTAAATAAAAGCATTGCAAGGACTAAGGGTGGTTTTTGATTGGGGTAGAATATTGAGGGGTGCATGTAGTGGCTGAAGCGAAATCACTGTGGGGTGGCAAAGGAAAAAATGGTGGGGTGGGGGGAGCAAGGGCAGGAAGAGGGGTGAGTGACAGCTGAATACCTTGGCTCATTGTTATCTACCCTCCAACCCCCACTCTCAATCTGCCTGCAACTATTTAGTCTAAACGAGTCACATTCACTATTATTTATCACCTCTGGACTTGACCAAAAACCAAACCAAAACAGTCAAATCTTTCATTCACATTAACAAATTATGGTTAAGCATTATACATGTAATACGTACATTTTAAACAAATATGGTACGTTATAATTATTTGTTTTCGTAAATATAATTCGGAAACAAATAAATATCGTTATATTACGAGTACAATAATTTTTTTTATAAAATAGTTTTATATAGTTAATACAAATAATACTAGAAATCATACAACACTTGAAAATAATATATTTTTGATGATTTCTTTTAGAGAGTGGCTCGGTGGGTTTGTATATACAATACAATACAAGTTACACCAGTTGACAATGCCTAATCTAATTTAATAAATATTAAAATAAATGAATATTTAATCATAGGAAAGGTATATTTTATATTTTATACCAAAATGGTTATTAATACTATTTCTCTCTTCAGGTGATTCTGAAAAGTTTGAATTACGTATTAAATACTGCAGTAATATAAATTTTGCTTTATAAAATTAGTAATTTAAAATATGGGAAGAACAAATATTATACCAACAAAGAAAAAATTAATTTCTAGACTTTGCTGGAAACTAGATTAATTTCCGTTATGATTAAAATTAATTCATTGACTAATGAATCAAGTCAATTCATTACTTTGTTGTGCAACTAACGTTGTCACAACAGATACACTAACATGAATCTAGTAATAAAAAGTATTACTAATGAGCTCGATATATGCATTCTTATAAAATTGAGTTCTTTTTTCAATTACAGCAGCATCATCAGGTTTAGCCTTTATCATCAGCTTCCTTGCAGTTCAGCATAATTGATGGTCCGGTAGTCCTTTGAAGTGAGGAAGCTTCATTCATTGCTTGACTTTGCATCAAATCTAATTGCTTTAGAGTAGTGTCAGAAGCAGTTACGGTCACTTAAAATGCATAATCCACGACCGCCTGTATGTACAATTTGTCTGCGAGTGCTTGCACTCTGCTTGGTTTCTGTAGGCTAATTCAAAAGGGACAGCCTCTGGATGACTTGAGATGCTTGAGATTTCACACAGCTTAACTTTCAGTATAGTTTAACTCTAAGGCGTGTTGCTTTCTCTACTCTGGGTAATGGCATTCCTTTATAGCTAAGACTTATGTTATGCTGGTTTGTAGTGATTGAACAATTTGTATATTGTTTTTGTGCTATGCATTTCCCTTTCATTCTCATTGACCCAACATTCAAGCCTAGCAGGTAAATTAATCATTGTTCTTTCTAATCCATGAATAATGCTACTACACGCCCATATAACCAAGTCATCCACATAAAGTAAGGAACTGTCACCAGGTATGCTCTCTATAAGGTTTATAATGCCATTTATAAGTAGGTTAAGTAAGAAGAGCACAGATCTTTGAGGCAACCCTTGTCTTGTCTGCTTATGCCAGAAGGTTACGTTCTGATATCTTATTCCAATAAATCTCTATGGAAACAACAATGATGTAATTGCTCACTTATCTCAAGCTATCTGAGTTTGTTGATGAGTTTTCTTTTCCAAACCCGATCAAAGGTTATTTTGAAGTCTACAAATATGGTTAATGTGGTCTGCGCTCTGTCCTTGATATGTTTTACCAACCTTACTACCTGTTCTGCTATGTTTCTTTGTTTACTGAAGCCGGTTTGATTGTCTGAAAGCAGATACTGACTGTCTATAACACCATAAGACATAAAAAAAATCTTCTCGTATAGTTTAGAAATCGATAGAGAGTGATATGGATCTAAAGTTTCCTCGACTATAGGCATTCTTATCTTTCATCAGAATGGCTATCACTTCGACTTTCCACCATTCGTCTGAATAATTATTCTTTCAGACCAGATTTAGAAACACAAGGACCACTTTCTTTGTTTCTGTTCCCAATTTCACAATCATTTCTGGAAAGATTCCATCTGCTCTATTCGCTTTATCAAATTTTGTCTGAGCTAATGCTCTTGTCAAATCCACCAATGTGATTTCACTATATTATTAGATATAGCAATATTTTAGTTTCCAATATTTAAAAGCAATATTTATTTGCAACATATTTCCAAAAATATAACAATTTATTGCTATATCTAATTTAATTGCATTTTAAATTTAATTAGGGGAACAAGATTAGATCCCATACAAATATGTCCATCTAATCTCTCAATTCCTGCCTAATATCGTAATGCTAGAATTATTAAAAGACTGCCTTAAAAAGTACTTATATCAATGGTAATATTTATTAAATTATATGTTGATAATTTATTCATAATTATTAAAAAAGGTGAAGAACAGCATGTTTTTAATATTTTCAATTTGTGTCATCTACATTTAATTGCAAAAAAGAAAAAGAGGGAAGTATTTCGTTTTTAGATATAACAGTTATGTGAGTGGAAAACAGAAAAATAGTAACGAAGTTCTATAGAAAACTAACCAATAGAGGAAGAATTTTAAATTATTACTCATCTCATTGTGTAAACCAAAATTGAATTGTGTTCAAAATTTAATAAAAAAAATTTACATTAGTAGTAATTAGCATAAGCAGTCTATTTTTTATATACAATGAGAAAAAAGTGAAATATCTTTGAAAACAATCTCTTACTTAGGAAATTTTATAGAAAATAAAATCTGGAGTATATTATAAATTTTATTTTAGTTGACTTTCAATATTAATAAGATTTCATAATTTTGACTTTATACTCCTATCTTGCGTAGTGCTGTTCCGTTGCTGCTTTTCTTGGGTCAGTCTTTTAAAACGTAAATTTCTTGCGTGCTCCTTTATGGCCCTGATTTAAAGTACCTATATATTATGACCTTTTATATTACTTCAAATTTAACTCATGAATTTAGTATGTCTTATCATGAAATTGTAAGCTAATAGTTGTCAGGAATTGTGATTCGTTATAAATGCATATTAATTTTTTACTGTTGCATATTGTGCTTCAACTAGAGGGATATGGTTTGATTTTTTGTATGTTTTGATTATCGTTAAAAAGAACTTTAAAGTATGAATTAACAAATGACTTTAGGGAGTTCAAACAGTATTTAAAAAGAGCAAACATCAACTAAAGTTGATATATATGGGATATAATATTTAAATATATTCTTTAATACAGAAATGTATGCCAGGAAGTATGGTTGGAATGTTTTTTCTGAATTGTATATCTGAGAAGAAGGGATTAATTTGGTTTCGGCTGTAGTGGTTGGTCGTGGAAGGGGGTGTCTTTGTCTCTGATGACGTCACATCCGTCTCAGAGTAATGAGGTGTGAGTGAGATAGAGTGTGGGACAAAGAGGGGGCATCAATCAGGACTGGCAGCCGCCCCCACCTGCCCTAGGAGCCTGCTGGACACCATCTTGAGTCTTCATCAGTCAATCTTCTTTCTCCCACCAAAGTCACTCCGAAGTCAATACTTGATCTGACTTAGCATATATAAATGGTTCACAGTATCGTATGGCTACTTCAATATTCTGCTGTAATGGTTAATAAATGATGGTATATGAACAAACCACAATATGAAATGGGAAAAAAAAGACTAAGATATTTCAACCATAACAAGCGGTCTTCGTCAGAGTCAAAAACTCAACTCAGTTGACTTTTTGACTCTGATAAAGACCGCTTGTTACGGTTAAAAGATCTTAGTCATTTTTTTTCATTTCATATTGTGATTTGATCATTGATTGTTATTTCACGTGTTTATGTGAAATCTTCTATCTATGATGGTATATGTTTTCCTACTTTATGCCACCATTTGGCTCATCCATTCAGAAAATGATTGTGAACATCATCGTATATGTTCTTTTTCTACATAAAGATTTGGATCAACAGATATTATGCAGATAACGTATAATAAAATACTATGGAGATAAATATTAGATTGTAGCACTCAGTAAATCAATAAACATATAAAAAAACAATTTATTTAAAAATTTATTTGTATTTCAACTACAAAAACATTCTAATCAGTTGAGTGATTACATAAATTTGGAGCGAGAAGAGAAATTATGCATAAGTTTAACATAAAAGGCTATTGTAGGGCCAAAATTTTTAGGAACATGCATATGAAAAAAACTGAAAGGAAAAAAGACCAACTCCATAGTAACTCTTTGAGAAAGAGCTAATTAGATGAGTCATAGAGCTTTTTAAAACCTCTTTAATCCTGTAGAGAGTACTTTGAAATATTATTCATATATTAAAGTGCAAATGAGGCAAGTGCAAGTACTCTCGTCTTGTAGTTACTGGTTTGTTATTATTGTCGGTTCGGGAGATACTCAGAGTTCATATGAACTGTACTAAGTCTATCTGTGCAGATTACTGGATTAGTTAGATTTAGTTGTAGTGGTAGTCCTACAAGCAAACACACATAAGTCGAATATAGATAGTCCCTTTGTGATACCACACAATGATTCTAAATTGGATTTTCTAAATTTTTCTCTAATTAAAGTGTATTTAGAGTAGGGATCATTAACGAGTACCTGACATCATACAGACTTAGTACCAACGACTTAATATCTCTTCCAAGGGACGACGTGCTCAGATCTATTCCACGTGTACTTCTATATAACAAGATATGACAATAAACACGTGAAATAATAGTCAAAGTCCAAACCACAATAAGATGTGAGAAAAAGACTAATGTCTTTCAACCGTAAGAAGTGGTCTTCCTCTGTTGGGATTTGACTCTGGTGAAGACCGCTTGTTACGGTTGAAAGATATTAGCCTTTTTTTCCTTTTTCTTATTGAGGTTTAGATGTTGATAATTATATATATATATATATAAGAGTTCAAAATTCAAGAAGGGTAACACACAGAGTAAGCAAACACAAAAAGAAAACTTACAGAATTCAATATTTCGAACTGTTGTTCGTCATCAGGAGAGTAGACTAGAAGAGAGGACGAAGTGAGAGAGATCTCCTTACGTCGAAGAACGGAGCGCGAATCATATATATATATATATATATATATATATATATATATATATATATATATATATACATATATTGATGTAAATCGGCAGAAAATCTTCTTGTACGCAAATATTGTTGAAAGTAGCAGAAGCTACTACTATCAATGTTCCAAACAGGAACGTAGAGCCTAACATGAAGTGGAATAAGAACCAAAACTGAAGCCTGTACTTTGATAGACCAAAAAGGAAAGTCCATTGGATGAATCAGAAATCGCACCCACTAAGGCCGAAAGTTCGAATGAATTGATTTCTCTTGGACAATTATGTGGAACCTCCCACTGGAAGATAGAAGAATCGCCCGCAAGATCGAGGCCACCAGCTCAAAAATCGTGAGGGCAGAAGCTGCTGCTACTTTTAACAATATATATATATAGGTGTATAATAAAATCGGGATTCGGTCAATTTTCCAGGATCAAAATCAAACTCTCAATGCCGACGTTTCGGTTCAAAACCGAAACGTCGGCATTGAGAGTTTGATTTTGATCCTGGAAAATTGACCGAATCCCGATTTTATTATACACCTATTCTATCCAACGGTTGATATATTATTGAATTTTTTAATATATATATATATATATATATATATATATATATATATATATATATATTAACAATATATATATATAGTTAAAATCAATTAGTTGCAAAGAGAAAAAAAGTTACCTAAAAAACTTACTTCGACATTCTGACATCCATTTTCAAAGAAAGAATAGTATTTTGCGCAATGCCACTTAATTATATTGCGTAACATGCTTTTAGTATAAAAATTTGAAATCAAAATGGACGACAGAACTGTGGTATGAAACTGAAAAATGAAGAGCCTCCGACTAAAATAATAGGTGTTAATACACAATGTTGGTGTGTTATCAACAAAAGCTATTGGATTCCCTGAGTTTCTTACGGTAGCTTAGACGATGACATATTCAAATATAGGAATGAGTGTTCTGTTTATCTATTTTTTTTATAAAAGAGTTGGTTGATAAGTAATATTTCTAAATAATTAGATAACAAGGAAAGGACAAAATAACAAATTAAACATTTTATTATTTTGCTAATTAGTAATATTAATAAGCTTAACATTTTTTCCTAAGAGCTGAATTTCGGACTAATTTACTTACAAATATTTTAAAATATTTCTGAATTGTGTGATTCCAAGAGTTGTGTTGCTACAGTGGAAGTTGTGCAAGATTATTGCTAAGAAAGTTATAGTGAATTTGTTTTAAGCATTTTAATTAAACTGAGAGTTAGTTCAAAATGTAATAAAAAATGCTTAAATTAAGATAGCGTGTTGATTTTTATGAAAACAATAACAACAAGAGCAGTACTTGGCCAAATGAGAAGAATTACCACCCCAGAATTCCGACTGTAGAGAGGAAACTAAAGCCAGCCACATTTTTTTCTTTAAAAGATTATTCGTATAGATTTTTTTAATCTTTTTATGTCTTCTATCAATTATTGCAGTATTCTTTACAAACGTATACATAATGTGGTATACGTGTGGCTTATTAAAGATGCCTGTTTATAGCAAAATCATTATGTGATTGTACCAACAAAAATGTTTACCATAAATGCATATAATTTTTTAATAAGTATTATAAATCAATATAATATTGATAGATATGTGTCAATGACCTGCACTTTTGAAATTGAAAAAGAACTTACTTCAACAATGTTAGTTGAAACGATTAAAACTTGTTAAGTTTTCTATTAAAATTTTGGTTGTTACTTTGGTGTATATAACTAAAGAAAACGAAGCTAATTTTAAAAAGTATACTATTATATATTTTAATAAAATGTTCTATACAATTCAAACTTGAAAATATGAATCTGAGAAGATATCTTGAAAACATTTATTTTAATAGTAAAGGATTGGTAGAGTAGAAAGAGTGGGAGGGGGTTTAGTTTGTTGAGACAAAGGCTACTTGTGGGAGGACAGCTGTAGCACTCTTTCCTTCTGACTGGCACAAGGGTAGACGTGTCTCTCTCACACTCGCTCCTTCTACTGTAATACGATTTGCCCACCCCTCTGTGGGAACGGTCTACCCTATATGGGCGGCTTTCCTTCGTAATTGGAAATTCTCACGCTGAGATTCTCTCCCTTCCTGCTTTCTCCTTCTCTTCCGCCTCCATATCTCCGCAGTTTTCTTATTGGATCCCACTCCTACACTATATTTCCAACCCTTCTTCAATGCATTCTCAATAAAATAAATAATCTGTTTCCCAGAAAAACTTAAACTGTTATAAACTCACTTGTTATGTAACAACGTAAAATAAATATGTAATAACTATACAACCAATTTAGATGAATATTAATATATGCACAAATTTTCTTATTGTGGTTTGGACATTGATTGTTGATAAACGTAAACATCATTGACTATCAAATAGTAGCGGTAATGCTATTTAATGAAGTAGTATCGATGCCCTTAAGGATGTAGTGAAAAAAATATTTCAACTTACTTAATAGAGCAACTATACTAGTGTTGTCGCGACTGCCCTACCATCATTATGTCTAATTGTAATCATTTTGTAGTTATTATTTTGTTTTGTATTATTATCGTGATATTATTATTGTTTAGTATTGTTTAGTAGATATTACTTTTGTCGTATTGTGGGCCGAGAGAGGTCATAGAGTGGTGGGGTACTACCTTACGCAATTTATCAGCGGACATGGGTACTTCCGCTCCTACCTGTACAAGATAAGAAAGCAGGAGACTCTCGAGTGCCTGTATTGCTCAGCAATAGACGATGTGGAGCACATATTCTTTGTATGTAAGAAATGGAATGGCCAGAGAAGTGACTTGGTGAAGAAAATTGGTATATTCTCACCAGAAACCATAATGGCCACTATGTTAGAGATGTGTGGAAAATGGTAGACGGGCTAGTCAAAAATATCCTTGGCACAAAAAAGAGACACCTAGAACAGAATAACTAATTCCAAATCTAAGGATGTCTTTCATAAGGGAATGAATGGCATAGCCTGAAGTAGTATGGAAAACAGTTCCAGGTTAGTGTCTAAGAAGAAAAGGGGGTATTTTAGTTGGTAGTCTAGTTTTCTGGGAGCCCAGAGCAATGTGCGTAAATGCATTTCACTTCCTTACTAAAAAAAAAAGCAAAAAAAGTTATCGTGATATTATTATGGTTTAATGTTATTACTTTATATTACCGTGATTATTATTATTGCTAGCTACATTATCATAACTTAATAAGGATTATTGAGCAAGTTATGTGATTGTTGATTATTGTGCTCCAAGATTTAATGTATGTAATGCCTTCTGGTGGATCATGTTGTTCAATAATAATTAATAATAATAATTTATAATAATAATAAAAAAATTAGGGGTCATACTGATTGGTTGCAGAACCTTGATATATACCATTCGAGCATAGCAGGAAAATGAGTAATTTCTTCGAATATGTTTTATCGCTTTTTAAATACATTCCTTGTACTTTTTACATTCCTTTTTTTTTACTGTTTATGTTCTTTATATAGAAATTCCTTCCATTCAACTATTATGTCATTGTTTAATTATACAAATAACTTTTTCACAGTAAATATTTTAATATTATTTTCCAGACGTATGTGCCTCTAAACATACGCACATAGGCTAATGTTATCTATTAATAATGTATGATCAAACCACAATAAGAAATGGGAAAACAAGACTAAGATCTTTCAACTGTAACAAGTGGTCTTCGTCAGAATCAAAAACCCAACTGACTGACGAAGACGAAGACTGCCGAACTAACGAAGACCGCTTGTTACGGTTGAAAGATCTTAGTCTTGTTTTCCCATTTCATATTGTGGTTTCATCATTGATTGTTATTTCACGTGTTTATGTGAAATATTTTTATCTATTAATAATGTATTCAAATTATTTATTTATTATTAATATTGGTGTATTAATCATTACTTAGTTGTTATTGATATTATTGATTTTATTAATATTTTTTAATATTTGTTAATTAATATTACATTATAACTCATATTAACCTGAAAATCCTAGCCCACCATTAATTATCTGATTATTATTTTGGATTTACTCCTCGGATAAATAATGGATATAATAATTACATCCGTATTTGTTTTTAAATTAATGGTATATCTGTTTTCACATCAGTTGATAGAACACTGGGTATCATAACAGGTTTTCTGATATCGTGAATGTTCTGACCTCTCCATTTCTTATTCTGTAGGAGAGACAGTATGCAAAGAACTTTTCCTTTAATCACATGAACAAATAATCTTTCGCCAAAGCGTTTTGAGAAGTGCGGAGTTATGGCATACTTTTTTCCATTATGCTATAATCACTAAACCTAACAACTAGATAAGTTGTTTGGTAAAACAAGTAGATAACAACTAAACACAATGCATAATATTTATTTCAGGTGGTTTTGAATTTCATTGCATCTAGCTTTTAGTCAAAATGAGGCTTACAACAACTAATTACTAATTTGCAATGCAGTTTAAACATTGCATAAAGTTTGCAATTTGTACTATTTGAAATTGTATTAATTGAATGTTCTAGTAAATTTAACCCTAATCTATGTAGAATTAAGATTTCTTCTGCGTCGCATTGATCTATATCTCCAAAAAGAACCATTTCTTACGATTTCAATTGCTAAATCGTTAAAATGATATATTTCTTTAATTTGATGGTGATATAATTTAACACAAACTATTTCTGTAGTTCCTTAGTCACTAATTATGTGGTGTTTACTCCATATAATTTCCGTGTATAATATATTTTTTTCTTAACTTTGGCATACATGTTGTCCGATTAATTTTAAAATTCTTCATTATTTAAGTTAATAGTTTTAAGTTTATTAAGGATTAATTTTATTCATTGGGTTCAGAGTTTATTTATTATTGCAAGATAAATGGGATGATAGTAGGAGTGTACGACGTAGATGTGTACCATATATTGGCAAATTTGTAGAGAATATTGAAATGTAACACTGTCAAGCAGTTAAACGAATGTTATTCAAAATAGCAAATTACTGGGATTATCTGTATGAGTAGCATTGAAGGTGTGCTGATGGAGGTGAATGATTGAGAAGGGTCGAAGGTTGAGGGTCCAGAGGCTGGGCTAGGACAGGAACTACCCTTGGCAGGATGGGGTAGAATAATAGGGGTGGTTTTTGTGATGTCCAGGAGAGAGTGGGTGAACTAGACTTCAAGGTCGCTGAGGTCATGGGAATGTTGAGATCTAGGTTTGGTCTCACGGCTCGCGACCATGTCCCGCCCCTGTTCGCACGATGTCAGTCTCTCAAACTTGTCGAAGCTAATAACAAGAGACTGGATCTCCTGTGCGCGATTCAAGAGTATTTTCAAGAATAAATAAAGCTCAATACATTCCACTTATAACACCTTCAATATATTACCTTTAAATTACTTTCTTAACTGTATAAAACTACATTTGTTAAGAAGTTAAAAGTCACGCACCATTATTTATATTGAAGAAATAATATCATGTTGCTATAACACGATATTGCTATCACTGCGTACATAGTAAGAAAAAGCCTACAGTTTCTTTGCCGGATTATGCAGTGTCTGATTATTTTATCATTCTATAGTAGTTTTGTATTGAAAAATGCAAAGTCATTAATTTAATTTCTTGATTACATTGGAAGAAAAATACCCTAAATTCTAAGATTAAGGATCCAGTTTTTTTTATTATGGTACTTGATCAAAACGGTAAATACTAATATATGTATTGTAGGGTAAGATGCCAATGAAATAGTCTCCACATATAGATATTTAATAGTATAAATGATCAAACCACAATAAGAAATGGGAAAACAAGACCAAGATCTATCAACCGTAACAAGCGGCCTTGTCAAAAAGAGTCAAAAACCCAACTGGAAGACCGGAAGAACGACGAAACCCTCTGACGAAGACCGCTTGTTACTTGTTAGATAACTTGATAGAATGTTAAATTTTTGTATGCTCTACTATTAATGGAAATTTAATGATCTAGACTGTTTTCTATCTTAGGATTGCCAGATGTCACTACTAAAATTTTTAATTGTCTTAAATAGACAAAATTTTCAAAACTAGCTGGGGTTATCAAACTAGCTATGTTATTTTGACTAACTGGCCAATTTGACAACCGGGTTCCCACTGATCAACCAGAACTGATCTAATGACTTGGTTTTATACTTGTCTAAAGCATAGGTAATTGAGAGCTGTCACGGCCGCGGGCCGTGGGTTGGATATCCATACCCTTAAGGTTTTTCTTTTTAAAATATTTTAATCCAATATTTTGCTATACATTTACTATATGTTTGATTTTTGCAGATTTACGCGTAGGTAAATGCTATAAAAACATCCACATAGAACTCTTCAAGACGTTATTAACAATATCTCTTTTCTTTTTCCTAGTTTACAAGAGAAATTAGAGCCCGTTAAAGGGATTAAAAATAGGGCAATTTGTTGTGCAAAATCGTTACTCAATTATGCAACACAGTAAAAAATAAGAAAAAAGATCTTTCGGTTGAAAGATTTTAGTATTTTTCTGATTTCTTACTGGGTTCGGATGTTGATATATAGTATTTATGTAAAAAAGTTTGATAACAAACAATCAATCACTTCAAATTTATTTCAGTTGACAAAAATAATTTATTAGGTCTATAGTATTTTGGAACCCAAATTACGGGGACACTTTATTGCAATGTATTTTTTCATTATCTTTTAAAGTAAAGCGTAAGACATAATTGTTTAAATCGTGTACACCTTGGTGACTGTTGCATGACGGTAAATGTTTTTGTGATCTATGACGACTCTCTGGAAGGCGTTGCTCGTGAGAAGTCTGCCTGCTTATTGTCATGCTAAGTGGACTGGTCACGGCTCAACCTCCCACGAGGCTTTCCAACTCTTCATTTACATCAAACCCCCACAATTAAGGCATTGCACCTCGTATATTCAACTTATCAACAATCTTAACATTAAGCTCTTCTCAACAGCTCCTCTAACATGATTTATAGTCTGACAACGTTTGTTTGTTTTCAGGTAGAGTTCCGCTTAACAGAGACACACATAATCAGACTTCATGTGAATATATTCCAATATCAAAAAATCTTATACGAGGTGCAATGCCTTAATTGTGGTGGTTTGATGTAAATGAAGAGTTGGAAAATATCTACCTTTGGTATATTTTTCTGTAATTAAATCATTAATATAAATGGCTCTCTATATTTTAAAGTGGTTCATTTTCTCGTGGCTGCATCGAAGAAAACACGTTAAGATTAAGGTCCAACCTGACAGCAACAACTTGGTTGATTGTAATTCTATATGAGAGTCTTCTCAGACATTTTCATAGTTCAGTTTATTGAGACTAAGGCTCTTTAGCTGGTATTTGACACTGGATAGTCTCGGTACTTGCAATTTATGTTCCCAGTAGAGTGACGGGCTGTATTCAATTTTCCAAAAAAGTTTACTTTCACAGTGAACTCAGGACTCCTGATATCAGTGAAATCACGGTGGTAACATGGTCTATCTTGACGCAACTTCTAAGTAATATCACTTTTTTCTTTTTTTCTTTTTTTTTCTTTCTGAAAAAAAAAAATAATCTTAACATTTTGTTGGATTTATATTTGTTGAGATGCCCAAACTCTTTTTATGATGATTTTTTCAAGATGACTGTATGTATGTGAGTATATAGGTGTGAGTCCAAAAGAATGTGGGGGAAAGTACGATATATATGGTAATGTGTGTAGTGTCCGTTATATCTACAACATTCAAGGGCTTGTACTGTCAAGATTTTACACGTTTCGCCTGTGCTCTTTGGATTTATTATTACTTATTCAAGACTATACATTAAGCTGTTATGTAGTTTTAAGTATATACAGGTTCTTCTCGGGATCAGAATTTTAAGTCTCTATACATGTCTCATATATTTTATTTTTTGAATACAACTTTCTCAGGATGTAAAAATTGGACGTTATATCTACCACTATCTAGGTACAGCTTCTATCTTGTAATGATGAAAACAAATAGGGTTGATATAATATGTTAAAAATATGGTCTATAACTACATTTAAATGCTACAATATTCATTATTTTAAAAATAAATTGCTATGAAATGAAATATTTTTATTTGTAACTCTGAATGTATTATTATAATTTATTAATCCTAGATGGACGCGACTTTTTGATAATTAGTCTAATACTTTAAAACTGCGTTATTAAAACCAAAGTGTTTCTGGATGGGGCTTCTTCTATTTTTGCGCTTCTAAATGCATACGCATCCCTCTATTTCGTAATGGGATACATGAGAATTACTATCTCTACAGTATAATATATTATGTATAGAAACTAATAATAGTATAGTATAGAATACTACACTATAGTATAGAATTACTATTTTCTATAATTGATTTTGAAAATACTTTTGAAAAAGATGTTAAACTTATTTATTACTTTCAAAAGTTTAGTGTAACTTTCGCAGATTTTGAATTTCTGTGTTATTTTTAGTGTTTTGAAGTCTGTTCGGGCCATAGTTATTGTATTTTGAAAGGTTATAGTGGAGTGTCAACGGTTTAAATGATGGGACCATTTTATGAAAGAAAAGTGGAAATAGCAAGATTTATACTATGTGGATGTCTTGTGAACAATGCCCTCATTGGTCAAGTGTTTTAGCCAATATTTGAATATGTGTAAAAGTTCAATAGTGTTCGTGGGATCATTTGGAATTTAGTTAGCAGAGGTCTGGTGTGTCAGGTGTCGAGACACTCATAGGAGTAAGGTGTCAGTAAGCGGTACTCATCTTCCCTGGGGTTCTTTTGTCGTGTTTTGTTCGGAGGGCAATGATTGTCGCCAGGACAATGTATCCACAGGTGCCATACAAGACTTCAATACGACCGGCGTAAAGCAGAGGGTGCGTTAATTCACCTCGACCTATATAAAGCGACTCCTTTCAAATACATAGCTGTCACTTAAATAATTTGAATCGTAAAAAAAAAGTCAACACAAACAGCATCCCTTTCCTGACTGCTCAGTCATTCCTACCCTCTCTTTATGAAGCCTAAATGAGAGTGCTATACAATTAGCTTCCCCACTTTGACGCAGTAAAACACCTTGTTCGTATTCAAATTAAGCACGCATTGAATACCTGACACCTGTGGGCAGGCCTCTCATAATAGCTGTCCTCAACTCCAGGAACTCTAATAAACAGCAATTTAGCTACACGCAGCTATTAACACGGTGCTCTTTTAATCAATTATCATATGGCTCTTTTTTTATAATAATAGGTATCACTTGTTTAGTTTAACATGTACAAATTATAATTGAATTTTCTTCAACCGGACCCTAAAATACAGAAGGAGAAGGAAGGTAATAACCAGTTGTTATCATGCTTTTATGTAATTCTGAATATTAATTTATATTTGTATTTTATCTTTAGTTGTTAAGGATGAGTAATATTATTCAAGATTGGTTGAGTAAAACGTGTTTTGGGACTAATATAACAATCAACAAAGAATTGACCAATTGATTTACTATTTAAATACACATTATGTACGTATTGTACAAAAACCTCGTTTGGGAAGAACAGTCACAGTTAGGTTAATACTTTATAGAAATTATTTCTAGCGAGGACTGAGGGGGAATACTGGTACTCACTTTTAGTGAGACTATTTCAATATCAGGAGGGGGGGGGGGGAACTGATCTTATTAGGGTAGTCCTAAAACTGTAACATGGTGACTCCAGTCTTATGAAAGAAATGACTTCAGGTGATTAGAAAAGACTGAGAGGTGATTAATTAAGGCTTGGTTTGCAATTGGCAAGGCCCATACAAGGGAAGTAGAGCTTATCTTGCATATCTTAATATCTTCAAATTCAGTGATTGTGTATTTTTGGAAAGTTTTTTAATCTTAAATTACAATTCTCTTACTAATAGTCTCCTTTCCTATTACTTTCATATCTAAGTTTATCAATTTCATACTAATATATTATCCATTTCTTTTTAACTTTTCAAATACAATAAAAGAAATACTTTTCAGTTTTGAAAAGATAGCCTCAATTATTGATACATATGACCAGCATATATACATTTTCTGATATTAATAATGATAGCTATGGGTTAACTAAGGTGGAAATGATTTGTCTTTAGTTCGGGACATATTGATGAATGCAGGCAGGGCACATGGGCTGGTTGCACAGAGAGCCATTACCTCAGTGTACCCAGTAATGACAGGCCACCGGAAGGCTGCAACGTCGCTTGTTATTAATGACCTACCTAAACGGCCACCACCTCTACACCACATACATTATTCCGCCCTCCTGCTTTTTATGGCCTCCTAATAATTCTCTGTTCCCATTTATGTTAAACAACTCAAAATAATACATTTTTTATTACTTTTTTTTTATAAATGGATTTTATTTCAATTAAATCTTACTTAGTTCTTCACCTCGTTACTTTCCCTCATCGCTCTTCCAATTTATGAAATCATATTTACCCAGCAGTCAATTTGAATTCAGTCAATAGAGAGTTACAATTTATTTTTTGAAAACTACCAACAATAATGAATCAATCATCTAACTATTTTAATGCCAGTATTATATTAGTATTAATTTCTGGGTGGACTATTAGAATATTCGGGTCCATTTTTTTCTCAGTAAATTAAGATTAATAATAAAATATTTTAGAAAAATTTCGAGATAAGGAGATAATATAAACATATTTACTAAATAACTAGGATATTCGATTTTTTATTAGCTGAATACTAGAATTCATTCCTGATAACAAGGAACTTAAAATTTATTACCTTTTTCCTATCGATCAGACAATAGTATCTTGAAAGTTTACTCTAAAAATGAATTTTAATTTTAAATCCACCATGGCAGCCAATTAGGACTTATGGCTGGCATGATGGATTTTTTGGCAATGGTCTATTATTTGGTCTGGCAAACTACATTTTAAATATCATTATTTGTTGATATTTTAAGGTAATGTTTATTAATTTTTTGGTCACTTAGATTAATTTTTGGGAGGAAATATTTTTGTGAATGAAGATGATTCTTGTAACATGTATGGATATTTGCATAGTTTGTCTAAGAAGTCAACAAGATTATAGTAAAATGAAATGATGTTATGTGTTACATATAGGATGTTAGAGTGGACTGAAGGGTGGGAGGTAAACATTACGGAAGTGAAGGGAGGTGGTAGAGCACCTGGACCATTGTAATGCAAAGGGGATGGCACAAAGGGCTCCCAGCTGCTCCCCTGTACTTTCACAACCTCCCTGTCCCTTGCACAACCTTGTCCTCCAGCCTCTTCCTTTTCCTTCTTTTTCTTATTACCTCATCTTCAAGCCGTGCACATAAAATTGGTTCAAGTCAATCTAGTATCATTCCTTTATTCAATTTGCTCAATACACACTTATACACTCACTCTCTCTCCCTTACTCTCAGCAGCCACATACACGCACACATGCCCACACACACACACACACACACACACACACACACACAAATACACACACACACACTCACAAATACACACACACATACACACACACACACACTCACTTGTACATATATTTTGTATATATAAACTTAAAATAAATTGGGGGTGTAGATACCGTACTTCTTCATTTTTTTATTTTCCAAATTTCATTAAAATGTTTTCAAACTGATTTAATTTTCTTTTATCATTCTTCTGATGTTTTATGCATGTTTATATATGTGTTTCTAAATCATATTTATTGAAGAAAATGGCACAAATAATAGTATAATAAAACTCTTAAGGAACGCAGATATTTCGTGTTTTATGTTTCTTTCTATATATATGCGCAAATATTGTATCTTTAAAACACAAGTACAGAAAAATATTTATAAAGCTAATAGACACATTTGCAGAATTTTTTTTAACTAAATCGTGCATTTATGTATTTAATATACTTATGTAGAATGATTTATTGTACATACAATATTTATGAGAATTATATTTAAAAATATATTATGTATTTAAGTATATTTGATAACATTGGTCTATTATTATGTTTTCTAATAAAATATGATATTTAAGACATTTTTAATGATTATAAAGTTTACTTTATCTTATTCAGTTCTGTATGCAAACATGATCACAAGTTTCACTAATATATGTTACTTTTTGTTCTTGATGCCGCGTATGAATGAGGATGATATTTCATATGGCCTGATTATCGTTATTAGTTCGTTGAACGATAATGTATTATTTTTTTGGAAATATATAACTTTAAAATGTTTAATTTATACTTATTAAACTTTTCACTTGATTTCAAAATATTCATACAGTAGAAAAAAAAATTAAAACGAAAATTCATTAAACCTTGAGACTGATAATGATTTTTGTCTGGATCCATTAGAAGTATAATTTGTATTTTTTTTTGCTCAGAGAGTCGGAAACATTATTAACGTAGAATGACAGTATGTACAATTTTAATGGAAAATTTTACGCTTTCTAACTGCGAGATAGTTAATAATGAGAGGCCGGAGGTCTTTGAGCGGCATCACATATAGGGGATAGATAATTAATGGTGTTTTTTGAGACAATTGGATTTTGAGAGAGGTGGTGGCGCTTCTTTTGGTATTTTCCCCCCTCACAGTGGGGGTGGTAATGACGTCAGCAGAGGGTTATAAATTAGGTCAGGTTATGGCGGGTGGAGGTGAGAAGCGGGGATACTTCATTAGGACCATCACGTCTGGGAGATTAATGAAGCAAGAACAACACCTACTAACTCCTTATTCCCTTCCAGCGCTTTAATTACCTGCTCCTTTTCACACCTTCTGCCGATATTTGATCAATTTCAAAGATTTGTTGGATCTGGTCTAAATTTTACCTGATGATAACGACTCTTTTGCGAATTCCAAATTCGAGAGCAGTCAGCATATGAATGCGCAGAAATGACTAAACTACCAAACTACATAAAAGATGATAGAAGAAGTGTTATTAAGTTTGCCTCATCAACTCTCTAGTTTCTTTTTGTAACTAAGTTCCTTTAAAAGTATCTTTCTACATGTAATGTTGTGCATTTTCACATTCTATTTTTTCCATTCCTTACAGAATTATATGTATATGAAGAATTCTGTGAAGATCTATAAAAGAGAAAAAATGCGGTTCGTTTGAACCAGTGAATTCTAGATGTCACTCCGACAGTACCTTTTCTAACTCCTTTCATATACCACTGTCTTTCACTCTCTCTTGCGACCGTCAAATGATACTTGGCCTCTGTTGGTTTTTGTTTCAAAACAAAGATTGGTTAGTCAAGGTAAGCTTGGAATGTTCAGATTACTTCGTTGCTGTGTGAGAAGTTCATAAACTATCCCTGCAGACAACCTGCACAACAACAAGTGGAGAGATTTAGAATTGCCATCCCTGACAGTTGCTATAATCAGTATTGTTCCAGACAACAAGTACTCAGGTTCTTTGAGCCTAAATTCAGGGTAACAGACGCTTGTCTGTTGATTTTTAAGAACACTGGTTATAGAGTAGTCCTAAAACTTCAGATTCTATAAGTCAGACTCCCATTTATTTCTCCTGTGCCTTAGATATGAAGTTATGTGATAACTAAAAATATTTGTTGAATAAATATTACTTTTTTTCAATGATTTTCGTTAATGTTTTGATTATTTAATAAGAAAGCAAATATATTTAAAAAATTTTCCCATTCTGATGCAAGTAATTTGCAAGTAACATTTTGTGATTTGTTTTGAAATGTATATGGTGTTATTAGTTTCTTTGTCATTTTTCTTAACTAGTAATTATGAAACTTATTTAGTTTAATTAGTTTGACATTATTTGTTTCCATTTTAAATTGTGAACTCTTTCTGTTTAATAGTTTTGTAGTTTTGTTCCGTTTGAAGGTCGTTGACTTATAAAAAATACTTGCAAAAGTCATTTGTAGAAGAATGAAAATTAGCAAGCAGGGATTTCAAAAGAACTTCAGTCTCATTCCAAATTCAGTGAGCCTTTTGCTCTTCTGGCTAAACACACAGTTTATGCCTTTTTCTCAAGCCGATTCACTAGATCCACTTGGTTAGTCAAGCTACATCAATCAGATGATGTGTTTTATATTCACTCATTTATTTATTTTTGTTTTACCATAGTGATTTTGAGAGAAAGACATTTCAGTACATACCTGAAATTTTTCACACTCAAAATCGACATTGCTATACATTATTTAAGAGAAGTTTGTATACAACTTTTGCATCGCATAAACAAAACTTATGTTTGATATTAAAAAAATCTTTGGTCAGAATGTATTGTAATCTCATCCCCATAGGATTTCTCATAAGTAAGCTAAACACAACAGTTTTCAATGACTAGAGCTTATCTTTAAATAGACCAATGACATTTCTGAAAGTTAATGCTTTAAGCACTAAATATTAAAATAAAAATGAATTAAAATTTCTAATAAATAATAATTCTCAACTGTTCAAAACATAAACAATTTATTACTTATCTTAATGATATAATGTAAAAAACCATGAATATAACAAGTCTCAATTAATTTATTAGAAAGATCTTAGTCTTGTTTTCCCATTTCTTATTGTGGTTTGATCATTATATATATATATAATTCACACAGGAAAGAGAAAACACAAATAAAGACACACACAAAAGACTCACAACGATATTTCGACAGTCGTCGTCATCGGGTAGAAGTAGTCCCTTTCGAAGCTAACTGAGTGGTAGGCCAAATGCAACGAACACGCGCGCACTCTGCCCTCCGCCCTAGGTAAGCTACTAACTACAGAGAGAAAAATAACTAAAAAGAACAAATAAAGGCAAATAAAAATAACAGAAGGAGAAGAATAGTAAATGAAGCAATAAACAATTAAAAAAAAATAAAATAAAATAAATAAAAATAAAAAAAAATGATTAAAAAAAAAGTAAATAATTAAATTAACGGTACAAGTTAAGGCCAGGAGGAGAGCGAGCTTTGAGAAGACAAATAATTGCCTCCTCTGAAGCTCTTAAAGTAACCCGAGAAGACTGAACAGGGATATGATTAAGGACTTGGACCCGGAAGCAGTGATTAAAATCCAGTCCATGGGAATTAGAGTGGATAGCAATAGGGAGGTTTTTGCGTTGACCAACGGAAGCCCTGTGACCATTCATACGTAAGTTGAGCTGCGTAGAGGCCATACCAACGTAGAATGCATCACACTGGGTGCAGTCCAAACGGTAAACGCAATTAACCGAGGTGCATGAGGTGTGGGGAGGACAAGGGTAGTTAATGTTGCTAATCCTTCACTAATCCTATAATCCTTCACTAATTATATATATATAATTAGTGAAGGATTGTAGCAATTCTTCTTGGAATCATTTTTCTTAAAATTGTATGCCAATTTCATGGTTGGTTAGCTTTTTAGGAATAAGGTTATATATATATATATATATATATATATATAATATATATATATATATATATATATTATATAACGTAGTCAAATGTGGATTGTTTTTTTGAGGAACAAGACTTCATGGGCTAAAGCGCAGTTGCACCGGTCGACTTGGCTTGCCACTGACTTCGCTGAGTGTCTGTTAGGTTGTGCAAGTAATTGGCTGTCAGCTGGCTTCCAGTGACGCAAGAGTTGTGCAAACAGATGAGTGTTACACGTTACCCCGTCCTCCTTACTTCATCGTTGCACAAACCTCCCTTTCACCCTTCACCCCTCCTTTACCCTCATTCTACCCTATTGCTAATAACTGATAACCAACTGGTTACAACTTTTTTTTTAAATTTAAAAAGAAAGTTAAATGATATTTGTTTCATTATTTGAAATCTTGATACAGTTATGGTATCAAAAGTTAGGGTTTGTATATACAATATTATGATGATTATTCTAATATGTTCAGCCATCGTTAACTGAAATCAAATTACTTAATCCGTGTGAATCGGGCCACTAAGCAGCTTTGTGGACCATTGCTCGCTTGTATAGAATGAGTGATTGGTATGTTCTAAAGCAACGGAGTGTGACTGAAATATTTTATTTATTAAATATTGTGGATTTATTTTGAATACGTTTATTTCACTCATTTTATTTTATATTTTTGAAGAAATGAAAATTGCTTTATACTAATACTGTTAGTACTAAAGTCGCATGGATTTATAAGAGGTTATAGAGCCATGAGTTCAGTATTTCAACCAGTTTTGTAGGCTGTGAACAAACACATTTACTTACCATACCGTAACACTTTATTCTTATTTTCTGTCCCCTTTTAGATGTTTCTTATGGAGTGCTCAGAGGGCCAGGTTTACTCACTGGTTAACTTACTCTCCTCTGGGCTGGTAGTCCGGGATTGGATCCTCACCTAGTCCTCGATTTATTCACGTGGGAGGTAAATAAATTTGAGTACGTCGTTCCTCTGAGAGAACGTTAAGCCGTCGGTCCAAAGATCCCAACTCGAAATGCACTTGAGTTAGGCAAAAATTAGGACTCCCAATGTAGAATCATCGATCAAAGAAAAAGCCGGTAAATGGCTGACGTTATGACCGGCTGGGTATCGGTTTAAACAATAAAAAAAATATGGAGCGCTTGTGCTGTAAGTAATGTTTGAATATAGAAGCTGCTCATCCGAAATGATTTCTTTAAGAAATCATATATTCACAGAGTTGACTTAACTATCAGTGAAGATTTTACAGTTTTGTTTGTAAGGCGTTTAAAATGATGCAGATACAAGTATTGTAAGATGATGTGTGCAAGAAGGAGTGATATGTGACGGTTCCAACTATTTTAATAGGAGACCATGCTGCATGAGTTAAAATTGACAACCAACAAGCATTCTTTTGTTTATAATAACAAGGAATATGTATATCGTAATCTTGATTACTTAAAGTATGCAGTAATTCATACAAAAGTAATTTTCACTAAAAGGGTGATAGTATATGTACATCGCTGAGGACAGTTTTTAATGGTCACAATATACAATAAAGTCACTATACTTTACTGATAGTAAAGAAAAAATTCTTGAGTAGCCTGCACTCTGCTTTGCAATAAGTAAAATTAATATTCACAAATAATGTATACAAAAAATAGAAGGCTAAATGAAAGAGTCTCGTCAAACACCTGGGACAAATCAAGTACTAAGGAGACCTGAAATGAAGATGGTATCATTACTAGATATTGTTGTTTTCGTGTCTGATCCTAAATAACATATATATAACTATGACCTAAATAACCTCGAGAGTAAGCATGAATATTAAGAGACAGGATTTCTGACAGTTTGATACAGATGGTCAGTAGAATATGGCGTACCTAGTGTTATACAAACTAATAACGCAGTGTTTAAAAGATTGGAACTGGGAGTTAAGTCTGTGACTAAGATTGTTGATCATTGGTGAAGTCAATTGAGGTTTAGAATTAAGAATTCTAAGGGTTAGGCACCATCCTTTTAGCTTAGTTGACAAATTCAAAACGAGTTTTTTAAGTTCCTTGAGAGAATATTGTTGTCGAAAATGTAGAGTTTTACAGGACAAGAAGGGGTACTTTAGTGAAGATATTTTATTTATTTATTTGCTAAAAGATATAAAAATTCTTAAGAAAACATGTAAAATGTTTGAAATTACACAAAATAATAGAATATAAGAAGTAAAAATTTCAAATCAATAAAATATTTATTGTGTGTGTATCCAAAAGTTTAAAGGCACGCTGCAGGTTTCATTGTTTCCATGTAGCAAATCATAGTTTACAGAAAAATTGATTCTATTATTATAGGACAGCTCTATAATATAGATATGCCCTATTGTTTTTGGACATTATATTAAAATTGGGAAGTGACATCTTTTGGGCAAAATGTGATTACAGGAACATTTTTCTCTCCTCAACTAATAAAACTAGAGTGTTGGCTTTTAAGATTATTGTAATACTATTGTAAGACTATTGTAAGACAAGAGCCTGAATAAAACTTTCAATAAAAAAAGTTCTGGAATAAAAGATTGAGGATTAAAATTATGCATTGGTTTTGAAGATTATGGACACGAAGGGGTCATACCATTTGATGATCATTACGAAATTATAGAAAAGAATAGCACTTTATGAGAAGATGCTCTGAATACTCTATTCTTGAAACAACAAATACTTGTATTACAGCAACAGAATACTTTCTAATGCTTAATGCAAGAAAATTGACTCTATTTTATAGAGTTTACATAATCTCTAGAAGTTATAACCCTTAAAAATTTAAAGCCATCTTCAAAACAAAAATTATATTTTCTGTTCTCCTCCAGGATAGTTGAATACAAAAAGTGGTTTAATAAATCTTCACATTGAACCCTTGAAGTATTTAATTGTCAGATATATACATATGACAATTAAGTACTATATATATATGTATACAAAACTAAAGTTTATCGGGACTCTGTCAGTTCTTCAGATTCAAATTAAACTCTCATTGCCTATGTTTGGGTTTTTTATTTAAAACCTTTTTCATAGGCAGAAGTATAAATTTTGAAACAGAAAAACTAAGTATTACATTACAAATTATTTTACAAAGAAAAATAGTTTGTGGATTTTAACAACTGTAGTCTGAATGACTCATTGACTCTAATTTGATGTAGTGTTATGTTTTCTGTGTAGATATGTATTTCACCGTATTGTTTTGAACCAGAGGAGTGAAATAGCCTAAATGTTTTCAACGTAACCATTTGAAAATTGGAGAGAGAGAGAGATAGATAGATAGATAGAGAGAGAGTGAGAGAGAGAGAGAGAGAGAGAGCGAGGGAGGGAGAAAGAAAGAGAGAAAGATTGGGAGAGTTTCTTTGTTCAAAAGAAATCTGTTGTTTCATTACATTTAAAATTTAAACACATCTCAATGTGTTTCGTACATTTATTTTGTACTTACTTTTAAAATTTGTATTTAATTATTATATTCGAGATATTAATAAGTTATATTTAAAAGAAACTGTTTATACAGGGTGCAGAAAAAATATTTATCTGTTTTGGTTTCTCTTTTTATATTTTCTTGTGAAGATGTAAAATGGAAAGCAGTGCTGGACCAATGGGTTTTAGAGGAGGGCTAGATATGGAGGGTCGGCAGGAGGTATAACGAGCGTGTTTACTCTGCTGACTGCTAATAGCGGAGTCCATATGGCTGGGCTCAAGAGCACCAGCCCCCATAACTGTATAATTGGAGAGGGAAGCCGAGTTAGTGGTACTCTCGATCGTTCAGCTACCCTGATTCCATTCCAACCACATCCCTCCCTTATTGCTTGGATGTGACCCGTAACTGCCTGACCTTTCAACTCTGTGCTTCATATATGTCAACCAGCAAGAAGCCCAACATACGCTGCTTATATATAGATATATTTGTATAAACTGGCAGGATGTCTTCATCTAAGCATGTATTGTTAAAAAGCAGAACAAATTCTGTACTCACGATTTTTTTCAGCAATTGTTCTTTTTTTCTAAACACTTATCAATGCTGCGAAGGCAATGAAAATAACAAATTTCCCAGGAACATACTGGAGTCAATAACACAGTCCAATAAGTGATACTGATAATCCAATAAGGCTTAAATAATATATAAGTTTAATTCCTTAATTTTGATAATATATTTAAACAATATATTTAGAACTTTTTTCATATTTTTTGCAATATAAGTCAATTTTAACGACTGCAATTAATTGTGTTACCGTTTCTAATCCTACCAATTGAATTGTAAAAATTGAGTTAAATATTTATTATTTTAAATAAATGACCGGTCAACTTTAAGATCCAGATGTTCAAATAAGCTTTCAAACAATTGATAACCTAAAGTACTTTAAATCATTACATTAGTAGACTATAAGGGGCCAGGTTAGCTCAGTGGCATTGTGCTCGCCTCTGAACAAGTATGTCCCGGGTTCAACACCCACTCTGGCTCTGGATTTATTCACGTGGGAGGTGGATAAATTTGAGTACTTCGGACAGTACGTTAAAGTATCATACATCGAATTAAGGTATCATGTCAGGTGTTCCTTAAAGATATCTATTCTAAATACACTTGAGTTTAAGCAAAATTTAGGACTCCCACTGTAGAATCATGAATCTTCTTTGTGTGGCATCACAAAGGGCCAATGTTCGGGGGATGTATGTTCCCTTGTGGGACTGCCACTGCAGCTTAATCAATCGTAGTAGATGAGCCTTGTTTCTATTCCATGGTCAATACTTTTATCAATATATATATAAAGATTTTACATAAACACGTAAAATAACAATCAATGGTCAAACCACAATAACAAAATGGGAAAACAAGACTAAGATCTTTCAACCGTAACAAGCGGTCTTCGTCAGTTGGGTTTTTGACTCTGACGAAGACCGCTTGTTACGGTTGAAAGATGTTAGTCTTGTTTTTCCATTGTCTAATTGTGGTTTGATCATTGATTATATATATATATATATATTACTACACCCTTCAAGTTAATGTTCGTTTATTGAGTTATAAGTATTTAAATCAATCACTGACACTTATATTGTTTTTAGTGATTATTTCAATTAAAAGAAGTTAATAACAGTTGTAAGGAAAACTAGATTTGACCTTAAACATTTGTTGCCATGTTGAATTGCTATTATTCTGAGTGCCAACGTGGTCCTAAAAGGCAGCGTGGAGATTTCTGTTGAATATAATTATCATTGCTTTATACATTATCTTTTTAAAAAATAAATAAGTAAAAAGAAAATAAATTTGATAATTTAGTTTAAATATAACAGGTTTTCTTTCAAAATTATTTTATAAACTTGTGAATAAACGGCTTTTTACTCCCTATTTCTTATTGATAAGTATTGCTCTGTAAATATGAATAGGAAATGAAGATGTAAAGTTTAATGTTTAGGTTGATTTTGCGAAGGGAGGTTGTTTTGAGGCCAATAGGAGTCTATTGAGCGTGTAAAGAGCAAGCTTCAATTAAGGAAAGAATTTTAACTGGAGCTGCCGGCTTATGTTTATAAAATGAAGCTCCGATGGATAATGAAAAATATTTTCTCAGCCTGCTGGGGGAGAAGCTTCAATTAGGTTAATTTCCAAGTTTGGGGTGGTGAGATGGGGGGGTGTATGCAAGCTGAATGTCAGGATGAATTTCTCAATAGTCTCTCAAGTTGTTGATTTCTAGACAAATAGGTCCGTTCAACACTTATATCTCCGCTTCTTTGAATATAAATAAAAAAAAAAAAAATAGGAAGGGAAAAGTCGGCATTGCGAGGTTTGTTCCATTGGGAAGGGGGTGCTTCATTAAAATATAGCGGTATTCGGTGAAGAGGATGTTATTCATTGAGGAGCAATTGGTGGTCGGATCATTAGAGATGCGGAATCCCGCTTTCTCTACGCCGACCTGCGGCCCAATTCAATTTGGCTACAACCCACTCCACGTACAAAAGAACCGCCCTCGACTCCACTGACAAAAACCTTAATGTTTCACTTGCCATCCCTCCTACACACTGCAAAAAACATTAATTTAACTTGTGATAAAAACATGCAAAAAAACCAAGATATCCTTGCATCATTAAACTTCTTTTAATGATGACTTTGTTACTAGCATTAATTAATTTGGTAGAACTTTAACGAACGATATCTTGATACGTATTCAAAAGATTCAAGTTTTAATGAATTTGAAAAACTGTTATATCTTGAAGTAAATGTCAATTGTTTTCAGCACAAGTAAATTATTTCACTCTCTTATAGATCTCTTTTTAGTCTGAATCCGTAAAAGTATCAGAAAATGACTGCTCGTTTAAAATAAATAATTTTTTTAACCATAATGCTAATTTCAGATATTTTATTACTTTTTACTTGGGAATTGTGGGTATGTACATAAATACTGTTTAAAACTGATTTTAGTTAAAATGTCAAGTTGAGGTTGAACTAGAACCTACAGTTGTTGGTTTAGAACTGCTGTTTGAAATGTTTTTTTACGACACTCAAGATCTAATTAAATCAACAAAAGCCTAAAATAGTAACTTAAAGTGATATTGGGAATGAGATATAAGAATTTCAATCAATTTGAACAAAATGTAAAATACAAACACACTTCGTTAGGTTTAATAACCTGAGCAAAAGTCTGCATCGGCCGGGAATCGAACCCGGGTCGCCCGCGTGGCAGGCGAGCATTCTACCACTGAACCACCGATGCTAGTTGGACAGAGTTACGCATATTAACAAACTAAGAGACAATATTTCCCTATTGGGTACAATATTTCATATTACTTGTATCCAAATAATTTTCACTTTCTATTGGTAAACAAATGTTGAATGTATGTGTACTGTTATTCATTAATAACCAAGACTATTTATTCCTTTACTAATTAAAATACCATATTTTATCATTACCATATGTTATTTGAATGAGATATTTAAATTATGATTCTATGAAACAAAGGAAACTCAACTTAAATGATCGATCAAATCATCAATATTTATGACGCTGCAAATCATTGAAATAGCCAGTAGAGTTTCAATTTTTTTTTCCATCTTTTTTGACTGTAATCACATAAGTAATTATATATATTTGAATTACATTAAATTTATATATATAAATTATATATATATTTAAATTACAAATTTTATTAGTCTTGTCATTTTTTCATTAGTTGCTGTGCAGCGTAAAATTTTGTTAAAACACAATTTTTGTACCTGTTACAAAGAATTTACACTACAAAAAAACACCATCAGTCATTCAGCTTTCCTGAGAGTTCAGAATTAGAATAAAAAGGATTAGACTTCACTTCAGGAGTACATATAAAGATCATTTATGACGTAAAATAATTAATAAGATTATAATAAACCAAATTTAATGTGATACTTCAATAAGTCAAGGTTATTTGAAATTACCACCTAACTATTAATATAAACAGCTTTTTACTCATTATTTAAAAAAATATTAACGCTGAAGAAGAAATTTTACTTAAATTATATATTTGTAAAAATTAGCAACAATTAATCGTTAATTTTTAAATTGAATGTGTGTGTGTGCGTGTGTATCGGAATATTATGTGCACGCAACAGCTCATACCGTTTGTTGAATCAAATTCATATTTCAATTTAGTGTAGGGTTCTATTTTGTTTTTTTTTTGGGCACTAATGTTTCATGAAATGACATTTTCTTCCTGAAATATGAACTCAAGAGTGTTGAAATTTTCGGGACATCAAATTGATTGATGAAAACTGACATCAGGATTTTCTGAAAAAAACGTTTAGTTACAATTTTTAGAAAGTTCTAGATTGCAATAAAATGTAAAAATTTTGTTTGATTGAATTTGAAAACTTTTGAGCACAATACGTTCTACATCGTCTGATGAATCTTAATGAAATTATGCTCACAAATAAATCCATATTAAAGGATCAGCTCAATAATATTGTTCTGAAATTAAATAGATGTTCATGGTCGTAAAAATACCTTTTATGTCCCAAGAAAAAAAAAAAAATTTTTCACAAATGGCTAACTGCAGAATGTTGCAATGTTGTTAGGTAATACAATATGATGTGAAAAGTAATACAATAAAATAACCTACAAATTTCTGATTACTCTCAAAGGTAATGCACCTATAACAACTTAAAACTCAACTAGGACAATTGGATCATCAATAGTATTTGTTTCATTTGTTTATACTGACTAATAAAAAGCAAAGGCCAGTAAAAAATTTATTTTATGACGATCTTCAGGCAGAAGAATGGTATCCAGCGAAAATATTGCAATAAATCTACATGTTTAATAGCTTTCAACATATGTGAATGTCACACATATTCTTTTTGTGTTTTAAGAACTCCAATATTTTGGGTAAAACTGGAGCATAGTAAAGGTACTTATTTATGTTTTATATCAATACAGCTACTATTTGTAATCCACACTGCTAGTGATTCAATAAATTTAAAATTATCTATTAGATATTCTCATATCTATATTTATAAAAGAAATATAGTCAATATAGTCATTTCAAGTTATCTTTACGTTTGCTACTTTATAGAAACCTAGAAAAATTTCTGTCTGTTTGTTTGTTAAAAAATTTTGTTACAAGTAAGTTTAGCCATCAGAAAGTCATAGTGAGCTGAAACATTGATTGTCATACTTTTAACTTAGAAGATATGATTTGAATGGATTGAAAATTCAATGAAGAAGTAAATTTATGAACTTTTAAGCTGTGTTTGACTAGCTACTCAGATATATCAAGTATATGTATATCTTGGCTAGCTGTGATTCAAGTATATGATACACTGATTGGTTGGGCGCCCCACATGTAGGCCCTTGATACTGTACCAAGTAGTGTGCCATTGTTGGTTGATTTTAATTTCGTTTGCATTTATCATAATTTTCTCACTTTAAAAAATAGATATCTACATACCTACGAACTAAATAAGACGTATGCTTACAACAAAATCAACAACAAAAATCTACAACAAACAAGGATACCGACTGTCAAAGAACGATAGCTGAAGTGGACTGCTAGACAACCTGGCAGGATGCAGTAGATTCCGAGTCATATCGGTAAGGATAGAACTTAAAAGGTGGACAAACTGGTTAAACAAAGTACCCTAATGCAGCAACCAAATTGCTGTACAACTCTTCAAGACTTAAAAGCCAACGTCACAGCAACCGTAGACCAGAAGGAGAAACAAAAATTGACTCTTAAAGCTGCTGGGAAGAAATGAGAATGGCTGGTTACACAGGGCCATCATCAAAGCACAAACTCCTTAGAAGCATCAGTGTTGCCACTTTCCATATGAAAAGAGACCACGAATACTCGGTATCTCACCTAAACGCATCGAAAAACTCAACAATCTTGAATTAAGACTATTTGGATGCGAGGAACTGGATGCAGCCAACATCAGGATCTTATCATCCCTTGATTAGACAGACACGCTAGAAGAGTCGATATTTAATGAAGCCTCTTTCTACTTGTCAGTGCGTCACCAAATGGCTATACTGCCAAGGCTGGACATCAGATAGTAGTAGTAGTAGTAGTTGTTTTTAGATTGATATTGACACTGGTTTTCTTGGGATCTCAATTCTTGGGTTCTATAGATACTATGTTATTAGTAATACATCTGTCAATAAAAGGTCAATAAATTCCCAGAAAAACTCAGAGACCTTTATACGGGATGTTTTTTGTTGTGTTATGAATTAATAGATTATGATAATTGTAATTTAGGAATATAATGTCTGAAATATGCTACAGTTTGTGTTTTGTATATTTCGATTACCCACACTAAATGACAGTGTGAATCCTATAAAACAGTGTTATTAAATGATGAGTCCAGAATTAGCAACTTATACCTGGAACAGATTTGCGTTTGTCTAATCACAGATTATCACATAAAATAATTGGTTATAAATAAAATATTTGTTGTGCTTGTCAGTTTAGTTTTAAATAAATGTGAACTTTGATCGGTAGGGTTTTAACTCAAAATACTAGAATTTAATCTACAAATCTCATTATATTGTGGTATACTTGAATTTATAAAGAAATGTTGGATATAGAAAGTATATGGTTATTGATATAGAAAGACAGTTTCACAAGCTAACCATTGGCTGGTAAATGCAGAAAGGAACTAGTATTGGAATAATTTTTAGTTATGGGATTGGCAAAATTGTATTTGCATATAATACAATTTGTCATTACGTGAATTCTTAACTCAATGATCATAGATGAGATAACTTGCTTAATTATAGCCCTTAAAATTAATATATAAGAATAATTTAGAAAAAAGATTATTTTAAATTAAGATAAATGTTGTAAACAGGGAAGTATTGCAATGCAAGCTACATTTCAACCAAAATTAAAAGTAATGTGTTAAATGTATATAGAATATGGTTGGGTAAAACAATTGATAAGATCTGGGGGGGAGGGAAGTAGGTTTTTTTCAATTCAAATTAGCTTCTCATATTACCTCCGAAAGTTCAAAATTGCAAATAACTGCAATGGAAGGATAGGCTACCCTTGGATAGAGACAATGTCTTCCCTACAAAAAAATGCAGAGGATCACGTGTTCCCTGAAGAGAAACCATCTCTTTCAAAGTACATTTTGTTGTTATTTATGGGAAGTATACTAATTAGAACGAAGAGTTGTAATAATTTAAGAGGGTATGTCGGTAGCTGAATAAAAAGAAACAAAGGAAGGAGGTATTTTCGTGGCATGAGGAGGGAACGGTAGTGCGCGCTATAACGTAATTAACGCCAGCGGGGGAGGTCCTTCATTAAATCAATTCTGATGGCTGGCGCATGCGCCTTGTCCTTCTACTCTGATTACCCCTTCTGTCTCTTTCGCACTAATAACTGCTAGCACCCCTGGGTGGGGGTTAGTTAATTACTTGGAATAATTTGTCGCTGGCCTTTGTCGGGGGGCGATAATGATACGAAGGGGGGAGGGGGGGAGTGGCCGTATATCACTGCAATAAGGGCCCCCCCGGCAAATTAGCCTAACTCTGCTTCCTATCTTGGGCCAGGACTCGAGGTCTTGCCGAATTTATGTCCTCCGACACAATTAGGAGAGGAAGGGTTGGTTCAACTTTTCCTGAGGCACTAGAAAAACTTGCTTGAGCGCCTGTTTTTATTGCTTTCAACTTTGCAGACTATGTTCTGCTCATGGTTGCCTTATGGGCTTTCGGAATTTCCGGCATCGTGGTCCATTCAGTTTTCTTCATCTTAGAAATAAAATAATGTTCCAATAATGCAAATATTTAGGAGAGTTCATATGGGTAATACCGTGCCAGCATTTCATTGCAATGTTGTACACTTCACTAAATCTGACTATTTGTCTTCGCTAGCTAAAGACCAGGTAGTATGAAGTTTTAAATGTTTTTATTCATTAAATTAAAACGAACCAATGAATTTATAATGAACTATTGTTTTGCTTTTAGATATAATACTTTAGATAGCCAACCATACTAAAATCATTGCAATTAAACTGATTTTATCAGCAAGAAATAATTGGCCACAACTAACCAGTGTAATCTAGCGATTAGTAAGGAACAATAGGCCGGGTAAATGGTTGATGCACAAGTGGCTAAAGTGTATCCCTGTAACAATATTTGGAGACAAGTTTTAATAATAAGAGAAGTTAATGGTTCTTTTAAAATCACTGGAACGGCTCACGCTGTGAATATATGATTATATACAAGATCTATGACGGCAAAATTCATTACGCTCAAGGTGGAGCTATTAATAAATTACTAAAACTGAATAAATTTCCTCATTCAGTTTGATTAAAGTACATATTGGAAAAACAGAAATTAAAAGCAGATAACTTGGCAAAAATGGTTTCAACAAAGGAATCTTTGAAAACATGTTAAAAGCATTTCCCTAAGCGAAAACCTCTAAATTAGCAGATATTACATTAGCCAACAACGAATGGTAAGGAGAATTGAAGGCAACTCTAAATATTTATTTCAGTAACTAGCAAATGTACCCGTCTTTGACGGAATCAAAAATTCTATTATACTTGGTATTCCAAAATATCAATTATAGTGTTATACTAATACTATAATTAGAAATTATAGAATAGTAGAAAACACCATTATTAGTACAGTGTTGAACAAATGCCTCTGTAAACACCACATTAGCTGTCTGTCCTTCAGGTTCACGGAATAACAAACAGTTGGAACCTCTGACTCTTGAGCAAGTAAACTACAGTTGACCATGTGAGAAAAACGTGGTTTCGCTAACTTGAATTCATGCGTTAGATAAAGTCTCTTTAATATTACGCAAATATTAAATTAAAAAAATATGTTTTTATTGTATTTATTTATAATACATTTGCACTACTGTCATCGGCGAGCAAGCAAGCTACTGGCTACCCTGGCTAGATCCCTTTACTTTATTACAATTTTTTATATTATTCACATTTTAAATTCAAAAAAATATTTGTTTGTTACATTTATTTATAATACATTTGCACTACTGTCATCGGCGATCACGCAAGCCACTGGGCTACTCTTGTCCCATACCTTACATTATTACCAGTATTTTTATTAAGCAAATATTAAATTAAAAAAAGTTACAGTTATATATAATACATAGTAAACGTACCCGTCTTTGACGGAATCAAAAGTTCCGTCATTTTTGGTATTCCAAAATGTCATTAGAAATTATAGAACAGTAGAAAATACCATTATTAGTACAGTGTTAAACAAATGCCTCTGTATACACTACATTAGCTGTCTGTCCTTCAGGTTCATGGAAGAACAAACAGTTGAAACCTCTGACTCTTGAGCAAGTAAACTACAGTTGACCATGTGAGAAAAACTTGGTTTCGCTAACTTGAATTCCTGCGTGAGATAAAGTCTCCCTTTGCAACTTAGTTAACATCATTGCAAAATAGACTCTGACGGGACTTTGCAATCATTTCAACGGAAACAGACAGTGGCTCGGAATCAATGGTATGCGTGGTATACACACAGACTCCCCAATACCACATCCAGTCATTATGTCCGTCTCTATGGCATATCTGTGTAGAGCACGAACTCAGAGTCGTGTCCCGTTGCACAGTTTTGGGGCACTCATGGTTCGTAACATGAAATTTGTTACTGCTACTAAATTGCAGCATGATTGGTGCTCCTAATTTAAGTTTTTACTCATGAGTAGGCAGTCCAGGAGAAATAAATTCAGAGTCAAGAAATTCAATTAGATAATGAACCGCTTCTTCATCACTAATCCAATCTCTTTACTGACTTGTAAGTTCTTTCCTCGGTATGATATAGCGTAAGAACTTTTTTGTTGATTTTTCCTGCTTGTTCATATTAAGAGTTGAGAATTGCTCGTTTACAAAACTATTTATTCGTAATAGATAGTACATCCTCAACTCTGGGAAACTCCTTTTCAAAGATGTCAAATACGCAATATATTCATATGCTCCAATGAAATTAAAATCAACTAACAATACCTACTTGCCACACCTGTGTATTTTCAAAATAAACTTGTCTTTGAAGTTAGGAAAATACGCTTAAAGCCCTATAACTACGTTTCTGTACTGAATTATGAATCTATTTAGAGCACGTATTTTAAGTTAGGCTTACACAAATCCAGTGTCAAAGTTTCAGGTCGCCATGTCTTATGGTGGCTGAGTTTACTTGTGACAAACGTTTTTGCTTTAAACGTCCATAACGTCACTTCTACGTTGAATTTCCAATCAATTCAGAGGCTATATTTTAAGTTAGACCTACACAAATCTACTGTAAAAGTTTCAGTTTTATATGTCTTATGGTAGCTGAGTTTACTTGTGACAAAGTTTTGCGGACAAACAGACAAACCGACAAACCGACAAACCGACAAACAGACAAACCGACAAACCGACAAACCGACAAACCGACAGAAATTTTTCTAAGGGTGGATTCGGTTTGTCTAATGTATGAAACGTAAAGAAAACTTGAAATGAGTCAGTTCTAAGCAATGTACAGACAAAATCATTATTTTATTTATATAGATTACACTGAAGCAGGTTGTTCTATACTACTGGTTTGACAGTATGGACTTGCCACAACTTCAGCAATCAAACCCAAAATCATTGTAATTTTAATTCCGTATTTTGGGAACACTTTCAAAACTATTCGACAAAACTGTCTGAAAACTTCAATACTATTTGGATCAACTGGCCTCCAAACAGAAACGACTTTATCTCAAATATATTTAATTTCTCTACTGAATTCATAAACTCGTCATTTTAGCGCAACATATGTAATTCAATATGTTTGTTTTCACTTCTTTATCTTGTGTATTTGATTATTCTTTCTGCAGCTAATATTAATTAGTTATTATAATTAATCAACTTATTTTGTTCAATAAGTTTTTTTGCTATTCATCTTATTCATTTAATAACAAATTGGAGGATGTGAACAATTATTACTTTACTATAAGTAATGTATAGTGATCGTGAAAGAATTCGATCTCGAGATTTTGACGGAATTATATGTTTTGAGGTCCCTGAAGTCGTTTTATGAAGTTTTCTCGATGATGTCTGTGTGTGTGTTGGTGGGTGGGTGGGTGAGTGAGTGTGTTAGCATTGCTTGTTACCACGCTACGGTCCAGAATCTTTGATGGATCAAGTTGATATTTTACACAAAAATGGTCCTCATAGGGTACAAGATCCCTATTGATTGCGAAGAATTATGCATGACAGGAAAGTCACTTTTTTTGCCAAAAACTGTTTTTTAGAAAACATTTTTTTCTCCTAAACTGATAACCCTAGAGTTTTGAAATTTTGGCATTATATTTGAGATTACAAATGAAACAAACAAAAAACATATTCAGAATTTTAAAACAGATTTTAAAACATATTCAGAATAGTTCATATTTATTTTTTTCAAAAATTAGAAGCTCCCAACTATAAATGATTTAAATTATATTGAATAGCTGGTTTCCACTTTGAGTTGAGTATGTAACCTGGTTAATTACTAATATACTTTTTCCCTATATACATTCATGGCAAGCTGATAACGGAGTACAAGACGCAGGAAAAAAGATAACACTCACTCAGAGAAAATTGGTATATATGATTTATTGGTATATATCATTTATCTATATGATTGGGTATATGATAAAGGGGAAGGAAAATGATTTTAATAAATACTAAGAAGCCATAAAATTCCCAGTATAATAATTCTATAAAAAACCAAACATGTAAAACATAATTCAAAATGGAAATCTTTCGTTTGAAGATTAATAAATGTAATTATTGTATATCCTTAATTATAAATTATCTTAAAACGACATTTTTTCTTGGATGTTTATGATTTTTTCATAGAAAATAAGAGTTTTTTCTGATTTCAATTTGAAAATTTGACTAAAATATTCAATGTAGAAGGAGGTCAAGTAACTAATAAGAAATCTACTGGCTATCTGAACAAACGCATGTTCTCTTGTAGGAGATTATTTAATATCAAGAAATTTTCACTTTGGCTTTTCAAAAATGTTATTATTGCTGTAGTTATAGTAATGTGAGTATTTGTATCAGCTGTACAAAAATAAGCTTTTATATTGATAAGTCGATCAATCACTATCTGTACTACCTCAGAAATGAAAGACTAATAAGCATCTCACATTTAAATGTTTACATTATGCTTAAATGAGACATTATATATTATATACCCAAGAACATTGATATTAAGTTTACTTATGGTAAAGTTGAGTGGCGGTCACTCCAGATTTGTTGTTGTTTATTCAATGCACATCACTAACGTTTTGGTCTTTGGACACTGTGACCCCAGTACAGATATAACATTCCCTTGATCGTGTCATCACAGTCCACATCAACAAACCCGCTGCCGTTTGAGAGGTGGTTTGCAATACCACTCAATCTTATTATAAACATTGTAAAAGTAAAGTCCTTTTACTTTTTTCATCCTCAATTATATATTAAATTTCAATGTTGAAATCTTAATCCTATAACTTTATGCTTTGATGCAAGACAAGTAAAAATATAGCAAATCAATGATTTGTATATTTACGGTTTATAGTTAAACTAGTTTAAGTAATTAACTAGAAATATCATTTGAAAAATTAAACTCAAATTTTGACTTTTTTAAAAAAATGTGTTGAATTATTTTGAAATATTAAATAATTTAAAATCAAAGAAAAGTAACACACAGAGCAAAGAAACACACTTACTAACTCATTTTTTGGAAAATCCCTTTTCAGGAGAATAGAGGGACCGCCAAGCACGCCAGAGATGCATCGGCAGAGAACTTAAGTTTGTCTCCGTTGTGCTTGGTTTCCCTCTGTTTATTCTCCTGAAGACGGATTTTCCTAGAATTTGAGTTAGCAATTTTACTCTGTGTTGCTCTTCTTCGCTTTTAAACTTTTCTATGTCTAGTTTGTACCGCCTTTTAATTTTATAGGAAATATTACACTAGCAATATGAAGGAAGATTAATAGATTTCAATATCTGACAAATTGAGTAAACTTTTTGGGTACTAAAGAATTTTAAATTCAAAACTTTTGGCCGTTTCAAGAAACTTACAGATTGCTTGGACGATTTGTGGTTCTGGGGATACTGTTTTATGATATAATGTGCAAAGTTGTTGTAATGCTTATTTGGTTTGTTTCAGGTAAGTGGGGTTCTCTAGTTACATTTGAATATAATCACCTCTAAGATAATGAGTATGAATGAGAAATGCAGTTGGTTTACACTTTTGCGAAATGTTCTGGAGTCTGAGACAACAATACAGGTATTATCAATATTTAATAACTTTTTAAATAAAGCTTTGAGTATTTACAATGTTTAAAAAAAATAATTAAGATAGGGCTTTTCTTGAAATATGTGGAAAAAGAAGCCGGGCTGAGATTTGAGATGGTCTGGGCAGGTAAGGGTCGTTTGGGCTCAGCCAAGCTTAGGGCGGTGCCTCTGTACTCAGCATTAGTTGCCCAGATACTAATCTCACCAGGTAAGCACCCTCTTGCAAATCACTTACCTGCCCTTCCATGTACACCTTCGACCTTTTTACAAAAAACATTAACAAATATTGCTCTTCCAATGTTCAGTTTGAGTTAAACTGAAATGAAATCCTTTGAGTCAGAAGTAATTCTCTTAGGTAATAGGTTTGGTGTGGTGACTCTTCTGTAAGCCTGTAAAAAGGGGAAAAAACTGGAGAAAGGTAGAAGTGTGCATTCTTACGTGAGACAGTAGTTATATGAACGGAACAGAAAACATGAATAGATATTGATTATGTTGGTCCTTACAAATAAAAAAGTGGCCTTGAGAGAAGTATAAAATCATAATAAATGGCAATAGATGTGAATACTGCATTAAGCATAGACTAACGTAGTCATCGAAGTGTCTACTCAGGGGCATCTACACTGAAATATATTGTCTGATTCAAAGATTACAAACGTTAAAGTATGCAAGCTTTTCATTATCCAAAGCTGCCGTTGGGTCTACAACGTGCTTGTTCTACCTTTTTTTTTTTGTCCTGAAGACGGATTACCCAAAAATTTGAGTTTGTAAGTGTGTTTCCTTACTCTGTGTGTTACTCATTTTGAATTTTGACCTCGTATATATATATATATATATATACGAGGTCAAAACGGTCGCCTCATCAAAACGCTGAGTCGCCGCTCTGCCTTCCTGCGGGACTCTTCGCATCCTGATGACGACGATGGTCGAAATATAGAAGTGAGTTATTCCAGAGTCTATCTGTGTGCTATCTTTTTTAATTGGTTTTTATTAAAAAGTCCGTTGGACCGTTTCATTTAATTATATATATATATATATTATTGAATTTGATGGCAGATTCTGTGTTCACGACTTTCTTACTTATAGCTTCTATTTTCCTTACAATTTTCTTTTGAGAAGGTGATAATTGCCGAAGCAAACTAGCAAACGACATTCAGAAGGCTGGAAATAACCTCTTCACTGGGGATAACTATATTTAATTAAACACTACACTAGATTAAACTAAGATAACAAGCCTTCGGCCCCATGGGTCATCATCAGGTTCTTAAACTACTTATATTAACTAAATATACATATTACTGACTTAATAAAAGTCAATATGTACTTAACTGACTTAATAAGTCAACTTAATATAATTATACGAGGTGTGTAAATAAAGTAGTGAGACTGATTTTTTTTTAAATTTTCTTTTCAAATATAATTACAATGTGATATTGTCACCTTCAAAATAGTTCCCTTCGGAAGCCACACAGCGCTGGAGACGGTCCTTCCAATCATTGTAGCGTTGCTGGAACTCGGATTCTGGAATGGCCTTCAGCTGGTCGGTTACAGCAGTTTGTATGTTTTGTAGTGTCCCGAAATGAGTTCCCTTGAGGTGATTTTTCAATCTCGGGAAGTGGAAAAAGTGATAAAGACTCAAGTCTGGTGAATAAGGAGGCTGAGGAGCAACAGGAATGTTTTTACGGGCCAAAAACTCGTTTTCTTTTCGGAATTTTCGGAACCATTTTCGCACAAATTTTTCTCATCTCCAATTCATTGGTCAAAATGTGATGAACGGAGGTGTGATTCAAATTCAACTGTTCCCCGATCATTCTGACTGTCAAGCGTCGATCTGAACGCACAAGGTTCCGTACTCTGTTGACATTTTCATCGGTGTTTGCACTTGAAGGCCTTCCGCTTCGTGGTTCATCTTCAATCGACTCTCTTCCTTCTGAAAATTCCTTAAACCACCGAAAAACCTGTGCCCTTGATAAAACACGTTCTCCATAGGCCTCCTGAAGTTTTTCAAAAGTTTCGGTTGCATTATGTCCAAGTCTGAAGCAAAATTTGATTGCACACCGCTGCTCAACTTTGAGGTCACTCATTTTTAAAACGCTCAAGAAAAAACCATTTCACGAAAACCAACGCTACGGATAAACAAACGACTGTGGCGAGTTCAGATTCATACTGGAGGCGCATCACACGTGCACCTGACGCTACTCAAGGTCACGCGTCTCCAGCGTTGCCAGATCGAAAGCGACGTTGCCAGTCTCACTACTTTATTTATACACCTCGTAGTTAATATAAGTAATTTAAGAACCTGATGATGACCCCTGGGGCCGAAAGCTTGTTCTCTTAGTTTAATCTAGTGTAGTGTTTAATTAAATATAGTTATCCCCAGTGAAGTGGTTATTTCCAGTCTTCTGAATGTCGTTTGCTAGTTTGCTTTGGCAATTATCACCTTCTCAAAAGAAAATTGTAAGGAAAATAGAAGCTATAAGTAAGAAAGTCGTGAATGCAGAATCTGCCATTAAATTCAATAATATATGCTTGAAAGAGGACTTGCTGCCGAAATACACTAATATATATATATATATATATATACAATGATAAACTAAAAACGGTTCGGCAGGACAGATAACACTTAAAATAAACTGTGACACATAGACTGAAACATAATAAAGACTCACTTTTCAATATTTCGTCGGTCTCAGGAGAAGAAGTGAGGTGACGGAGGGACGACAGTCAACTAAAGAACTCACTGGGTGAGGGCTAAAGCAGTCGTTCAAAACGATTAAAGCTCCGTCAATTCACTTCTTCTCCTGAAGACAACCGCCATTACGGTCGAAATATTGAAAAGTGAGTCTTTGTTATGTTTCAGTCTATGTGTCACAGTTTATTTTAATATTAATTAAAATAAATATAATTATTATTATTAAAATAATATAAATATTATAATATATAAATATTATAATAATATTTTTATTCACGGTATAGTTATGGCAGTTGTTATTTTTTAAATATATCTTTATATATTTTGTTTTATTTATAGATCATCGTTATTATTAATTATTTTAATTTCTGTGTTTAATTTAATTTTTTTATTCTATTATTTTACTATTGTTATTATTTGATTTCACCACATAGATTGATTTGACGTTTGATTTCATTTCCACTTTAACTAATCTATTTGATATAGATTTATTATATAGTTGATAATATATAGTTGTTTTGTTTAAATTTTTTCTTTACGCATGATTTTTCATTTACCTATGTCACTGTTATTTGTTCTATTTATTCAACTCATTTCACAATAGTGACATTGGTTGCAGTAACGTCTATATGTTTAAAACGATTGCCCACTTTGTTGTGTTTACAGTCTGTTTTTCTTCATTAACCTTCTCGTGATTACCACTTATTAAAAAATTATTCATAGCTGTTTGTTTTGTTTTTCTTTAGTGTTTCATATATATATTGTTAAATAACGCCCCATATTTGGCTTGTATCTGTTTCTTACACAATTTCTCCTGTTTCCAGAATCCCTTCCTCGTCTCTTCATCAAACCAATATTGCTAGTCGAAATGTTTCGAATGTTTCCACATTCATCATCAGGATAATAATGAGAATAAAATGAAGGACTTTAAAGGTCATTAAATTAAGGACTGCTTCCAAATTATATATATATATATATATATATATATATATATACTCTTTTTCGTTGAAAATACGATCCGAAACGACAAATATAGCCCAATGTAGAAAGAGAAACATAGAGAAATCAAAAGCACACACTTACAGTTTCTAATTTTCTCTTGAGTTGTTCTCCAACCGTCTCTGAACCAGTGCTCTTGGTTTCCCTCTCTTATCTCTCCTGAAGACGGTTCAAACTGAAAATTAGAGACTGTATGTGTGTGCTTTTGATTTCTCTATGCTCGTTTTTTTACATTGAACTATATATATATATATTTATATATAACTGAAAAAAACAACACATAATGAACAAAAAAACTTTTCGACCGTAACAAGTGGTCTTCGTCAGAGTCAAAAACCCAACTGATAGTTTGATCATATAAGCATAAGGTGTTGGAAACTGTTTCTTCATTGCAGACATCCTTCAGATCTGAAATCACTTGTATTAAATCTTTTGTAAGATCATCTTATTTTCCTCTATTTTGATGCATTCTCCTATGCTGTACGTAGTACCAATGGTTATGCTCTTTATCTCTTTGTGGTTTTGGCATGGATTCAAATATTTAGATTACATCTGATTTTGGCCATTTACAAATGGCTGATTACAAAAGCAAATATTTTGAAAATTCCAGTGATTAGGGAGTAATATTTAACCTTATTTTGATACCTTATCTTGATTTGGACTTATAAATATAAACTAAAAGAATCTGAATTTTGGAATCTGCTTTGGCTATGAATACAGTAGAGATTGCCAGAGGAAAAGTCTGAGTTTCTTGGTGGAGCAAGAAGTGGGTCAGGCCCGCTTACCTGTCTCTTCATTACTCCACTCCCACGACTAATGGTTCGTTTGACTAATGATCATCTGCCCAAATTGTAAATAACTTATTACCTGCGAATTACTCCAAGGAAAAATAATGCTACAAAAAATCTTAACTTTCCTTGCTACTCAAATTGGCTAACTCAGCTTTTCTCTTATGTAAGATCATTAATTACGTTAGCACCTTGTCATTACCTGCTGATAATTTGATTCACCAAGCCTGTCTTGAGCTTGTTTGTTTGATGAAAGTTACACTGTGATTTTGAACAGTTTCTAACATGATCACCTACTTGATTACATAAACTATACGCCAGTTAGTATGTAACTAAGGCCTAAAAATCTAATTCCTAAATTATTCCAAATTTAAAACTACTCATCACTCATGGTATGGTTGAGTGTAGAACACTTCCAATTGTTCACTTTATTATAATTAAAAAATAATAATGATGAGAATCTGTTTGGGAATTTAGACCGATTTACTTACTGCTTTTGAGCGTTTTTCAGTCAACTGTTGAATTTTATTGATTGTGTTTCTATATCTTAAGCGTTTGTGAATAACTATCCAAAAATTTCGAAACACACTGATAGATGAAAGTGATTTTGAACCGAAAATAAGCTCTTATTGTGTGAATAAGCTGTAGAATCTTTGAGAAATGTTGTCTCATAGTAAATTCACATGGAAATTTTTATGTTTCAAAAACACAATTTCTTTCTCTGAAATCAAATTTCTGAAATTAATTTTGGAATTAGTATTTAACGGATATCATTTAGAAATTCAAAATTGTTGATGATAACAAGAAGGTTCAGTTTTTAATGTAATTTTAATTTATAATCTCAAAGAAAGTAAGCACACTAATGGTCACATTATTTGAATGGTCAAAATGAGGGTCAAACATAAAAAGTAGCTCCTTAAGTAATGGGAGTTTTTAGTTGTTATTTAAAAAAAAGACTAATCGTTTGTTTTTTCTGAAACATTTTTCAAAAGAAAATGGTATTATGAAAATTTTTTTTGAATTTAGATAACAATTTTTTTTTTAAATCTATTGACTATATAGTAGTTTTTGTTTAGAACATCTGTAAAATCTCATAAATTTTAGAACATGCATGAGACACCGTAACCTTAAAAACCAAAAACTAAACATGAAATAAAGACAACCTGCAATACATGTCATATTTGCAAACATTAATTTGCATTTTTGAACTGAACTATTTTTTTGTAAGTGTATTATAGTTTTAAAGAGCTTATTTAGTTATAAAATAGTTAATAGTTATATAAGTATTGAAGTAAATTCTATGAAAAAAATTAGACATTTTAATATGTTACACCTTTTAACAGGTGGAATTTAAGAAAATACCTTTCAACATGGGAGCCCATTTAACAGCTTGTGTCAATCTGACAGTAATTTCGTGTAACTCTACAACAATTTCATCTATGTTGTTCCTAAATTTACTGGCAATACCCACAAAAGGCCAGTTGGAAAATAATTGTAACTCCTGATAGCCTATCAAAGGCCTGATGAAAGTAATAAAAATATGCATTACTCACTGTGAAGAACATTATCGTTAAAAATCTGGGGTAAGATACCACAGATTTATGGCTCTTACGAAAAAAAAAAGAAAATGATAAAATAAAAGAAAATAATATGGCATGATTTTTGTTTGATATGCTCATACATTTGCTTTCCATTTCTATAAAAAAGGATATTTGGACTAAATTTTATGTGAATTAAATTAATTATAATTATAACTAATTAATTAATATAACTATAATTTACCAAAAAATAATCAATATAACACAAAGAAGTTATACTCGAAGTTACCAGAAAGAGCTTAAACTGAAAATTGTATTGGAAGATAAAAAGTTATTATGAATTGAAGGTTATATGTAGGAATTTACAAAGAATTATGTTTAACAATTATTAATCAGTTAACAGTTTTTAAATTCAGTCATGAAAAGAATAGGAAATAGATGAAACATTATTATAATGTGAACTGAATGAAGTAACATAAAACTTAATGAGTAAGGTATTACTGAGAAATAAATGTTGAAATCTCATTAAATGGCAAAAGCTAATTTCGCTCCTTTAAAGTGTTTAAAGTTTTCAGATCTCTGATGACCTTACAGTGAAAAGCACTTGGAGTATAAGTAAAGTAAAAAAATTAAAAATTTTTATGATTATTGTTGTTAAAATATACTAATCTACATTTTTTGTTATATATTTTAATTCTTATGTAGATTTTCATATGGAACCGCGATCTGAAATGTCTTGTATTTAGAGCTTGTTCACACTTATTTATTCACACTTATTTGAATTTATTATTAGCTTACACAGAGGATTCGGTGTGGTTAATAAATTGATCAGAAAAATGCTAAAAATAACAATGTTTAGAAATACCTTGGGAATCAATTGAAATAAATTCCTAGAAATAATGAAGAAATTTTAGCCAATGATCATAAATTGAAATTATTGATTGCAATAATATCTATCAATCCTAATTATTAAATCATTAATTATTATTAATTTAAAACTAAAACAAAAATAATAGTATTTATAAATTATAAAATAATTGAAAACAATTATTCATAACACCCTTTATATATATATATAATATATATTATTATTGTACTTTATCATAAACAAAGCTTTCTTCCTTTCTTGCTAGGAGCGTTGGTAGAAATGAGGAGAAATGAGTTCAAATTATTTCAGTGATGTATTATTTAACAAAAAACAGTGTTATTTTAATCATATTGAACCAAGTTTATTATTTATCATCTATATTTTACTAAATTTTGGTTAATATTTGATCAACTTAATCACAGGCCTTTAGAAGTGAATTTATCTCTATTCTGAACTGCTGATCCAGAAAGACAGCTTCTGTTTAAATGATACCTTATACTTAATTAAATGTAAATTAAAAATTAGAAACCACGGAAGTTTTATAATAATTTAGTGGACAACTTTCTTCCAAAGTCCATTTCACTTTTTATGTAAAGCACCTCTTTGAAGTTGAATATGTTTTTAACTAATATTCTATTTCGCTTCTGAAATAACCTGTTGATACACATAAATATACATAGACACATGCACATATATCAGTGCCATTACGTCTGGCTTAGAAGGTAACTACTTTCATCGGCAACACGATATCAATATACTCGTATTGACCCCAAAGCAATAATGAATTACTCTAAATTTCATATAGAAGACAAATGAAAGTAGTTACTCAGAATATTAAATTTCTGATTATGTAATACAATTTCTTCTCCTAACCACAATTACCAAAATTACCACATTATTACAAATGTGATGGATAATAGTTTTGAGTTGTGATCGTTTTTAGCACCTGTATAGGGGTAGTAATGGAGCGATTAAGCGCCTCTAATAGCCTTTAGCACGTAACTCCGACTTTGGTGAGGTTACCCTGTTATCCTGCTATATGCAGGGATAATCGAAAGAGTAGAAGGTGGTGATGGACTGGACCTGACCACCTTCGTTTCACATCCTTCCAACTTTCCGAATCCTCTCATCTTATCCCAGCCCCAATCCATGCCGTTATTCGATCAGTGTAGAAGGATGGATGATACAGTGGTTACTACATTAAGAAACGGAGCCTCAAGGGCACCATGCGACTACCTTAAGTAAATAATCTTACTCCGGTATGCCGTGCTTTGACGGAGCGGACAAAATACCACTGACAGAGCTTGAGGAATTTTCTTGTTTTACGCAAGTGATAAAAGCCGATTAAAACGCCATTGGGGATGCATAAGGGAAAAAATTAAGGAGAATATTTGGACCAATTAGATCTAGAGATGGGTGGAACATAAGAACCTACCAGGAGCTGAAAGATCCCCACAAGGATCTAGATCCTTGTTGGCAATATTACAAAAGACGATTTAAAAACGTAGGGGCATCTACCCCAACCGAGAAAGCTGTCGGACGGTCGATAAACTCTATAACAGCCTTCTGGAGGATTAAAAACAAGGAGAAGTCCCAGAGGAATCTGGTTGAGTAATGTCAAGTGAGGACTTGAGAAGGCTGGGGGTTAAAACATGGAGGATGAAAGCAGAGAATAGGTGGGAGTGGCGAGAAGTTGTCAAGGAGGTCTTGGCTCTACAGGGGTTATAGCGCCATAAAATAATAATAAGAAAAGTTTTCGGAAATCATTTTAGGGTGTTTTCATTTCATGAATATCAGTATTTGTTTTCTCGTCTGTTTAAAAAAGTCTTTTATTATGTTTTAAACCCTGATAACTCTATTTTATGTACAGAGAAATTAATATAATGTTACATAATAGTTAGCATTGAATTGTTTTAATGAAACTATTGTATATATATATATATATTATATATATACTACTCGACACCCTGTTATTTGTAACTTACTGTGTTTCGATTAATAATCAGACTAATATATCCATAACATCATTTTATTGTGCAAAAATTATTTATAAACAGTTTTGTTCGTCTATTTTATGTTTAAAATATGAGTGGTGCATGTTGCTTTTTTTCGGTTCCATCTTATTAGTTTGAAAACTCCTCCTTCACTTTACTTGGTTTCAATAATTGGGTTTAATCAACCCAGGTAAACAAGTAATATAAGTTATTATATATAAACAAATACAGTTATGTTTACTAAAATAAGTTAAATAGTCAAAAATATGTAGTGTAACAATCTTCACTGCAGGTCTATGTGCATTTCTGCAATTTGGCATTCGTTGCAATACTGCTGGTTCTGTAGTCACAATGTCGAAATTTTCCTATACATATATCTTGTTTTTCCTCGCGTCTCATACCCTTAATTTTTTAGTACTCCTACAGTTTCTTCCCGTGTTGTAATACTCTTTGGTTCTGTATGACATAAAATAATGATAACTAAAGGTCCTCTAATAGAAAATAATTTTATAACTTAATGCTGTTAGTTTTCTAGGCATAGGATTTCTTTTGCTCCTCAAGGTTATCAATTCTCTATTGCATATACAAGGGCGGTTTGATACGTCCGTGACTTTTTGAATAAAACAAAATTTTTTCGGCAAAAAAACATTTTATTTTTCTACATAGTCTCCTTTTAGCTTAATACATTTAGTCCAGCGTTTTTCTAATTTTTTTATCACTCCAAATAATACGTTTTCTCAAAGCTCTCAAAATACGCGTTTGTTTCGGTAATGACTTGTTCATTCGACTCAAATCTCTTACCGCCCAGCCATTTCTTTAGGTTTGGAAACAGATAATAGTCGCAGGGCGCTAAATCAAGAAAATATGCTGGATGGGGTAGCAGTTCGTATCCCAATTCGTGGATTTCGGCCATCGTGACTAGACAAGTTTGCGCACATGCATTGTCTTGATGGAACAGCACTTTCTTCTTTACCAAATGTGGCCATTTTTGCTTCAAATCTGTTCAAAAGCTTTGAATAATATTCGCCGGTGATCGTTTTACCTTTCTCGAGGTAATCGATGTGAATGACACCACGTGCATCTCAAAAACACTGTGGCCATGACCTTCTTGGCTGACATACTCTGTTTGGCTTTCTTTGGTCCACGTTCGCTCACAGAAACCCACTGTTTCGATTGTTTCTTGGTCTCTGGCGTGTTTTGATGGATCCATGTTTTGTCCACAGTAACAAAACAGCGCAAAATTTGTCTGGATTACGGCTGAACATCGCTAAACACTCTTTTGAAGTGGTCACATGATTGCGCTTATGGTCAAGTGTGAGCAAACGCGGCACCCATCTCGTGGAGAGTTTTTTCAAGTCCAAATATTCGTGTAAAATATGATGTACCCGTTCAGTTGAGATGCCTACAGCATGAGCCAACTTCGCACTTCCATTCTTCGATCATCCAATATCATTTCATGGATTTTATCGACGATTTCCAGCGTGATCACTTCTTTTGGTCGACCTGAACGTTCGGCGTCACTAGTGCTGGTACAACCACAACGGAACTCTGTAAACCACTTCTTAAACATTGAAATTGATGGTGCAGAGTCCCCGTAGTATTTATGAAGTCTTTCCTTAGTTTCAGTGATGGATTTTTTACGTGAAAAGTATACTTAATCAGCACTCGAAATTCAATTTTTTTCCATTTTCGTAAAAATACACGTGGTTGTCTGCTTTGAATGACTGAATGACTATCAAACACCGACTGCACGTAGTAGCTGGCTCATAATTAGATAGTCGTCCACTAATAAATTACAGATGATGGCAGCACTGTTGCATTTGGAGTAACTGCGCGGGAAATTCTAAAAGTCACTGACTTATCAATCCACCCTCCTATTGTTTGATTCCATACCCTAACAGTGAGAGTTCTCTCACTGAACTGCTGTTAGGTTATATATAAAAAAATACTATTTGATACCACATCCTAATATTATCTATTTAGGAATACTTTTTGATCCCACAATCTAATAGACTGTTCTATTGGCATTGGTAGCTTAACTATTCAGTAAAGCTGCTTCAATCTTTATTACAATTTTTTTTAGTACCTAAGTGATTTATTTCCATTTTTGTTCTCCCATTTTCTCACCTGTATTGTGACTCCCATTTCATAGAGTTTGACCTCTATCAACCAACCTTTAACCTCTGTTGGTTACCATCTTCTTAACCATTTTGTATTATGAAGTTATTTTACACTTGTAACTCTATTTCATTTCCTCTATTAATACCTTTTTTGTATAAAAAATAAGCTTTCTTACTTTTTGGTGTTTTATTTTTTTTATTTAGCCTGCTCCATATATATATTACATGCGATTGAATCTATTTAATAATAAAATACATCTCATTAAGATTAAATTAAACCTTTCTTTATTAAATTAAACATTGAGATATACACTATTAAAGTTTTTGAAAGTCTATAATGTCTATAAATTTTTTAAAATTGTGTAATAGTTGACTGTTTTGCACTATCATACTATTTTCTGGAGACCAGCCACAGCCGGTTATTTATTGTGAATTTCATAAATCGTTGTTGCTCTTGGTCAAGGATTAGGCAGGTGAAGAGTATATGGTTCCAATTTGTGGTGATACACCATCACTAGAGCACCTGTCATTTTCTATGATATAGAATCTATTGAGGTAAGATTTAGTCCCACCGTGGCCTGTAAGAGCTTGTGTTACCTTGTATGAAAGCTCGATGTCGCACTTTTTCCTCTCTTTGGTTGTATGAAAGAACGTTTTTGAATACGATCCTTTTAACGAGGATGACTATTCGTGTTCCTATCGTTGTAGTAGATGCCTCATATAACATCTTTTTAGCATACCCTCTAGGAGCAGCGTTGTATGACTCTCCAAATGTGTCATCCTGAGAAGCCCCTTTTGCCAGTCTGTCCGCAGCTTCGTTGCCCAGACGACCCACGTGAGCTTTTATCGAGTAAAAAGTAACCTCAACCTTGCCATTCTTCATCATGTTAAATAAATGCAGTCTTGTTGGCGTTTCATTTATGTTTCATATCCAACGTATTCTTAATCACCTCCCATTCCTCCTAGAAAGTCATTCTTTTCTTGTCTACTCAATCGTAAATATTACACTATAGTGCCTGGCTGATGCCAAAATGTGTTAATAATATGATAATAAAGCGTATTCAAAAATAATAAATCGAACATAATGATTATTAAAATAAATAGAATCAACAAATGAAGATGGATATTGATTGTCATAAGCATTAAATGAATAATAACAATACATGCATAAGAAACGGTGAAGCTCAAACAAAATATCAACAAAAATTTCATTGCTTCATGAAAACTTAAGAAATAAATATATGAAAACAATATTGAATTAAATATTATGTATACCAAAAAGTGTTGTATTAAATACATCTCGGTGAAAAAGAAGTAATTAAGGAGATTTCTAAATAAAGGAGATCATTAAGTAAAATAAAGATATAAACGAATAATTGATTAAAATGTCTAACTTAATATATTTTATAATTATATGTTTAATGACCCTGTTGTTTAATGACGTTTGGGTATGAAGTCGTTTCAGCTTTGTTGTACTAAATCTTCAACAAGGACAAGTGTTTAGGTTTGTTAACACTAATTGTGGTTGCTTAGAATTGGTATTTGAGATAATAATGTGGAAAACTGTCATTAATTAAAAGAATGGTCCTTTTACAAGGATTAGTAATTGTGTGGGGAAATGTACTTGGTGCGCTAAGGAATTGCGGAAGTAATACATATTAATGTCTCACAAAAGTGAATTATATTTTTAATTTCTTCGCTCTCTTGTGGTACATTGGGGTGGTTTTCTTTTTTTTTCTTCTTTTTTTTGTGTATAGGATGTTTGGGGATGAGGATTATGGTGGTTTTATTTATTGTATGAGGGTTGTTTTCGAGGGTTGTTTCTTGCGCGGATCCTTGGTCAGTGAGAAGTGAGAGAGAGAGAGAGAAAGAAAGAAAAAAAAGCGTAATGAATTGGGGGTGTAATAAAATGTCCAGCTAGGGGTTGGTAATGACGGTTGCGAGGGCGCCATAAATCCGAGGCCAGGTGGTCTACGCCATATGCCCCAACCCTCTCCCATGTCATTACCTCTCTATTGTAGGCCGCCGGATGCTGCAACCCCTCAGATTTACCTGCCCCGACCGTTAGCTACCCCTAAAACAAAATACATCCCTTATATATATATCCCTTTACTCTCTACCACATCTTCTATTACTTTCTCCCTTTTATAAGGTATTTTCCTCTTTGACTTTAATATAAAACCCCAAAGCTCACTTTTCACACATTTAATTACTCTCACCTTTTCAGACCTAACTTCAACTTTTAATTTATTAATACTAATAAAACTAACAGTTGCATTTAAAATAATTCAAAACGTCAAAGCAATTTGCAAATATGTCTGTACGACTTAAAAAATTAATAGTGTAATCTATTCTTTGATTGTATTGTATTTTTAAGTTTTAAAATTAATTCATGATAATACTTCTTTAACATTAAATTTTTATGAGATTATTTAAATAATAATATTTACCTACACATAAACGCGCACACATTCACAGACACGCATATATATATATATAAGAAAATTTCACATAAACACGTGAAATAACAATCAATGATCAAACCACAATATGAAATTGGAAAACAAAACTATGATCTTTCAACCGCAACAAGCAGTATTCGTCCCAGTCAAAAACCCAGTATTGTGGTTTGATCATTATATATATATATATATATATATATATATATATATATATATATATCAAACCACAGTATGAAATCGGGAAAAGAGGCTAAGGTCTTTCAACTGTATCAAGTGGTCTTGTTGGGTTTTGATAAAACTCAGCTGTGTTTTGACTGTAAGGAAGACCGCTTGTTATGGTTGATAGATATTAGTCTTTTTTTCCCATTTCATATTGTGATTTCATTATTGATTGACATTACATGTGTTTATGTGAAATCTTGGTATATATATATATATATTTTTTTTTTCTATATTCACAAAAAAAAACACAGACATGAAACAGGAACTCACTATTATATTTCGATGGCCTCGTCATCAGAAAGATAGATGTGAGTTGCTCTAAACCAGTGTTTCCCAAACTTTTTCGAGTGACCGCTCCCTTGGGTCCATAAACCTATAACTCAACACACTTGAATAATAATCAGATTCCTAGACTAAATAACCAAATGAGTGACATTTTAATAATTAAATTAAAATAATTACTAATCGAATATTTATTTAGAATCCAATAGATGTATTGTTTTATAGCATATTTATGCAAAAAAATTAATACACAAAAAAAGGAACTTAGGTGAGAATATACTTTTAACATAAAAATGAATTATCAAAACAAACAATTTTAAGAAACTGTTTCCTAGAAGTTTACATGTCGTGTTTTCACTTAAATTTAGAAATTATATTGCATGAACAATTTCAATTTATGGAAATAGAATCCCCGTTCTTTTTTGCATTACCGCCCCCCGATATCAAATCACCGCCCCCATGGGGGTGGTACCGCCCACTTTGGAAAACACTGCTCTAAACAGAGGCAACTAACAAAACAGTGTAGCCAACTAGCGGAGGGAGAGGAGACGAGGATAGAGAATGAAATAAAAAAAAATTAGTAATAAACGAATGAAAAGATTTAAATAAATGCTATTAACACTTTGTCAAAAAAAAAAAGAAATAAAAATAAAAAAGTAAACAGACAAAAGATAAATTAAATGACAAATATATATAAAAGTAATAATCAGAGTTTGCGTTAAGCCCAGAATCAGATCTACTTCCCAGAAGACTAATATATATATTATATATATATATATATATATATATATATATATCAATGATCACGTGTTTATGTGAAATCTTTTTTATATATATATATATATATATATATATATATATATATATTCGGGTAACTCACCACAAATGACTGAAGATAATTGCTCTGAGTCATTTCGTTTTCACGTCATCAGAGAGCAAGAGACGACTTGCTATCTGACGACGTAAAAACGAAAGGCCTTAGAGCGATTATCCTCAATTATTTGTGGTGAGATACCTGAATATTTATATAGCGTGTTATTGTAACAATTTTGTATATATATATATATATATATAAACTAGAATTTAAAAAAAACACATAGAAAGGAAACCACTGAACTCACTACTATATTTCGATGTCCTCGTCTTCAGGAAAAGAAGTTAATGGCTCCAAAGGCTGATAACGACTGACTTGGCGTTCGACCTGAAGCACTCAAACAGTGTAGCCAACTTTCGGAGGAAAGGTAGACAGGGAAGATAAAGAAATAAATGCCAAATAAAAATTGAAAAAAGAAAACATTTAACTAAAATAAAATTAAAAGCTGATAACAACTTTAACAAAAAAAAAAAAATCAACGATTGAGGTTAAGCCCAGGAGCCGATCTACCGCCCAGAAGACTAATAAGTGCTTCTTCTGAAGCTCTCAGAGTAACTTTCGAATTTTATATATATATATGCAGAAGAATCGTAATAAACACATGATGCGATCAATGAAGTAAAATGAAGTATGGATATAATATCCTTAGATATCACTCTTAGTTTTGAATATCAAACCACCATTTGAATGTTGACTTTTATTTCTCGCATGTATTGTTTACTCTTTATTTATTGACACATATATTCTTCTAAATATAATAAAGGCTATACATTTAATGCATGAATTAAATTCATAATATGTTTTATAAATATATTTGCATTCATTAATCATTGTTCTTATAATAAGAATGTCACAATTATATAATAACATCACTTTCTTTATGGTGGATGAGTTTTCATTTTGCGGGATAACTTGTTTATGTGTTAAATCAGGACGTTTATTGTACAGTATCTCGGTGCAGCTCATACCCAGAACTGAGAAGAACCGGAATTTTGTCAATAGCTCCAAAGCCTTAATCAAGAGTCAGACAAGTGACTTGATTGAATGTTAATCTATTCTATAAAAACTGTAAGTCAAGGTCAATGCAGTTTATAAGAAGAAGAAGGAAAAAAAAGGCAGGGGTTACAGATCGGTGTGAATCAGGTGGCAGTGTGCAGGAAAGCTGGTGTTAAATAGACCAAGGGCACAAGTGCATGCAGTACAAAGCTTGATCCATTGAATAGAGCAGAGGGCTTTGAAAGGAAGTTTGGATGGGAGTATGAAAAGAAGACTAGCGGATAGCAGGTGGATAGTGGGCCAAGACTTGGGACAAAACGGTAGCAGCCAAAAAAGGGCTCCCTTTACATGTTAATATAGGGAGGAGGCAAGCACAAAGGGCACGAGCCAGCCTGCAACAATGCAATTATAACACCTTCCTTTATGTCGCGCCCCGGTGCATCTTAACACGCCGCCGTACACCTCGTTCTTCATTGTGTGCTCTCAAGGTCAAAACTGATAAGCTGGAGTCAGCCCTCAAGATATCACTGTCTCTATATCATTTGTTTATCATTATTTATACTTATAATGCAATCACAGTGCTTCAAATATCTTTCTAAATTATAGATTATATGTTTAACTTAAATAAACTGAGAATCTATTAAGAACTGGATGGACAGTGTTTTAACTCTATTTCAATCAAATCAAAGATAAGGTTATCTTTATTCCTTTATCAAACTGAAATATTTAAAATAAGCCAGTTGACTCAAATAATTATAATCAAAATACTGAACTCTTATGCATAAAGTTGATAAGGGCATAATACATTTAAATACTCTGAAATATTTTTAATAAAATCTACACGCCACAATATATTACTACTTTACATTAATTTAACTGTCTAGCAAGCAAGAGTAAACAACTTGAAAGTTTTACTTGAAATCCTGAGAACCCATTTCTAATATATATAGTGAAGAAGAAGGAGAAAAAGTGATTGAGTGGTTTTCAGTATTTATTGTTATTTCATGACGAGTATAATTTCTTTTAGTGAAAAGATCATGATAATAGCAAAATCTACAAATATTCGCTAGAAAAATTGTAATTTAAAATATAGTTGTTTCCTTAAGCAACATTCTGGTCATTTTTCATTCTTTGGGAGATTTTAAAATACAAATACATATAATAGGATGGAAACAGGTTAAATAGACACAAATTTAGATATTTCATCGAGATACAAAACATTTTCATCAAACATTCTTAACTTTGACGTAGACCACAGTACAATCAATTCGTATTTTAAACTGATTGTCAATATAGCTGATAACATATTTACTTTAGCAGAATTGAAAGTACCAATTGAGATTTTGCAAATATAATAAACAAGAAAATTATTTCTAAAATTAATACACAGAAACAAATTCGTAATTATTGTGCTATTGTTATAACCATTTTTTTATTAATACTCGTAATAGATAATTGATCACATATGATTTAGCAGTCTTTTTTTTTAAATATTTTACTGCTCTAAATTAGTGTTGCTAAGGATAGGATACAGTAAATTAACTGTAAAAATTTGGTAGTTGATTGGATTAAATATTTTATTGTTTATTTATTATTCTGACTGGAAAGATTTTGTTATAACTTATGAATTTAGGTACATACTTTTCTAATTGCAGTTGCGTGAATATTTATGATCATAGGGACTAAAGTACTAGTAAATTGCACGTCTTACCCCAGCACGAGCACGAGGCATTATTGCGCTTTAATCATTGTACGATTCAAGAGCAGCTTTTGATGTGACCACCCTGTGAGTGAGAGGACTGATTTAAAACATAAGTGTAGAGGGGAATGTGAAGCAGGGGTGGAGGGTGACATGTCAGGAGGTGAGAGTCGTTAAGGGTGTCAGGGGGTAGTATTGCACCTGGAGCGGCTCTTGTGTTAACCAACCGATTTTCTTGGAGCAGGGTGAAGGTCGGTGGACGGGCAAATCACAGTCGAGACTAAGAGGGGTGGTTGAATGGCAGGCAGCTGCAGTTAGAAAAAATACTACCACCCTGATGCGGCCATTCCTGGGGTGACACCGAAGAATGACGTAGAGGCGCACTACAGCTGGAATTCTGCGAGGCTTCCAATGCTTTCAGCTTGCCTTGATTTACAACGATTACTAATAACTCATCCTAATAACTAATGTTGATAAACATGAAATTCTATGAGAAATTTAATATTAAATATTAGTCGCAATAAATTATATCATTTAATGATAAAATCCGTTAGTCATGCCCCAATTGAATTTATTGAGTATTCTTCACACTTATTGTTCCTTCGTTGCTGTAGAAATCTCTTAATCTGGTAAATATCTTGACATCTCTTCAGATCACTAATTTGTTAACCTTCCTCACAATTTTACATCGATAACTGACATTAGAAAGACTAAAATGTTCCATTACTATAATAAATATTCTAACGATGTAATTTCTTGAATATTCTTTATTAAAATTTCAAATTGATTTTTGAAAGTTTATATAGACCGAGACAGTTTATTAAAAGAAAACTTTATATTTGAAGACATTTAAAAAAAAATTAGTGATACATATATATCAATGATCAAACCACAATATGAAATGGGAAAACAGGACTAAGATCTTTCAACCGTAAGAAGCCAACGTTGGGTTCTTGACTCTGGCGATGACTGCTTTTTACGGCTAATATATATATATAAATGTATACATATAATAAATTTTGTTACTATATCCATATAGTAACAAAAACAATATCAACTATTGGACAAATGAAAAAATTTAACAAATAAAAAACGGATACATAAAATATATAATAATTAAAAATAATGTAATTTCATCGTGTAGTCAATTGATTTTAGAAACTTAATATATTTTAGTTAATATTATTTATATTATAAGCAATTTATCTTGATATAATGAGATTGGTAAAAAAGATATAGTAGAAAAAAGTTATTTCTACCTTCCATAACTTTGCTTTAATATTGTGAAATAAGAAGCTTAATGTTGGTAGTAGAAGGTATTTAAACCGAACTTTTTTTAATAGAAGAACTGTTACCATCTTAGTGATAAAAATATCACTAAAAAAGATACATTTTTCTTACAATTTGAAATGTCATTACGATAAAGATCATATTATGTAAAATATGGGAATACGTTCCAAAAAGTTCTCGGGTGGATTATATTTAAAGGAAAGTAAAAAGAAGAAGAGAAGGTTGTCATATTAATTATGCATTAGTTATATTGATTGAAAGTTACACCGGATTCTTTTTAAGTTAGGCAAAACCTTTGTTTTTTCAGATTCACCCTGATAAGAATACAATAAAAACCAAATTCCCAGACATTAAATATCTCGACCATAAAGTTAACTACAATTACTGAATGACTCGTTTTGTGAAAAGGAAACAGCGATTATTGACTATTTTGGATTGTTAGCGAGTTTGTTGTTCAATTTTTTCTATTTGCATTCATGAAACTAGTAAATTAGAGAGTACTGTACAGACATTATTTTATTTCAAATTAAATAAAGTACTCCATGGTAAATAGAATACTTCTCAATACTAATAATTTTATGAATTGATAATAATACAATTATTATGAAATGAGTCTAAAATTATGGCGTCCCAGATTAAAGAAAAAGAGGACATTGCTCTATTTTCAGAGTTGAAGACATGTACTATAAAGATGGAAATAAGCTTAACATAGATGGTTTTATTGTTCAGGTGATGAAATGCCATATATCAATACTTCCTCAAATATTTCTCACTTTTTTTCTACCCCACAATATTCTCAAGAATATTATTGACTTATCAAAAATTGTTCTGTTCTCTCCATTAATGATCAGCTTCAGAAAACAACTTGATGAAAAAAGATTGATTTGATTAAGGGTAGCAATAAATATTTTGCGTGAAATTTCTAATAGCTATTTTTCGATTGAAATGGCAATAGTCCTATGTAGTAAAGTTGGCTCTTTAGTAGCGGATTACATTCGCAACTACCTATGAGTGTGAAACAGCGTTTCTACTTTACTGCCATCAAAGGAAAATGCAGTAACAGAAGAGAAGTAACAATTTTAGTAGCAATTTTCTAAGCAAACTCATCCATTGAAAGGACTTTTAATATTTAAAGTTACCATTGTCTCAATTAATAATTGATTTCCAACTTTTTTTTTTTATTCCAAATCGGTGGCTATTTTATATTAATAATTGCTTGGATCTCATTTTTTGAATAAATATGTGTTTACTGAAAATGTATTGTTTCAATTGCTGATATGATAACTGTAGTTAATGTAAGAGGGTCCACGAGCCATCTAAAATATAACAAAGAGATCCTTAATGCAAAAGACTTACAGTTTACGAAAGAGTGATGGTGTTAACAACAGTGAATGGTTTTAAAACATCAAAATTGTATGCCAGATGTATAAAAAATGACCCTGAGAGAGGAAGACTCAATTCTTTGATCTTGATCTACTAGATCGCATGGCATTAAAGAATAACATTAGCCTATAACTCATCCCATCACTGATTGATAGATAGGACTGCCAGTCCAGTGAATGCTAATTTTTTTTAAACTTAGGTTACTGTGCAGTGATGGTAATAAGCTAGACATTAAGTTATCTCTTACTGTTTACTTTTAATGTTTTTCCTTAAAATTGAGAAAGAGTATAATGAGAGGCGTGACTAGTTCAGCCAAGTAGAAAAAAATTGCATATAAAATGGGAACAAAAGGTTTTTTTCACGATTAAATATCACATACAACATGGTAAATTGTAAGAATCCTCAATATATTTTTAAATAAATACAATGAGTAGATCATTGAGACTTGTTCATTTCATAAGTAGCTCACTTGTAGGCAATGTGTGAGTACCTCGGTCCTCAAGAGTCTATCTGTTCTTACGGTATTGTTTAGAGGTGGGGAGAGAACGTGTGGTAATCCAGTTTTGAATATGCATACATGAAAGAAAACAAATAGGATATGTTGCCTAGCCAGGAAGCGTTGTTTCTGCATTCTCAAGTACAAAATTGCATAAGATGAATTACTAAAAATTGGAACATAAGAAGAATTATTTATGATATGTTAGACATATTACTATATGATCAAACCACAATAAGAAATGGGAAAACAAGACTAAGATCTTTCAACCGTAACAAGCGGTCTTCGTCAGAGTCAAAAACCCAACTGAACACTAAATGCAGAAAACATCTGGTGAGGAGTTGAGAAGAGTGGGAGGAAAGAGTGGTATTTTAAAAGGGTGAAAGCACAGGAAAGGACTAATGTCCAGAAAGGGATGTTTGGGGAAACAAAGGAGTACAGTAAGAAAAAGTAAAAAACTATCCGCTAGCTGTCAACCCTCTTTGAAGAGGCTATTGCCCTCGTGACGAAAGTATCAAGTTTGAAGAGACCGTTACTAATGTTTATAATATTAGATCTATTAAATTTAATTAGAGACGATTCAATAATATTTCTTAACAACATTGATTTTTCATAGGTAATAAATTTAGCTCCTGTCCAATCAATATGATGATTTTCATTTTTTATATGCAAGAATAAGGCACAACTTTTTTCCTGTCTACTTACGTTATATTGGTGTTGTTTTACACGTGTTTTTAATGATTTACCAGTTTGACCAATATAAATTTTATGGCAATTTTTGCACGGTATTTTATAAATACCAGCGGACTCCAATTCGCTGGGAGAGTTTTTTATTAACATGTTACCCATGTTATTACGATTAGAAAACACTATATTAAAATCAAGTTGTTTGGCTAATCTTGGAAGGGGGTCCAATGATTCGTGGTATGGCAAAACTATAGAATTTGATAATAAAGGGGGCTCTGTAGTTTTGCCATACCACGAATCATTGGACCCCCTTCCAAGATTAGCCAAACAACTTGATTTTAATATAGTGTTTTCTAATCGTAATAACATGGGTAACATGTTAATAAAAAACTCTCCCAGCGAATTGGAGTCCGCTGGTATTTATAAAATACCGTGCAAAAATTGCCATAAAATTTATATTGGTCAAACTGGTAAATCATTAAAAACACGTGTAAAACAACACCAATATAACGTAAGTAGACAGGAAAAAAGTTGTGCCTTATTCTTGCATATAAAAAATGAAAATCATCATATTGATTGGACAGGAGCTAAATTTATTACCTATGAAAAATCAATGTTGTTAAGAAATATTATTGAATCGTCTCTAATTAAATTTAATAGATCTAATATTATAAACATTAGTAACGGTCTCTTCAAACTTGATACTTTCGTCACTAGGGCAATAGCCTCTTCAAAGAGGGTTGACAGCTAGCGGATAGTTTTTTACTTTTTCTTACTGTACTCCTTTGTTTCCCCAAACATCCCTTTCTGGACATTAGTCCTTTCCTGTGCTTTCACCCTTTTAAAATACCACTCTTTCCTCCCACTCTTCTCAACTCCTCACCAGATGTTTTCTGCATCTAGTGTTCAGTTGGGTTTTTGACTCTGACGTAGACCGCTTGTTACGGTTGAAAGATCTTAGTCTTGTTTTCCCATTTCTTATTGTGGTTTGATCATTGATTGTTATTTCACGTGTTTATGTGAAAGCTTTTTATATTACTATATTTACAACTAACACATTTGTTATTAATGTTCATTAGATTTTGATATTAGACGACTTCCTTGTATATATGTTAAAGTTTATTGAAGATTTTGTGTTGAGTTTATGTGAGTGTATGAAGGGATTGCGGTTAATTCCTTAATCTTTGTAAAGCTGTGCTAATTAAGGTGTTGAGGTAGACCTTTAGACAATCTCATTAGCTGACTGAGGGTGAGCTGGTCATGTGAGCTAAACCCTTGGCTTCTCTAATCAGTGCCATTTCCGTGTGTGACTTCAAACAGAACTACCTTCATTAGTAGTAATTATCACGGAGCTATCAAATTAGTCACCTTTCTATTCTATCAACCACTTCCTTCTCTTCCAAGAGCTTCCACCACCTCCAAATCTCTTAATATCTAAATACACCATTTAGTTCGAATTAAAAATGCTATAACATTCAGAATATACTATTTAATACTCATTTATCCAGTAATTTATAAAGAACCAGAAAATTACAAAAACAAGTTTCATATTTAATTTTTTTTTGTTTAAAATCATATAAAAGGTACAAAAAAACGAAAGAAGTAAAAAACAAACATTAGTAAATTATTAATTTTTAAATATATTGTCTGACCACTTACGTTCATTACGAGCTAATACGGGCATCTTTACAATTATATTACTAATGAAATCTATGATACTAATAATATTAATATTTAATATAACTGAACTGGTTAAGGTAATGCCATACATTATGATGTTGTAATACCAAACTAATATTTACTAGTGTTAGCATATGATTTAATCTGTATATCATAAAATATAGGAAAATTGAATGTATGAATTTCGTGGGTAATAAGAAAATCATATCTTAGGCAGGCTAAAAACTATTTAACAAAAAGAAACAGTTTAAATTAAAAAAAATGGTGTACTTCATCATAATAAAAATAGAAAGTAAGTAAATATTAATTCGCAGAAGGGGTTCTTGAGGATTTTAGTCATATACATACAACACCTGATTATATGCCGACGTTTCGCCAAAAGTTGGTTGGCATTTTCAAGCCTAAAAAACAATTTATTAACGACATAAGTAAAGCAAGACAAATGCATTCATGGATAACATCCAACAGAAAACAAGCTTCACCAGATGTCAGACGGGCTACGTTTTCTCTATTGCTCCTCTGATGATAGATTTTTGAGGTTTAGAAAAGCATAGTGATTATAGGCTTTTGCTTAGTTCCGTTGCAGGAGACGGTGGTTGGTAAAAAAATTAAAGAATGGTTCAATAAAATTTATTAATGAAGACATATAACTAATAATTATTTGCTCTGTTAGTTTTCTCAGTTGAATTGACCATTCATAGATTTGTTTGGATATTGAAAACTTTTAATTGCTAAATTTTTGTTAGCAATATATGTACATAAAAAACTATCAATAAAGTGAAAATACAATCAATGATCAAACCACAACATAAAATGGGAAAAAAAGACTAAGATCTTTCAACAGTAACAAGCGGTCTTAGTCAGAGTCAAACCCTGAATTGAATCAGAGTTAATGATCAAACCTGAGTTGGGTTTTGACTTTGACGAAGACTGCTTGATACGGTTGAAAGATCTTAGTCTTTTTTTCCCATATCATTTTGTGGTTTGATCATTGAATGTACATACATATACCATTTCGTCCATATATGTTGTATAGTTGCATTAATTTATTAGCTAATGAAATCACATAAAGAAGTCAAAAATATAATACTGTTAAATAGTTTTTTCGTTATTTTGATAACTTTATATATCATAGTTCTGATATATACATCTACATATTTGTAGACAAAGTATTTTTCTCAACTTAAGCTGAATTACTTCGACTTTATTAGTACGAATTACTTCAGTTCTACAAAATTGTTATCACATAAATATTTATCTGCAAACATTTCAGAACAAATTCTGTCAACAGAAACAATCAATTGAAAATTACTTTATTCATGTTTTGCGAGGTTGTTTCCAATTATTTCCCTCCAATTTTCAAATTCAAATTGAAAATATTAATAAGGGATAAAAATTGTATAACTGTAATATTAAAAATTTTAATTCAGTTCAGTTCATTAATGCAATGGTTGTTTTTTTAATACATAAGTGAGGTTTTAATTTGAATTACATGTAATGTTCATGAAAACAAATGAAACACCAACATTTTTATGAAGAATTAATGGGCGAAAATGATTAAACAATGCAATTTTTCGACAAGTTATTTTTGAATCCCCTAAAATTATATATTTCGTTGTTCTCTAATTTGGAACTGTCATACATCTGTGTTTCTCACCTTTTAGTCCGAAATGCATATATTAGTAATATTTTGTATGATATGACTTAGCGAGTTTAAAAGTCTAGTTTGTGTCTGTAAAACTTCTTCATTCCGAGGAGGATTTTCATTCTATAAATATAATATAAACAAAATATCGGCCATTCAATAAAATAGAAATATAATAATTAAAAAAGCAAACACACTAATATTCAAAACAAATAGTTAGCTCTGTAAGTTTGTTTGAACATATATATATATTTAAAATTTTAATCATATGAAAAAAGAGTTGAAAACACTACTCTAGTAATGAAAACACTTTTCAAATAATGAAAATGCTATAGTGATGAAATTTTACTGAAGTCGAGTCCTCAATTCAAGTGATGTGGAATAAAATCACAATATATAAACACATGATGCAGTCAATGAAGTTTAAACGGCAATGAAAAAAGAAAAATAAGAGAAATAAATGCTCCTCGGCCTTTCAACTTGTCTCGTCAGAGAATAAACAAAGTAAAATTGAGAAGCTAACATAAAGGTAATCATTACTTTTATGTTAACTTCTCAGTTTAACACTCATGTACTAACACTAGGGAAGTGGTGGTTGCACTACTCAAAAGATAATACACTAATCAAGCAATAGTAACACTATTCTAGTTCTGACAAAACTACTCAATTGATGAAACAGTGCTCAAGTAAAAGGTAACATTAATAAAGTGAATTGATCCTTTAAAATATATTTTGTTGTCCTAGAACATTGAAAATGTTAGGCTTAAAGGTTGCAGAAATCAAAATCTAGAAGTTTTCTGTATTAAAATTTTATTTAAAAAATAAATCAAATGAATGATTGGAATAAAATTCTGCCTATTAGCTTCATTAATTCATAAAAATGCCCATTTTACACAACAGGTCGATTGTTGCTCGGTTAATATTAAAGAAAAGGTTTGCAAAAGAAATTGACTCAAATCCTTTTGTATGAAAACGGAACAGTAAGAGGGTTTGAAGAGAGCGCTGATTGGAGGAGAAGTGTTTGCACAAAGTCTGAAACCTCTTCTGTTCTACCCATCACTTCTGGCTTACGGCTGTAATCCGCTTTCGTTCTCCTTACTCGGGGCAGGAAGGCCTTTGGTCAAATATACATAGTCTTCTTGGACAGACTATCTACTTCTACTTGTGGACACACTACAAGGAATCATAACAAAGATTATGGCAAGAAAGGGAATACACATATAATTCGAAATTTAAGAATGGTTATCAAACCAGGAGGAAATCTATCTCTGAGAAAACTTATATAGTGATTAATATGCATATAAAAACTGAACTTTGAAACGAACACTACAGGATTAGTATGACACTGGGAGTAGTGCTGTCTATTTTCTTTAAATGATCTATGAATAAAACAAGTGACATTTTATCTTGGTTGAATTCTGAGCTGAAATATCTTGTATTCGTAGATTCATATTTAATGGAATATGTAATAGAGTTTAGAAATTGATAGTTAGAAAAAATCATTTTTACTGCATGTTTGAGGGTTTTATGACAGAATTTCATTTCTTGATGTATACGTGTTCAAGTGGTGGCCTGAAAACATTGTCTGGACGACAAGACGGCAAGAAAGAGACTAAGTGGAAGGAGACCACTAACCAGGTGGAGGCTTAAGGGAAGAGGGAGGACGCATTGGGTGAAAGTCACCTAGTGATGGATGTGAGACGGAAACTTTTATCTAGCATCCCTTCCGATATATCACCGAGGGGTAGCGACAAATGCATTGTCATTGGACGCACATTATATTTATTGGTTTCTAAGTCGGACGGTGAAAGACCGACTGATCCCTGAACCATTATCAACCCCATAAGAGTTCTGTCAGCCAAAATCGACCAGTCAACGAATCCAAAACAAAATGCAAGTCATTCTGAATAACATTAAATGTAGAATAGATATGCTTCAATTGAACAAAATAATATTTAATTTATAAAAGAAGCAATTAAGTTTCAATTTTTCGTTTTGCCTAAGACTGACAAACTTATGACTGACTTTAAAAGGCACCTCTAAAAATATTCTCAATACTAAAAAAGTTCCCAATACTTGTAAAGTTGATATTTTACAAGTATATTAGAAAAATTTGATTAGATTAGATTAGAATACAATTTAATAAGTTAAGCACAGGTTTGGTTTAACAGTCCATTGGTTCACAACATCTACTCAAATGGTTAACCTAACATAATTTTAAATAGTACCTGCAACCAAAACCAAATTAAAAGTATATAAAAAAACCTAGAACCGCCTACAAACTATATAATATTGTTCTGTAAAATAGAAATTAGGTGATGCTGAAAACAATGCTGAAAAATATAAGAAATATAAAATAACCAAATTGAAATGAAAAATTAACTCTGATTAATTATTTGCAAGCTGAACCGATTATTTAATAAAATTACAATCAAAAGAACAGTCCTTGACTAAAGGTGGTAATCGTAATGCACGAATAGAGGTGTAACTGTGGAGGCTGTGAAATTCTAAAACACCAAAATGATATTCATACTTTTCCTACCTCAGAAATCCCGGGACGAACGATTTCTATGCAGCTTCATAAACCAAATTTTATTGTGAAACACTTTTAAAAGTTAAAAAATATAACCAGATATTAATAATATATACAAATAAATTTGTATATAATGCCATAAAATAATGTAAATTATTTTTTTTATAATTATAATATGATCACACCACAATATGAAATGAAAAAATAAGATTTTCAACTGTAAGAAGCGGTATTCATCAGAGTAAAAACCCAACTGACGAAGACCGCTTGTTGCGGTTGAGATTTTAGTCTGTTTTTCCCATTTCATATTGTGATTTCACCATTGTTTGTTATTTAACGTGTTTATTGTAAAATCTTGTTATATAAAGTAATATATGGAAACATATTCATTTTAAAATCGGAAAATACAATATTAACTGAACATACACAAGTTCAAAATTGAAGATAGCAACTGTAAAGAAACACAGTAAGACATTAAGTGTTTCTTTACTTTGTATTACACTTCATAGATTTTCAACTTATATATAATAAATATTATTTAAACCGAGTTGATCACAACGCGCTGAACGTTATAGAAGAATCCCTTTCTTAAGAATTTTAATCATGCATTAATATTCAGTATGAAAGCATTTGAAACTGTTGTATTGACTGAAGGCCAGGGAAAGGTTTCCAGGTAGCCATTACAACCCCTTAGTTTACTTACTCACAAGGCTTAGTAACAGACAGCTGGACTCCCCACTCCTCTCTACTTCATTATGTAAATAGTGAAATCAAGGCTAAAATTATTCATGCCTTGATGATGACGGATGAACATTTAAATCATTTTGACAATTATGATAATACTACATTGTGTAGATGGAATTACGAAATCGTTATTTAAGAATGTTGAGAAGCTGATTAAAATAGAAGTTTTATCCTAGAACATTGAAATTTTTAATTATACATACACACACACACATATATATATATATATATATATATATATATGTTTTATTAAAAGTAATGCCCAATTTAACTTTTACACTTTTTCTTATCCGTTTTTCAAGTGTTCTCATACTTGACTTCCATGGTTCTGGAACTAAAAACATAAGTTCACCAAAATTTTTATTACTATACACCGACATGTTTCGGTCATCGTTGACCATTTTCAAGGTTAAAGAATATATAAAATATATATATAAGAATATATATATATATATATATATATATATATATATATATATATAATTTAATGATTCCATATAAATAGATGTAATAAAGAACTAAGCATATCCCATTAAATAAAATTATGAAAGGTGAATAGTGTTTTTGAACTATAACTGTCGTCTTCACTCGCACAAAGCAATTATTTGACTCTGACAAGGATTGTTAATGGGTGAAACACAGAAGATAAACAAAATGAAATACTCTGTATGATCGATGTTTTGCACGGCAGTTTATTAACAGCATAAGATATATCGAGCGGACGAAGCGAAAAAATTATATCGACGAATCTGCTTTAATATGTTGGAATGAATTCATTTATTGTTTGAAATATTGTTCACCGTAAATATTTTGCCCCGTTTGTTTTTAGTTTTTACTTTTATAAATCTGTTCCAATCATCATGCTTATATTTTGAAATATATATGTTATTTTATATAATTTATATGGTTATAAATAATGAAAGGAATATAGAGAAGAATGCAGGCGAAACTCCATCCTCAGTAAAAGAAGCACTGCGCTAGACAGGATTTAGTTTACTGACTAGCCTGTAAGTCAGAGAGTGGCCTATTGCTACTCGACCCGAACACTCTTCCTAGGAACGATAAATGTCTATATATTGATGTATACTTTGACTGAACCTTTGTATTTTCCTTATTTTATTGTATTATTTTCATACACATATACATATTAACGAAATCTCCAACAACAGTTTAAGCACAAATATACTTCAAATTTGGCTAGAAATAAAACATTTCTCAATCATCATTTCAAATTGGCATTTCATCTGTACTCAGTAAATTCATTTCTCTTTAATGATTAATATTTCTTTTATCTTATAAATGTTTTTCTACAAGTATTTATTTTTGTTATTATTTCATGTCTCTTCAACCTCTGTAAGTTGGCTACACTTATTAAATGGCTATAAAATAAGACATCACTTTAGTCCTCGTTAAGACTCACTATGTATGTCTATAGTGAGTTCTTGTACTTTGTCAGAGTCAAAAATTCAGTTGGGGTTTTTGACCCAAAAACTCAAAACTTCAGTTGGGTTTTTGACTCTGGCAAAGACCGCTTGATTCGGTTGAAAGATCTTAGTCTTGTTTTCCAATTTAATATTATGGTTTGATCATTGATTGTTATTTCACATGTTTATGTGAAATCTTTTTATATAGATTTATATATATATATATATATATATATATATATATATATATATATATATATATATCAATGACAAACCATAATAAATGTGAGAAAAAAGAATAAAATCTATCAACTCTAACAAGCGGTCTTCATTATAGTCAAATCCAAACTACGAAGACCGCTTGATAAGTCTAAAGACTTAGCCTTTTTTCTCATTTCTCATTGTGCTTTTGACTCTGATTGATATATTACGTGTTTTATATATATAATTGTGTTATCTAATCGGGATTTGGTCAATTTTCTAGGTTTATGGGAATTTATAAATTTTTTTTATGGCAAATGAATGCATAATATTGATTTCTTTTTTGTATAATTTCATTGTTCTCTGAAATCTATGTCCACGTAAGCAACATGAGATTAAGTCTTTAAAATTAAATTGCTAATATTTACTACTGGATTTATTGGATATATATACCTAATTACATAAATTACATTAACTTTAACTACTATATTTTCTAAATATTTGAATTCTCGACAGTTCTAAAGGTTTGTTATTTATTAGGAAGGAGTCATTTGTTGACTCTTCGGCAAGCTCATGTGGTGGACACCCTAGTTCATTAGTGCAGCCAGTCACCACCTTCGTTACCAAATACTTTCACTTCCTCTAATACACACACACACACACACACACACACACACACACTAACTCCGTCTGTCTCTTTCCAGCATTGCCTCAACTGTCACAACAACTCCCTCTCTTAACAACTCTTCCAAATGCTTATGTTTTGCTTTAACTATAACAGAGTTTAACAAAAATAAACTTTTTTTTTAACAATTTTAAGGTTAATAGTGTTTATGGTAAAAATTTTAATTGATGAAGAATTTTATTTTATTGTTGAATCAAGTAGTTTTCTTTAGTGCAGTTAGTATAACAAAATGAATAGTTTATATCAAACAGGTTATTTAAATTTGATAAGATAACCCTAACAATAGATACTCTCATAGAATTTGTTACTTATTCTTATATTTATGCTACCTTTAATACTTGGTGAAAGACTGATCTTTATATTTGCCGATATGTAAACAGATGATTGTCTTTACTGTATCCATGTTTCACAAGTATATAAAAAAAATCTACGTTTATTACTGGTTTAAATTTATGCGTTTAATATGAAATATATTTGTGTCAGATAAGCCGTTTATAGCATAAATTGCAGAGACTCAGTTTTTGACAATAGAAAACAATTCGTAATTTATACTTAAGGATGACGTTATGTGTCTTCTGAGAGAAATATAATGATTAAAAATTTCTCCTTGTTTAGCACTATGTCAGATTATTAGTTTGTAAATACTTATTTCGATATGTACCGTTGGAGTTTTCTTTGTTGCTGTTACCCTGAATCGTTTAAAGTTTGGTGATGCAAAGCTGACAATTAGATACCTAATGGGTGAGACGTTGTCCTTAATGCCTGATGTATGGTGCTCTTCACAAGGCTGTCCCATTCGAGAAGTGCCATGTTTCATAGAGCAGAAATCCTTTCGTCAGGTGCCGTTACAAATATTTGAAACATTGAAACTGAGCATCAGTTATTCCGGTGCTCAGTTATCTTAATTAAAAGTGCTAATTAAAAGAGAGATATTGTTAATTCCAAAAGCTTGTGACACCCTTATAAAAACAACAATCTCTTCAACAACAAAAAAGACTTATTCTTGGATTTTTAAACTTTAATGACTTTATGCAAAGCAATGCATAAATTTTGCAGAATATTATACTTTAAAACAAACATATTGCAATGATATACTATAAAGGTATTTAATTTATGGCTTTGGTGAGATTTTGAAGTTTAATTTAGGCTTATTGTAAAGCCACTGGTTTGCAAAAGCAGATAACAATCTTTGCTCGATTGTGGCATAACATAGATGGTAAGTTGCCCTGCAAGCCATAAAACGCCAGTGGGAGCAGCTGAAAGGTCCAGTATCAGGTGGGAATGTTTACGACGTTGAGGCAGTAAGGAGTTGTTATCGGTCAGGTCTGAGAGTGCTCCTCCCCATAGCTAAGTCGGACCTTTACGACCTGTAGATAGCGCTACTTGCCACCCTCCATAAACCTACATCGCCCCTTCCAAAGCCCTTTTAAGCCTTTCCTACCACCCTGACCATCAACCCTTAGCGACTATACAAAACACATTTTCCATCTTTCACTGCGTCGCTTTATGGTCATACAAAATATAAGATTCTCCATAAATCGGAAGGTTATGACTTCAGAAGATGTTTGGATTTTTGGTGTATCTAAACTTATCACCTTCAACCTTAATTAGGTAATGCTTTCACAAATATGATATATCATTTTGTAGCTACATTTAAAATCCTCAAGTATCATTCAACAACTTAAAAGATAATCATTTCTACCGTCTTTGAATCCTCTCTATGTTGCTTAATCTACTGGATGTGTATCCAAAAGTTTGAAGACATACAATTGGTCAAAAGAGGCGACAAAACATATTGGTAGTATAACTCGAAAATACCTCTCATATCAGAAAGTGCTATCCTGTTTTTAAAGCAATATTTCATCATGGGAAAGCGAGTTTATTACGTTTTATACTTCTTACAAAATACCTTTTAGTTTAAAAGTTTTCTCCCTTATGTCTTTTCGAAGCGTCCTAATCTTTATAGCGGAACGGACGACGCTGCTGTAAACATGTGGCATTATCAAACCTATCTGTTTCAACAATAATTCCTATCTCATCCTTGATAATACCTCATTATTGTATATGTGCAGATTTTTTGTACAATCTTTGAGCGGGATATTTAAATTTAATTTTTGTACGTATCAGACGTATCAGTGTACTTATGAGTTTATAGAATGCTAGAGACAGTCTGTCATATTTAACGACAATCTTTTGAAATTGTCATGTTCTTATTACTTATCTTACAGTTGAGTGACGTCTAGGTGTTCCAATAAATTATCCTTCCATTCTGTTACAAAAAAAAAAAAAAAAAAAAGCATTTATGAATAGGTTGAAAATTGCAGTAAAGAAAGTAGAGTAGGATATGTAATGAAGGAGTTGGTAATGGGTAGGTGACAAAAGGAACGATTGGACGTTGAGGTCTGGGTAATATATTGGAGTAACCATTTGGAGATTGGGGATGAATATTTAAGGAAGAAGTAATGAAGGAGGCCTTGACAGGGCCGTCATTAAAGGTCCTGCCTGCGGTCGACAGCTGGTTTCTCCTAACAGCCCGGTATTTACTCTGCCTGCCAATCTTCATGACCCCAGTACAATCATAAATATATTTTATTCTTACCAGGTGTACAATTCATTCTTAGTTCAATAATTAATTCTATAAGCTACCTAAGACAGAGCATAGTCAGGAATCGAGCAAGCTGTTCTGTTTACACAGAATCAGTGAAGACAGGGAAAGATCTGACCAAATATAATTCCTAAATCTACTTGTCTGAACCTAGTAGAACTATAATATCGTACCAATCCCTTGACATCTTTGAGGAAGGGTTTGCAAAGTTTAGAGATATTCATCAATTTGTTCGAATGCTCTAAAAATTTAAATAAATTAAATAAAGGTATTAAAAACATTTTTTTGTCCTCAATTTTTACAGTTTACATCCCACATTAGTTACAAAGTAATATAATTGAAGTTTACACATACTTCACAATATATATTTCTTTGTCTAAAATAATTACTGGTAGATTTATATACCAGTAGATTTATATACCAGAAGTTTTAGTCTTTTAATAACCCTGTAATAGTTAAAATTTAAAATGAAAAAAAATTAGAGCGGCCTACCCTCAACTTTACTATAAACAAAAAAACATCAACTGGTTAACAGCATAATTATTTTTATCTTCTCAAAATCTTAATATATATATATTTAGTCACAACCTAGAAAATTTGATCGAATCCCGATTAGATAACACACATATTCTATCAAACGGTCGATATATTATTGAATTTGTTGTAAATATGATTTGGGTTTATATAAGAAGAAATATGGGTTTTTATGAGGATATAAGAAGAGTGCATGGAGAAGGTATGAGTGAATGTTTGAAGAAGTGGAGAAGTAGCATTCTGAAATAAACTAAACAATCAAGTAGAAGAATTTTTTTCTTAAAATGTCGAAGTTCCTGTTTGTTTTTATAATATTCATAAGTTGTAACAATTCATTTTGATATTGTTTATAGATTGGATGTTTATATTGATTTCTTATTATCCTTTGTTTGTAGGCCTATGAAAAAGGTTTTAAAACAAAACCGAAACGTTGACAATAAGAATTTATTTTTGAACCTAGAAAATTTGACCGAATCCCGATTAGATAACACACCTATTCTATCAAACGGTCGATATACTATTGAATCTGTTATATATAAACATAACAGTTCAAAATCGTAGAAGAGTAACATACAAAGTACTTAAAAATTTTACTGAAGACGAGTTTTCACTTTTTTTTTAATTTGTTTCACTTCTTACAAATTGTTCAATATCAATTCCCTCCTCAAAGATGTCAAGGGATTGGTACGTAATTGTAGTTCTACTAGGTTCTGACAAGTAGATTTCGGAATTATATTTGGTCAAGTCTTTCCCTGTCTTCACTGATTCTAAGCTAAGAAATTTAATAGAAAAATAAACATACATAATATATTTTTATGTTTATTCGTCATGCTAAATGTAATAATAAAGGAGTGATGATAATAATTTATATAAATGTTAATGTATTTTATATATGAGTTCAAAATTCAAGAAAAGTAACACACAGAGTAAGGAAACACACTTACAGGCTCAAATTTTCGGGTAATCCGTCTTCAGGGGAAAAGAAAAAGGGAGACCAAGCACGTTGTAGACGCAACGGCAAGTATATATGTATTATATACATATATAAAGATTTCACATAAACACGTGAAACAACAATCAATGATCAAACCACAATAAGAAATGGGAAAACAAGACTAAGATCTTTCAACCGTAACAAGCGGTCTTCGTCAGAGTCAAAAACCCAACTGTCAAGTACATATTGTGGTTTGATCATTATATATATATATATTAACCTCTCCAAGAGCACATAATTCAATTATGTACCAAGAGTACATATGACAACAAGGTTTGAGCAAATGGGTTTGTTTCAGCTGGAAGTCTGTTGGATAAAATTTGTTTGTAGTTTATTAGAAAATTTCGAATATTAATTTAATTATCGGTTTACATACTCAAATCACAGTCAAAGCCAACGATTCAGTATAATTTAAAATTTTTATAGTTGGGAGCTTCTAATTTTTGAAAATAATAAATAAGAACTATTACACTAGAATAGTGAAAAAACTGGATATTTGTCAAGAAACATAAATTCTCTTTCTTGAGGAAAAAGTCCATTCGTCATATTTCAATATCATGGTAAGGTACTACAATTCACAAAGATGAAGTAATTATAACTGTATTTAAGTTTTGCTCATGAGTGCAATATATACCTGTAGATTTATTAAAGCATTTTATGAGACAAATCCATCATACCATGGAGGACAAAGAAAATTTATTTATGTTTATTGGCGGTGATTTTTTTAATCTAAAAATATCATTCCTCCTATATCTGCTATAATTCAATAAATTTTTAAATTTTTTCCACTATAAACATCAGTTTTTACTTTACTATAAGTAAAGTAAAAATTCAATCTCGAGATTTTGACGGAATTATATGTTTTGAGATCCCAAAAGTCTTTTTATGATTTTTTTTCGATGATGTCTCTGTGTGAGTGGGTGGGTGGGTGGGTGGGTGAGTGTGGTAAGTAATTTGATATCCAAATATCAAAAATTTGACAAGTATTGACTTAGTCTAGGATAAACGAACAGTTTTTATAGCCTTATTGCTCTTTGCCATGATTAAAATTTCATGAATCTTTTTTTATAAATTGCTAATTTTTTGTTCAATATTTGGTCAAATTTTCATGATTTTTTAATGAGCCGTTTAGCGTCAAAAAAACATTTCCTGAAAACAGAAATCGTACTGTAACGCCTCTTTGAAAATGCAATTTTTAAAAAAATGATCTCAACTCATTCTCTACATAATGTTTATTTTTAGGTATAGTTTCATTTTGATCCGTCCAACGGTATGACTTCAATCGCTCTCGCAAGCTTTGATATTGAATTATAAGTCAAAATTTTTACATTTTATTAAAAAAAATATTTTCCATTGTTTTAAAATTCTAAATATGTTTTTCATTTATTGTATTTGTAACCTCAAAGATAATGCCAAAATTTCAAAACTCTAGAGTTAGTAGTTTAAGGAAAATTTTTTTTTCTAAAAACCCGTTTTTGGCAAAAAAAGTGACTCCGTCATGCATAATTCTCCCCAAACAATAGGGATCATCTACACTATAGGGTTCATTTTTGTGATAAATATCAACTTGATCCAATAAAGATTCTGGACCATAGCCTGGTAACAAGGAATGCTAACACCCTCCCTCATCCACCAATCTACGCACCCACCAACCCACACACACACACAGACATCATCGCAAAAACATCATAAAATGACTTCTGGGATCTCAAAACATGCAATTCCGTTAAGATCTCGAGATCGATTTTTTCTCGATTACTATACTTTACATATATTAAAGTAAAAACGTTTAGAATAAATATGAGTACGCCGAGTGAACTAGTTTTTAAAGGTTAAAGATATTCTATTTTAGTGGTCTTTAACTAAATATATATTTATAAATTAAATTAAAATGCTGAGGTTAGATTCACTTAATTTCCATATATTAAATGAAGATGGGTTTCAGTTGAGTAGAACTAACTATATTTCCAGTGCAATCATTGAATAGACATTATATGTTCATCTCATTGATAAGTTGTTTAATGTTTGTTTGATAGGTTTTAGCTCTCAGTATTCCTTTAAACATAAGCTCTTGAAGATGTATGAGATCAGCAAGTGTAATTCATGACAAGTGTTAACCTGATATGGTAAATGGTGTTGTGAATAAAATAATGATGCGGGTTAGAGAAAAGCTTGAGCGGAGCAAGTTTGACTTGTAGTAGTTAGAGAAGGAAGGTAAAGTTTGGTGTGAAGGAGCCTGAAGAGAGCAGCGGAGGCGGACGTGAAAGGCGGGATTGATTGGGGCGGCAGTTGTATCGAGGAGGGAAGTACGTCGGCTCGTTAGCGGAGACCGTCTTTGTCCCAATGACTTAGTGGGAATCTGATATAATTAGTCTGTGTATGTCTCCAGTATTGCCGTCCTGGAGAAGAGAGCTAGGCCTTCGTGAAAGGGTGAGTTATAGACAACAATTACCTGGGCGCGCGGTGCCGGCGGTTAACCGCATTAATTACCGGCTAGAACGGCTTTCCACTGGGGTGAAAATTAACGATAATCTCTGCGAAGAGACAAGATGGCTGCCTAACCTGAATAAGTCTAACTTGGGCCAATTAATCAGTCCGCTCTTTGTGGGGCTCTCGCACCACTGACGCTCACATTCCAGTTGGCAGCGCATCCTACCACATTCTCCGCCCACACTCCACCTCTATTGCAACACTGATACAACTAATTTCCCAACAGAAAGGTATCTCTTTCGAAAATGAGTCGCATGACTAACAACGGAGCCATCCCCATTCCGTACCTTCTAAGCCAGGTAACTTTGTTCACCTGAAAACAACTGGTGCAACTCTTTTCTCAGCGTTTCCTCGGTCAACAGAGTTATCATTGATCTTCACTCGTAAGATCATATCTTTAATTTTACACACCATACAAATTTCTCGTATTAAATTTTTAAGATAGTTTGAACTTTACAAAGAAGAGTCTATGTATGTTTGAAGTTGATAGAAATAACACATCAGAATACAGATTTTTATTTCAATATTTTTTTTATTCTGGAAGATAAGTTCAATTCCAAAAAGAAGATTTTAAAATTTTAAAAATAAATGATTTGGGATTGTAGCCAGAAAATATCTATCTTTTTTGTATAGAACCATAGTTTGTTTTGGTTTATATTGACAAATGAAACAAAATTTTATATCCTAATTTATATCAAAAAAAAATTTGTAATTCTGGAGAATTTATAGTTAGTATTAACTATTATTGTCCTAATATTAAACTGTTTAAAAAACAGTTCTACAATTTTAAATACTAGATGAGGGAATGTTATAAGAAAGAGAAAAACTATCAAGTTCTATCTGTAGTCACTTCTGAGATTGTGCTCCAATAGTGATAATATTTTTTTACAATAGGTACCAACGTCCAACGATTATATCGGCGCACTATCGTGCACGTCCTAACTAGCATTTCCAGACCAGAGGTCTTCTGCTGCTTCATTCTCAACCTCATACCATGATGATTCTACATCTTCTGTTTTAGTTGAGTTTTTGTCTCTGAAGATCTACAAACGAAACTTGACAAAGGCCTACAAATACAAGGATAATAAAAAAACACATATCAATATCCAACATATGAAGAATATGAAAATGGATTGTTACAACTTATGAATATTACAAGCAGAAGTATTTTAGAGTTAAATAAAATAATAGAACTTACAGAAGTAAGAATCTTGTGAATAAGAAAATGAAATTTACATTATTTAAATGAACTAAAATCTTAACTGGTCAAAACCTTCGACTAGACAAATAAGTTAACATTACAAGTAACGTCAACACTGTTATTCACTCAACAGTGTTGACTCAAATGAACTAAGTCAATCCAATTTCACTAAAACTCAACATTACTAGTAAACTGCAACATTTTTTTTTACACAAACAAGAACTAACGAAATCAAAACTCCACTAAACTCAGCATAATAAATTCTCCAGAATAAATATTACTTAAATTAGTAATATTACTTTCAATTTTGATTTTTGCACCTAGAAAATTGACTGGATCCTTATTAAATAATACATCTACAGTTTATATATATATATATATATATATATATATATATATATGAAAAAGGTTTTAAATAAAAACCGAAACGTTGGCAATGAGAGTTTAATTTGAACCTGAAGAACTGACCGAGTTCTAATGAACTTTAATATTGTGTATATGTTTGGATTCGTGTTTTTCTAAATATTGTATGTTTAGTTGTCTTTAATTTATAAACAATTCTACAAAAAAATGTAATTTGCAAAAAGGTCAAATTTATTTTCAAAGTGCAAATGTTTATTTGCAAAAAGATTAATTTTGATTTTTACCGGTGTAACCTGATTTAAAAACTAATAAATTTGATTTGAAATATCCAATTTGTTACCATCAGAGCTAAATTAAAAAAATGTTTTCGGGTAAAATCAATTCTTTTAGTAGTAGTATTATCGGAAACCACAAGACGTAGTAAACTTGTCTCACTTCATTCGTACAAGACACTAAAAGAAATTATTCATTGTCAGAAAATAAAATTTTAAATGCCTGCTTGAAGGGAAACTTCAAACCGAAGAAAATGTTTTCTGCTAAAATCAATTCTTTTAGTAATAATGTTATAGTAAACCACAAGACGTGGTTAACTTGTTTCACTTCCATTCGTACAGGATACCAAAAGAAATATTTATTGTCAGAAAATAAAATTTTAAATGCCTGTTTGAAGGGGAACTTAAAAAATATGCAGGCTTAAGAAGAGGGAAGTGTGCCCAGGATAGCAAACAAAGTGAATAAATTATAGGGAGTTAATCAGCAAGAGGCTGGAAAACCAATCGGTGATACGCCGCTTAATCCTGGCACAGATTGAATTACGGGAAGACAGGAACGTATGGCCTCTGTTAAAGAGGAATTGAATAATTGAGAGAGGGGCGTGGGCATATTGCGTCCACGTCACTGTCACTCGTCCATTAATATTCAGCGCCTGCTCTGTATTTGCACAACTGGCATATGCTTGGACCTAACCACCCGCTTCTCCTATCACCACCCAATCACTTCGCCTTTCTTTTTCTTTCATCCTAAAATTAAATTTACACCAAATACTCACCTTATGGAAAATACTCCTTTAAAACCATTATGCTGCAATCTCAAATTTGTTCTCATTAGTCCAGTTTACTTGCATCTCCTTCAAAATGCTGTATATCACTCGATAAGATATAGTTTTCTCTAGTGTACGACAAATATTAAAAATAATATGTCGATGTAATCAGTTAAGACTGACTTGTTGACTAGACATTCCTTTAACAAATAAAATTTTTACCAAGAAATATTGCTATTCTTCAACTATTAATTATCAAACATCAATTAACAACAAACTTTTATCTTGTCTTCCATAACATTTCCTCAGTTTGTACAATTTGTACCTTTCCTCTTTTTTCTATAACTATGTGTAATAAATGCATCTCTAGAACTTATATGAACATTAAGTTCCGGAGAATTTGAATAAAACAATTCAATATTATTAAGTTTTAAACATCATATGTCCAGTGATACGAAGAGTTGATTCAATTATACTCCGTAAGTAATTTGGCGGTGTAATTTCGTTAGACTATTTTCAGCTCTGTTTATCTTCAAGATCAATTACTTTACTGGAATTTCTCTTGAATATGGTCAGGGTCTGATACTGGTCCAGTGATAGCACCAATAGTATAGGAGTTAAGATAGCGTCACCTATTGAAAACTCAAACTTACACATAACTGACTACACTCTTTTGAGTTCATATAACTTCTCATATTAGAACTATGTTCACATTAATACACAGATTAAAAATGTGCAGATTAAAAAAATATATTTTGACGGTGTATATTTAGGAGCTAGTACAATAAAAGATTTAAAAATGATACAGTTTTTAATATACTTAGTAGTAATTAATTATTTTTATTATTTTATTGGAAAATCTTGGAATTTATCTAGTTGGTATTTATTATATTATTTTTCTTTAAAAACAATATATCCAAATCATTATATTCGGCAGTCATTGCATTTAAATTTTCAGCAAATGAGCCTTTGTTTATGTTGCCATGAATACATTTAATCTCGATATTTGACGAATTTACATATTTTGAGGTCCCCAAAGACCTTTTTTAATTATTTTGATTTTTCAATGTTGTCTGTGTTTGAGTGGGTGGTATTTTGTGGGCACACAAACATACATCATTTGATGGGTTAAATTCATATTTTACTCGACAATTAGCCCATAGACCTGAAGTTTTGTATTAGATATTATCTTACTGCCGATTTTATATGATCTTCAAAATTGAAATTATTAGATTTTATTTATAGTAATATGAAATTTTTTTGTAAATAAACATCATTGTAAGGGATAACTACATATCTGAAAGGAATGTTAAGTATGGTATATGAAGAGTCAGTTCCTAAAACGTTGGTTAATAAAATATAACATTCCTTATTTATTATATTCTGTTCTGGTGTTTGTCATTGAAGGAGCTTTTGATAACACTACTTTACTTCAAATCAAGTTAATCAGAGCTAATATGTGGATGTTATATTAGAAGTACTATGTAAATGGATTTCAAAAATGGAACAAGAATTATTGCATAAATATGGGATCTGTCACAACTTACAATGATCTGAAGGGGGCTCTCAGGGAGGTGTGCTAATTGCTGAACATAGTGTACATTTGCTATCTCTCCTTCAGGTACTGGAAGAATAGAGTGGAAACTCTACTCTTAAGCAAGCAACATACAGTTGACCTTCTGAGAAACATTTGGTCTAACTCACTTCAATTCCTGCTGCAGATTGAGTTTCCCCTTGCAAATTATTTACCGTCATTGCGAAACAAACGCTGTCAAGAAATTAATACCATCTGCATGGAAACGGATAGTTGTTTGGAATTGATAGTATTCGTGTAATACACACAGACTCCCCAGAACCACACCCATTCATGATGACCGCCTCTGTGACCTTTCTGTGCAGGGAACGGATTCAGAGTCGTGTCCCATTGCACATTTTTGGAGCACTGAAGTTTTATAATAGCATGATTGGTGCTTCTACTTCAAGGTAGGGACACCGTTTTAACTCATAAGCAAGCAATCCAAGAGCAGTTACGGAGTCAAGAAATTCATTTGGATTATGAACTGATTCCTCATCACTAATCACTGTGTTTACTGACTTCTACTCGTATGTTCTTTCTTCGGCTTGATATAGCGTAAGAAATTGTTTGTTGATTTTCCTGCCTCTTTATTACAATGGTTGGGAATTGCTCATTCACAAAGACAGTTATTCTGAATAGGTGGCAGATTTTGAACCCTTGGAAACATATTGTCAATAAGCTCTTACAAGGAGCTTAAACGCAAACGAAATTAAAATCCACTAACAATACCTACTTGCTACACCTGTATATTTTCTGAATAAACATGTTTGTGTAGCTAGCGCAAACACGTATTAAAAGTTCACAACCTAGTTTCTATGTTGAACTTCCAATCTATTCAAATTTTGGATTTTAGGTTATAAAAGTTTCAACTCGCTATGCCTTATAGTGGCTGACTTTACATGTGACAAAATTTTGTGGACAGACAGACATTATTTTAAGGATAGATTCGGTTACTCTAATATATAAAAAGTAAAGATAACATGAAATGAGTCAGTTTTATTTAAGCATTGCACACACAAAACCTTTCTTTTATTTATATAGAATATTTAAGATTTTATCCTTTTTCTTTGCATGTCTGTTTTAGTTTCAATTTTTTTACTTGTTTTATATATAGTCAGTGCAAACGTAATCGTAACATTCTTTTCTTAAAGCAGAATTTATTTAAATCCCGTATTTAACGTCATAAATAAACTCACAATTTATGCGATCCTTTACTCTATGCTATTTAATCATGATTGCAATGGGAGAATGAAAAACAAACCTCCAAACAAAAGATTTTATAAAACAACGCGTTTCGAACACTCAGTGTTCATCCTCAAGTTTATCTACAATACAAAAAAAAAACAGAAAACATGTAGCTGAACACAGAACATGAAACTAATACATAAACGAAATACTTGTATAACTATTTAGCTTGTAAACTGTTAACTGAATTATAAACTAATGAAAGTTAAATTCCTGCCTTAGTAAGGAGATCTAACCACTCCTTATCATTCCACGTTTACTTACTAAGGTAAGAAAGTAACTCTTTCTAGTTTATATTGTCGTTAAATTTTCTGTATAATTGTCTCAAATTTTCTGTTCATCTTTTATATTTTAGTTGTAACCTAATGATAAACACTAATTGTTCGAAACGAATTGGCACATGAAGTCTTTTTTATGGAGACTTGTTTTTTCTTCATTCTAGTCATCATAAATAAATCAAACAGTGGAATCAAAAAAATTTAACGCTTAAGCAAATAAAACTGTTAATTTTAGATATCTTTATGATTGGAAAAATCAAGGAAATGCATAAGTTAATATAAAGTGAAAAATCTACATAATTAAAAGTTATCCTTTTACCAATTTAAATATCAAGTCACTTTGAGGAAGTTTTTTAAGTCGTTTTAGAAATTGTTTGGACTTCAATTAGTGAGTTTTTTCTTTGATTTTAAATTAAAATTACTATGTTTACATCCAAGATTTATTTGGGATGGAAACTATAAACAATAATATTCATTTAACAATTAAATCAGATTAATGAACTTTTGCGATAAGCTTTAACAGTATGGATTACAGAGAGATTAGACTTATTTGAAATACTAGCATCGTGTTATTCTTTGATGGGTACGTTTCGAAAATTCGGGGACGATACATGTATTCTATCATATCATTAGAAATTATAGAATAGTAGAAAATATCATTATTAGTACCGTGTTAAGTATATGTTTCTGTGTACACCACATAAGCTGACTCTTAAGAAAGCAAATTACAGCTGACCATGTAAATAAAAACTTGGTCTTACTCACTTCAATTCCTGCTATAGATAGAGTCCTCTTGCGACTTTGTTACCGTTATTGTAAAACAGACGCTGACGGGACATTGCGTCCTTTTGACGCAATGTCAAAAGATTAAGTTTCAATTTATGATCATGCAGTCCAGGAGCAGTCACTAGGTCAAGAAATTAAATTGGATAATGAACTTCTTCCTCATAACTAATCACTCTGTGTACTGACTTGTAAGTTCTTTCCTCAGTTTGATATAGTGCAAGAACTAGTTCATTGATTTTTCCTGCCTGCTCATTTTTACGGTTCAGAATTGCTCGTTCATAAAGACAGTTATTCTGAATGGATGGCTGATCCTGAACTTTGGGAAACACGTTGTCAATTATCTGTTGCTGGGAGTTTATATGCAAATAACATTGAAATCAACTAATAATATCTACTTGCTATACGTGTATATTTTCAAAATAGACATGTCTCTGATGTTAGCCAAAGACAGCTGAAAAGTTCATAACTTCGATTCTAGGTTGAATTATCAATCCATTCAATGCTTGGATTGAATGTCTAACATTTTAAGTTAGACATACGAAAATCTACTGTCAAGTTTTCATCTTGCTATGTCTTATGGTGGCTGAGTTTACTTGTGTCAAAATTATGCGGGCAATCCGACTGAAAGCAATTTTTCTAAGGGTGGATTTAGTTTCTCTACTGTATGAAACGTAAACCTAACTTCAAATGAGCCCGTTCTAAGCAATTTACAGACAAATCCTTTCTTTTATACATATAGATTCTTATGAAAGTAGCATACATTTCTGATTAGATCAGTGATTTAAGCCAACTGTTACAATCTACAATTGATACCTGATTTGATCACTGTGTACCTTAACTTTCCAGCCATAACACCAACTAATAGGGCATTTTATTTTCTTAATAGTCTAGATTTGCTGATGTTTTCGATTGCATCAAAAGTTTTGTTTAGCTTAGATATTTGAAATGGATTTATGAAGTACTTGTATAATGTGGTAGTTTTAGTGTACATGTGCGACATTTATCGTGTCATAATAATTGTATAGTCATCATTTGAAGCAGTTCATGGTAGTGCTTTATTTTATAACTTATTTCTTAACAATTACTTGTATGATTGGAAAATTCAGTTTGAAACTCTACCTGTAATTATTGTATTTGGCTATTAAACTAAAGGGGCAAGAACTACAAACAAAGAAGCGGGTGACCAGATGAGAAATGCAGATGACAGATGGAAAGAGGTGTAATTACTTGCGGTGCTTATTTGTTTAATATTGAGTTTTGTAATTATCGAAGATGATTGGGGTTGACTATATAAAATGGAGGGTGCCACGTCAGTGGGTCGACAATGTCGCCTTGATTGGGACGAGGGAGACTGTGGATTATATAATTTCAATAATTGATAGCTACTGCCTGAAATTGCTCCTCCCGTCATGCTGTCGAATTCAATTCCTCTGAGTTCGGATGAGGAGTAGGTAGTCTGTACTCACCTACAAGAACCTGTGTGTATAGAATCAAAAGCTTTATATTCCAGTTATATAATGTAACATGAGTTATCCTGCAGACTAAATGCAGTTTCGGTGATTCATGATTAATATACATTGCTGAATAAATTTATAAATAAAATTATTAATTACATTAATTAAATTTTAAGTTAAATAATATATGAAACTAAAGGCAAATTTTTTTAAAAAATAAATATTGAAGTTATGTAGAATTTTTAAAGTGGGAGATACCCTTAACTATTTTAAATACGTATATATTCATCTTCAACAGTGTAACAGAGTTAAGCTACTCTGAATGATAGATTAACTATAAAATCAGTCATGGAGAAGATGATAGATGATGTACATGGTTCATGTTTTTCTTTAATCCTGAATATGTTTTATAAGAATAACAAAGAAGTAATTACAATTTATGTTCTTTAGTTCCTAGAACTCATGCACCGGCCAGTTCTTTGGGTCTAGCTCTTTCTGTTCTGGTGATAGTTTAATAAAAAATCAGAAATTGTATGCGTCTTTTCTATTTGGTGTAAATCTCCAAATTGATTTTGAAGTTATATATCGACATGTAGACTGCAGTAAACATTCAAAAATGAAACTTGGGTTATTCTTTTAAGTAGCAAATAACTTCAGAGTCATAACATGAATGGTATTGAAACAATGTTGTGTTGAGACTGTGCTAGCATATGAATTTTGACTGAATAAGCAAGACTTGACATCAAGAGGTCAGGGAACTGTAACTTTCTCCACATTTGCGTTTATCTGCTATGTCAATTTCGTTCCACCTAACCAAGTAATATGAGAGTCACATACCAGAAGAGTTTACCTGCTAAAAAAGAGAGTGGCTGTTTATGCCATTGCCATCATTGCAGAATTAGAAGAGATTAACAATGTTTATTAAAAATAGCCATGTGGCATTAGTGCTGTGCTTCAAAGCAGAGTTTGATTAGACTGTTTTCAGACCTGTGCTTCTTCTGCTTTAGCCACATATCTGAACAAGTAGTACATTAGCACATTTCTATCTTCATTACAGTATGGATCATTTGAGGGAACTGCTATAGACAACTATTACCTTGTTATTCTTGTTCTGTAACCGATGTCACACTTAAAAGACGTTAAAGAGCATTGTTTATAAGATAGTGACCTAAACCTGCAGATTCTCTGAGTCAGTAGTCATCACTCTTAAGTAGTCCCAAATTTATAGTGCCAAGCCAGTTGAACAGTTCATTTTAAAATAAGGCTGAGAAGTGGATATGATGAGTAGCTCTGGACCAGTTGCTGATAGAAATTCTCCACTGGGCACCATTGTCAAGGTATTACTCCTGCTGTGCGCAATTAAACCTACTTCGTCAAGCAGTCAATACACTGCTACCACTCTTATTATTAAATAGGAAATTCTCATTCTCTCGTTGTCCCCCAAGAAAGCACTTCCTTAACTATATTACGAGAAATTATTACAGCTCAGGTGTGACTCCATTACCTCTCCCTCTTTAAGCTCTTTTATTTCCTCCCCTTTTTATTAACTAACTTGCTAGGCAATATTAACCCCTGCACCCTGCAGCTAGCAAAAACTCTCATTTTCACATTATTACAGTGGAGATGTATTGTGTTTGTGACATCAGTGGAATTACAAGTTATTAGGTCTTAGATCTAACCACCCTCTCTGAATTTGTCTCTCATTTCAATATTAATTTATTTTTTATTTACACTGAACTTACTCTTCAAGACTTATATTAAACTCCTGCTGTGCGAGTTATTATGCTTTCTGCATCGCTCAACAGACACCATTAATTTAAAATGTCATCATTTTTAACATTACAACTTCTTGTTTCCCGTTTAATTTACTATAACTTTGCTTAAAAAGTTTTAAATTTTTAATTAAAAAAATATAATTTTTAAATTTCTTTGTTCTAAAATTTACAAGTTTGTTTGTTTTTTAATTATTTTATTTGTTTGTAAGTTAATCTATTTTTTGTTGATATTTCAATTTAATACAATTACAAAATTTAATATAATTATCATATTCTACTTTCAAGTACTTTCAGAACCATGCTGATTAAGAGAGAATAAAGTACAATCACAGTTTACTTGTATATTGTTCAAATAAAGCGCACCATTTTCTTTTGACTTCGTTATGCTTTTAATTTAATATTGATTTCAGTTTTTCAGCAACATTGCATCACAGTAGGTATAATTTTTTTTTAAGAAATGTCTGTATATATATGCGTTTATGCTATTTGTGTTTTTCAAGGAATGATAAAATTTGTCATTTTTGACCGAAAATTATTTTATCCATGGAGAGACACATGAACAGGGGTGTTTACAGGTGGTGGTCTATCCTGTACTAACCAAGCCCAATATTGCTTAACTTCAGTGATCTAATGATAACTGGTGTGTCTAATAATGCTTTTGTTGTATAGGAAATGCATATATTTTATTACCTATTTTTTAAAATTAATTATAACTACTGCTTTATTCTTTCTTTGTTATATGACAATAAAAATACTAAATATGTAAAATAACAAAGCGCCAGGTTAGCTCAGTGGCTACGTGTTCACCTCTATGGTAACTGGTGGTCCTGGGTTCGATACCTGTTTTGATCCCTGTGTACCTTAGCTTTCCAGCCATAACACCAATAAATCAAATCAGGCCGACAATTTTTTGCGTGTTGCCCTTTCGTCACCCCCAGGTTGGCCACAACAACTTGGGAGTGTCCAAGGTGGACCTCGCGGAGATGGGCACCACGATGCTACGTCGCTCATTTGACCAATCAATTTACTCGCGCAATTCTACCAGGTTTCGAATGTCAAAACGGTTACAGTTATGCTGGCCCCAGTATATAAGTGGCTCTTGTTTTTTCTTATTTAGGAAGAGCGAAGTTCTTCTTTTTCCTCCCTACGTCCTGTAAATACTTTTTAAACTCCTGTGCGTGAGGCCCTTTAAACGCATTCAGGTATATTTGGCTGGCCTCGCTGCCTGTATTCTATTCCAACTGGATCCTTTCATATGAGTAGAGTGGACACACCTCCATTACATGCTGGATCGTCTCGGGGCTCAGCCCACAGGGACACGTCGGATCCTCCGTCCGTTTGAAGCGGCTTCGATACCGGCCCTGGATCTATTCACGCGGGAGGTGATTAAATCTGAGCACATAGTCTATCGGAGAGGCTGTTATGCCAGTGGTCCCAAGCCTGTACGATGTAGAAAGATCTCTATTCTAAATACACTTGAGTTAGGCAAAATTTAGGACTTCTAATTTAGAAGCAATCACCTTTGTGTGGTATCACAAAGGGCCAATTTTTTTTTATGTGTGTTTATGTGTGGGACTGCTACTGTAACTTAACTTGAGTTTGAAACTTAAAAGAAAGCTAACATCAGTTCTCAAGAGTATCTTATCTTAGGCTCATAGAAAACATGTTCATTATATTTGTTTAAACATACAAAAATTAAATTTCCTTCCTTAATGGTGTAAAACGGCTTTTCTGCCTATTTGTTAACTAGACTTGTACTAGTAACAGTGGGACATTACTACATTATTACATTACTAGTAACATTGAATCATTCTCAGGAATCTTAGTAACATTTGCTAACAACTATTATAGTCCACCTCATTAAATAGTATTTGACATAGTATAATCACAAAAACGATACTTCAAATCTTCTCTTGAACGTATTTTATCCTTAGCTTTAGATGAACAGATAGAATTTTTTAATTCAAGTATATTAATTATCTAATTATTTTTTTACTAAAATGTGTAATTATTATAGCCACTTACAGGATAATTAGAATGAGTTTCAAGTTCTTCATTACCAATTAACAACGATAATTAGCAGGTATGTAAAAACAACGTGGTTGTAAGATTATTCCCTTCAATATAATTGTGAGATGAAACTCGATGACCATAAGAATGTGGTTCGTTTGATATTTTTGGTGCACTTACTTGGTAAAGGAACAATGTAGTACCAAAATTTTGGAAAAATACATGTTTATTTTAAAATAATATCTTTTTTTGAAATAATATATATAAACTAGACTACCTGTGACCTTTTGTGTCACTCAGAAATTATAACAATAGGTATTGAAAACAATCACTGAACATGATTAACAGGGATTATTTTACTTGTTGTTTCTTGTTATTAAAGCACGTCAACTCTGCGAGAAAATAATCAGAAAAGATAGTCAATTTAATTATTTCATTTCTTTTCTTAATAACATTTAACTGTAAATAAATATGTTACTATATGTATTATATCAGTTAGAACAGAATTAGAGTAATTGTTTAGCACAGTATGGCATGTTTAGGCAAATCGAACCAACAGTAGTCATTTTAAGTCTAATGTTTCTTTTTTCAATATTGTAACTTTATAAAATACTCACAGCAATGCAATGTTAGTTTCTTGAATTTCCAGAGTAATAACAGTTGAGTACCAACGCTCAGTAGGTTTTTTGACTCTGACGAAGACCGCTTGTTTTGGTTGAAAGATTTTAGTCTTTTTTTTTCATTTCATATTTTAGTTTGATCATTGATTGTTATTTCATGTGATATTTTGTTATTTATAGATATATTTTTAGATTATATTATTGCAACCACTTAACAAATACTCGTAAAACTACACAATTTATTTATTTAATATATTAGTTATTTGATTGAAACTTGATCATTGCGATACAAAGAGAATATTTAATTGGTGCTTGACAAGATTTTATCCTATTAAGTCAAATGCACACTGGTGGAGAATAAATCGCCGAGCATTATTGCTGCTGCGAAAATGAATGTAAGTGAAAGTTAACAGGGAAGTGGAGACTTGGCCGGATAAGGCCAGGAAGATAATGAAAGCAGGAAGGTGGTCGAGGCTTGGGGTGAACGTGGCTCTGACCCTGATAATGTATTCAAATGGAACGGACCCGGATTTAAGGGTGCGAGTCGTTACCCTCCCAAAACAATCATTTCGGAATAAATTAAATTTTATAATTGAATCATCGGATGAGGGCGTGGGAAGGGTTGCTATGCAAATAAGGCTGTATCGTTAGGAGGCTTCTCTAATATTTGCTCCGTATCCCTCCTTTACACTTCACATTCGATTTAAATATTACCTCTTCTTTTTTTTATACATAAATTACCCCTGTTCCGCCACCCCACAAGCATTATTTTATTTCGTTCAAACAATTTAATCTGCATTATCTTTATGTCTACTACGTTTTCCATGTTTACCGAGGCTTTAAAACATCATATAGTCATTATTCTCCTTCAAACCTTTTAAATATTTTTTCTTCCTTTAAATTCTTATTCTATTTGGCAATATTAATTATTTTATAAACGATCTTAAAAACTTTAGGTCCATAAATGTTATTCCATTAATTTACAGTTATATTAACTACCTAAATACTTCCGTTTCTCTTTCCTTCACTTTTGTATTTCTAGCTTAAAGGACTAGATGTTATAAAATTAAAAAAAAATAAAACTATGAAAAGCGAAACTTAGAAAATATTGGCACTTCTATATTTTTTAAGATAACCAATAAAATGTTTTATTCTATACTAGATTAAAAATGTTTATTAGAAATTAATAACTTGAAAAGGTGGATGTATTGTCCAATAGCCATAGCAAACACTGTAATGCTATGCCAACTTAATTCTAGATATGAAGTTTTAAGTTGAAATATACAATGATGAAACCACAATATTTGGTAATATATTATAACTTTATATAACTTATAATAATATACATATATATAAATAATTATAGTATAACCTTATAAGAAGTAATAAAAGTCATAGGAAAAGTATTAATAAGGCAACTAAGCACTACTAATTAAGTTAATTACACCGACGACATAATTGGTATTATCTACTTTTTATTAATAAAATATGAATATATTTGTTATGTTATTTAACTGGAATTCATATTCTGGTGGCTAAAGTGCAATCTGACTCTCGATTTCCACTCACTATCAGTACATTTCGATGTCATAATTCTGGGTATAACATACATTGAATAGGAATTACGCTCTTTAAGCTATTCTTCGTTGAAGTAAGGCAGTTTAATTTTTTCTTCAAAATATTGAATAAAACAACCATGAAATAATATTACTTTTGACATAATTATGTAAATTACAATTGGTATTAGAAAGTTATATCTGTTAATTATATATTTACATCCTATTATCCAAAATACTATTTATTGTTTTTACATAATCAGACTATATTAAAAACATATACCTATAATAAATCAGTTTCAAATTATAGAAAATATTAATAATTGAATTGGGAAGGGTTTAATATTTAAAGGTCAGTCCAGATTAAGCTTTTGAATACATTTCTTAACAGCTTGCTTGATCAAAGCGCTTCGTGTTAATTAACATTGCTATAGGATTTCAAAATAGCTCTAATTAAGTACTTTATATATACATTTTTCAAAATATCAGATTAAGTTTTATGCAACTTTAATATCCAGAACAAGCTTTGCTGATATTTGTTACAATATTTGATGTCTCAGCTATTATCAGTGATGACGATGATGAAGTATTTAAAGTGTGTGTGTGTGTGTGTGTGTGTGTGTGTGTATGTTTGTATTTGTTTGTTTGTGTATGAGCGTGTGTGGATGGGTGACTGTTTTAGTCTGTGAAGGGACGGTTTACAACTCTAAAGTTTTCCACCTAAACGTTTGTGCACAACTTTGCTATTTCACTCTTTTATTATTATTGAGAAAACTGAGAGTCTGTCTTCTTTTGTTTCTCTGCTATACCCTTAAACTGAATATGTATATGTCTAACAGGAAAATACAGTTCATGAGAACAACACTTCAAATTACATAGCAAAAACGTATAAAAAGAACTGACACAACTATTTTTTATATATCGAAGTTTGTCGTCATCAGGAGTAGAACTGGTTCCTGTAAATCTCACCTCCAACTTTTCATCATCTCTTGATAATAACGTATACTCCTAATAACATATACCTGGTCGCAACTCCAGCACTTCCTGTAACAGCGTTTTCACTCACCAGTGTGATGCTTTTCACGTTGGTTTGGCCTTCACTAACCTAAGTCTTTGTGCGAATTGTCACAGAGCTTCCGTTGATTACAATAGTAGCTGTAAGTCTATCCCCATACATGCTAACTCCCATGTCTTGGATTCAATAGCCGTTTCCGCATTCAGGTTTTTAAACACACCCCTGATATTAATCGCCTTTAATTACCTAAATTACCTTTAGATCTTTGGAAGACGCATATATTTGTCTTCATAAAGAGCATTACGGTACTGGTCTCAATTTATACTGGTAATATTACTTATTTATTATCCTTTATTTACTTCTTTTGTGTGGTTTTATTTCATTATTTATTAATATATTTTTTTTACTATTTGTAATGTATAGTCATTAGGGAACAATTTTCGATCTCAAGATTTTAAGAAATTTATTTATTTTGAGATCCCCAAAGTTCTTTCTTGACTTTTTTTTTTTTTTTTGATATCTGTGTATGTGGGTAGGAGAGTGGGTGTGTGTATCCACAGTTTGTAACCGCGCTATACTCGACAATCCCTGATGGGTCAAATTTTTATTTTACATAAATATGGTTCCTGTAGTGTAGAAGAATTCTATTGTTTAGGGGGCAATATTGCATTGTGGAAAAGTAACTTTTTTGGGCAAAATGTCTTTTGAAACTTTTTTTTCTCTTAAACTACAATCTCTACAGTTTCCAAATTTTTAGAATTCTCATGGAAGTAAAAAAAATCGCTAAAAGTTTTTTAAGGTATTTTCTTTTGAGTGGAATGTCAAACTGTTGAACAATGATTAAATCTGACAAATTTTGAGGAGGATACAAGTCATACAGTTTGATGGATCAGAATGAAATTATACCTAAAACAAGTACCTTATGTAGATATGACTTGAAGATTTTTTTTTTTTAAATACATCAACAACAAGGAACGTTATGGTGCATTTCATGATTTCAGAATTTTTCTTATTTACTCTGAATGGCTATTAGAGAATAATGAAATTCTGTCAAAAAATTGACCATAAAATTAGCAATTCGTAAAAAAAATGTCTTATAATCCAGTACTACAAAAACTATAATAACAGAAAATTTAACCGATGATCCAATCTGTTACATAGGTGAGCTTTCCATTTTCTGAAATTTAGCCTTGTGCTAATTTACACTTTCATCAGAAAGACTTCAATTTCTGGTGAATATTTTTTTAAATTTTTTCTTCAATAGTTTCGCAACCAGTATTGCTAATTGACACTCAGAACTCTAAATGTGATGCTGTAGGACTTGATAAAGTAATAAACACTATACTTTTAAGTTTGAGAAGATGTTACATTGATGAAGGATAGCAGCCGTAAGCTTATGCCTTCCATTAATAGCTCAGAAATGACCTGAACACTCAGACTAATGGGAGTATCGGCAGTGTTGTCTAGATTTCATTTTTACTAAGTTATACAGTTGGTCAGTATTCTTTTTATATGTTTATACTTCGATTTATATGAACACGTGTTCCCAAGTAATACATATATTGCTCACACATTTTGAGACACAGTCACCACAAATAAGTCACTTTTTTATAGATTTTGAACCATGTGAATAAAAATATATATTTCAAATATATGTCATAGAAAAAATTATATGACAAATGGTAATGATAACAACGTTGCTTCAAAATTCTATTCTTTATTCATGCAATGAATGAATTAAAAATTATACTATCACGTCCAAGTTCTAGTATGGAATTAATTAATTGGCATTGTTCTTTGGTCATTTAGGTTTCTATTTTAAGAGCTGTTTGTATATAGCAGTTAAGTTTTGGTTCAAATGGAAATTTTAATCTGTAATTTTAAACATTTTTACATGCTAGAGGAAATATAAGGGTAAATCAATATTAATCAAAGGACTGCTAAGATGGTTTTAGGTAGTAGGGGCATTATCTTGTTTTTGAATTGTAGCAAGAGTAAGGGAAGAAGTAAATTAAGTTTATATGAGAGATAGAGAGACCTGTAGCCTATAAAACTAAAATATGCTCGCCAGAATGATAAGGGCTAATGTGCGAGTCGGGGATGAGATACCCCCCACAGATAGGGCAAAAAAAAACCTGGTGGTGAGGGAAGGGGCGGCCTTCTCATGGCAAAGGGCCTTTTCAAAGGGCTCCGAAATTACTTTGTGGATAAGCTGAGGAGGCCCTAAGCCTCTACCAGTCCGGATTACTCGGATTGCTTGTTTCCAGCTTCTCCGTTCTAGATGAGAAAACATCTCTTTCCCACACCAAGGCTCTCTCCTTTACAATTACCAACCATTTCACCGCCTTCATCATCAATACTCCATCCCTTTTCTTCATTTATTTTTTTTAACTGTCCCATAAGACAAAACTATTCTAAAGAAACAAATGAAATATTGGGAATGTTATTTTCAGAAATATATGCAAGCTTTTTTTTTAAAAAAAACAGATAAGCATACAAACTAAAATTCCAGCAAGCTAATTAAATAAATTCAGGAAACAAACATATTTCACAAATTATATCTTCTATGAAGTTAACTCTCATTTTACTTTAAAATAACGTATTTAATTTTGGTTGAGTCGGAGTTCTTTGTTTCTTTTTTATCTGGATGCAAATAGTCATAGCCTTAATTGTAAATAATATTATCATAGTTATTTTCTCTTATAATTAAGTAAAATATTCAGTGATTTAGTTTCAACAATTACTTATTTCTTTGTTTAAGTTGAATTTATAACCATCTACTAAATTGTATAGTACGTATTACTATTATAAATTATCACGTTTCAAATAACCGAATAAGATGATGGAGTCCTTCGAGTTCCTCATTCGTTATTCCATCGAGATCGTGCCTCTCAGTGACATTGTGCTTCTCCTTCTACATTGAATATTAAACTCAAATTTTCAAATTTAAAGAGGAAAGTACTCTTCTTTTCTCTGAAAAACATCATAAACATCGAAAAAACAATGACGTTTTAAGTTAATTTATAATTATGGATATATGATAATTACATTTATTGATCTTCAAACGTAAGATTTCAATTTTGAATTATGTTTTACATTTTTGGTCATTTATAGAATTATACTGGAAATTTTATGGCTTTTTATTTAATTAAAATTTTTAATATTAAATATTAAAATTTAATATTAAATGTTATTAAATATGTATTTAATAAAATCATTTTTCTTCCCCTTTTGTCAAAGATGATATGAACCAATTTTTACTGAGTGAGTGTTATCTCTTTCCTGCCTGCTGTACTCTGTTATAAGCTTGCTATGAATAAATATTAAGAAAAAATATATTAGTAATTAGCCAGTTTACATACTCAACTCAAAGTCGAAGCCAGCTATTCAATATAATTTAAATCTTTTATAGTTGGGAGCTTCTAATTTTTGAAAATAAATATGAAGAATCAGACTAGAATGGTGAAAAAACTGGATATTTCTCAACAAACATAACTCCTCTTTCTTGAAGAAAGAGTCCATTCGTCATATTTCAATAACATGGAAAGATACTACAATTCACAAAGATAAAGTAATTATTACTGATATTAAGTTTTGTTCAAGAGTGCAATATATAGATTATATTGATAGCGTTTTATGAGACAAATCCATTATGCCATGGAATCAAAGGAAATTTATTTATGTTTATTCGCGGTGATTTTTTTAAATGTAAAATTATTATTCCTCTTATATCCGATATAAGTCAATAAATTATTTACATTTTTCCTTTTTATAAATATCAATTTTATCTCAGTGGATTTGCTCAAAAAATTTCTAAGTCAATGTAAACATTGTAAAAAAATCAAAAATTTGACAAGTATTGACTTAGTCCAGTATAAACAAACAGTGTTTATAGCTTTATTACTCTTTGCCCTGATTGAAAGTTCATAAATTTTTTTTATAAATTGCTAATTTTGTGTTCCATTTTTTCCATTTTTTGTGTTCCACATTTTCATGATTTTTTTAATGAGCTGTTTAGCGTCAAAAAACATTTCCTGAAAACAGAAATCGTACTTTAACACCCCTTTGGTGAAAGTAATTTTTAAAATAATTTTCTCAAATCACTCTCCATATAATGTTCTATTTTTAAGCATAGCTTCATTCTGATCTGTCCAACGGTATGGTTTGTATTGCTATCACAAGCTTTAAGATTGAATTATAAGTCAAATTTTTACATTTTATTGAAAAAATAATATTTTCCGTTGTTTTAAAATTCTGAATTTATTTTTCGTTTATTTCATTTGTTACTTCCAAATAATGCCAAAATTTTAAAACTTTAGAGTTAGCAGTTTAGGAGAAAATAATGTTTTCTAAAAACCGGTTTTTGGCAAAAAAGTGACTTTCCCCTCATGAATAATTGAATAATTCTTCCCAAACAATAGGGATCATCTACAAAATGGGGCCCATTTTTGTGTAAAATATCAACTTGATTCATCAAAGATTCTGGACCGTAGCGTGGTAACAGGCAATGCTAACACACTCACCCTCCCACCCACAAACACACACCGACATCATCGAAACAACTCCATGAAATGACTTTTAGGACCCTAAAACATATAATTCCGTCAAAATCTCGAGATCGAACTTTTTCACGATCACTATACTTTACTTATAGTAAAGTAAAAAACTTAGATATATACCTATGGACAAACATCCAAAGCTTGGCAGTTTCAAAGAGATTGGGAGTAAGAAAACACACGACTGTTACCTTAAAATACAATGATTTCTTCTGCAATCTGTAGAAAATAATAGAGATATTCGACGAGTCCCGTGAAGAATTTTAGAAGAAGGATGGTTCTAAACTCTCTCCTTGTACCATATACTTCCCCTGAAGGAGTCTTCTGCTCTCAACATGTAGGGAGCTGAGTCCATATAGAAGATACTTTCGAGAGGTAAGCTCTGGGTCTGGATAACATAAGTTATTACATATTAAAGTAGCACTCTGACCCAACACATAAATGCTTAACAACCATTTTTAACGTTTACTTTAAAATTAGTTGTTTCCCGTAAAGTAGCCCAGGATATTCATTATTACAAAATCGGGTAACATTATAACTCTACCAGTAAACTTAGCTGTGTGAGCAAACTATTTAAAATGACTTACTCAAACACGTATCTGACCTTCTCCAGTTTGGATGCAAGAAAGGACCCAGGTGCATACAGTTATTGCTATGTGCCTTCCACTTTCTCTATTATACTAACTGTGATCATGATTATTTTGGCCTTGATCTTGCGAGCCCTTGTAATTTGCATAATGAAATTCTTGAGAAACTGAGAAACAGTCAGCTACCAAAGTGGTTCCAAAGAATTGTTCACCCTTGTCTAACTAAACGATCCATTAGAGTCAAAGTCCTAGGCAATTTATCCTCGGAGTAGAGATTGGGATTGAAGGAGGGGTTGTTTTTTGAAACCTATCATTTTCAACTTCTACATCCCTGCAGAAGAGATTAACTTCTTTTTTTGTAGTGTAATTAGGTTATATTTTCCCCTATAATTAGAAACAAACTAATTATCTAGATTTAAGTGTAATGTCAAAGTTAAAGTTTTTCAGTTATTTTTCTACAAGATTATGAAAAATAATATTAAGAATAGTATAAACTTCTGAAAATAGAAAAACTTTTCTGAATTTTGGAAGGAAGATATTGGATATAGTGGAGGGACCAAAAATCCTTTATAAAAATATTCATACACTTGTAAAGCTATTTTAACATTTGTGCAAACAGTTCCTAAGCATATTATAAATATTAAGGCTACTTTCATTTTATATATGGTTTTATAAAATGCTTTATAATTAAAGTCTCTAATTCAATCACGATTTGAAATCAACATTAATTGACCTTGAACAATTATATTAATTATACATTATATTAAAAATCAGATTACTTATTAAACATACTTAAACAATTAATAAGCGAATAATTTATCAAAGCTGTGGTAGAAATTTTATTGTAATTTATATTTTTCTAAAAGATAAATCATAAAAACATTCAATTTTATTATGATAAATTTAGATTTTCGTAGTGACTCATAAAAAAAATAAATATTATTCAATAAAATCACCTATGAGGAGCAAAAGAAGAAATAATGGACTGATGGGTTTGAAATCAATGAATTGGATAGAGAGAGTAGTATTGATTTGAAAGGGTGAGAGGGGAATGGAAGAGTGATCTGGGAATAAGATTAGTGAGGTGTGGTGAATACCAATGTGGGACGACAAGGCAAGTAGAGGAAGAGACCAATCAGCCTCCCTCGAGCCATTGGCTCCAGCCGACAGCATTATCTGCACTGCACGTCCAGCACTCTCAAGTCATTGGCTGCCATCCACATGGCTATCTCCAAGTATATCTAGCTCGTATATACAGACTATACTTACAGCGTGATTCAAGCAACAGCTGTCACCTCCACGCTATCTGCACATACATACAGCTTGATTCGAGCCACATCCGTAAACTCCATGCTATCTGCATATACTTATAGCGTGATTCGGGCCACGACTTTCATCTCCAGACTATTTGCGTATACTTATAGCGTGATTCGAGCTACAGCCATCACCTCCAAACTATCTGCATATACTTATAGCGTGATTCGGGCCACGACTTTCATCTCCAGACTATCTGCATATACTTATACCGTGATTCCAGCCACGGCCGTCACCTCCAGGCTGTTTTCATGTACTAATTGCCTGCTTTGAGCCATAGATTTCACAGCCACTGCAATCTGCTCTATTTGAATTGCATTTCTCAAGCCATTGGCTTAAGTCGATAATTACAATCTACATGAATATATAGCGTCCATTTGTAATTCATAATTAATGTCCACTAGTTGTTAGACCTAACTGCTGTGGCTAGTACATTTGACACTTTTATTTTTGCTTCAAGAGTTGCAAGTGCTACTAAATGATATTTAACGCTGTTGTGTGTTTATGTCCAGTAGCTATTAAATCCTGTCTAATACATGTGGTCTATTTGCCATTTGTCAAGTCTCAAATTCTTATCACCGGCCTTTAACGCTTTTCTTTCTGTCGATATTTTTATTTCGGATTCATAATTTTTTTTTTATGAAACTAAGATACTGAGATACTGCAGTGCTATTATCATTCGATTGCATTGCGTTTACAACAGTGCTTTATAAAAACATATGATGTAAAATCTATCAGGTGCTTACATTTGAGAGGCCAAATTCTATAGATCCAATGCTCTTTTGCTTCTTACCTAATATGGGCTCTTTGATGGTTCATAGAAAAAATGCCCATCACCTATCTAAAAGTGAATTGGTCAATAAGGTGATTACAAAATAAAACATACTGATATGTAAATAATTTAATAGTGGATTTCCAAGTTAAGTATTAGACCACATTTTGCAGAATGATCTCTAGCACAACCTTCACTGCTTTTATAGAGTTGTCTTTATTTTATTCTTCGCTTTTGTAGAGGATAAAACCACTCATTTCGAAAGTAACTCTACTACAATGCTCCATTTTTGTTGCACATTTTGTTGCATATAAACTATGTATAACAAAAGCAACTTGATTACTCATTTTCATCAGTAGTAACACTTACTAAAGAAGCCTTGGTTCATCATGAAGTTGATGATCTTATATATGAATCACATACAATTATTTATGAATGGTAAATTTTTGTTTTACTGAAAGTAAATTACAATGATCATTAAGAGGTTTGATTTTGAAACTTTGATGGAGGTGATGATTTTTATCACTTAACCTATTGCAAATTCGATGAATACTAAGGGAGAGGGACCTGAGGACCGATATCTTAATATGGTGAGGGTGGCAACTATTAAAATGTAGGCATAAATGAGTATTAGAGGGTCTGATATGGAGCGAAGTGATAAGAGTGTTATTCTGGAGGGATTTAAACGTCACGCTCAATCAAGCCAAAACTGTTAATATGCAAATAAAATCATCTGTTGCCAGGTTTACGGTTGGGAACTACTCGAGGCTAAACTTACTGTGATAACAAATGGTTCTTTGAGTAAATTTTATAATATGCAAAATAAATGATATAAATAAATTTACTAACGTCATATCTTTGGTGGTTTATTTCTTACTCCGATAACTTTCAATTAACAATGGCAGTTGGGAATCCTCGACTGACATCGATGGAAATGAAATGGCCAATGGAGAAGTTGCAATCACTGTCTTGCAAGTTTCCCGACAGAAAGTTGTGATCCATATTGGCTCGCCGACTGTTTTTGATGTGAATACTAAACATATTTCTAAACTGCAGCTTTGCTACATATAGTTTTGCATGCAGCGGTTATGCTGTGATAGATGCTTTAGGGTCAATCTTTAGTTGACAGGAGACCTATAAAAATCAAGAGAATTAAACGATCCTGTCTAAAAGTTACTGTATTTTACCTTTATCCGGAAGTAATAATATCTGCTTACATATGTTACCCATTAGTTGGTTCTCAAACATCCCAACATTCTTATTTATCTAAATTTGCTGCATTAATCAAACAGAAAAATACTGCTGTGAGCCTCAAAAAAAAAAAAAAAAATGTTAATTTTCATCAGTTTAGCCTCTTTTATGATTCTGCCATTTTGAAGCCCTTTTATACCATAATAGTCTGCTGAACCAGAATTACTGTGCTCTTATGAATTGTTAAAATCAAGCCTTCTCTTCCCAAGTACACAATTAAATCTCGAATACAACAGTTCGTTCCAACTGTAAAGCCTACAATTTACAGCCTAATATACAGCCTAATATTGCCTATAAGCAATACACAGCCTAAATATTACTAATATTTTTCAAGCTAAAAAACATCTAAGCTTGATATATTTGTCACGGAGATTCTAGTATGAGAAATATAAATTACTAAAATTGTACTATGATAGAATAATTGTTAATAATATTTAATACCTCTTCTAAACAATGTTTACCAGGCATAATATATTTTTCTGATATGAGTTCAGACAAGTTTCATGTATTTTTTTTGTAGGTTTAGGGATGTGGTTGTGTGGAGAGCTAATGTGCGTGGGAGAGATCTGGATGTAATGGGAACCCAGCGCTCCCCTGTGACTCAATCACGCGACAATTGAATAACTACTGTTCCAATCAAAACCACATTAAACCCCACATGTCGAGTAAAGTCAGGTCCAAACCTTGCCCTGTCATAACTCTTGAAGCAATACTAAAGCACTAATCTTCCTAACGGTTATTTGAAATGTAACTATTACAAGAATTAGTACATACAACTGATTTAACAAACTCCAAAAAGAATATTAGAAACATATAGTACAGTGTTTGAATACATAAATTTGGAGATTCTAATGTTAATACATAATAAAATTATTAATGCATAATAAATTACCAAACTTTGAATATATAAATGACTCTTTAGAAATTAATTCTCTTTTTACGAATGTACCTGTAACTGATTTGTTGAGCTTACTCCGGGAGGAATTAATTAATTATTCCCTTCCCCTTCCATCTACCACTATAATAGAGTTACTGAAGTTATGTGTGGTAGATTGTCATTTTCAATTTGAAAATAATTATTATATACAAAAATTTGGTCTTGCTATGGGTAACTGTTTATCCCCCCTCCTAAGTAATTGTATTTGTGGAGTTTATATATTTAACTCCATTTATATATGGAGTTTTTTGAGAGTAAAATGTTAAGCTCAATTTTGCCCAAAAATATTAAATGGTATAGATATGTTGACGATATTCTTTGCATTTGTCCCAATTCTTTAAATAAAGTTGATTTCCTGACAAAATTGAATTCATTAGTGCCGATAATAAAATTCACAATGGAAGAAGAAATAAGTGGTAATTTGCCCTTCTTAGATGTCCTGATCCATAGGTTACCTAATGAGTTACGCTTTAGTGTATATAGAAAACCTATGAATGTACTTGTATACGTTCACTTTTATTCTTCCCATCCAAAAAATGTTAAAATTTCTGTTTTTAGAAATATGTTTTTGAGGGCGTTAAGAGTTTGCTCCCCCGAATTTCTTAATGAAGAGATTGATAACATTAGGTCAATTGCCCTTTCATTAAAATACCCCTCTTCTTATATTGATTTAGCTTTGAAGGGTGCTAAAAAAACTTTCTCTAATACTTCAACAGAGCCCCTTTTATTATCAAATTCTATAGTTTTGCCATACCACGAATCATTGGACCCCCTTCCAAGATTAGCCAAACAACTTGATTTTAATATAGTGTTTTCTAATCGTAATAACGTGGGTAATATGTTAATAAAAAACTCTCCCAGCGAATTGGAGTCCGCTGGTATTTATAAAATTCCGTGAAAAAATTGCCATAAAATTTATATTTGTCAAACTGGTAAATCATTAAAGATACGTGTAAAGTGTAGTAGACAGGAAAAAAGTAGTGCCTTATTCTTGCATATAAAAAATGAAAATCGTCATATTGATTGGACAGGAGCTAAATTTATTACCTATGAAAAATCAATGTTGTTAAGAAATATTATTGAATCGTCTCTAATTAAATTTAATAGATCTAATATTATAAACATTAGTAACGGTCTCTTCAAACTTGACACTTTCGTCACGAGGGCAATAGCCTCTTCAAAGAGGGTTGACAGCTAGCGGATAGTTTTTTACTTTTTCTTACTGTACTCCTTTGTTTCCCCAAACATCCCTTTCTGGACATTAGTCCTTTCCTGTGCTTTCACCCTTTTAAAATACCACTCTTCCCTCCCACTCTTCTCAACTCCTCACCAGATGTTTTCTGCATCTAGTGTTCAGTTGTGTTTTTGACTCTGACGAAGACCGCTTGTTACGGTTGAAAGATCTTAGTCTTGCTTTCCCATTTTCTTATTGTGGTTTGATCATTGATTTATAATATCATATTTTAGCCTTTAACAGCAAATACCCTTTTACAACTCAATCGAGTTGCGTTAAAGAGAACGGTTTAGAACACTGTTTTATTACATTTAGTTCTGTTACTGACCACTAAATTATTCTCTTTCTTATAAATGGATGAAATTACATCATTAGTTAAATATTGCTCAGAAGCATGTAATATGAATACTACATTATTTGACTCATCATAAAAAAAAAAGAATTGTTTGTACGTGAAAAACTTATAAACAATACTTTCTACACACACCTCAGTGTGTGATATTTTTATTTTAGCACTAGGAAACGTACCCGTCTTTGACGGAATCAAAAATTCTATTATTCTTGGTATTCCAAAATACCATAAAATACAATACCAATTATAGTATTATACTAATACCATAATTAGAAATTATCGAATAGTAGGAAATACCATTATTAGTACAGTGTTAAACAAATGCCTCAGTATACATCACATTAACAGTCTGTCCTTCAGGTTCGTGGAAGAACAAACAGGTGGAACCTCTGACTCTTGAGCAAGTAAACTGCAGTTGACTATGTGAGAAAAACTTGGTCTCGCTAACATGAATTCCTGCGTTAGATAAAGTTTCCCCTTGGAACTTAGAAACTTGGACTTAGGAACGTCATTGCGAAATAGACTCTGACGGGACTTTGCAATCGTTTCAACGGAAATAGATAGTGGCTCGGAATCAATAGTATGGGGGTGGTATGCACACAGACTCCCCATTACACACCCAGTCATGATGTCCGCCTCTGCAACATATCTGTGCAGAGCATGAACTCAGAGTCGTGTCCCGTTGCACAGTTTTGGGGTACTCACGTTTCGTAACATGAAATTTGTTACTGCTACTAAATTGCAGCGTGATTGGTGCTCCTACTTTAAGTTTTTAGTCATGAGCAGGCAGTCCAGGAGAAATAAATTCAGAGTCAAGAAATTCAGTTAGATAATGAACTGCTTCCTCATCACTAATCACTCTCTTTAATGACTTGTAAGTTCTTTCCACGGTATGCTATAGCGTAAGAACTTGATTGTTGATTTTTTCTGCCTGTTCATATTAAGGGCTGAGAATTGCTCGTTTACAAAACTATTTATTTTTAATAGATAATACATCCTCAACTCTGGGAAACAGCTTTTCAATGATGTCAAATACGCAATATATATTCATATGCTCCAATGAAATTAAAGTCAAGTAACCTCTAACCACACCGGTGTATTTTCAAAAAAAACTTTTCTGCGAAGTTAGGAAAATACAGCTTAAATCCCCATAACTTCGCTTCTGTACTGAATTACCGATGTATTTAGAGCCTATATTTTAAGTTAGGCATACACAGATCTAGTGCCAAAGTTTCAGATCGCTATGTTTCATGGTGGCTGAGTTTACTTGTGACAAACGTTTTTGCTTTAAACGTCCATAACTTCACTTCTACGTTCAATTTTCGATCAATTCAGAAACTATATTTTAAGTTAGATATACAGAAATCTACTGTAAAAGTTTCAGATTGGTATTTCTTATGGTGGCTGAGTTTACTTGTGATAAAATTTTGCGGACAAACAGAGAAACTGACAAACCGACAGAAATTTTTCTAAGGGTGGATTCGGTTTCTCCAATGCATGAAACGTAAAGAAAACTTGTAATGAGTCAGTTCTAAGCAATATACAGACAAAATAATTATTTTATTTATATAGATTGCTTTAGATATTTACTAGTATTTGGCCAGATGAGATTTCACCAGATTAATGAGCGACTTTAGTAGATAATATTGATGAAAGTAAGAAAAGTTATATTTTATATTGAGATAAAACTTACACAATAATTTTTCAATAAAAAAGAGGGACTACTGTTATAATAATTATGAACTTATACAGAACATTAGAAATCAGCCGACTGTAAGAACAGATCTCAATCATTTTTCTGGGATTAATCGAAATAGGTTTTGACCAAATTGCATGATTTATAAAAGTGAAAGTAACTTATAACATAAGTAAATAAGATTCTGCTGGGAAAAGAGTTTAAGAAAAGATAAGAACCAGTTGTATTAAATTGAAAAAGTAATCCAAAGAGGGCTTCATTTCAGTGCAATAAAAAAGTACGAACTATATTAAAACATAAGTTAAATAAAGTTATAAAGATATACAAGATATAACCACCATAGAAGAGGATAATAAGGTTATAAGACAAATTAAATAAAGTATTAAGAGAACAGGAGAAGATTAAAAAATAAGTTATATAAGAAATAGAGTAATGTTAAATGTTTTAAGACAGTTAGAATGATTAAATAAGATATTTATTAATATATGTATACTCTAGTCTTAATTGCAGACTGCTTATATTTCAGGAGATATATTTAACTGGTTGCGTAGTTACCTTACAATCCAAGGAGATATCCTTAGGGTTGAAACTTTTTAATCAAACTCGCTCTTTCGAACATCTATAGTTCCATAAGAACCCCATATTGGTCCATTTTTAGTTTCAATACTTAACAACGTCATTCACTACGATTTTTAACTTTTTTTCAAAATCGCTTCCTTTAATTATTAACTTTTTTAACTTTAATAAGTTTTTAATTTTAACTTTTTTAACTTTAATATGTAAGCTTCTGAACTCGTATTTTTCCAATAATCTAAGTTTTTCTAAAGGTTCCATAATTTTATTCTCTCGTTTAATTATCTCAGTAATATATACTCATAAATTTAAAAGAAACTTCAGGCCCGAGTAGCTCCGTAAAATACGTAGGGTTGATTTTTTAGTGTAAATTAACTTTTAACAATCATATCATTGATTTAAAAACTGTAGCTTAAAAATGCTTGGTTTTTTGGCTTCTATGATTCCATTACTTTCGTTACACTTTATATACACCTCGTTCTTCCAATTATAGAATATTTCTTACCTGTTTGGAATCCACATTACAATCGTTATCAAAATTTATTTCAATATGTCAATTCAAAATTCCTTAAGAAGTTTTACTATAAGTTGAATTATCCTACGGTTTATATACTCACTACACTTGCCCTGTGCCTTATTTAATATTCCTGATCTTCTATCCAGCACTACCCATTATGACATCGTGTTGAACTATAAATTATTAAATGATTCAGTTGACCATCTTACCTCCCTGCCCAATTACATTTCCACATCCCATCATATACTTTAAAAAGAGCCAAATTATTCTGTGTTGCATGTCATAAGTGTAATTATTTATTTCATTCCTCCCTACATCGTATAATATGATTTTTAATTGAGGTATAAAGAAATTTAGAAACGTAATAAACTCTGGTACAGTTATCTACGATTATGTTAAAGTTTGCTTCATTCTCACTGACTCAACCTAGATTGATTTATCATTAACGCTATGATTATGTGTAATTTGTTTTATTATTTTTTTTAGTCTATAAGTTTGTTAATTAATTTGTGTTTACATCTGTATGTAAATAAATATACATATAACATGCATGCAGTAATATATCATATAATTTAATTGTAACATTTATTTTAGTTAATATTACGTGCCATATTATTTGTTGAAACAATATCAAAATATGTTTTACTTTATAAAATGAACCTTGCAATTTCTCTTTACTTTAATTTATTTGTTCCAGTTTTTAATAAAAGAATGTATTGTCTGTTTTAGATCGCCAGGTAAGGAGCTAAGTGGGCAATCCCCCTACGAAATATAATCTAAGGTACTCATTTCAAAGTTGATTTTGTTATGTCATTAAACATTTTATGAATGTTAATAAATTAATAACTACGAGGTGTATAAATAAAGTAGTGAGACTGGCAACGTCGCTTTCGATCTGGCAACGCTGGAGACGCGTGGCCTTGAGTAGCGTCAGGTGCACGTGTGATACGCCTCCAGTATGAATCTGAACTCGCCACAGTCATTTGTTTGTCCGTAGCGTTGGTTTTCGTGAAATGGTTTTTTCTTGAGCGTTTTAAAAATGAGTGACCTCAAAGTTGAGCAGCGGTGTGCAATCAAATTTTGCTTCAGACTTGGACATAATGCAACCGAAACCGGCCTATGGAGAACGTGTTTTATCAAGGGCACAGGTTTTTCGGTGGTTTAAGGAATTTTCAGAAGGAAGAGAGTCGATTGAAGATGAACCACGAAGCGGAAGGCCTTCAAGTGCAAACACCGATGAAAATGTCAACAGAGTACGGAACCTTGTGCGTTCAGATCGACGCTTGACAGTCAGAATGATCGGGGAACAGTTGAATTTGAATCACACCTCCGTTCATCACATTTTGACCAACGAATTGGAGATGAGAAAAATTTGTGCGAAAATGGTTCCGAAAATTCCGAAAAGAAAACGAGTTTTTGGCCAGTAAAAACATTCCTGTTGCTCCTCAGCCTCCTTATTCACCAGACTTGAGTCTTTATCACTTTTTCCTCTTCCCGAGATTGAAAAATCACCTCAAGGGAACTCATTTCGGGACACTACAAAACATACAAACTGCTGTAACCGACCAGCTGAAGGCCATTCCAGAATCCGAGTTCCAGCAATGCTACAATGATTGGAAGGACCGTCTCCAGCGCTGTGTGGCTTCCGAAGGGAACTATTTTGAAGGTGACAATATCACATTGTAATTATATTTGAATAGAAAATTTAAAAAAATCAGTCTCACTACTTTATTTACGCACCTCGTATATTAGAAATTGTTAGTGTGAACATTTTTATCTTACAGCTTCATTCTTTTTTGAGAGATCTAACCAACTAATGAACAGGTAATTATTCAGACCTTTCTTTGCAAGTTTATTGTTAAGAAATGTTATTAGTCATAAAAAAAAAATTATTTCAGTTATAACATAATTGTTGCGAAGTTATTTAAATTTAACATCTGATTTTGAAGAATAGAATATTTTGTTCAAAGAAGGATGTAAATAGCACTTGCACTTTAAGGTAAATTAAAATTTTACATTCTGTAATTTATATGAAATTACCTAAAATTTGTAAAATATATATATATATATACACAGACACACACACACACACACACACACACACACACACATATATATATATATATATATATATATATATATATATATATATATATATATATATATGAAATTAAACCACAAGGAAAAAAAAAGAATACAATAGAAAAGAAAGCTCTGATGCCTTTCAGTTTATGTCATCAGAGAGCAAACAAAGTAAGAACTAGGAAGATAACATAAAAGATATGTACAAGGAAGGTAACAAAACAGCTGGGAAAACAAATGTCAAAAAAGCATAATAAGATAAATACAAAACAATTCCAAATAAAATTAAACAATGCAAAGTGAACAAAAAATTAATTAAAATAAAATATAAATAAGTGTTATATATAATTCATAAATATAAAAATATATAATAAATATAAACGAATAGATACGTATTAAATTAATGCAATATAAAATAATAAACAATAATAAATGAATAACGTAACAAGAATACAATGAGAACGTAAATAAATGAAATAAATTTATGCTACATTATTAGAATCTACAATCTGGTTAGTTCGAAGGTCACCCACAGGACCAATTTGCCTAGCTATACCTTCAATTAAAATTTCATCCAATCCAAAAAGCTCATGACTTATATTTATTAGTTTATCAAAATTATATTTAATTAGGGCACTTTCTACCAAGTTTCTTTCAACATCAGACGAGAGGAATATAAATTCCTTGGAATCTTCCCATTTTATTGAATGATTCTTTAAATTAATTTGTTGAAACAAGGCACTTGATTATTCTTGTCTCCTAATAGTATATTTATGTTGCTTCACTCTAGTAAGTAAACTTTTTCCCGTTTCTTCAACATATGAAAAATCACAATCTCTACAAGGAATCCTATAAACACAACCTTCCTTTTCTTTTCTTTCAAAATTATTTACAAGTTTGTTTAATAATTTTCCACCACTACTAAAAACAACTGACATATTCATTTTTTTCAAAATGCTGGGATGCCTTTTAGAGGTTGACGAAAGGGAACAACCAAAAGTTTCTATTTGTGAAAGGTTCTTTCTCAATTCTGGTTCTCTTGGATTCAACCAGCAACGTGTTTGTTTATTGTGATTTTTCTGCATACACACACACAATATATATATATATATATATATATATATATATATACATATATATATAAACACACAAAAATGAAAGAGAAACTCACTACTACATTTCGATGGTCTTGTCATCAGGAAGATAGAAACGAGTTGCTGCGTAGGTAGACAACGACTACTGCGGAGCGACTCGTTTCCATCTTACGACCATCGAAATGTAGTAGTGAGTTTGTCTTTCATTTGTGTGTGTTCGTTTTGTCAATATAGTTTATTTAGTTCGTGGAATCGTTTCATCTAATTGATATATACGTATATAAAACTATAATATACAATAATCATCTGAAATTAAAATGAACCCCTTAAACCGTCATAAGGAATTCATTAATGGGGCATAGATGATTAGACTGAAATAAGTACACGAATTCACTCAAAGTACTGCCAGTCATAAACCCGATAAGATTATATTTGCTCAAGGGTTGTAGGCCCGCTGCTTAATTTCTGGTTGTCGAGCTGCTTCTTGGAACTGATATGGTCTCTCTCGGCTCATCTAAAACAGATACGGTGTCTGACCTGAGTATACTTGCTTTGGTGACTTTTTCCTTCAGCAGTATCTTTAGCTACTTTTTGGAACTTGTGATTTTTTTTAATTCCATCTTTATTTTATTTTTGTAAACTACAAACATTGAATAACATATTATTAGATCTCTAACTGAGAAATACAAACAGAAGATAAACTCTCACTGTTATCAATCATTTTACTTTCAAGCCCTTTCTTAAGGGAAACACAATTTTTTTTTTGCTTATATATGTATAAGGTGAAAAAATAGAAACATAAATCAAGATTGGTTTAAATCATAGATTCAATAATAATAATTCAATAATTCAACAACAATTCATAGATTGAATAAAAAAAAACTAACTCCCACAGTTGTTACTTTGCTTCAGGACTAATAGTCTAAAAAAGCTGAAAACTGATAGCTAACCTTTCACCAGGCTCCCTTCAAAAAAGTTTATATGACCGAATTTTTAGCATAGAGGATATGATTAAAGGTAGGAAATTAAGAAAATACAGATTTATTGTAGTTCTTCTTTATGATACAGTTAGCATACTTCTCAATTTATATGTGCTTGATCACAGAAAGAACAACCATAAAAGAGATGATAGATACTTACTACGTTTGTAGAAGTTTAGTCAACAACAGAGATGCAATTTTAAAAATTGATTTTTGAGAGAATGCCAAAATGAATAAATTAAAATATTATTTTTTGTATGTCATAATAAGCTTATACTTTAACTCTTGTTAAATAATCAAATTTTATTTCATCCTCGTCAACTTTAGGTTGAGAAATAAGAAGTGAGACCCTACGATGACAGGTGACGACTGTATATATATTGTATGAGTTTTAGAAAATCTTTATAAAAAAGATCATGAAGTTTTATTTTTTTTTCAAAATATATATTATATAAATATTCATATTTTCTTAATATAAAAAAAATAAATAATATTTAATTTAATATTTGAAATATATTAATTTTTTTTTTCAAAATAAATATTAAATTAATTAAATATAATTTAATAATCAACATTAAATATAATGTTGATAATATTAAATTAATAAATATTATCAACAATATTTTTTCATAATATTACCATAATAATTCAATAAATTATAGTAATTATTAATAAAAAAATGTATGAATTTATTTTGAAAAGAATCAAAAACATATACTGAATAAATGATATAAATAAATTTTAATATTTTAATAAAACAGAATTTTTGTTAAAAATTAATTATAATTCAAATGTTTTATATGATTGAACTCGAGAAAAGAGGAATCGCAAAATTAATTAAGAAAGGTTTTTTTCTTCATCACTGTGAAATATTTGCTGAGAATAAAGAAAAAGATGAAGAATAAAGGAAAGAAAAAAGTAGAGATAAGAGCAAAAGAGGCTAATAATCCCGGGTCCTTTGTGTAGAAATACCCAGATATCTCCCTCACTCCAGATATATATTTTCTTCCTTCTCCTCTTATTACAACAACACTATTTATTTCAACGGAAAGAAAGAAAATATTATGTATGTAATATATATATATATATATAACAAACACTTTTTCTTCTTCTCGGAGTTTGGTCAGGGTAAATATATGGAATCACCTTTTTGCCAACGTTTCGTATTTATTTCAAGACATCCTCAGGGCAATAAACTAACAAAAAACAATAAACAATGGTCATTTGTCATTTCTACTTTAGAAACATCAAAAATAAAATGAAAAAAAAAACTTACTCAAGGCTGGGTTCTGTTACATTACAACAACCGTTAACTGTCATTACATGTGCTGCTCCAAGCGACATATTATTGAAACACTGTTTTTTTAGTACAATCATATATGTATATACATATATACATATACACATATATACATATACACGTATTATAATATATATCTATTATAATATGTATCCACCATAATATATATCTATAATACAATTATAATACATTCTTATTTTAAAAATCCATAAAAATATAAACTAGATAACATTGCATTTTTAACTATTTATGATGGAACTATAAATCGTACTTAAATTGTCTGTATCTGTTTTTCTATTGCAAGTATTATTAGTATTTTTGATATGTATCATTTCTTTGACCAATTTTTTATTGTATAAAGTTTCATAATACAAAGAAATGATACATATCAAAAATACTAATAATACTTGCAATAGAAAAACAGATACAGACAATTTAAGTAGGATTTATAGTTCCATCATAAATAGTTAAAGATGCAATGTTATCTAGTTTATATTTTTATGGTTTTTTAAAATAATAATGTATTATAATTGTATTATAGATATATATTATGGTGGATACATATTATAATAGATATATATTATAATATGTATATATATATATATATATATATATATATATGATTGTACTAAAAAAACAGTTTTTCAATAATATGTCGCTTGGAGGAGCACATGTAATGACAGTTAACGGTTGTTGTAATGTAACAGAACCCAGCCTTTAGTAAGTTTTTTTTTCAATTTGTTTATGATGTTTCTAAAGTAGAAATGACAAATGTCCATTGTTTATTGATTTTTGTTAGTTTATAGCCCTGAGGATGTCTTAAAATAAAGACGAAACGTTGGCAAAAAGGTGATTCCATATATTTATCCTGACCAAACTCCGAGAAGAAGAAAATGTGTTTGTTAATATTTTGTGGTCAAGAAAACAGTACCATATATATAGTTAAAGCAAGATGGCGGCACGTATCGCGCATGTGACACTTTAGAATGAAAACAAACGGTCCAAAGCGTTATAAATAAATATATATATATATACTTATATATATATATTTATTTATTGGTAACAGTAAAAATGTGATCCTCCACAATCATACACTTACACATATACATACACACGGGTGTATGTGCACAAAGGAAATATGAATAATTAAAAACTTTTTGAGTTAGTCAGGGTAATATAAATATTTATTGCTTGTCTTATTGAGAAGGCCATCAACCACTAGGTGTATTATAATAACTGGAACGGTGTTTAGGAGTACCTAAATTATTATTAAAAGCATAATTTGGTAAGTATGTAATTTAAAAAAAAAGCATAGTCACCCATAAGTAGACCTTTTAATTGTGAGCACAAAATTTTGATCTCACAGAAATAGATTATGCTTCTATTAATCAGTATTTTCTATTAACAATTATTTCTAAGAATATGCTAATATGAATAAATTAAAATGTTAATTTTTGTATGCTAGATCATAAACTTATACTTTAACTCTTAAGAATTAAATTGTTCTACAACAATTGAAGTTGTAAGTAAGTAGTGAAAAGTCTGATTGTTAAAGATTTGTAAAGAAATTTTCTAGAGTTATTAAGACTTGAACTGTCTATAAAACACATTTTATCGTACAGTTACAATAGACTTCAGTAAATGTTCACCGAATTTACCATCTTACTACAAAAAGCATTTATCTATCGCATTTCAAACACTCTCAATGCTTTCTTGCAGCGTACATGTTTCAAGTAGAATGTACATATTAAAATAACAAATTTGGTAATTAAGATAATTAATTACTTATCTTTCTACGTTTACTAACTCGATACTAAAAGGTATTGTTGTCATTGGAAGGAGTTTTTTCTTTATACATGAACATGTTTCAAAGATGATTGAATATACCTTAAAATCCTTTTGAGAAAAGATTGGTGATTGCCCTTTGGTTAATATTTCAGGTAGTAATATCGTAAAATACGTTGCGTATACTTTGGTACTACTAGAAATATGCAATTCTCCTTCTACCTAAGAAGTACTTATATGTTACATCAAAGAAAAATCAATATTGTTATTATTCTTATATTACCGGTAAAAAAAGTAAACAATACAGTAGAGATAAAATTGATTAAGAAATACAGTGGTGGGAATGAATGAAATGGAAACAGCTGTGATTCCCTGATGGATGTTGAGCTGTTAGAGTTCTCAAATAAAACATTTGATTTACTTTTTGTTGGTATAAATTGAGTCTAGCCGTCAGGAGAATGTGGTTACAAAGAAGATAATTTTTCTATTAAATATCAAGGGGACTTCCTGAGCAGAGAAGGAAATGTGGGTGATGACAAAGAAGACTTTGCTTCCGGTGGCTTATCTAGCGGAGTGAACGTCGGTGAGGGGAACTGAAGGGAGTAAAGAGAATAAATAGAAAGCAGGACAATGGACGCAAGGTCAAATGAAAATCATATCTTTCAATTGCCTAATAGCATACTGCCATGATCACATATGGGTCACGATACACCATCACAAATGCTGAACCGACCAGTTCATTGGTTTACTTCTCATAGTGTCATAGCACCACATTCTAACATAGAACGCATCCTTATAATCTTTTATATTGTTGCTTTGCTCTTCAAACTTCTTTAGATACCGTTTTATTGTTTTACTGCTACAGTTATACCTCGGTTCTTGAACATAACCCGTTCCAGAAGACCGTTCAAAAACCGAATATATGAGTTCCGAGACGAGTTTTTGTATTAAAAATTATGTAGAAAAATTTAATTCATTAATAGACTAGAAACGAACTTTTTAAAAATATTTTAATACTAATTTACAACCAAATATATTAAGAAGCAGCAAATATTTAAAATACATGACTATTCTTACCTTGCTAGTGATTCGAAGATGGTATAATGGACGTAGTTGTCGAAGAGAGGAAAGGTAAAATGTTATTACCTTCTTGAGGAGAACACATCTAATCTGTCTTTTTTTGGAAATTTTATTCCAACTTATCCTGGGTGGGTTTGAGTACCGAAATTTTTACGACAACTGAAGTTAAAAGTCTCATATTTTTTGTTCAAATTCCCAATTGTGCGAGTTTTGAATCGTTTGGAAACCGAGGTATGATTGTACTTGGAAGTATTTTATTTAATGTTTGATTGAATTATGGTATAATGCCATGCTCTGTAATATTGAATATTATGCTCCAACTTTTTATCCGCAGATCTTCTTTCTTACATGTGACCTCGATATAGTACTTCACATACTAAAATGGCATTGGTTTCCTTCTTCGTAATGGAGTGTATCATTCACAGTTAACTATCCGTCTCTTTATAATCGAATATCATCCTTTTACTTTTACTGCTTACGTTTTCTCCATATAAGCATGAGGCACCATCACAATCCCTTTCATATTACTTTATTGCTACTCTTCTTCTTCATACGGTTCCATCACTGCTTTATGGAGTAACCGTAGTGACTATGGCGTAGTACCATAGTCAGTGCCATGCTTTAAATTAAACTCCATGCATTACTCTCAATTTATGACAGAGAACAACGATTTATCACGGTCTCTAACATACAATGCCCATGATTTATGCTTCATACGGTTCATACCTCTTTCTTCTTCATATGATTCATACCTCTTTCTTCTTCATACGGTTCATACCACTTTCTTCTTCATACAGTGAATTTGACTAAATGATGGCAAAGCAATTACTCTTCAGTTTAGACTGCCATCTCATTTATCTCTACTCCATATTGTTTCTTCAATCTGATTGTACAATACAATATCTCACTCCCTAACATAATAATACGACATATGTTTACATATTCCTCATACAATCATGTAACATTTTACTCTCTAATATATCATTCAGTTCTTTTACTTTATCCCAAAGTACTTCTTTTAATCAATTATTGAGTACAAAAAAATTACAACTCTTATCATATATTGCATTTCTTTGCTACAAGATTATTTCTCTTTTGTCAAAGTCATTGAAGAGCATCATAGTGTAGCATACAATGACCAAGTTCTACGTAGAGTAACAGTCCATGTCCATTACGTGGAGGTTAAAACTGTATATAATTACTTAAATTAAATACTTTGCCTAATTTTATGAGTAGTTACACACATGAATTTTAAAACAGAGTATTCCCTTACAACTTTGGGTCTACTATGCCATGTTGCTGTCCATTATTTATAAATATGATGCAAAATTTTTCCAGTCACTTTATTGTTATAATCAAATGCAAAGAAATTGAAACGATTTAACGCTTGTCAGATTCAACTTTAAGCCGTTAAAGAGAAGGCCTGAATGTCAATCAAAAAAACAAATATAAGTATCTTTGAAAAGGAGAATGGAAAATCTGAAAATCTCAACCTTTCACAGAAAGCCGTAGTGACATTCAATTAGATTTAAAATGAATTAGGAAATATAATTAAAAAATTAAAATGTAAAAAGATTGTGGGTGTGAGAGTTATGTATAACTGTAGGGGACATATCGAGAGCTATGTGAAATTTGGGACTTAAACTCTCAAGGTTTACTTTGGTTACACCAATGTTGTATCACCTACAATTTTATATGAATTTCAATTTAGAATTTTAAACTATGTCAGAAAGAAATGCATACTATGTTTAATAATTTATATCGTCAGACTGAGTTAGTGTGATGGGAGCTGTACCCTAGAGCCAGTAGTAAGCAAAACGTTAGGTCCTACTCTGTCCTATAGTTTTATTAATAAAGAAACTATTCACAGTCTTCTAAAGCAAATGAGGAATAAAAGGAGTTAAATATAGTGGAGAACTTGTTGAATTTAACATTGACTACACTGATGAAAATCTTGTAATAAAATTATGTGTGCTCTGCATTTTGTTTGAATGTTTAATAGGATCAAGATGTATACTCTATCAAAGAGTAATGAACTTCAAAAGCTCCAAACTCCACATACGTTTCTTACCTATAATTGCTTTGGAATTGATGAGTAATGTCTATTAATCACCTTGTGAAATAAACAAGGAATCTTCTTAATGTATTGAAGGTAGTAAGGCTGAGAACAGTTTAGACAGAAGGATGCAGACAAGCCTTCGTGAATTGACGAAATGAACACCAAGATTTGTAGAAAGTTGCATTCAATAAATATTACTTAAATTATTTTTCATTTTTAGTTATAATACAATTCTTTTTTATTTCCATCTACAGTCTTTACATTTCACTATCAACTTTTGGAATGCTTTTGAAAGCTACAAAAATGTAAGAAATGAATTCATTTTGATTTATATTTTCTGTCTTGTAGGCTAAAATTTATAAAATGTTTAATTTTTTTTTAAGGAGACATCTTTGTTTATTCTTGTGTGTTTAATTATGTATAGTTGATTTTTTCGGAAGGAAATATTTAAGAATAAACTTAGTGTTTGTATACGTTTGATGGTAATATGCAAATTAACTTGCTTGAATTCAGCTCATTGCTTGAAATCAATTCTTGAATGACCGGGATTTTAATTCGAAAATAAATGATGGACTAGAGTTTTTTGACAGGTGTAGGAAGTGTGGTGATTAGTGGATTAGTCTGGGTGGAAGTGAAGAGTGCGTTGTGGAGGGGTAGCAGGAGTGATTGGTGCTCCTCAAGTCCTAATGCAGGACTAATTCAAAAGGAGCCGATAAGAGGTTGTGTAATTTGTGGAGCCACAGGTTGGGCAGGAAGGGTTCCTCCAGGTGGCTGCAGGATTTCCTTAATTGCAGCGCCCCACCCCGCCTCCAAGGGCGACTTATCACCAGCCTCCATTGTCTCCCCTCCACATCCTCACTCCATTGTTTTCATCCCCGCTCCAAACTCGACAAATTGGACCCTGATTGATTCATATAGGGCCATAAATATCCCTCGTCAACCCTCTCATACCTTCCCTTCACTTTTGTTAATACTCCTATAAATCTTCCACATTTATCGATATTTAATACTAAACCATAATAATATTCATACTGTAGGGAAATAATAAAGAATTGAATTGATTATCACTAAAAATGCAGACCAATTTAAATAATATTTATTCAATGCAACATCCTACGAATCATGGTGTTTATTTCATTAATTCAGTTTTATGTCAGTGGTTATTCAATTTCAGAATTATTGCCTCAAAAATATGTTAAATGTCAAGGGAGTAACAAAAGACAGAGTTTGTGTGAGATTCAATGTGGGAGGAAAGGGAACGACTTCTTAAGGGTTGAACGATTTCTTAAGGGTTGAACGATTTCATTTCTACGCCTTCACTTAAGCAGTGTCCTTTAATCGAAAGTTTGACCTAATTGTAGTGTAGCATCCTATTTTGTTAATGCGGGCTATTTGACATCATTATTCTATATTGTCAGCCTTATGTTATGAATTGAGTGTGAATCTTTTAGAAATATCTGGCATTATCAGCTGATTCATGACCTCTCAAAGAGATGGCATGCACAGGGATTTTTCATGTTGTTTAGTGAAAACGAGAGTAATGACTGAGATTACAACCTGCTATCTTAAGTATCAAGGGCAACACGCTACCACTAGACCACGCCAGACCCCAGGACAGAGATTCTAAATATAACTACTGGTGGCACTTCTTATTGCAACTCATTTCTGGCCACAAATCCTTCAAGACTTCTGTCTTTCTAATGCCAATCCACTTCATACACACTCAGCTTCATGAGACGCAAGCCATTGAGTCTTTAAACATCTATTACTTACAAGTGCTTAATCTGTCATATAGACCATATCCACTTCAGCATTAATTGTCTTACCAAATTGTCATGCATTCAATCCTCCTTTCTCACACAATTAATAGATCCCTCATTGTATACCTGTTTCTTACTGAACAACGAAATTCTATATAAAGCCATAAAGGTGTAACTATATTTTTGAAAACTATTTTGGTATAAATAATGTATAAAAACCAAATTTTAAAGAATTGTATAAAAATAATTGGAATAGAGTTATATTATAATTAGTGTTTGACGGTGTATCCCTATATTGATGAAAATGTTAAATATGTATTTGTATCCATCTAAACGTGTATATGTATAGGGGTGTGCAAACTAATAATATTTATTTAAAAAATAGCAATTCTTTGATAAATTAATAATGGATTAAATTCACCCAAAATATCATTTGTAATAACGTCAAACTTTAATAAAGTAACATTTTTAGTCTGCATTTATATATATAAATTAATAATGAACAATAACTCTTGATATAATATATGAATTAATCACCACAATAAACAATTATATAGTAATTAAAATGCTCTAAGGTCTTTCGATACAACATCATCAAAGAGCTAAATGAAACAAACAAAAAATATAATAACAAGTTAACCTGGTTGATTGAAAACAATATGTTTTTTTTTGTTTCATTTAACTCTCTGATGATGTTGTAACGAAAGGCCTTAGAGCATTTTAATTAATATATAATTGTTTATTGTGGTGATTAATTCATATATATTTAACAAAATGCAGAAATATTAAATAATACTTTTACACATATATAAATTACTAAGTCTCTGAACGAATATATTTTTAAGTCAGAGAAAGATGGAGTTGTTGATATTTTATATTGTGTATTACCACTGCCTAGTGAAACAGATCAGGTGACGGTTACTGTTATTCAGTAAGATTATATCAAAGTACGTAAGTATTAAAGCAAGTTATTCAGTAAGTATATTTAGTTTAGATATCAGCATCTAGATAGGGAATAGATTAGAGTATTATTACTAAAAGATAGAATTCAATCATCTAGGTTTAGTTAGTATATTTTTTTGCAAGATTGTGCATACCATTAAAAATATAGACTCTTGAGTATATTGTACTGGGCTTATGAATTTAGATTTGACTGGTCATTTAAGAGTAGTGTGTTAGAAGCAGTAGTGCCGCCTGCAAAAGTTCTGCGGTACTGCAGCATCCCTCTTTTCAATTATATATTATCGAAAGTATGAAACAGTTAGAATAATGAGTATTAACTTTCTTTTTATTCATGATGGTATAAGCCCTGATGTAATGTTCGCAGCCAACCTTAGTTTAAAAAAAATTCTTGCTTGTTTCAAAGTCTAATCAACTTGGATTTCACAAGTCCGAATAAGTTCATAAACTGCTAAGTGCACTTAGTGGTCCTGATAGTCAATGCTTCTGTTCTCTTGGGAGGTACTTTCATTTTCATTTCCAGTGTTTTGATTAAAAGAGCGTAACATGAATTAATGCACATGTCATAGTGTATTTCTTTTACACACTATTGAATTAATGATTGACTGTTTTCTACCAGAACACGTCGACCATTTTGAAGTCCGAGTCGCCAAGGGATATAATTGGGCCTGGATAGAGTCTAAAGGCGATATTTACTGTTGTGCAATCAAGTAGTAATGAAGGCTGGAAGGCCTGGCTCTGACGGCATTGTGACCGGCCCTGTTAATTTCACAGATGTTATTAATGAATCGCCACGCCACAGACGCCCCAAGAAGGCGTTGCTATGGCCACAAAAACATCACTCTCCACCCCCTGTTCTTCTTCGTCTCCATGGCCACCCTTCCCCCATCTCTTATATTAAATTTCTTCGACATGGCTCTCGCAGCTTCCATCCTACCTGTTTATTAACCTCATCTAATCTGTGATCCTCAATCAATATCCACTTTAGGTGTCTTTGATCTCTTGCTCATTAGTTTGTCTACCCGATATTAATGCAATCCACTCAAAACCTGAAGCTCGTTCTGTCATATTGAGTTTAGTCTAGTCACTTCGCTGTTCCTATTTGTGTAATGTAGAATATCATGAAAACTATATTCATCTATTATTGAAACTTTAATAGTTCGGATAAAATTTACAATTTTCAATATTTTTCTTTTGAACTACAAACGACATTTTCATATTTAAATCATAGTTAAAGTTTAAACTTGGTTAAATATAAACTTACTTATGAAAAATTTATTAAAATATAATTTTTTTAATGGACATTTATTTTTTTAAATAATTAAGTACTTATTTTTAATTATTTTTATTATTTTATAATTAATAATGTAATGTATTATTTTTAATTAAATCTATATTTTATGTAATCATTTTATGTATTTTATGTACGTTAGGTGAGCGTTGATTTAGCTATACAACTTTATTATTAGATATTAGTATTATTTAATTTCTTTTTTATTTCATGAGTTAAAAAGTATTACTTTTGGTTAAAAAGTTAAAAACTTAAAAAGTACACATGTTGGTTCAGTACAATAAAAATATTTGCCAAATATTCATATCTCAGAGATATGAATATTTCATCTCTCAGATTGTAATCTGAGATTGCAATGCTTTTTATATTTTATAATTATATTACATTTTGTTATTTATTAATTTGTTTTACTACTAGTTTGTTAAATAAAAAAATACTAGTTTGTCACTTAATTTTAAATCTCTATTAAAAATTTATATAAGTAGCAGATCTTCTTTTAAACATATATGGTGAAAGTAAACCGCAGACTTGGCATTCATGATCATCTGACCGAGAGATTCTGAAAATCGTGAATTTCTTATAAGAGACTAAAAAAATTTTCTGTTATAGAGCTATATAACAGATTATTTTGTTTTTCTTACTTCAGTTGTTAATATATTTCTGAATTTATACGATAAGTCAGAAAGGGAGGGTTAAAGGAATTGATAACCGGTTTTTAATAAGAATTGATAATCTTCTCAATCAGTAGGACTCATTTTTAGGGAGACAGTAGTAATCATTTTTTGTTATAAAGTACGATTCACTATTACTTCCATTCAATATCCTAAGAGATTTCTCAATTTTGTTAACCGAAATTTTTAGTTCCAATTATATTATTTTTCCTTGTTATGGTATGTTATCTCTTATGGAGATCAATATGTGCCTAAAACTTTTCATATTTATACTATATACTATAGACAGAAATTTTGTCATTTTTAATGTAATATTACTTTCCCAATATTATAATCCCTCGGGATGTTCATATTTAGACAATAGGTAATACAAAGTTGTATGCTTCTTCAATCTCTGAAGAAGAAGTATAAAATAGTATTTATTGTCTTTACTATATTTCAACTTTAAAGTAACTTCAAATTTATTTGTATTATACCCTAATATTATAAAAAAAGAATTATATTTGGGGAATTTCAGAAACAATTAAATTTTCACACAAAAGAGCTTTATATTAAAAACGAACAACACGTTTCGAGCACTTAGTCTTCTTCTTCAGGTTTACATCTGCACTGTTGAGGGTGTTATGGAAACAGTGCAGATATAAACTTGAAGGAGAACATCAACTATTCGAAACGCGTTGTTAGTGTTTAACATTAAGCTCTTTTGTGTTGAGACTTAATTATTTTTAGAACTTAAGAAAGTTCTAAGTCAGCGTACACAAATCCAACAAGTATACATCCAACAAGAGGCTATCCATTATTCGAATTTGTTATAGTTATATTTCATTTTGTGGTAAAAAAATCAACCATTTTTTTTATTATTTACTAATTTTAGGTTTAATTTGCCATTAAATTTCAACTTCCTGTAGTTAGCCTTTAGCATTAAAACGTATTTTCTGAAAACACAAAAAGCACCATAAAGACCCTTTTTATCCATGCAAATTCAACAAAAAAAGATTAAGGTTCTTTCTTTATTACCTACTATTTTTGGGTATAATTTTGTTCTGGTCTGACCAATGGTGTTGGTTTTACTGTGTCCACAAAGCTTTCAGAATCAGTTATAAAATACTTGTTTACGTGTTATGAAAACTGACTTTCCAGTCTTTCCAGTTATTCAAAAAATTATTCAAAACTTCAGTTATCAGATAGTGCTACTGTCAGTTTTTTAGTAATTCCAAAATTACGTAATCTCAAAAATCTAGAATTAATAATTTAGGAGGAAAGCATTTTTGTATAAAATTACATATTACCAAAAAATGCCCCCCCCCCCCCCCAATAGGGCACATTATACGGTTTCTTTTTTTAGTATAATGTGAATTTGATATTTCAAACGATCCGTCTTATGGTGTATTACAAAATTTTGGATACACACAATACAACATCAACATCCTAGGGTTTTGGGGATCTATTAATCTACATTTCTTATTGGTTTGTGAAATGTTTTAAATTAGTATTTTTAATAGTTAATGATTCTATATAGCATATTACGTTGTATAATGGGGGGGGGGGGGGGGGGGTGATTTTTCAGATACTGGGACACCAGCAACAAAAAACTGGATGTAGATTAACTATGTCCTCTTGCAATGTTTTCTTAATTAAAGAATTTGCTATTATAACAGATAAGATAATTATAGTCATACGAAATGTTAGAATACGCATTTTATTTAACTTAAATTCCAATACAATTTAATTTTGACGTCTATTATTAAATTAACTCATGTTTTAAAAAAATTATATTATTACTCTATCGTCTTTTAAAACCTTCAATAAGCATGAAATGGTTCATAGATATCAAGGAAATTTTATATAGTTTGAAGGCATACTTGTATTTTTTTGTTTTTTTTACCTACCTGATGTATAAATAAAATCATAAAATCCACTGTACTGCAAAATTTAAAAAAATTTCTTAGTAAACGTTTGCTGTCTTTTCAAACCATTTCAGAATAAGGGAAAGTGAACATACGTGAAAAGTTGTTTTATGGTGATATTTTTTAAAATATTAAAAAATCAAATAGTGTTAATTAAAATTTAGCATAATTATATTTGTTTTTTATTTTGGTAGGTAGTTAAATTCATAATAATGAATATTTGTTCGGTTTATACTTCACCATATTTTTAAATATTCATATTAAAGAAACCAAATGCTATTGTAAGTATCTGCCTTTGAAGATTTTCTTTTAATACTGGTTTGTAAAGACGGTAACTTTAAATAAGAGAGCCTGTTTTTTTATGCTTTTCAAAGTAGTTAGATCAAAGGCCTAATTAATTACAAGATGTGTTTGTGGTTAAAAAAAAAGACCGATTAACAGTGACGAGGAAGAATCTGTTTGACAGTAGTTGATGATAATTAAAAAGGGTAGATCATGGAGATATGGGTGGGAAAAAGTTCTGGTTATCTGATCGCTTTTGTAAACTGGAAACCTATGTGGAGAAAGAAGCAGACAATATTCATGTCTGCAGGCAGGGGTAAAGGAGGGAGGGAGCGATAAGGCAACAGAGTGGGTTGATATCTACATCAGCGAGGGAGGGGCGGCTCTCTGGTAGAGTCCGGCTCGACAAGCGGCATGCTGGAGGAAACGGCACTCTCTTGCGTGGAGTATGTACAGCAGTCCCTTTTAATTATCTACACAGCATTCAAGAATGTATCTAAGAGAGCAAAATTGATGCTATTAAAGCAAGCTGACTGGATTCTCAATCTGATTTGCGTTCTTTATCTATTCAAGACTTTGAAATTATCACCTCAATAGTTACTTTCACATCCATTAATATACAATTAAACAATAGAATTTGTCTTAAAACAGGAAAACCTTCACTTTATTTTTTCATCCGCTCGTAATTAAACTCGAATTAGAAAAATATTCTTCTTTACAAACTACTATTTTTCTTTGATTACTATTATAGAGGTAAAAAGTGGCTATGCAAAGGAGGAAAATGGGAGGAATTTTTGATTCGGCACTACTTAAAGCAGGAGAAAGCCACTTTACTGACATCAACAGCACATGGTATTATATGATTAAGTGGAACCTCACATAAATTTCTAATCAAATTCTTTGATACGTATGCATGTATACGTATAGACCTGTTGCTTCTCGTTACATATTAAATTGAAATTTTAATACAACAGCAACTGGTATACTTACCGTGGGTATACCGGTTGGTATAAGTGTTATTTCTTAAATCCTTATCATTTATAGAAAAACAACAATATTATTATCACTTCACAAATTTTTCTGTATCCCTAAAGGACTCCTTCTACCTCAATTTAAACAAATAAAACAAAAAATATTATTAATCGGGATATATCAATTATGATATAAAAGCTACAAACAATACTACAACACTGTGTGTATTATAGATTTCGTGAGAATACCAGTTTACGATAGTTTCTGAAACTATGAATTGAACATTAGTTATACTTTGTAACTTTATAGTTAAATCATTTTTTGATATATCTCACTGACAGTTCCACTTTTATGTACCTTAGCATTCACTCTTCTGTGTGTAACTTTAACATTGCACGTCGTAGCTTCCTAACAGACTCTGAAATTATACTTGCTTTCAATAAAGTTTTTCTAAGGAAATGGATCCACAATTAGTTTAAATATTGTCGTATATTTCTTTACTTTATCAGTGGCTCTGTATTTTTTTTAAAAGTTTTTTGCTAGTTAAATTCCGGTTGATATATGTAACTCCAGCTTTTCATTCTAAATATTTTTCCAGATTCTGTCTACAATATGAATATCTTTATTGTTAAATATGTTATTCTCATAAAGGTCAGTCACCGAGATATATCTAAACGAATTAAGGACAGTTTTAAAACATGATTAAAGTAAAAGAAAAGTCCCTTGGGATAAACGTTTGGTCATCAATTACCTATTGAATTGATCTTGAAACATGCTTCAAAACACAGCAAAAAAGACTCTATGACTTCTTGATACACTTAACCGAATAGAATAGGTATTTTAAAGATTTTAGTTGACAATAGCAAATTAATTAAGTGTGCAATTTGTTACAAGTACGTTGTGACTTGAACTCTGACGATAGTCATGTATGTGAGAAAGATAGTATATGTTTCAATTCTTTAGATTTTGCCTTTCTTTGCAAGCTTTTATTTATCTCACCAGCTTTGGATCACATTGTAGTAAATAGTTATTCTGGTTTGGATAACTATTAGTAAATAAAAGAAAGTGTTACATTTAATTTACTGAGTTAACTTGAGAATAAAGCTAATAAAAATTATGCTCAAATTCTGATTTTTTCTGAGCTCCTGATAAAGTGAGTGGGCGTTAAAAAAAATTGTAAATCCTAGAATATTGGTAGGATAGAAAGCAGAACTTTTTTGAGAAATGAGATAGTTGATAAGGAAGTCAGAAGAAATGAAAAAGATGATAGAGAGAAAGAGAGAGAGAGTTGGTATGGTTAAGAGAGACGAAACTAGTTGGCTGTTGCTGGTTGCACTCACTCGCTCTCACTCTCTGGAGTCAGTTCTTTATCGGTGTACAGGATGGCAGTGCCAGAAACTGTGGGTGCTCGGGCCAGATCGACTAGCGATTCTGCAGCTTCATCAACTAATGGCCCATGCAGCTTTTAGCATTATGAGAATCGTTTCCTCACTCTCTTCCACCTCGGCCACCTCCCCCTACAACCCACTTCTACTTACATTATTTTTGCTCTTATTTTTCTTTATAAACCGTCTGTATAAACATTCCCATTCATCCGGATTGGAAATATTAAATGAAAAGCTAATTTTCAATTCATACCTTTTAAAGTGGATATTAAATGTTTAACTCTACCTTAAGCTTTCTGTTTTGAGTATTTTAATTTAGGCATATGAATTGCCACAGTTTTATATATATACATACAAAATTGTCACAATAACATGTGATATAAATATTCACGTAACCCTAATGTAATAGGAAAAATACTGTCAATGATGTCAATCTTCATTCAACTTTAAATCAAAATTCTTAACCTGCCCACAACTTTTATGCACTTAGTGTATGACGCGACATGATTAACGAAAGGCCTCAGAGCGATTATCTTCAATCATTTGAATGTATGTCGATCAACGTATGTATTCATGTTTCTAGAAAGACTGTAACTAATGCTAAACTATTTCAAATTTATTTTCATTATTCAGCAGAACCAAATTCAGTTTTGCTTGTGCAAAACCCCTCTTACAATAAAACGTACAACCATTATCTTCTTTTCCACTTTTAATACATTTTGACGTTCCTGATAAGCAAAATGATCAAGATTTTTAATCTGCTTGATAAGTTTATTTATTACCATAACCTGGTCTTAGGATTATATAAACTTATTTAACATGCATTTGATGAAACTAATAACTTATTTTTTAAGATTAAATATGTTATTAATCCAAAATTATTTTGATTTGATAGTTTTAACTTGGACCAGTTCTAATGAAATCATACTCGTATCTTACACAGGTCTATACATCGACTATCCTCTTTCTGCTCATGGTATAACATCAATTATTTAACTCTTATCTATTGATTGCTTCTAACGTTCTCTGCTTCATCCATATTAGGTTTTTAGATTTGAGAATATGATTATATGCTGCACTATAGTGTAATCATGTATGATAACAAGCATAAATTTTCAATTCAAAATTAAGAGAAATATTATAAATAGTCAAATCACTCATAAACTTCAATTGTTTTTGTAAGGTTATGTTGTAGGAGCAGTCTCACTCGAGAACACACGTAAGCCAAACATTGTCACTTTGTGATACCGCACAGTGTACATTATATATTAGGAGTCCTAAATTCTGCCTAACTAAAGTGCATTTGTAGTAGGGATCTTTTTCTTCTATCTGACATCGTACAGACTAGACTCTACACGGACTACTTAACTAGGCGACGTTCTCCAAGATTCTTTCATCTTTCTCATGAATAAATTGAGGGCCAGATTGGGTATTGAACCCAGAATCTACTAGTTCTTTGGCAAGTACATAAGCACTGGACTACTTCCCCCCCTCCCTCACCACATTGTTTATATTACATTTTATGTACAATGATATGAATGGTTGTGCATTTTTTCTTTCATTATTTTTTTAACTGTACATTATTTATTTTTAATATAGATTTGAAAATAATTTTAGTAATTATTAATATGGATGATTAAATATTTCAATATATATAATATATATATAGGATTAACAAATCTGGCAAACATAAGAGTTGTCGTTTTTGGTGTTATATTGTTTTTGCAATAGTGCGAAATTCATGAGATAGTATCACAAACTGCATAGCATAAAACAAATACTAAATTTAAAATTGCAATTTTGTATAATGAACGAAAACACGTGACAGTCATTTGTACTTGTTTTCGTGAAAGATAATAAGTCCCTTTATTTTTATACGTATTGCTCCAAAAGAATAAACTATTTCCTACCAAGAAGTATAAATCTATTAAAATTTCATTTTGGTGTGACATATGGTACAACTTGCAGCAGGATTACAAAAATTGTTTTACCACGTATATCCAGCACACGTTGAAAACACCAAAATAGGCTTGAAACTTCTCCCAAAACTTCTAAATATACCCATTTTTAAAATAGGTTTTTCCATTATTCATTACTGATTTCATTACTAGTTTCGCTATTCATTACTTAAGGATCACAAGTAAATCATTAATTAATACTAATGGTTTACTTTTGATCAATAAATTATTAAAACATCATAACTTATTTATTTATTTTTATTTTACTTATTTCCTTGTTCATCATCATAGTATACTTTGAGAGTCCGAACTTAGCCGTCAATGAAAGCTTTAGTTGTTAGATTTGGGGGGGGGGGGCACAGATTCATTTTCCAAATTGCTTCCGTTTCCTGTGACGTCATCACAATTACCGCATCAAAGCCTCTTCCACCCTCCCCCAAAAATCTCCCATCACCCACTACCATGCCCTCATTGTAATTATTTCCAGCAATTTGACTGAACCGTAGTCTCGTACTTTAATCTTAGCCAAAAGATACCCCTCCACAATTCTCCTTTCTTTCTCTTTCCGCACTCTTTTCTCTAAAGACCATTTCAATTACGCTTCTCTATACGAACACCCTCTTCACCCCTTTACAAATATATATATTACCCAAATTTAAACAAAACTACCCTTTTTTTTTGCTACCAAAATGAGGTGAATTACTTCAAACAAATGTAACATTTCTAATTTGGGTCTCATTTTTCACAGTTAATTAAAACATTAATTATTGATATAGTACAAAATCTCCCTACAAGCTAGTTTTTTAAATCATTACAACTCGCTAACTACTTCTCAAATGTATTGATTGATTAATAAATATAAATTTATAACCACATTTACAGTAAATGTAGTTAAAAGTGATTGCTAAATATGGCAAAACTTTTAACTAATATCTAGTTATATATGCAAACCATCAGTCTCACTTTAATCAAAAGCATGCATTATAAGGTATTGATAAAGTTGAATATTATATAATATGGTATAAATGATATTAGTTTAATGATATAAAAATAGCCTTTTAAAACAAAGTACTGAAAGATATACTAATATATAAATAAATATATATATATATATATATATATATATATATATATATATATATATATAATTTAAAAAGTTGGAAGCCGTCTTCATTTCAACATATATTGCTAAAAAACCTCCCTTATTTGGCTTGTATCAGTTTCCTACATAATGTCTTCAATTTCCTCTCCTAGATAATTTTTCTAGCTTTCTTATCTGCTTCTTTTGAAACCATAATCTTGTCACTCTTCCAGATAATGTAGATATTTTTATCAAGGAAAAATTGCTTCCTTCATTTTTGAATATTTTATTATATATTTTGAAAACAGAAAGAAACACGAGTGAAACACATATACTAGGGACTCACTGTCAATATTTAGACCCTCATAAATGGTCGTCCTCAGGAAAAGGTCAAAATTTTGAAAGTGAGTCCTAGTTTTTTATTCATGTTTCTCTCTGTTTTCAAAGTGTCCGCCTTTTTGCATCTGATTTTATTTGAATATATATATATATATATATATATATATAAGATTTCACATAAACACGTGAAATAACAATCAATGATCAAACCACAATAAGAAATGGGAAAACAAGCCTTTCAAACTTAACAAGATCTTAGTCTTGTTTTCCCATTTCTTATTGTAATTTGATTATATATATATATATTTATTTATTCAGTTCCTTACATCATTTAATTCCTTCTCTTCATCTATTTCCTTTACTCATCAAGTGTCCAATAACCTTATTACATTTTTGGATGTCAGCGTCACCTACGATGTGGGTCATCTTTCTACATCTGTCCATATCAAGCCTACTAACGCCCAGCAGTACCTTTATTTCAATAGTTGCCATCCCTCCCACGTAAAAAAAGCTATCCCCAGATCATTGTCCATACGCCTCCATAAAATTTGTAGCAGAATAAAAGATCGTTCCTTCCAAATAGATTTATTGAAACAGAAATTTTCTGACCGAGGATATCCTTCTAATTTCAATGACAACCGTATAGTCCCTGCAGACGTTCATCATAATTCAGGTCCTAGGAGGGATCGCAGTGACTCTAATTTCCTCATCACCACTTATTTTCCTGGTGCTCATAGGCTGGGTGCAGTTGTCAGGGAGTTTTTCCCTATACTTTCTTCTTCCTCCTGTACTTCTTCAGTCTTTAGTGAGGCACCTTCCATTTCCTATCGCAAACCTGCTAATCTTCAATCTATCTTCTCTCACATCTCTTCTCCTAAGCCTCCAAAAACTGCTGGTGATATGGTTCAATGTGGACGTCGTGGATGTCTTACTTGTCCTATCATCAATCCTGTTGCTTCCTTTACCTCTGTCCACAGTAAACGCACCTACCCTATCTCTCACAAGACCTCTTGTACCTCTGGTAACTGCGTTTACCGTTTGGATTGCACCCAGTGTGATTCTTTTTATGTGGGTTTGGCTTCCACCAAGCTAAGCCTGCGTATGAATAATCACAGGTCATCCGTTGGCAAACGCAGTGACCTTCCCGTTGCTACTCATGCCAGTTCTCACGGCCTCAGTTTTAATGACTGTTTCCGTGTACAGGTCCTGAGGCAGATTGATCAGACTAATTCGAAAGTTACTCTGAGAGCTTCAGAAGAAGACTTATTAGTCTTTTGGGCGGTAGATCGGCTCCTGGGCTTAACCTCAATCGTTGATTTTTTTTTTCTTAAAGTTTTTTTAAAGTTGTTATCAGCTTTTAATTTTATTTTAGTTAAATGTTTTCTTTTTTTAATTTTTATTTGGCTTTTATTTCTTTATCTTCCCTGTCTACCTTTCCTCCGAAAGTTGGCTACACTGTTTGAGTGCTTCAGTTCGAACGCCAAGTCAGTCGTTATCAGCCTTTGGAGCGATTCACTTCTTTTCCTGAAGACGTGGACATCGAAATATAGTAGTGAGTTCAGTGGTTTCCTTTCTATGTGTTCTTTTTTAAATTCTAGTTTATATATATGTATATATATATATATATATAAAAGATTTCACATAAACTCGTGAAATAACACTCAATGATCAAACCACAATAAGAAATGGGAAAACAAGACTAACAAGTCTTGTTTTCCGATTTCTTATTGTGGTTTGATCATTATATATATATATATATATATATATATATATATATATATATTATATATGGTATACTTTGGGAGGCAGACCTTCTTTTAAACATACCTCATTAAAGATCTTGCCAACATTAAGTTTAGTATGTTTCCTACATACCTTTTCAAGGTTTCGAATGCTACCTTTCCATCTCTGTGGTACCATATAAATTAACTCACCGATTTTTTTATCTTTCATTGTATTATTAACTCACCGATTTTTTTATCTTATTAATGAAAGATACAATTATTATTATTATTATTTATTATTATTAATAAATTATTAATTATTATTATATTATTAATTATTTTTATCAATACAATGAAAGATAAAAAAATCGGTGAGTTAATTTATATGGTACCACAGAGATGGAAAGGTAGCATTCGAAACCTTGAAAAGGTATGTAGGAAACATACTAAACTTAATGTTGGCAAGATCTTTAATGAGATATATATATATATATATATATATATATTATATATATATATATATATATTAGTGTATATTGGCAGCAGATTTTCTTGTAAACATATTTTATTAAAGTAGACGGCAGCTTCCTCATTTACGACTTTTTTGCTCGTTTTCTCTAGTGTTCTTACTAGTTTTTTCTGGTAGGGAGCGATTTCATGGAGGAGTTGTCCCAGAGACATCAAAGAAATAATCTTTTAAAAGATTATTTCTTTGATGTCTCTGGGACAACTCCTCCATGAAATCACTCCCTACCAGAAAAAACTAGTAAGAACACTAGAGAAAACGAGCAAAAAAGTCGTAAATGCGGAAGCTGCCGTCTACTTTAATAATATATATATATATTAGTGTATTTCGGCAGCAAGTCCTCTTTCAAGCATATATTATTGAATTTGATGGCAGATTCTGCGTTCACGACTTTCTTACTTATAGCTTCTATTTTCCTTACAATTTTCTTTTGAGAAGGTGATAATTGCCAAAGCAAACTATCTCACCCCTACTCCACCCTCACCACCAACTTTCACTTCGACAGTAAGCAGTTTTCAGTTGGCATTTAAACGCCAAAGTAGTCAGTAATATGTATATTTAGTTAATATATGTAGTTTAAGAACCTGATGATGACCCATGGGGCCGAAAGCTTGTTGTTATTTTAGTTTAATCTAGTGTAGTGTTTAATTAAATATAGTTATCCCCAGTGAAGTGGTTATTTCCAGCCTTCTGAATGTCGTTTTTTTTTTGGCAATTATCACCTTCTCAAAAGGAAATTGTAAGGAAAAGAAAATAGAAGCTATAAGTAAGAAAGTCGTGAACGCAGAATCTGCCATCAAATTCAATATATATATATATAAATAAATATTGAAAAAGACGAGCCAACCCCATTGCGTATTACTTTGAACACTTCTTATTGGTTGTGGGTGTTCTTTCGTTAAACACGTTTCTCCTTAGCACACTCCGTCTGCTTGGCCGCCTCAGCCTTCACTCCAGGAGAGGGCTCGCAGTCCCTACTTTATTTTCCAATAGAGTTGGATGAAGGTCTTGGCGTCCTGTATCAATCATCCAACTCTATTGGAAAATTAGGTAGGGACTGCGAGCCCTCTCCTGGAGTGAAGGCTGAGGCGGCCAAGCAGACGGAGTGTGCTAAGGAGAAACGTGTTTAACGAAAAAACACCCACAACCAATAAGAAGTGTTCAAAGTAATACGCAACAGGGATTGGCTCGTCGTTTTCAATTTCTAATCTGGCATTCAGCATATATATATATATATATATATATATATATATTATATATATATATATATATAATAAAATAAATTCAAAACGAAGGAAACTCACAGAAAGATACAGACATAACTCACATCGATATTTCGACCATCGTCGTGATCAGGAGGTGCGAAGAGCGAAGAGTCCCGCAGGAAGACAGGGCGGTACTCTTCGCACCTCCTGATGACGACGATGGTCGAAATATCGATGTGAGTTATGTCTGTGTCTTTCTGTGTGTTTCCTTCGTTTTGAATTTATTTTATTTTAAAAAAGTCCGCTGGACCGTTTCTTTTAATTGTATATATATATATATATATAATACGCTCTATACCTGGCTTGAATTTAAACCGTCAGTTTATTTTTATATTTTTTTATACATTTTTATTTTTAATCTCTTTTTTTGTTACTTAATTTTTATTTTTTTTTATTTATTATTATGTTACTGAAAAGTAAGCTTCTGTTTCATTTTCTGTTGTGTTCTGATGTCTCAAATTATGGTTCACTGTTATTATAATTACTAATTAATTAAATTTTTTATTCATGTTATGTGAAAGACAACATTTTAGTAAGTTAGATTCGGTTATATGTCATTTCAAGTTAAACTAAAATGTGAATATATTGAAGGGGCGATTATATCTACTTTTTCCAAATTGTATAACATTAGGTTCCCTAGATAATAAGATTCTTACCTTTTGCATATTCCAATGTATGTTGGCTTCCATTTACAAAAGAATCAAATAAATTCAATTTCATTTACTGGCTTCTTATTTACTTCAAGAATAGTCTATAGTATAAGATTGATTGCAAAGAACTTGCCGTATAAGCTCTTTAATAATGAGCAACATGTTATTTCAAATAACTCAAAGGGTCTCATACGCAGTCTGTTATGGTGATGTAATGAAGTGAGCAATAAAGGATACGTAAAAAAATAAAAACATACTTTTACATATACTCATCAGAATAATTTTATTTCACAGAATTTTGATTTGTTTCTTCTAATTGGGACATCTAAACAGAAATGTATATATATATATAACTACAAAAGTGTATATTTATCATCAGAAATCTCTCTAAGTAAAAGTTTACAGTGAAATAATAAAGGATAACTTCTTATCATTATTATGCACTATTAATAAATATTTTTATATTTATTCGATTTTAAAAATCGTTTAAATTTTATAGTGTAGTAATCTAAATATTGTTTATATTGTATAATTTATTAAATAGCCTGAGTTAGTACAGCAGTGGTTAATGTTAATTTATAAAACCAGTTTGTTTCGCGTACTAATTTACAAGTTATTTACTATCTATCTGTGTACACTTTCCAACATCGTCTTTTTCAAGAGAATGAAATTCTATAAAATATAAAAATATTACTAATAATCATTTTATGTATTCCTAAACAGTATATATGAGATTAAATTTTACAAGAATTATGATTATAATACAGTTTCATAAAAATGCTAATTGAAAATATTGATATATATATACAGGGCCGTCGTTGGGAAGGTGCGGGGCCCAGGATAACTTAAACACTGCTGGGTCTCCCCCACCTACATATTATTATATATATATAAAAAATTCTTATATTGTACAGGTATTAGAAATAAAAAGAGCGTAAGGGTTTCAATTATATCTTCATATTTACATATATTACCGGCATGACAGAATAACCAGTGAACAGGTCATTTGTCCGTCACTCACTACCTTTGTTCCGTGGGACTCAACAAGCGTGGAACCATGGCCTGGTTTGCCCTAGCTAAGGGACGGGCCTGGATATATAACATTTGAATTTAAATTTATAATTAACCCAAAATCTATAAGTGCTTTCTTCACCATGTAAACCTATCGTGACCACAAATCATTCCCTGAAATCCTCAGGGAGATAAAGATATATTTTATCTTTCAATACAGTCGACAAAAGAAAAAAGAAGAAAAGTTCAGTGGTATTAGGTCATGGTTTTATAAAATATCTGAAAAAATAAATATTTGGCAATTATTTAAAAAAAAAATGTTCATGAACACATTATAAAAAAAGAGCGTTACTTATGCTGCACCCTGTATGTACATATTTATGACTGCGTATATACGGACATATTCATAAGAATTCTTACTGGAAGGTGCTATTGTATATGTATATTCATGTAATAAATATATTTTACGCCTGATAAAGAATTCAGGATTTGTTTTGACTAAAAATGATCTTCCCGACGTCTTGCTCTTAGGAAGGAGGTATCGTCTATATTACGCAATGGTAACTCTTGGGTAACCGATTTAGGTTAATGATGTTGGCTGCGAGAAGGCATTAGCTTCAGACCCTAGTGTATGTGACTGGGTAGTAGGATCTGAGAAAACTTTCCCAAGTGAAACCCACCAGTTTCCTAATGACGTCCTCACGGAGGGGCGCCACATTTCCCCGCCCGGACACAAATATTTTAATCGTTGGCTAGGCCGAAAAAACCGTGACTAACTTGTGCCGACGCCTTCCTACATATTGGCTGACGCAAACGTCACTTCATTACGGACGCGGTCTCGCTTGGTCCAGAAACCACTTACATTCGCATTCTTACCAATCGGTCACACCGACTGTCACCTCGCCAAAAGTGGTCTACGCTCATCCACTTCACACACTCGCATCCCATTTAAAATTTAAAAATCATTTTTATATTTAAAATATTGCTAGAATCCAAAAGTATTATGATAGTGGGTATCGTTGTTCAATGCAGTAGTCCACCCATATATTTAGTGCAAAGTGTTTAGTTGCAGTAATATTTTTAAACACAGGTACAATGTAAAACAATAAAAATGTCCATCTTCTATTATAGACCAGTACAAGTAATTGCACTAAACAACCTTTGAGAATTATCTGGTCAAAGGAAGACAGAGTTGAGTTTTTTTACCAGATAATCCTCAAAGAGTCCAGAAACATTGGTTGTTTAGTGCATTAAGAAAAGTGTATTTTTTTTTTAATCAATGAGGGTGCTAAATTGAAGCAAGCTAGGAGTTTCTTTCTCGATTCTGCAAATTTTGTTTTAGCTGCAGGAATTACAGAAAATTCCTTACCCCTAGAAGTGAGTGTTAGAAATAGATATCCGTTAGGTGTCAGGATGATATTCAGTCACAATAATATACTTAAAATTGAAACTTATTTGTTGATCAATTAATAGTATTACCGTAAATAGTAGTTCTACGTAACTATTAGATAGTTCAAATTACGTAAACTCAAAATATTATTGAAAACTTGACACTATGTTCTGGTAAGAAAATTCTGGTAAGAAAGGTAAGACAAAACCTTCGACTAGACTGTCGACAGTCTAGTCGAAGGTTTTGTCCGGTTAACATTGTTGTTCCTTTAAATAATGTAAATTTCATTTTCTTAGTTAATAAATTCTTACTTCTGCCTATGAAAAAGGTTTCAAATAAAACCGAAACGTTGGCAACGAGAGTTTGATTTTTTATCCTGTAAAATTGACCGTACCCCGATTAGAGAACACACATATATATATATATATATATATAAAGATTTCACATAAACACGTGAAACAACAATCAATGATTAAACCACAATAGGAATGGTCAGTTGGGTTTTTGACTCTGACGAAGACCGCTTGTTACGGTTGAAAGATCTTAGTCTTGTTTTCCCATTCTTATTGTGGTTTAATCATTGATATATATATATATATATATATTAGTATACTTGGGCAGCAGTCTCTCAGATAGACAGGTTTAGTTGAAGACGATAGAGTGTTTCCTCTGGATAATTTTCCTTGCGACTTTTTCCAGTTTGCGGAAGATCCTTTATTTCTTCCTTATTTTTCGGAAGTCCTTAGTATTTCTGTTTTTGATATCATATTCTGGTTGGATCGTTGATTGTTATTACACGTGTTTATTTTTAAATCTTGTTATCCATAAGTACATGTATAAAATAAAATATGTTCATCTTTTTGTTTAGTTAAAAAGTTAATGAAAACTTTCAGCGAATTTAGTTAACAGCTTTGTATAAAAATATATTTGGCTTCAGTTTGTGCTTTATCAGATAAATGACGTTACTACTAATCCAGACTGTGCATTTTAGAGGCTGAAAGAGGAAGGTTATTCACGTCATGTGTATGGCATTGGGAAGAGAGGCTGATGGCACCTAAGAAAGGAGGTGACCCCTCTAGTTAATGGAGTCAATGTTTTACAGGCCACAAGGAGTTGCTTAAGAAATCACGTCCTGGATTCATAAGAGGAGCACGTGATGGGACACTGCGTGTCTAATAGCAAATGAACTTCCATGCATGACGTCCAGGTATTGCCAACCCCTCCCGTCCAATCAGCCGGCTGGCTCTTGCCAATAATATTCAATTAACGCTCCAAACATTTTACATTTATCTTATTAATATATTGTTTCATTTGTTAAACCAGTAATAAACAGAGTAAATATAAATAATGTTTTAGCTGCAGTCAGTCAATCATACACTCCATTCTCTATACAAGAAAACATTTTCTAAAAGTGAAATTAAAATGGTCTCAAACGTGTGAATCGATTAGAATTTATAAAAATTAATTTTTTCAACATCACGATTATTATTCACTGTTAGCATATTAAGTGAAATAAAATACATTCTTTCTGAACATAATCCAAAAAACGTGGTTAGTACTGTTGATAACTAACATGAAGAGGTATTGTAAACGTATTTATTATGTTCTAATGTTAATAACACTACTGAAAATAATTTGTTCTGCATATGAATTATTTTTGTATACATACTGTACAAAATTTGAGTAATTACTATTCTTCTTTCTTTCTTTTTCTAAAATTAGTATAATTTTGCAAAACACAAAAGATAAAGTTAATTAATCTGAATAATTTTATTTATTGTAAAAGGTGCAACATTTCCACGATGGTATTACCGCTGTTTGTATAAATCATCTGAGGTATTGATGAAATGAGGTGAAAAAAGAATTTCAAACTATCCATATGTCGAGATTACTTCACTAAAAATCAGAATTGCCTAAACTCAGCATTACTAATTAAACATAATATCATCCTTCTTTGTAATCGTTTGAGTTTTGGTTTTATTTCAATGTCATTATCGTATATACGCAATATGAAATGCTGGTGTATAAATTATCAAACATATTAAATAATCATTTTAAAGTGTTCATTGGCTTTAATGCAGCTTATAAATTTGCTCAGTTCTTACAAATTTGAAGTTATTGATGTAAAACAATCTAACGAGCTATTATTATTAAATTCAAGGCTTTAGTCTCAATGGTCTCGTGCGCTCTGCTTCCATAATCTATTCTATTAATCTTTTTCTTTGTCGATCATAAAATCAACTTTAGGTTTCAAGTCCTATAATGACCATTATATTTGTCCGGAGACATGCATCTCTCACTACTGTTGGTTTTAGGTATGATTTCTCAAAAATCATTAATCTGAAAGGCTTTTGCCTCTCATTAACACAGAATGTATTCAAAGGTTTCCACTGTTTCGAAGCAAAGTTTGCATTGTTGGTATAATGTTAGTAATAGTAAACTAGTTTGAATTAGTGATCATTAAGAGGAAAATATCAGGGTACATTATATGCATAAATTCTTAAAGATGCTATTTAAAGAAAATATTTTTTTATGCATTTAATTCAGTTGGAATTTTAGACTGAATAAGACACTGCTGTTCTGCTACCTTTTGTCGCATTCCTTGTAAATTCATTAATGACTTTCATCCCTCAAAAGGCTATGGTGTATCATGCAAAAAGTTTCAGGCTGCAGAGGGTTTGTTTCTTTAATATTTTCCAACCACCTCTCTGCCTAAATCACCATTTAGTCCAGGTACAAGAATGTTAACTCATTTTTGCTGAATTTATTATTAATTGTTAACCCTTTTATATTCCAGACAAGAGACACTCTCTTGAAATCAAGAAGACTCCAATTCAGGTCATCATTTGTATTTACATTGATTCCGTCAAATATTCTATTACAAGCATTGTGTCTGGCAATATATAGAGCAAACTCTTGTTTTATTCTATTAAATTTTAAAACATACATCTTCTACTAAGTCATTTCCATTTCATACCAGTCTCGATATACTAAAAATTACCAATTTCTTGATAAGAATATCTAACGGTTGAGAGGAGGGGGGGGGGGTGTTGTTACATGCTAGAAGTAAGTCAGGTGGTCATCGCTGCTGTTATTTCTAAAAAAATTTGATTTTGTTGTTAATTAAGCTACTTTTGATGAATTTTTCATTTCTTTTATGCAATAGCATAAAGAAAACTTATAACACTAATGATTTCATTACAGCACTAGTCACAGAACTAATTTTCTAAAGTAAAAGTACAGACTTGGCGTTGAGACCCTATGTTCTACTAAGAGTTTTAACAGCATAACATGGTCTTTGTAGCTTAAGCTAGTGCATCTGTTACATGGAACTTCTTTCAGTTTAGTCTTTTATCTAAAGAAATTTTAAGATTACTCTCATAGCTTGCATAGTTCTACCTCCATATTTTGAAGAATAGCGTTTAGCGACCTATCTTCTCACCCCAAAGTAATAACCATTGTTTTGGCTGGATTTACAGCACTGGTAGTTGCCGGGTCAGTTACTTGCCGTGCTTGGTCTCCCTTTTTCATTTCTCCTGAAGACGGATTGCTCAAAAATTTGAGTTTCACAAATACACAATTGTGTTTCTTTCCTTTGTGTGTTACTCTTCTTGAATTTTTGAACTCCTGTATATATATATATATATATATATATATATATATATATATATATATATATATATATATATATATATATGTATATCTGCAAATCGCAGAAGCAATAATAATTAAACAGAATAAACCTACAATAAATATTCAAACGGGTAGTAGCGAGAGAGTACTTAAACTATATGCGCCTGATTGGATGAAAAAACCGTTAACTGTCAGTACCCCCACCCCACCATCCACCCCACCACAGTCAGTAGCCCTTGCGAATCAGGCCCAAGAGCAGCTACTTCAAACTTCTACTATATAATGTGTTTTAATACCAACTCCAAAGACTAATAATTTTCCTCTTTGTTTAATTAATCACCCTGAAGATGACTGGAAGCCAGTCGAAACATGTCGGTTATAACTTAATTAACATTCTCCAACGTTTGGATGAAGGAAAGAAGAAGGTATTCAGAAACCTTGAAAAACTAGTGAAGAAAATGACATCAGCGAAATACGGTCAGCTGTTCAACGAAATTATATATATATATATATATATATATATATATATATATACAAAGAAGGAGTTGCATGCAATAGATTTAGATAATTTTTATCATTAAAACGTTAAACGTTAAGTGATTTAAATTTGGTAAAAGAGATTTAGCATTGATAAATTTAATCAGGGTTCTCTTTTATTTATTTGATAAACAACGTTTATGAACTAATTTATGAGATATTACCAACGGACTGTGCTTGGAGTTCTAATTCAAAAGGACAACGGTTGTTTCATATCTGTTATCTGATCCAGAATCTCTGAGAGGGTCAGATCATTGTCATGTAGTTGTACTGTTTGTGCAGATGAAGTGGTAATAGGCTCACCAGACAAGATGGTATGCATTATTTCAGCGAACAGAACTTCTGCCACGTAAGAGGATTATTGCGGTGGACGATTAGATGGAAACTCAACAGGAGGCTTAATCCTTTTACAAGGAGTGGGCTGAAGGTCGGTTTGAGCTCAGGTGATGACGGGGTGGTTGTAGGGGGTGGTTTGGGGTAGGACAATAGGGTGTGATTAGGGCGCGCTGGGTCTTGCAGCTTGCAGCCACATCTGCATCACAACCCACCCCCTCCTCTAATGCTTCGGCTAGAGCTAATTGATTCCTCAGGGATTCAGGGTTCACCCTCAGCAACACTAATTTGTCCTTGATATACCCTTCACGCAACTCCATTAATATGCATGTTTTAGTTAAACCCTGCTCTATGTATCCATACATTAAAGTGACATAATTCATTCAGAATAACACATGAAATCAGATTTGCCTGTAATCAAGGAACTTTCCGCTGGTATTCATGCAATGACTGTCCGAGTTCAAAACCTAAATTTCCGTGTTCCTCTTAAATAATTAAACTCCTTGATACTAGGTACACAATGGTACCTAGAATAAGGTACAATGTTACAATTCAAACAAGAAGAATGATGTACAGTTTTAATAGAAATACACAGGAGGTTTATACGATAAATTCTACATACACCGGGTACACTTTCAGTTCTGTTAACCTCGAGAAAGAGTTAATCGAAGGGTCCTGAAGTTTGTGAATTACCATTGCAGGAGTAACTTTAGAAATCAAGTCTATTGTGTGGACTATTGGCCATTCACTGGTCAAGTTGAGAGTCAGTCTCGGCCAAATATCTAAAGACACAAAATCGAATCAAACAAAATTATTGTCAACTTTATACATTTTTATAAACATGTAAATCTGTCTAGTAAAAATCAAACATTTTTAACCTTTCATTAAATAGATGCATTGTTCCTCTAAATGAGAGTGAATCGTGTCGTATTATTAATTTATGAAGGAAACATAAGGAGTAAGAACAATTACTCAATTATCAATGTAATAAACTTTTTAATGATATTATTCAGAAGAAGATGTAATTCGTCGGTAAAATGGCAGTGCAATCAATATACTTATATATATATATACAAAATGAAAATACTAAACAGTCCAAACCGGACAGATAAATAAATGAAAAAAGACAACCCATACAAGAAACGAGAAAACTTACTAGATCAAGATTTTGAGCTGAAGTTCGTCGTCAGGAAGAGAGGAGAAGGGAAGAAGAAGAGGTATGTGCGTTCAGGTGTACCAGTTGAAGGTAACACATATATAAATATATATATATATATATATATATTTGTAAATTTAGGGAGCAATCCTTCTTTTATACATGTTTTGTTGACCTTTGTACTGTGGCATGAATCAATTTCATAGTCGATCTTTCAAGTTTTCTCACCTTTGATTTAAATCTTTCAGGTAATTAATTAAGAAATACACCTGATATATATATATATATATATATATATATATATATGTGTATAATGTAATCGGGATTCGGTCAATTTTCCAGGATCAAAATGCAAGGCATTGAGAGTTTGATTTTGATCCTGGAAAATTGACCGAATCCCGATTACATTATACACCTATTCTATCCAACGGTTGATATATTATTGAATTTGTTATATATATATATATATATATATATATATATTATCAACAAGAAAACGATCCACGAAGGACAACAAACGTTTCACAGTAAATTATAGAAACAAAGTAAAGATAGGAACACACAAGTGATAACGGTTTCTCCATTTATGACCTTCTTATTAACTGATTTGATTTAAACTTCCAGGCTTTTTTTCTCTTCGTTGGTGGTAAACTATGTAGTTGGTTTGCCAAAGAAATTTACAAATAAATATTCATAAATAGAACCGGTAAACCACCTGGTTCTCGTTATTAGCAATGTAAGAAAAATAGATATAGTAGTAAAGAATATATTACAGGCCCTTGAAATTTTTGAATATGATATGATGTAGCAAATGCATACTTTATGGCTCATCAGACGTCACTGCTGTGGTCAATGATATAAGTAATTTTGATTAAGTTTCATCTGTATTCCTACCTCTTTCAGTCTGTTATTTATTTTATGTATCCACGTTTTTTTTTATTATTTAAAGACGATAGTGTCAAAAACTTTAGAAAAAAATAGAATTTGAAATAAAATAAACAGAAGGAATGCACAAATTTATGGGATGTTTTTAAAATTAAACTTATATAGCTCACAGTTAATAGATAAGAATATAAATTGGAAGCTAATTGACTTTAGTTCGTTTGAGTCGTAAAGAAAGTTCTCTTTATTTCTATTCCTGTACCAATGTAGACAATTTTTATTGGTATAATTTTTAAATTTATCCAAAACTTACCAGAGTTTACAGTTAATAGAAATTATTAATTTAATATAGTATATATTCAATTTAGATTGAAATATTAATAGAATAAATTGGTTGGGGTGACATTTAGATTAGCTCTAATTGAATAAATTGTTTTATTCAAGCATTTGCTCAAAATATATTATTTATCAGCGTTTCCTGGATTACTAATTTTGCCTTTGAACACTAGGACGAATAATTTTCAGGTAGCATAGGTGCAGAGATAGGGGGAGGTGGCACGGCATCGATCGCTATATTGGTATCGGCCACCCAGTAGCACGGGTGCCCCACTATTTATCACACCGCATCTTTTCATACCAAGTGAAAAATAGTCAGCCCTACCCCCCGACCCATCATTTGTCTTACCCCTTGCACCTGTCACGACTGCCACCTCTTACTTCCACAAAAAAACACCCTCTCGCCATACCTTCAATCAAACGCCATTACTAATACAATGCCTCTATCAAAAAGCGATCCAGGACTGCCTCAAGCTAGCCTTATTACTTAAACGTGTTTCCGGCTTCCAGAAAAACCTCTCCTCTGCATTCCTCTGTTACCATTGCTCTTCCTCAAATATATAGCCTGAAATGACCTACCTCTTTGATTAAACTAAATCTGCTTTAGTGTCTACAGTAACCAACATGATTTTCTTTTTAACATTTGAGTAAAAGTTTAGCATCAAAACTCATACTTAAAAATATATGAGCCATATATAAAAATTTTAGTGTGAGATAGCACACGGCTTTGAGTTAAATAATTATACACTATTAGTCTACATTGCTTCCACTTGTGAAAACACCCATACACCAATACTGTTGTAGTACTATCAGTATTTATGACTTTAAAGTACATAAAAATTTTCAATTAATTTGAATTTTTAAAACTAGTTCATCATGAAGAAGTGAATATAATTCATTATAATAGATAAAAGGTTATTAATAAATTTGTGATTACAGAAGTGAAATGGGAAACAATAAATTTCTAACAATAATTATTATTTAAATTTAATCCTTAATTCTATCGTGGAATGAAGGTTTTTTAATGTGACAAAATAAATTGAAATGAACATTAACCTTATTCAAAGCTTGCGTAAAGCTCCCATATCTGCCAGTAGGTGCGATGTTATGAAGTCACAAGTTCCCAGATTTTGATTTGTGTTAAAAATTGTATTCCACTGATTTTTCTCTCTTAGCTTAACCAGTTTGGATGAAACTTAATGTTTATTACATACACATTCTTTATTTTCTTCAGTAGCAGTATAAATTAATTAATGTCAATATCAATAATAAACTTCATTTGACCCTATTAAAGAACTCTATAACCCTATTTTTCCAAATTTTATCTCTGAGAACCAAATTTTTTCATAAATCTACCTACTACATATAATTTATCAGCAAAAAAGAAATTGAATAACCAACCTTCATATAAATTCGTAGTTTAACACGTTTGGCTTGAACCTGAGTCAGAACTTAATGTCTATGAGGTCTGTAAATAGATTAAATAATGAAAGTTTTATAGGAGTTTAGACAGTTCATAAATAATGATAAACTGACATTAAAAGTATTGTCTTTTGTTGTCAAAGCTTATTATTCTTTATTGCTTCTATTCTTAGTTTCTATATTGTACTATATTCATTTAAGATTCGTTTATTAGATTTATATAGAATCAAATAAAATCACATCAGAATTAAATGACGAAATAAAATACTATAAAATTTACATTTCGGAATCAATTCTGAGAACCTATATTTATCACACTTAATTTTTCTGGAATAATGATTTTTTTTTAAATACATTTTAATACTGCATTTTTTTTATTTATAAAGGCTAATTTACTGAAAAAGAAATGTAAAGAGACTTTACTGAAAGAAATTAAACGATGTTAGCAAATATTAACACCGAAATTATGTACTGTCAAGGTAAATAAGCCAAAATTTCCATTATTCTTTATTTTTGAAATATTACTTAACATTTATTGTTTTACAGATTTGAATAATAGCCTTTTTGTTGTGGTAAATATTAAAGGTTTCTATAAAAGAGTGACATGGCTGTACGACCTTGTCAAACCGAGTGCCAAGTTTTTTTCGTGTTAGCTCCATGTAAAGCAGCCAGTGTTGGCAGTAAATCGGAGAGTGGTTTTTGTGGATATATATGTAAAACAAACACTGTGGAGATAAAACTGGAGAACAAAGGGATCTGACAGGGGGTTGGGTTAAAAAAAAAACAAACAATTTGATATAGGGAGTTGGCATTGGACCAAGGAAGGTTGTCGAGATGCAGACTGGGGCATTTTACGCGCCATGGACCGGAGCCACTTGAGTCTACTCATTGCTCCTAATGTTTACCGCATAAAACAAACCTGCCCCAATTGGGTAATTGACTGGCTCTTGCTTCAAACAAATCTTTCAGCAACCTCAAACTCTGTACATCACTAAATTATGTACATAAAATGGCCTGAAGAAAAGTAAATCTTCTATAAGAATACCTTATTATGAGGGTACCATCTTAATGATTCTGAAACATAAATACACATTCATATATAGTTAAAAGTTTCTTTTTACACTAATACCTAATTATTAATTTTAGTTACTCAAGGATATACTTTGTTTATGATACATAAGGATTGAGTGAGAGATGTCTTCAAATATGCATGTGATGACTGAAATAATTCTACATATACATGTTGTAAATATAAAAATTCTAGAATTCATACACATATTTTTCAATACTGCCTAATACGATTTTGTATCCCAAGAAGAGAATATCAAAACATCCTACTAAGTAAGGACTGTCTAAATTCCAAACAAACACTTTATCCCTTCACATCAAAACAGTGCAGTAATCACTAAGGTCTACGGAATCACTAAGATCAACCCCATCAAAGATCTATCAAACGTTATTTATATAAATAAGTATTAGATTTTCGACCAGTATCTTTATAGAAATTAAAAAATTGTTGACATTTATTGGAAATTAAATTGAAACACATTTTACTACACTTTATCCTATGTTTACCAAATTTACCAAAAATCAAACAAACATAAAAAGCGTAAAAAGTTATGTTTTTCTGTTTCAAAATAGTATACTTCTGTTGTTTTTTCACTTACCTGTTATTAAAATTCCTATTGTATTTTATTATTTTTTATGTAATTGTTTGCCCTTTTTATGTATGTTTCATTTTTGAATGATTGTATTATTTCTTATATTACCTCTGTTTTGTAGGCCAATGAAAGGGATTTTATATAAAAACCCTTTCAGCAGTGAAAATTTAATGCGTCGGTAATGAGAGTTTAATTTGAACCTGAAGAAATGACCAAGCCTTGATAAACTTTTATTTTGTAGTCATATATTTCTGTTCTTAAATAAAACCATAATTTGTTTTTACTGGACTTAAAAAACTGAAAATGACAGAAGACGCAGATCAGAACATAATACTTGATTAAGTGAGTCACTCGTCTTTGATATGTCAGACTGAGACAACCCTGCTGTTTTATTCTCATTTCTAATCTTCTTCTGAAATGGAATAGGCAAGATTATTATCATTTCTTTCAACTCTCTGTTTGTGATTTCGTAAGATGATGTTTCTTTTCTTTCATTATGAAATAATGAAGTATCTTCTAGCAATATTTATTTGAGAACTGCTTTGATTCTTTGTGAAAATATTGTGTCAACACACATACACATACACACACACGTACATACATACATTTGGAATACTTCTCATTTAAATCATCCTGAGCCATTAGCAAGTTCCTCTATTCGTTTTATATACTTGTATGAGGTGTAAAAACGCTAAATTATTTTATCAGTCGCTATTTTACTTCAATAACATTTGTATTTAGTAACTTATTTCCTTGTGATAAAACATATATGATTTTTAACTACATCTTGAATTCAGTATACCTTTTCGTTAATGGAATCAGAATATTACTTGATTACATATTAACCCTTGTTTATTTCCAAAAAAAAAAAACGCATTTACAATTTACAATTTATAGCTTACACTTCATGAGTTAGATAACTCATGAACTTATATATGTAACTTATAAATATGTTATAAGTATGTTACATATGTAACTTATAGTTACACTTCATGACTTTACAATTAGGTATGAGGGAGCTACATTTTACAGAATTATAGATCGGAAGATCAAAGATTTATTTACTCAAGTTTATGAGATGGATTTGCAAATACCCGTGAACTGTATCACATTACCCTCTCTGAGATACTATGTGACATAATATCTCCTCTCCCACATGAAAATTAGTATTTAATCTTAAAAAACAAATTATCAAGATTGTAATCATTAGTCTTCTGTACTAATGGCAAAATAGCTATTATTGGACCACACCGGCTCTGGATAGTTGCATCCATTTCAGAAACTAATAATCAATTAAAACAGTTGTAAGTAATACGTTCACTATTCAAACATTCTGAACACATAACACAGCCAGTATTCGGAATGTATTTCTCAGTCTCCAGTGTGTACAAAATATTTATTTTTCAACCAAACAATTACTACTGTGTTTTATAAGCAATATTATTTTTTAATATAAAAATACTGCATTACACAAAAATTATAATATTTATAAAGGATGGATACACTGCTCGACTTTTAGGTCAGACTGATTTGGTCATGTGGGAGTAACCAAAACGAAGGTAACATTTTATATTTATATTACTTACACATATTAATTGTTCGATTGATGTTATTACTATTATTATTAACAGAATCAAGAACGGCTAATTTAATTCTTTCTTTCAGGTAATTATTTTGTAGTTACAATTCATTAATAGTTTATTGTATTTGTATTGTTCTATTTTTGTATTTACTCTCTTTCAGAATAAAATGTATGTTTTCAACACTATCTTCTATATAATATTTTCAAAAAATTGATTAGTTATAGAACCCATAAAACGATATATTTCATTACAATATGGACTTGGAAGAAGGATAGTTCCAAATGAAAGTGAATTTAAAATAAAGAATTATAGTTATTAATAATTGAACTTTGATGACATTTGAATTTTTAATCATTTATTAAATATAACTAAAAAAAATAGGTATGTTTCATAAATAATACATCAAATAACACATCAAATTGTACATTGAATTAAGAATGTTTAGTATATTGTAGGGACCATAAAAAGGAAGAATATTTTTGATTATTTCAAGACATGCCCAGTTGAAAAATTGACAGAAAAAGTTTGAAAGTTCAAAAAAAATTACCAGTTTTGTGATGAAGAGGGAGTGTAGTGGGGGAAAGAGAAATTGGGGAGAGAGAAACTCTATTCAAAAGTTATGGCAATTAAATATGGAGAGGGAGTGGAAATTAATTAAGTGGGAGTCGATGGAAGGGTGGGAGGTCGGGGCTGCGAATTGACAAGTTGCCAAGACAGTCAATAATATTCCCAGAAATCTAAATAAATTAGCACTACTCAGCTTAAACTGCAGTTTTTTTAAGACAATTCTGCCTTTGATTTAGTATAACAAAAGTATTTTTAGTTTATTAATAGTTCATAAAAATCAACTAGTTGATTCTTTTTATTAAGTTTATAGTTGTCGATGCAAAAAAATTTACAAATTTAGAAATCCATTAAAATCAATGAAAAATAACAAAATGTAATCATGTTATTATAATGATAAATTATAACTGTTTATAGAAAATAAAAAGAAAGGAAAAACCACCTCTTAACGGTTAAATTATCTTAGTCTTTTTTTCCCATATAATTTTTTCTGGTTTGGTGATATATATATATATATATTGTATAATGACTGCGCCGCTCTACCTTCCTGCGAAACTCTTCGCCTCCTGATTACGATGATGGTTTAAATATAGAAGTGAGTTATTTCTTTTTTATCTGTGAGAAAAAAAGACTTCACCCACACAAGAAATGCTAGAATATACCAGTATGGAAAAGTGTAACTAGCAAACAAGCGTAGGATAAAAATAATAAAATTGTTAACCATAACTGTATTAGCTTTAACTAAGGCGTTTCTAGAAATTTTATGTTTCGTTGAATTCTGATCTCTTGTGATGCATTATTATTCAAGTAATACATAATATCAACCATCGTTGATAAACTGTCGGAAACGAACTCGTGTGTGTGTTTCTACCGCTGAACATATTCGGATCAATGTCCAGTGAGGAGACTGTTTTCCGAGAAATAATTTGATGGGATATAGTGGTTGTTTCAAGTAATCAAAAACATTTTGTCATGGAGCTTGTGTAAAAATATTTGATTATGATAATGATATAATAGTACACCTGCCTAAACAAAGCCAATTGTCAAGTGATGTCTACTTGCGTTCAGGATTAATGTTTACTGGGTTTGATATCCTTTGCTGTATAATGCACATCACTAAGTTATTGGGATATTGGTGACAAGAGGGAAAATATGTGATGTGCATAATTAATGACTGTAGCGGTTGAAGCCTGGAGTGTCACGGCTAGATAGAATGCAGCGTTTATGGCCCAGGTGATACGAAGACGGAAACCAGTACATAAATGATGGCGTCTGAGCGCTGGTGAATATTCATAGCGCCCGTGTTTGGCAGCATTACTGAAGGAAACGTGCAGCATTTCCAATCAGCAGGGCCTCAGTTATTTAGCGCTCATGTAAATCAGCCTGAGTGCATTTGCTAATCCGTCAGGAAACATTCACGCTGTTCCTTCGTAATTTTCCTTAGTTTAACTTTGCTGTATAATTTAACCCTACTGTTTTATAGTTTCGAATTACTTCTGAAGTAGTTATATATATTCCTACATTCATATAATAAATATGTAATTGAATAAAAACCAATTGTACAAGTTGAAATATAACTTTCAACTTAGGAAAAAGCAGCATTAATTTTTTAGTAAAATATTTCATCTATATATTGATAAATATATATCAGAACTTGGTCCGTTCTTCAGGTTCAAATTAAACTCTCATTGCCAAAGTTTCAGTTTTTATTTAAAACGTTTTTCATAAGCAGAAGTATAAAATTTTTAATGCAATACTTGGTTTTTCTGTTTCAAAATTTTATATTTCTGCCTATGAAAAAGGCTTTAAATAAAAACCGAAACGTTAACAATGAGAGTTTAATTTTACCCTAAAGAGCTGACCAAGTCCTGATAAATTTTAGTTTTATATATATTTATGATTATAAGATCCAATATTCTAAATGTATAAACTCTTTTTCCAATAGCTGGTAAGAATGATGATAACACTGGATATATCCAAACATTTTTTTTGTAGTACAGAGCAATCATTCTAAATGAAACAACAAATAAGTGATAATATTTTTAGATTAATTGAACCTATTGTTGGGAAACATCGATGGATGTGCTTCCATTCCAAGGGTTAGGTCGACATGAGCTGTGTGAGAGCTATTTTTTTTCCATATTACACTGATGGTTGGCTATTTCAGTAGAATTATATATAATTGATAGGGTATCAGTTAGAATTCTAGTATTTGGCTTCAGATAATCTTTATTACGAAATGATGGATGCCGTTACTTCTAGGTTCAAAACACCAAATGAAACCTCTCAAAAGGTTTTATCAAATTATGGATTGCAGTAGCTCCATTGGTTTCTTATTGTGAGTGTTTTTTTTTAATTTGTGCCCGTTTTATTAAGTATGACAATTTTTATTATGTGCCCATTTAGTATATATATATACCATGATAAACGAAAAAAAGGGTCCGGCAGGACAAATAACAATTAAAATAAGCATTGACACATAAACAGAAACACAACAAAGACTCACTTTTCAATATTTCGACATATTGAATATGTCGAAATATTGAAAAGTGAGTCTTTGTTGTGTTTCTGTTTATGTGTCACTGCTTATTTTAATTATATATATATATATATATATATAACCAATGATCAAACCACAATATGAAGTAGAATCTAATCTACTTAACTCAGATGCTGACTGGCCATGGGAATTTCGAGAAATGTCTACACAGGATGGGTAAAGTTGATAGCCCTCAATGGAAGCACTGTAGCTCGGGGGAAAACGACGATGCAGAACATACCTTCTTCTTCTGTGCTAAATGGGGAGTGCTGCGACAGGAATTAATAGCATCACTGGGTGAGGTCACTCGAGAGACCATAGTTCAAAAGATGCTCCTAAACGAAAATAATTGGTCAAAAGCTGCAAACTTTGTAGAGGCGGTTCTCCATCATAAGAAGACGAAAGTTGTGTGAGGCATGGGCAATGATTGAACGAATGGGGACAAGAAGGTGAATCCTACTCAAAAGGACCGAGGCACCGGCACGAAGTAATGTGCAAACGGTTTCCGTGTCGGGTATTGCCAGGAAATAGGATGTGGTTTTTTTTTATCTGTGGTGCTTATAATTATCTGTAACATTTGTAATCAAATATAATTTCTATTTTTATAACCGGCATATGTAAATTATTGCTAAACTTTTATACAAAATATGTTCATATTGATTAAATGAACAAGCTTCAGCTTGTATATATATAATACAGATAATTATATAGTAAACATGAAGACGATCCAAAAGGACAACAAACATTTCATAGTGAATCACAAAAACTGATGACGGTTCAACCGAAAATCAGAGACAGTAAGTGTGTTTGTTCCTTAGTTCTGTTTTTATGATTTACTATGAAACATATATATATATATATATATCAGTTCACAAACGAAGAAAAGCAACACACAGAGAAAGAGACACACTTACAAACTCAAATTTTTGGAAGATCCGTCTTCAGGAGAAAAGAGAGAATGGGTGACCAAGCACGCCGGAAACACAACGGCCGGAAACCGTCCCGGCAACCGACCGTGCTGCCACGCGCGCCCGGTTCAGGAAGTAATGAAGTAGAGACGATCAGAAGAAAATTAATATTAAAATTAAAATTAAGAATTAAGAAAAGCAGTTCTGGTTGATTGAAGGTAAAATAAACAGCAGGAAGATAAATGAAGTATAAAAAGGAATTTTACGAATTTTAAGTGGATATATATATATATATATTATATATATGTTACATAGATTATGTAGCAATGTCATTTTACTCTCAACGTTCTAGTTTTTGTGGATTTTAATGATGCTCCATAAGTTGTTAAAAAGTAGCTGTGTTTTTGCAGGTGAGCGTTTCTTAGTCAATATTACTAAACTTCATTAAGGAATATTTTAATGCATACTCTTCATTTTTTGAAACATCTGATGAGAAATGTAGTAGTTCTAGAAGAATAAGACGACTAAGGTCACGTGTTCAGAACCTGCTCCCGACAGCCCAAGGCCAGCTTTAACTAAAGCTTTGGCATCGTTAGCAAAGCATTGTTTCAACAGTAATTTTCTTATTGCCACTAACATTCTTAAAATTGAGTAATTGAAATTTGAAAAAAGTAATACATTTTTTAAAATAATTAAATTAGTAAATATGATATGTAAATAAGCACATTCAAACATCTTAAACCCAAGAAGGGTCAATGGTAGGACGTCATTTCACCAAGTCGAGCAACCTTACATTTGCTACCTTGTTAAAACGTCCTAACTTTTATTTATAATTATCTATTACTTTAATTCTAAATTGCTTTAACTCTTTGATCGCTACTTATTTCTAACGTTCTCTAAAAACTTCAGAACAATATTTTAAAAAAAAATCCAACCTGAAGATGACTAATTAGTAGTCGAATGATTGTGAAGGTAATAAATCAGTTCTCATTCGTTTAACTAGTTGTATTATGTTTATAAAACTTTATATATTGTTTATATGTCTCTGGCAAAGCTAATTTAGGAATTACCCCAAGCGGAAAGGAATATAGTCAGATAATTTGGGACAGTCAGCCAAAAAGTCGTTAATGCAGAGGCTGTTGCATATTTGAATTCAACATGTTTAAAAGAAGATTTTCAGTCTATCTATACAAATATATATGTATATGTTTATATATGTATATGTAATATATGTATATATATATATATATATACTTAAAATAAACTGTGATACATAGAAAGAAACATAACATTTTTTATATAACTTTTTATTTTCTCTTTTTTTTGCAACTTAATGTTTTTTATTTTTGTTTTTATTTGAAGATCTTACATTTTTTATTATAGAATTATGGTTCAAAATTCAACAGGATACTGTCAAGAGTTCATTGCCGATTTTTCAAAATGTGAATCTCAATTTGATTACATCATACTAAACCGGGGAAAAGAAACAATAATGGAAAAATACTCCCTAACTATGTCTCAACTATTATTTTAGAATGACCTTTATATACAAGGATAATAAAAAATAACAGCAAATGTTCATTTTTAAAATCCACAATAAAATTTTAGCCCCACGGTCTTAACTTAATCGATGAATTTCTCTATTTTATTTTAGTAAGTTAACTATTTTTGTAGGGTCAAAAGTTAATGAAATGGTCTCCACATATAAAAATTTAATGGTATAAACAACGCGTTTCGAACACGTAGTGTTCTTCCTCAGGCATTAACTAAAAAATACAATGACACCAGAGAGTTATCTATAGTATACAGTAAATATAGTACAAAATAAAAATAAAATATAATAAGGAAGAGAGTACGAACCTAAGGGTGAGTGTCGGTGGTACAACTGACTTGGAATAGGATGGACGTGGGTGAGGGTATGGGGTACATCTGTTTCATATTAGTCTCATATTTAATTACACTCCCCTTAGGTTCGTATTCTCTTCCTTATTATATTTTATTTTTATTTTGTACTATGTTTATTGTATACTATAGATAACTCTCTGGTGTCATTGTATTTTTTAGTTAATGCCTGAGGAAGAACACTACGTGTTCGAAACGCGTTGTTTATACCATTAAATTTTTATATGTGGAGACTATTTCATTAACTTTTTACCCTACAATGAGTAAATACCACATAATAAGTGATTGCCCTAAGGTAGAATTAACTATTTCGGTTTCATTATTTCTTTTTAGCAAATTTTTTATCTTCCTCAAATATTTGTTTTTTTTATTCACACCTCAGCACTCTAATGTTTAGTATTTACTTGATTTTTTGTTGTTATATTCAAATATTTATCATTTTAGCATTAATTTTTAAATTTATTATTTTATCATTTACATTTTGTTCTCTTTCTATTCTCTTCTTCACGTAAACATTACTCTCCATTTTTTTTTCATATATTCATTCCTTCAACTGGTGGCTGGCTACACTGTGTGTCACTTTGTATTGGACTATGGACGCTTTCACATCTCTAACTCTGTATTGCTTCTTCTGTTTCTTTTTTTTTACTCTCCTGAAGACGGCAAGAAAGTTTGTTGAGAATCATGAGTATTGGTCTCTTTTTTTTTTTCTTGTTTTCTAGATGTAACTTTGATGAATATATAGTATAGTTTAAAGTGTAAAACATACATACTTTATTATTATTATTATTTGTAAAAGTTGGAAGTAGTCTTTCATTTAAACATATATTGTTGAATAACTCCCCAAATATGGGGACGGGTTACAAGCCACACAAGCGTTACACACGTTACAAGCCAAATATAGGGCGTTATTTAACAATATATATTATTATTATAAATTAATTTGAGGAATGTCGTAGACCAATGAAATGGTTTTCAATTAAGAAAGTGCTAAAATAAACCAGTTTTGAACCGCAAGCATAGTATGAGATGAATGTAGTGTCCACTTAACATGAATGCAGTCACGTTGAAGTTTGTAACTGTCGAGATGAAATATTAAAGAAAAGTGAAATAAAAGGTGTGTGAGTGAAGGTGGAGTGGAATAAAGACAATAGAGGAGGTGGCGAGTGTATGTTAATAGCGATGACAATGCATGACATCTCCATAAGCCGACCGGCCCATTACCCTAATCGGCGGCCTATGCTGATTCCCTCCATGATTCACAGGGCATCAATAAAACTGGCCTCGTCCATCACTCCGGACACATGCACTCTGTCCGCTCCATCTCACCTTCTTAATCCTTCTTTCCCTTTCATACTTCTTTTTTTTTTCTATTACCTGCAAAGCTACCAATGTAGGCATAAAACATTCCCTCTTAGTTGAATTATTCAGTCATCGTTAAACGATAATGTATATTTAGTTTGCGCATCATAAACCAATTATGACTGCCTTTTATGTAGTTAAGATTATTGACAATACCATACGTAATGACAGACAGTGTGACAACACTGTGATGTCATCATTAATTAATTTATTTATACTTCGTCGCTAGTTATCAAGACTATAAATATTTAAATGTACCTTGGAGTTATAACATTATTTAAAACTAATGCTAATTAAATGTGTGGTTAACATTTTTAACATTTTTGTGGTTAAAAATTCTTTAAAATGTATAGGTAAACTATTAATTTGAATTATTAGTAAAGATGTCCGTCATACCTCGTAAAGTTTCTGTAGAGCTCGACCGGTTTCGGGTCTGTCAGGTTCCCATCTTCAAGAGCAACTTCTTCAAGAGTTGCTATTGAAGATGGGAACCAGACGGACCCGAAACCGGTCGAGCTCTACAGAAACTTTATGAGGTATGACGGACATCATTAGTAATAATTCTAATATTACTAACCTTTGTGGAACTGATCCAATAATTTAATTGCCCAGAAGTTTATTATGACTTTATAATGCACTCAAAAGTTCTGAAACAATTCAAATTGAACAGTTATTTGCAAAAATAAACTAATCAATATGAAGTAAAACAATATTTTATTTTGATCATGAATCCAAGCTACAGACAACTTAATTTCACAAACAACTTTAAAATGATTCAAGATAATTGCTTTAAAGTTAATTATTACAAAAATGTAAAATAATTGGTTCAATGAAGTTAATTAAATAAAATGTTCTGTTTTATTTAAAGTAAAAAGAAATTGTTTTTGTAAAAAGTTTATACTTCTTTAGCTATTTTTCTCTTGAAAAAAGAAAATTAATGCAATAAAAAAATTAATACTCTTAAGGTGTAGTCTGGGGTTATTGCCCTTTTAATAACATATTTACCCCAAACTGAGTTAATTTTCATTTAATTTATCATATATATTTGGAGGTAGATATTTTAAGAAGAGCAAGGAGGCTTTATGTGAATGGTCTGATTTCTTCTCACTTTTAGTGATAACTCACAATTAGAGTTATATCGGTCAATCCAACGATTTATTACGATATATTTATATATTATTCTAGAGAAGTTAAATGGATCTACCATAGTCGGAGTATGTGACACATATAGTTATTTTTTAATTTTAGTTACAAGTACAATGGATGAAATGTAAATGAGTTGTACCTAAATGGCTTTGTAATTCATAGAAAACCATAATATGAAAAATCAATATGCTCAGGTAATTTAAAAAAAAATGAGAAGATTAAAAATGACTACAGGTTTCATTCAGGATTGCCAAAGGTCTTGGCCAGCTACTTCAATCACAACTGTGCTAGATTAGCAGCTCACTTGGTTGGATTCTGCGTCACATAATCAACTAACACCATAAATTATTTATATCTTCTTCCTTAGTTTGTTTTAACTAAACTAAATCTATATATACTCAATTGGACATATTATTATATTAAGAGTTAATAATTGTGATTTAAAGTTAAATTTTGTTAAAATTTGGTAGAATGTATCTTTTGGATATAGCCACAACACACATCTTTTTAGAAAATCAATATTTCCTTTGTAGACCAGAATCTGAGTCGCTGGTATGTTATAATAATTTTTAAATTCCGTTTTATATTTGACAAGTATTTTTTCTTCATGGATCATTTGTACAACACAAGATAGTCTTTCTTTACTCAATATATTGTTCTATAATGTCAGATACGGTTTACTAAAAGAAGATCTAATCCAACGCAGCCGTATGAGAGCCTCTGGTTCCTGTTGTTTTGCCTGCTTTCTGACTCTAATATATTTGCTACTTACTTATAACAATTGAATCAAAAGTTTTTTGCCATTCCGTTTATAACAAAGTCATTTCAAAAATAATTAAAATTTTAAAATCATTAACTAAAAATTAAACCTTGAAATTAACAAGTAAAAATTTAATATTGAAATTAATGAATGTAAACTTATTTAATTCAATATTGGATTTCATAGTATAATTTAAATTGATACTTTAAAATTTGATAGGTAACTCCATAAAAATATTTTCACTAAGAAAACTATGGGTTTTGAACAAACGATGTTTACTTCCAGCTTTATTTGTATATTACGAGTAGGTAAAAACTCGTTCTATTTATATCTTCCTATTTCAGTACGAAGATATTGCTTCAATTATTGTTACCAATAATTAATTAATAATTAATTCATTAATTATTCGCAGCAGTACCATTACCTTAATGATTCAAATTTTAAATCCAACAATGATATAAAGTTAAATTTATTTAGTGGTAAACCTGAAATTAATTACTATTAATTCATTAATATGAATTGATAATAATAATTATTAATCAATTATTACTAATTATTATGTTAAGTAAGATATCTATATTTATAAAACGAAAAATCCGTTTACCTGTATGCTGATTGCACTATAATAATGGCCAAATAAAATCTTATTTGAATATAAAAATATTCGAATGTTTAGAAAAACTTCTCAGTTTGGTGTATAAAATCTCATATTTTTTAATATATATAATGTCAAATTTGTTCTATCACTTTAATAAGCAATACTCTCTATGTATGTATTATTAATAAAGAATAGTGGTATTGTTAAATAAGTTCAGAAGATTTATTGTGTGGAAGATTGTGCTTGGGACTGAATTTCTAAAAGTTATAAGCGATAAAATATATAAATAATTGATTGCAAAATGTATTGATTAAAATGTTATGAAAATAATATACGAAATATGATACCTTTAGTGTGTGGTACTTAGTCATGAATAGAATGAGAGAAAAGAACAAGTCTCCACGCAAAATATTTTATACAGTGTTCAAGCATTCATCCTTAGTGCTCATTCACATAAGGCGTTGATCCTTAGGTTATATTTGCCTTAGTGTAAGGAGATATAACCTGAGGATGAACCTAAGTGTTCAAAACGTGTGAAAGTTTTATTTTGTGTGGAGAATTGGTGTTTCTTTCCCTTATTATAACTATACAAGAAGAAATTACTTACAAGGAGATGGTAAAAACATACTTGAAAAAAAACGAATTTCATTTTTTACAAGTTATATTAAAAATATTTTTCCCTGCGACAAAATCTAAGATCTGAAAATCGTAAAGAATTGTAGCAGTGTGAAATTGACATTTTCCACTTGATGGAAGTTTAATAGTCATCTTTTTGTGGTGAATGATGTCTACCAAGTTTGATAAAATTTGTTTACCAAACAAGTTCTATATTAGTTTTTTTTTCACTTTAAATAACGATTGTTCAGTTGTTTGCATTTTATTCCAATGGAAAAAGTAAGAATTGTGAAATAATTAGCAGTTAGTTTTTCTAACTCTTCTCCTTGCAAGCTATTATCTTTCAAAACAAGACTGTAGATGTTTTGAAAATTTAGATCATTTGTTAATTTAAATTAACTCAATTTTTTATTTGTTATTAGCTTTTTAGGTCATTAATATCCATTTTAAATTTGAGTAAGCCACAATACCAGAATAATGGTTTCTGTTATTGAACCATGTGGATAATAATTAATTTATATTTAGTATGAATTTATCATTAGTATGAATTATAATTGCATTTATTTGGTATTTTTGTTTTACTGATTTTAATTACATAAGCTATATATGATTTTCTACAATACAGGACTGAAAAACACGTGCATAAGTATTTTAAAAGAAAAGTGAATTTAACAACTATTATTACTATTTTTTGCCTGGAAATGGACGGGATGGGCTGGCAGTTTTATATAAAAATCTATTTATTCGTATAGGGGATATATTGAAGTTTATTGTAGATTGTTACAATGTAGTTTTTACACTGGGTATCATGTAGGCACGAAAATCACCCTGTACTGCTACAAGAACTGTATTTGTGTGAAACTTTAAAACTTGCTTGTTTCCACAAGTGTAAGAAAGTGTATTAGTAATGGGTGACGTATTTCCGCTCATGTAAATCCCAGGTTATCCGGCGCCCTTGGTTCTTTGTAGAGTATTCCTTGACCTCAGACTGTCTCTTTGTCATGCAAAGTCTCTGTTCCCTCAGCATCGACTACTCAAACATTTCTCCCAAACAGATACAAAACATCCAACTAATAGAAATCTTTTGAACAAAAAACAATCAGTTGTCTATAGTACAACTTGATTTGTTTTCAGTATAGGTTGGCAAATAAAATTACGGTAAATATTATTTCGTTTATTTCAACAAATTATTACTGAAAATTACGCATTTCACAGATTTTTTTTTTTTAAGTTTTGCTCTATCATATCGTTATCAGAATAATAATTTTTTTACTTTTTTTTTTGTAAGGAGGTGAAATGCATATACACACATTGGACTAGGCTCCAAGTTAAACAAGAATACCAACTCAAACACCCCCTTTTCTTCTTGGAAACTAGCCTAGAATCGTTTTCACTCTATCTCAAACTAGGCCATTCTTTCGCTTAGCTAAGCCAGCATTCATTATTTTAGAAAATAATAATAACTATGCATAACTATAAATTGTTACGTATAGTCAAAAGATATTTTCTACAACGACCTACATCCCTTCAATACCATTTCGATCTTAGTTATTTCGCGTCATCTGATTATAGTCATCTTGAATGTCAAGTATAGTTTATATATTCTAAACATACGTTAATCTCATGCTGTTGATAATACATTGATGTTTTTTATAATTTTCTTATATTTTAAATTTTTTTTCGTTTTAATATCATCAGCCATATTCTTGAAAAACATATTAGAGAGATTAGCACCCGTAAAGTCTGGATAGTTTGCTTTGTTCCTATAGTAATGCATTTTCTGTTGTTATGATATTCACTTTTGTGTACAATTCACATATCCTTTCAAATTCTTTTGAACTTTATTAAAGACTATAATTTTACCTACAATATACTTATTGTATAATAACTAATTTATTAATAATTTATTAACTTATTGTATAATAACTAATTGTATAATAACTTAAGTAAAATAAGTATAGATTATACTTATACTTAAGCTTATACTTTTTATACTTATACTTAATACCTATACTTAGACCGATGAAACTTAAAATGAATAAATATAAATTGTAAAGAAACTACAATTTCTTAAGAAAAGCTATGATAAATATACAAGTTAGATTCCATTTAATTAATTAATTTATACATATTTATATTAATGCATGTTAAATTAAAATGAATTTATATGTGTTATAAAAAGCTGCTATCGAATTATATTACTAATAATAATATGACCTTGATTAATTTTGATTTATTAGCTCCTTTATAAGCACTCTCAAAGAATGCTTAGTTATATTTTGTATTAATTTTAAATTCTTGAAAGCAAAATGCCTTATAACGGAATCACAGATTTTACAAAATGTGTTTATTAAATTAACACTGAAGAGTAATATTCTCATAATACGAAAATCCTTTTTATGTTTCTTAACATGCATGGCTCCAGATTTGTTTTTGTAGAATACAAGATATTGTACAGGCTGACTCTCAGAGAGGGTGGAAAGCTATCGGTCCCGAGTTTATATGATGTCAAATATTCGTAAAAGATCTCTACACGAAATACTTTTAAGCTGAATGAAATTTAGAGCTCTTGGTGTAAAATCAACCTGGTAACGAGGCTTGCTCGTAATTATGAGTGGCACTCATGACTACTATGATGGGTGCCAAATGAGCACAATGTCGGTTCCTATAACAGCACTAACAGTAAAAGCCTAAAAGTGTGGGTGCTGCAAACAACTACTTATACCAATTGGATATCTAGTAATTATAATTAACTAGTACATACATTCTAATAAGGCTACAATCATTATACACTTTTTGATTCAAAATTCAAAGGTAATCCAAGTTTTTATGACTATTTGTGTTGTATTCTTTAGACAAACAATTCCTTAATAATCTGTAATGTACATAAAAAAGAGCTTTCAAGTTTCATATTCGGCTAATATTCAAATTAAAAGCTTAGGTGTGTTCTAGTGAAAACCTTCTTGCCTCGAGAAAACTCAAATTTATATTGTATTTTTAAATATATTTAAGAAGTGTCAATTTTTAAATTAGTTTATATGCTTGATTGAAAGAATTCATTTATTATCTTTAAAATCATGTAAACTCATTTATTTTGTTTATTTAAAATGTATAAATTTTTAAATTAATTTATATGATTGATTGAAAGCATACATTTATGACCTTTAAAATCATGTAAACTCATTGATTTGTATTAAGAATCAGTGACATGAAGGTGTTGATGAATTCACTCTTCAATTTAAATAGATGAGGTAATATATTGCAGAATAAGTGATTTGGTGGGAGGACATGGTTGAAGGCATTGGATTGGATGAGCAGTACAGGGTGTAGGGCTGGAGAAGGAGGTGAAGACGTAGATATGGTGCCCGAGGGCAGCAGAGCGGACTGACAGGATAACGCTGTGGGCAGGCCGATAAGGGCGGCCTGACCCTCTCTCAGTCCTGACCACTGTAATCCGGTTATCTCACTTAGACATATGCTCCACCCACCCCTAATCCCTCTTAATATTCTAGTTATATAGACCTTGTGTAGTGTCACATCTCATACTCCTGTCTCATCATTCACCTCCACCTTTCCTGTATTTCCCCAACCATCATCTTTGACACTCTCTACTCCTCTCAATGGCTGCACTTGCATCACTCATTAAACTATTTCATTATTTTAAAAGTTCAGGTGACGTGTTTTTTTTTTATTTAGGTTGGTAAGTGCATCGTCTACTTGTGCAAGCACTGGACTTGTTATTCATCCTTAAAATGTATATCTTAATTTATATTTTCATCATCATATTATTTCAAAATTATCATTTTCGATATGGAGTAATAAATTATGATTTTATTTCATTTGATAATGAATACTTTATCAATTTTATATATCCTTCAAAATAGAACAAATGGTCATTTTTTGTAAGTTTTGTGCAAATTACGTGAATGCACTGCTCCAAATCACATTTTATAATATAAATTTGGTATAATTTGTTATTTTCTTATTGACCCGTGGTATGGTATCCCATAAGTGTTCATGCCAAAAAAACTCACCATTTTTGCTATTTTTATACCATTACATGACCCCATCGTCTCACAAATATAGATTGGTTATTTTTAAATAACCGTAAATCTGATTACTATTTGATATTTGATAAAATTATATTATAATAATAATATAATTTAACGACCCCTTAAAATGAAAATCACTTCCACACCCTTAAAAATATTCATGGGGGGGGGGGGGGGGGAGGTGAAATGCATTTACGCACGTTGTGATGGGCTCCCAGTAAACCAGACTACCAACTAAAACACTTTTCTTCTTGGACACTAGTCTGGAACTGTTTCCACATTACCTCAGGCTACCCTTAATAATAATAATAACAATAATAATAATAATCTGAAATAACCGTTATAAATAAGTGTAATCACCGTAAAGAACACATTTGGTTTTAACTATATCAAATGTCTGTTTTATTTCTTTTGTACATCAATATAATTTTCAGTTATCTAAACCCCCATCTTCATTAAATGTGATTTAAATGAAAGAAGGCCTCAATAAAGGAAGTAAATATAGTTGCTTGTCATCGTTTATATTGTCTCAAAGTTGATTTCCCTTATGTTGTTTATGTTTACACGGTTGTGTCTCATGGTGTATATAAAACCGGTTTTATATACACAATGATGTTAAATTCCAGTAAAAGGTTCGTGGACCTGAAAAGTAACATCCCCTAAATAAATATTTTCTGAAATACTGCTCTTATTAATGACAGGCACCAAATTGAAAAAAAAAGCCTATATTTGAAAATATCTATTGCCATTTTTTACCAAATGTACTATTGCATTTGATTATTGCTCAAAGATTTTTAAACAAACAATATTTTTTTTCATGAAAACTCAAACAATAGTTCCCGTGAAAAATGTTACAAACTCGTGATAATATTTTTTCACTTATATATATATATATATATATATATATATATATATATAATTATAATCAACAATAATGATATAATATATAAATTAGACACCACAATAAACAAATATAAATTAATTACAATGGTCTTAATTAATTTATATTTGTTTATTGTAGTGTTTAATTCATATATATATATATTATATATATATATATATATATATATATATATATATATATATATATATATACTTTTTCGATGAAAATACGATCCGAAACAGACAAATACAGTTCAATGTACATAAAGAAAGATAGAGAAATTAAAAACACAAACTTAGACTGTAAGTTTGTGTTTTTAATTTCTCTATGTTTCTTTATGTACATTGAACTATATATATTCTGTAATGTATTTAGTGTTTTGTATGACTTATAGATAACTTTTATCTAATTCTAAATTAAATATGTATGACTTAAATAATGCCGTAATATACTTCTACATATAATATGTTTTTACAATTTACATATTTTAGAAATATTAAAAAACTTATTCTATTCATTATGCTAAATTTTATATTAAAAAAAAAATGAAAATTTAAACATTGAGAAAGATTTATGCTTACAAGTGCTGATTATTAATTTATTTAACTAAATATCGGTATATTAAATATCAGAAAACAAATTTTACATTAATTTTAATATGAATTATTTTTTTCCTTTCATAATTTGCCACTGTTTAATCTACTAAACCTTTTTATTATACTTAGGAGAATACTTTTTTTGCAGTAAGATGGATCATTTTCTCATTACTTTCCTTACTTTAAATTTAAAGTAGTTTTTATATTAATAGTATATTTATACTATTATTATATTACTATATCACATATAATAGTACTTAATGTTACAAGAATAAAATCAAAGGACACATCTTCTGAATATGACGAACACATAAAGCGAATGCTTGAGTTGTTGATTGATTGGATAGTGTAGAGCAGAGGTTCCCAAAGTGAGTTCCGTGGAACCCAGGGGTTCCTTAACTGAGTGTCTGGGGTTCCATGAAAAACATTTAGTAAAAACATTTTTCTAAAACTTTTTTTGTGGGTATGAATTTATTTTATATTTCTTGTGAATCATGAAACCGAATAATGTTAATTTCTTTATATATCCATAATTTAGAAGTGCTCAGAATTTTATACATATTTAGGATGAATCACTAGTCAGTTTTTGGAACTATCTGATTCCCGATTTCCTTCTATTGAAAAAGTAGCACTTTACACATTGCTTCCATTTCCCAGTACCTACTTATGTGAAACTAGATTTTCCCTTTAAACTGCCATAGAAACCAAATACCGAAGGGCTAGCTTGAGAATCAAAGTTTTTATTATACTTAGGAGAATACATTTTTGCAGTAAGATGGATCAAAAGTAAAATTGCTAGTAATTCTGTTTTATTTGTTATGCACTTGTGAAAAATATGAAAATTAAAATCATTTAGTTTTTAATTTTTATTCAATAAATACACATTGCAGTAATATTACTTTTTAATTGTTTTTAAACGTACATACTATTTGAAAGGCATATGAAAATATTTATATTATGATTGTGATCATAATTTATATTGTGATATTATTATGATCAGGTGTTCCGGGAAAGTTACTGGAACCGAAAAGAGTTCCTCGCTGAAAAAAGTTTGAAAAACTGGTGAAGAGGCTCTGGGAGCTGTTCACCTCAATGCCGGCCCAGGGGCTGTATGTGTGATATGTGTATGTGAGCTTCTGCTGAGGGTTTTATACAAATGCGATACAGTACTGATTCAACATTGGTCTACAGCAGAGTAAATAAACTGAAAGTCTCTTCATTTTAGAGTTGGCTGGTCGGTGAGAGAGTCGCTGATGAGAGACACATTCTGGCTTTTTTTTTCTCCCTCACTAACGCACCTTTTCCCGTGGCGGGCGGACGTCGTCAGGTCCGAGGTGGGTCTCGCCTAACGAACCATTGTTTCGCCTCAGCCTCTGAATGACAATAGGACACCCTTCTTCTCAATCCACCGCTCAATACCCCTACCTCTTTCCCCCTTCTCTTCCCTCTATACCCAAGATATTATTTTATGTACTTTGAAAAACCCATTTCCTCATTCAAGAAAAAATAATTACAGTGTCAGGTCCAGGTAACACTTCGCCAACAGACTTTCCTTCGACAAAAGAGTACCAAATAACCACCTCTCAATACTTCATTCTAACGACCCCTTAAAATCAAAATCACTTCCACACCCTTAAAAATCTTACCGCCTACCACAATTTCTCGTAACCTACAATGCTTGCCTTTTGTATAGAGGATTAGAGAATGCATCCTCAACCTTTTTAATGATTCAAATAAAATCCGATAAATATCATTAAAAAATAAGTATAGTAATGACGACTTAAAAAAATTTTGGTATAGTGCATTTAAAAAAATAATAAATGCATAAAATCATCCAAATGAAACGAAGATATTAGATAATGGTCAAATCGGTTGGATATGTTTATATATATATAGATTAATTTACCACAATGAAAACAATTTTTGAAACAATGCTCTAAGGCCTTTCGTTAACACATCATCAGAGAGCAAGTGAATTAAAAAAAAAAAAAAAAAACAGTATGTGGCTTACTGTTATGTTTACATACTTGTTCGATGAAAATAGTCTTGTTTTGTGATGGTTTAAAATAATTTCTGAAGATGGTTAAAGACAACCGAAACATGTCAAATGTTAATCAATAAATATTGATGGCCAACCAGAGTTTTGCTCAAATAATTCACCAACTAAATCAAGACCATTTGAAATTATCAAGAAAATATGAAAAACTGCTTAAAAGAAAGGTATGTTTGATTAAGGCGATTCAGTTCAACACAATTAATATATATTATATATATAATATATATATATATATATATATATATATATATATATATATATACCAATTAAAAGAAACGGTCCAGCGGACTTTTTTAAAATAAAATAAATTCAAAACGAAGGAAACACACAGAAAGACACAGACATAACTCACATCGATATTTCGACCATCGTCGTCATCAGGAGGTGCGAAGAGCGAAGAGCGAAGAGTCCCGCAAGTAGACGGTACCGCCCTGTCTTCTTGCGGGACTCTTCGCTCTTCGCTCTTCGCACCTCCTGATGACGACGATGGTCGAAATATCGATGTGAGTTATGTCTGTGTCTTTCTGTGTGTTTCCTTCGTTTTGAATTTATTTTATTTTATATATATATATATATATATATATATATATATATGTGTGTGTGTGTGTATGTTTGTAGATGTATTCAAATTGAAAAACTAGTGCTTATTTTCTGTGTTTTTTGAATTGATTATAATAACAAGAGTGAGTTTTATGACATTATTTGAAATACTGACTACTTGAATGTAAAAATGTGAGTAAATTTTATGACATTATTTGAAATCCTACTTTTTGAATGTAAAAAACTTGCAGCGTTTTTTATAAAATGATATGTTCCTATAAAAATGTACTTTATATCATTGAAAACATTTCTCTATATTAATAGCCATTAAACATGAATATAATGTATTTTTTTTATGGAAATATTATTCCTGGCTGTATTTGGCAATTGTTTTTCTAAAACTTCTTAGTATTTTAATTTCTGATTGTTTAAATTTTGATATTTCAATCTTAGCAGTAACTAACGTAACATAACGAGTATATCAAAGAAGTTACCTCCATGGATTGTATTAAATGCTTTAGGAGCTGAAAAGTTACGTTTTTGCTTATTTTTTGACAACCAATAAACGATACATCATAGAATGGTTTCATTTTTCCATCAACGCTGCGGTAATTTTTCTTTTAGCAGAGTTGGGATGTTTATTATAGAATTTTCGGCTAGTTATATTTAAAGATATATTTAGGTAGAATGATTAAAATATTTGGAAGATTTAATTTTATTTAAATGAAAATTTTATTTTAACATGATTTTTTGAATTCAGGTGGTGGATTGTTTTGATTCCTTTAAAGCAGGAAATATGAATATTGTTTGAGTATAAATTGAACTGTTTAGATAAATGGTTCTTGAGTTTTTACTGGATTTAAATTTCTCTGTTTTTCCAGTAAGTGGTAATAAATTGAAGAGGTGTATTTTGGACGAAGGGAGGAAGCGAGTCGGAAAAGTGGTGTTGGGTAACGAGGAGGGTGGAGGGCGGAGGTTTTCCGTCCAGTCCTTCCCTCTAGCTTGTTCTTTATTGGGAATCCAGGCTGGTTTTCAAGGCAGAGGTTGTAACCTCAGAACCGCTACTTGTTGAGAGTTGGGATGTAATGGGCCGTGAGCTGGGTTGCGGGACCAACGCTTACCATAGACTGCGTTTCCTATAACAATAACCCACCAAGTTAGTTCAACTTTGATCCCAAACCAACAATACTCCCTCCCCATAACCCAATCACCAACGCAAATTAAACTGACTGAAACTTAAATTTAATTTAAGAAGTGCTTCCTTTGTCTTCGCCTTGGGATCTCTGCTACTGTTTGCCCAAACTTGAGCACCTCTATTTTAAAAGCTCCTCCAAAATAAACTTGCTCGCCATTCAAGTTCTTCTAATTGCTCTCTACAAGTAAAACTTTTGCTTCATTTAGAATAAATCAACTGGCAACTTTCCCAACAATCTTTCGTTCAGGAACCTTGCAGTATATTTTAAATTCCATTACGTATTGGTAGAATACTTCAAACACCCCCTAATATCACATCCCTGTTTGTTTCTTTTATAAAAACTAGTAACTATTCAAAACCATACGATCACTTAGAGCAATTTAGTATTACTTAATATTAAAACATTTTGCTCAAAAATAATTTAATTAAATAATAAAATTTTACATCTGATAGAATAAAAATTCTTTGAGAAATAAGGTGACTAAACAGTACCATTGAAAGATTTTTTGTAAATATAAATATCAATTAATTTCAAATTGCCTATCAATATTTAAACAATATTTTTTTAAAAAAAATTTTGCTGTTCGTGATTTTGAAATAATATAAAGTGTAACATTATAACATTAAGTAAAAATGCCATTAAACATAACAAAAAAAAATTTCAATATAGCAGTTCAATTTCAGTGCTAACCCAACCTAAATGTAAGATTTGGTGATTATTACTCTTTCACATATTAATAACATGCACACACACACACACACACACACACACACACACACACACACACACACACACACACACACATTCTGCATAGTTGCAGAACAAGCTGTGATAGTTGACAGTTTAAAAGCAGGTCAAAAAATAGAGGACATCGACGGAATGCTCCTGGACAGTCCTATCAGTAGCCAGTTTTGGAGCCACCCTCAGACATACATATCTGTCAACGAAGACCAGGATGAAGGCAACGAAGACAGCGAATACAACATCTACACTGATGGCAGTAAAGAGGGAGACCAAGTGGGATGTGGTTTCGTTGTCTACCATGATAAAGTTGTCTATCAGCCTGATAAAGGAGCAGGGTTACCGGCTAGGCCCTTCATGTTCCAATAACCAGGCTGAACAATTTGCCATTCTAAAGGCGTTAGAATGGGTGGCAGCATCTGTTACTGCTAGAACTACCGTGTGTGTCAAAACTGACAGTAAGGTCAGTCTACAGTCGATAAATAACTGCAAAAATCATCTACCTCTAATTGAAAAAATCTGAACATTACTATTCTTACTGAAAAACAAAGTCATCGTTTCTTTCATAAAGGTCAAGGCTCACACGGGAGTAGAAGGAAATGAAGTGGCAGATTCATTGGCAAAAGCTGCATCCAGGCAAAACAACGAACCACATTACACTGGCCTCCCTCTGTCCGCAGTTCTTGCATGGGCAACAAAACGAGGTATTCAAAAGTGGCAGGTACTCTGGACAAACTCAATCACTGGTGCAACTACAAGAGAATTTATCCCCTCAGTTGAGAAAAGAAAAAAGTTAGATCATCTAGCCATAAACTGGAAACTAACACAAATCCTAACCGTTCATGGGAGATTCCAAAGTTACCTCCACAGATTTCAAATAAAAAACACTGCAGCTTGCTCCTGCGACAATACAACTCCACAAACTGTAGACCATCTGCTATGGGACTGCCTGAGCTTGTATCCTGCCAGAACAGCTTTAATACGAGAAGTAATGGCGAAGGGTGACACATGGCCACCACCAAAACATAAACTGATAGAAAGTGATTATTATTTTATCTTTGTAGTATATATTTCAAACATATTTAAATTTATAGAGTAACTCGTGGAAATAAGTAAAATATTTAAACGATAAAAATAACATAATTATAAGATGTAAAAAAAAAAAAATGTAGCTTAGGTTAAATCTTTAAAATAAAATACCTATTGTAATTAGAAAATTTTAGAGTTGTGAAAGTTGTAAACGTTATAATTTAAATGTACAACATTATATAATTAGAATTAAACAAACAAAACTGTATAGCCATAAGAAGAAAATTGCATGTAAGACATATTGTGGAGCATGTTGTTATTTAAATAAATTCCCCCATGGCAGGGGAAAAAACTGCCCGTGGGGAAAAAAAACACACACACACACACACACACACACACACACACCATACAAAGAAAGATAGAGAGACAAAGAAAGCGGGAGATAACAATTTGCAAAACCTATTTTACTGCACTCAGTATCGGAATCTTTACCCAAATTCAATAATTTCAGATCTGTGTAACTCATATAGAGAATGATGAAAGTTAGAAAGATGCACTCACGTATTTTTATCACATGTAATTAATTTAATTAATTAATATAAATTAATTTAATTTAACAGTTCTCTTCCTTTCTATTATAAAAGGAAAATTTAAATAATGTATTACCTGAGTGCAGTTTTCTTAAACCTATTGTTATTTTAATATAGAACACAGAATTTCATATCAAAATAAACCCTTTTTAATTTAGCTCACAAATTCTTAAAAAGAATAATAGAAAAATAATTGAAAAAGAATAAGAGGCAAAAAGAATAGAAAAAGGTAGGAATGCAAAGCCATATAAGACTAAATGAATTTGACAGAAAATGTCCGTGAGTGGATGCGTGTGTGTGTGTATGTGTGTGTGTGTGTGTGTGTGTGTGTGTGTGTGTGTGTGTGTGTGTGTGTGTGTGTGTGTGTGTGTGTGTGTGTGTGTGTGTGTGTGTGTGATGTGTGTATGCATGTGTGTGTGTTTTGTGTGTGGATGCGTGTGTGTGTATGTGTGTTTTTCTTGGTGAAAGTACACCCTAACACCAGGGAATTTATTGATACATGCTTCATTATCATATATCATGTATATCTTTTACAGATTCTCTTATAAACTCAATATAGCTATAGAATATATTTAACAACTTTAGAATAAGAGATAAAAGACAAAAGAAAACAAACAGGGAAACCAAAAGAAAACAGAATTATGAGAGAAATAAAGATATAAATGATTATTGGATATAGGATTATGTGTGTGTGTGTGTGTGTACAGAGTAGGACAGAGGCTTGCAGGCCTCGGCGCCAGACATTCGGCTGACCTGGTCCCATGAAGGCCATTGTTTCCTTGGAAGTCTAATTAAAAGCAAGCGAGCAGGCAGACTTGATTAAGAACTCCACCAACACAATGGATGCCCGATGCTATCGGCCCTATAGTTCTCCCCGACAGTCCTCCTGAATTCCATCAACCTCTTGTGCTTTCCAAACATCCTCTCAACACAGTGCTGTCTTCTCTTTTTTTTCCTATGTAATCACATTTGTTTTTCAGGAACTTCCAATATTTATGCTTCAATGCAAACAGATGTTTTGTTACACCTTTATGATAATATATTTTTACTATATTCATTAGACTACTAAAAGAAATATCATATACCTATAATTTTCTAGCATATAAATACCTAAAACACAGTTAGGTTATATATTAAGTAACTTTGTCATAAATTGTCAGAAAAAAAAATTATTTCAAACAGCAAGGTATTGTACTTTATGCTTGTATACGAAATAGGTAGAACTTAAATATTAAAATAATACATAACTACGTAATATAAATACATGCATATTGCTGGTGCCACAGAGGTTAGTAAATAAGGTATTATTATTAACCGTCATACCTGGTGATCATACCTTAACGTCTATCGCTGGTGGAGTCGTCCGACCGGTTTTACAATGGCTGCATCATCAATGAGACTAACCTTACCCTCCAAAATCACGGATATAAATACCTATTTTAACTCATACCTATTTTAATGCCAAAATTTCCTACCTAATAGTTTTTATTTAATTTTTTTCTTTCTATTTAAGTCGTCTCTGTTCTGCCCGTCTTGTCGTTTTTTCATGTTTTTTATTGGTTTAAATATTATGTCTTTCTGGTGTTTGATTTGTTCGTTGACTTGATTGATTGTTGCTTCTGTTTAAAATACGAAATCCAAAGTACGAGTCATTTGTAAAATCATACACCTGAAAAAAAGACTATATAATAATACATAATATTATATATATTATAATATTATATTATACATAATATATATATAATATTATATATTTTTATTATATATAATCCATAATACATAATAATATATTATGTATTATTGATAACATTACATCATAACATATATCAAAAGCAACCTTTCAAGGATTAATAACGTCCAGAAATTCAGCAGAATTTTCAAATTCTATTTTATAGTAAAAAAAAAAATTATTTCTTAGCCTGATATGTTTTTTTAAAAACGTTTATTATTTTAGATGAAATTAATGTTTCATTGATTATTTACTTTGATATTTTAATGTACAATAATTCTTTATTATTGATATTATCTAATGTTTCAAATTGAAATATAGAATAATTATACTTTTAAAATAGTTCTTCTATCAAATTGTAATAATTAATAATCTATAATAATAATTAGTGCTTCATAACAAATTAAAATTAACGTTCAAAAGTTTTTGTTAATCTATCTAGGCTTTTCTTTCAACAAAAAGTTATTAACAGTTAAGAGGTTAGAAAAAATAAAATCAAGATTGTCATTACTGTTGTGATGGTTATCTTCTTATCTTCTGCAGGTTTGTGGGAAAGATCAGTTCAAAATGTTCATAGATCAGTTTAAATATCCCCCTCTCCTTCTTTTGTTTTCTTACTTTAAGTGAATGTTTCTATGAAATGAATCATAAATATGAATAAGGTTTGATAAATGAATTGGTTGTTGTGCATTTGAAGGGGCAATGTTATTTTTTTTGTTTTTTTTTTTTTGTAAAACGAAAGGGTGGTAAGGGCACGCGTAGAGCTGCATGAATCGAGGGTTAAGAGTGTTGTCGCGGCGTCATGTCATCAATTAAGTGGAGGCGGTACAGGGGTTGGATTTCTGCCGGCTGCCGCCTCCGATTCACCTATTGTCAGGAGGGCGGTTGACACTGAAGTAGAGGTCGAATTCAGTCTATTCCTTACCCCAATATGCCATTCACTACATTTGCCTCCTTTTTCCGTTAAAGTTTTTATCCTAAATTGAATTTTATAGCGACTATTAAGTCTTTTTTTTTATTGAAATTACTAAAAAATTCAGTAACTTCTAAATTATATATTAAAAATTTCTTTATTATATTTTACTAAAAGGAATATTCCCTCCATAATGTAGAATAGCAAATATTTGTTTAGTTCTCTAGCAATGATTGTTGTTTACTAATTAGAATGAACATAGTTCAGCAAATCAATAGTTCTTCTATTGTTATAGCAAACAATGCAATATTGTATGTTGTGATCTACTATCCTCGCATACAGCTGTTATACTTTCATTCCAGCAATTATTGAAACATAAATAAACTTCCTGGTAGGAAAATTTAGGAGTATCATCTGAAATTTTATACCTAAATGAGTTGTTAAGATCATAACATATGTTTTATGCATGCCATATGGTTTTTAAACAGATTTTCCAACTGTAATATTTGGAAATTAAAAATAAATTTATTTTAAATTTTCAAAACTAGTTTTTAAAGGTTTTGAAACTTTATTATATTTGTTTCCGTAGCCGGTTAATTTAATTAAACCATTTTTTTTAATTTGAATTATGCGTTTTTGTTTTGAAAAATTTTTGGTTTTCTTTGATAACAACTGTGTATGTATACGAGTACTGTTAAGATGAAAGTCTGGGACTAATAACAGAAGTCTAAAATTAGATCCTTGATTGTAATTCCATGAAAATAAATATTTACAGGACTTTGTGGAATTTTGAATGTGAATGTATTATTGACAGCCAGTGGGGGAGGGACGTATATATGTACTAGAAAATGTTATTAATATTTGAGGGTAACTGTAGCACTGCGTCTGAAAAACTATTGTACTCCCCTCCCCCCTCTTCTGTATTAAAGTACTCCATACAGTGGAAAACCCCTGAAGCTCTGTCGGTGCTATTTTGTCCGCTCCGGCAGAGCACCGTATACCGGAGTAAGGCTGTTTACCATATTCAAGGGGGGTCGCCTGGTATCCTTGAGGTTCCATTCGTAATACAGTAACACCTGTATCATCCATCCTTCGTCACGGATCGCATAACGTCTTGAATTGGGACTGGGATAAGAGGAGAGTATTTGGGAAGTTGGAAGGATATTAAACAAAGGTGGTCAAGCCCAGCCCCTGGTCACCTTCCCCTCTTCTTTCTTACCTGTCCCTGCATATACCCGGTTAACAGGGTAATCTCGCGAAGGCCGAAAGTCGGAGTTGTGTGAAAGGCTATTAGAGGCTCATAATCACCTCATTACTTCCCCTAGAAAATGTTATAGTAAATGTAACGGCTTCCAGCTCTGTTTTTATAAGAAAGAAAGTAAGTTGTAAATAATACTTTTCTGATATCTTTTTAGCACAAGGTAATAGACCTTGAGAAAAAGGTGTAGTTTTTCTGAAGCTGAGTTTGCGGTTTGTTCTGAAGCTGTATTAACACAGTAAGTAATGCCCTCTCCAAACTCTATACTTAGGATACAGAATGGAGTTTTTGAGTTAGACTATATTAACAGCAATATACTTTTACACCTTATTTCCATCTTTGTGCCATTTTTTTCATTCTTTTCAATGTCTAATTTTTATGTTATTTAGGTTGCTATCTCATATTTTAAGATAAGTAAAAACAGATTTTTTGAATTAAAAATAATAATATATGGATTTATCAATTAATAAACGTTCAAAATTAGATAATAATTACAAAAATACTTTTCCTGAAAACAAAATTGTTAATTAATTTACGAAGCAATAATTTAACTGAAGTGAAAATGATCTCTTCATATTTGTTTTGAAATATTGAAGGTATCTGTGGAAATTCTATTACTAATTCTACTTGACTTTGATATTGTTAAAAAGGTTTTAGAAGGAATAAGTTTTAGAAAGCATTTTTTACATTTGCTTTGGTTGTGAAGTGTAGGTTTATTAGCGATGTGGTAATGGCATGAGTTGGATCAGAGGGAATTGAGGTCATATTCTCTCTTTATCACACTTTACCAAATAATTCTCTTTATCCTTTTCTGCAAGGTAGAATTGATTTTTTTTTTCTCTTTATATAAATGATATAAATTTTTCTTTATTTATATAAATGAAATTCATTTAATCATTTATTTTTAATCCATATAGAAGTTGTAATATTTTTGGTTTTACTATTCATTCTTTATTGAATTCATTGAATCTATATATATGAAAATGAATGTATGTCTGTCTGTTTGTACTCGATAGATTCAAAAACCATAAATCCAATCGCCGTGAAAATTTAGGAAATTATTAGGTATATCCCCGGGATGGTTTATGTAAAGTTTTTTAAAAATCCGAGTTGTGGTTCAGATAATATCTCAAAAATATTATAATAGATAAGGTTTTCTGTATAACCTGTTTGTTTACATTTAACTATTCATATCTAATTGGTTTAACTTGCTTTAAGCATTAAAAAAAGTTATGTGTTAAATAATAACTTATTAAATTTAAGTATGCATGATAGTATTACGAATAATAATGATAATATTTGAACCATTAATTCTAATCTTTAAAGAATAGTTAAGGTATTTTGTTTAAGTTTAATAATTGTAAGGCTTCTTTATTTATTCCTGATTGATTAATTCGTTTGTTTAAAATACTTCATTATTAGTAATTAGTATCCGGCCCTACTCCATATAGGCAAAATGATAAGTTATTATATATATCGATGATATCTAACTAGAAAGACGTTTATGAATGTCTAAATCAGTAAAACTTATTAAGGAATATATACAGCATAAAAAATGGATGAAGAAATATTCAAATCAAAATTGTATAAAACTTAATCACTGTATGTATTTGTGGGTATACATACAGTTCTTAACATAATAACTCTTATCATTACATAATGAAAAGTATATTTAGAACTCAATATACCATATATTTTAGAATTCAATAGAATATTTGGAACTCAATTGACACTTTTCGATACAATACTTCTTCATATACAAATAATATTTCATCAAAATATTGTTATTCAAACTTTTAAGAGAGACAATTTTGTTTACTGATATAATTTAAATTAAACATTTAAAACTGTGTGAAGTCTTCAAATTGAAATCAAATTTAAATTGAATGAAATGTAATGTGATATTGCTTAGCCTCTTCAACTAACTGGCTCCTAATTGAAACAATTTGTGGGTTTAAAATTCGTATCATTATATTTAACAGACAAGACATATCACATATAATGAGCTTAGACTTCTTTCAATATTTCTTGATGTATTGTTCGGCAAAAAATATTCTTTTTATTATTTGTTTAATTAATCTAATCTATCAACTACAAATATTATTAGACATGTGTGCAATTTATAATCAGTGTTAGATTATATCTTTTTTGCGTAATCTATAATTTTAAATCTGTATTAATTTCGTTTATCTCAAAAAAGTTAAGTGTAACGGAAGTATAGAAAATTTAAATTGTTTTTGTTATATGTAATTTATTATTAGAGTTGGAATTAAATTGGTTCCAGGGTAAAGCCAGGTAGATCAGCTAGTATCCTATAAAATAATATATTTATAAAAGTAAAATTACTGATTTTTTACATTTTGGGAACAATGGAATTTTTTTTGTAGCCATGTTTGAACAATTAATGAACACTGTTATCTTGCATATATATATATATCGAATAATTTACCATATATTATAAGTATTACTTAAATATTCAAAAAAATAATATGAATAAAGAAAACTTATGAAGAGCACTAAAATTGTCCATGCCTCTTCCATATGGCACCCATTTTTTTTGTCCATGATATTTGTTTGATTCTTTTAATGCCAGCAAAAAGAGTTGTAGAACCTGGTAATACGACTGAAATTGCAGTTAGCTGACTACAAAACTGAAGGCGTGAAACCTCATACATCCTTCCACTAAATGATATCTGTGAATGTTAATAGTGACAGTAATATAGTTTATAGTGACTGTAATATAGTTTATAGATTTACTTACATGTATTAACTCTATTGAGTTATATCCTCAGAATGGTCTAAGTGGACTGAAACGTTGTTTTTTTTTCTTTTAGAATATATTGAATTAAATGGTAATTTTTTGGTGAGTTATTACACTTGGTACCTGCTTAATGGAAAGTAGTACAATTTAAGCCAGAAAATCTGGTATTGTGATTCATTTTAGCCCTATTCTATTGGAATGTTCATCGTATCATCCAGAAAAGGTGACGCGTCTTTAATATGAAAGAGCTTAGATTTCATTTGAACTTGTTATTGATTATTTTACAATAAATTATATTATTATTGTTATTGAAGGCCATGTTTACCTGTTGAGATACTTCACCAGTCTAAACCCAGTTGGAAGTGTTTTTTTTTTTATTATTATGTCTATTCTGGGTTCCCAAAAGTTTTCGCACTGTTACAAACGAGTTTTTTTTACCTTTTTTGTCCTCTTATTTTTCCATTCTTCTACCTTCGCATGTTTTTCTTATATTCTCTAAGCCATCTAATCTTGTTAAGATAATGGAATGATATCAACGTGATAGATCTCAAATTTATAATATTAAACCATAGTCTTTTCTTCATTTTCCTTTTCTCACATAATTTCTATTTAATCCACATTACTAGTTCCTACATTTCCTATAACTACCTACCTTCCAGATTTCACTCAGTGTAATGCTTTTAATGTTGCTTTGGTTTCTATCAAGTTGAGTCTTTGAATAAATCTAATTGGGACTGGAAACTTTTTTCTTACTGGTACCCATAAATCACAACCACAGTTTTTCTGATTGATTTCATGATAAAATTCTTTATCAGATTGCTGTTTTAAACACATATGTTACCTTAAGTCCTTCAGAAAAACTACATATTAACCTCCTTCTTGCGAAGTGAAACTTTCACCATGAATCAATTGCAGAACTTCATCTTTAGCATTGAAGATTTTTTAAAACTTAATAATTTAATGGCCAACCCGGCAAACTTCATATCGCTAACTGTCAGTGAATTTCATGATACCTTTAAGCTTAATTTTGTATTTAATTATAGGCATAATAGTTAATCCGACAGACGCTGTCCTACCTTAACTGTAAATATTGAAAACGAAGAGCTATAAAAACTAAAATTACAATTCTTGCGTGGCCTAAACTCAACATTACTGTAAGTAAACATAATATCAAACTTGGTAACAACCAACTTGTGTTTTATTTGATTAGTGAAACACTTGTTCGACAACAATTCATCACAACATAGAATGCATCAGAAAAAAAAATGTCTGATTGGGGGTTAATTTTTTACATTTAACAACTTTATTCTTCAAATATATCATCTTAACTCATTAGAACATTTAAATTTTTTTTTAATAACCCTCTTAATAACAATTTTATTTCACATCTCAAAGTCAATGTAAATAAATGCCAACAGATCAAACCAGTAGGGCAGGTGATTCATTTTTCCAAAACAGAATTTCAGTTGTTATAGTATACAAGACGTTATTAATATCAAGTTTTGAAAGAACATTGTAACCAGGTCCCTTTGGTCCTCCTGAGCATATCGCGTCGGACCTCTGATGTTAAGGTCGTGGGTTTGATTCTCACAAAATCTCATACATTTTATTATTCAATTTAGAAATGGATGGTGGCAAGAAAACAAACAAATAAATAAGACCGGTCATCAGAGTTTTATAAGTATATACATTTTCAATATATTTTAGTTAATTAACTAATCTTTTAGAGGCATTATTTGTTTATGCTACTCATTTACTTTATTATTCTTATTATTATTATTATTAGTAGTAGTAGTAGTAGTGTTATAATTTTATTATTACTTCACTAATTAGCTTTGCTTTATATTTTCTGCATTTTCATCACTTTCCCTTTGTCTCGCTATGTTTTTCTTGTTCTACCCTTTACTTTGTGGTAAATGACTGATTGTTCTAAGGACTGTCTGTCAGCTTCTGTCTTTGAGATATTGGGAGTTACAATACTGATGTGATTTATTTTAGCTCTCTCTGTATGAGTTTCTCTCTAAATGTTATCCTGTAATTCAATAAGTTGACCTCGGAGATCGTTTATCGTTTTATGTACATAGTTTATATGCATAAGTAAACGAATAAGTGTGTGTGTGGGTTTTTGACTCTGACGAAGACCGGTTATTACGATTGAAAGATGTTAGTCTTGTTTTCCCATTTCTTATTGTGGTTTGATCATATTGTGTGTGTGTGTGTGTGTGTGTGTGTGTGTTTGTGTGTGTGTGTGTGTGTGTGTGTGTGTGTGTGTGTGTGTGTGTGTGTGTGTGTTTATGAGGTTATAAGGGCTGTGCTTCAATTTAATACAGGTGGATAAAAATTAGAATGTTGGAAGTGTGATAAACATAGAAAACAAATCGTTCACTTTAAAAGGGAGAAGTAACATCTGGAGATGATCAAGAAATGATACAGTTAGATTTACACAATTTAGAGTGGAGGAGACTGAGAGAGGGACATGTAAAATAATGACTGAGGTGGCCTCTCAGGGGAACCAAGCACAATTCGACTCAATGAAGGGGAATAATAAATATTATTTGAGAAAAGTTGCCCGAGGGAATCGCAATATTCGATTATCGCTTAACAGGGGTGGATTAGGCCACGAGGATCGGCTCTAAACACCAACTCTGACGTCACAATCTTGTTTCACTGTTTTCCAACCGCTTTTTGGAAACGTACACTGATATAAAAAACCTTATTTTAAAAAAATAAAGACAAACAATTTTAAATATTATTATGTCAAAGAGATGTGTATTGATATTCAAATTGGAATTATAAGTGGATGCTCTGATATAAAGTCTAGTTTTATTCCAAAAACGGATTACCACCCGGCAATAGTGATTCATTAACACTTAAATCCGTTAACTCTTAGTTACTCGTGTTACCCACTACCATTAATCCTGAACGTCATATATGTTTGTGTTCTTGTTTTGTACAGTCTAGATGGACCTTCTTTTTATGTATATAATAATCTTTCTCATGTATATATATACTTTTTCGTTGGAAATACGATCCAAAACGGACAAATATAGTTCAATATAGACAAAGAAACATAGATAAATCAAAAAAACACACCCACAGTCTCTAATTTTCGGTTTGAACCGTCTTCAGGAGAGATAAGAGAGGGAAACCAAGCGCACTGGTTCAGAGACGGTTGGAGACCCAACTCCAACGATCTCCAACCGTCTCTGAACCAGTGCGCTTGGTTTCCCTCTCTTATCTCTCTTGAAGACGGTTCCGCGAGGCTGGCGTCTGGAAATGAGTTCATCGACCACTGGACGACTCAGGTGCTCACAGGGCATGGGGACTTCCGAAGTTATTACACCGCTTCAAGCGAGTGGAGGATCCTACATGTCTCTGTGGGTGGAGCCCTGAGACAGTCCAGCATGTGATTGAGGAGTGCCCCAGATATGACTATGAAAGGACAAAGGTCGAGGCGATAGTTGGAAAAGAAGGAAGCGAGCTTTACGAGGTATCGTTCAAACGTAAAAACGTGAAGGCATACCTCGAGTTCATCCACGAGGTGGGCAGGGAAAAGAGAGCCATTGCAACCCAGCGTTAAAATGTTTGGTAGTGAGGTAAATGAGCCACCTTATATCAGGATTATAACTGCCGTTTTTGTTGCTTTCGCCCCCCCCCCCCTGGTACAATTGCGTGAATTAGTTAATTTAATTTTTGGTCTAATGCGCGACGTAGAATCGTGGTGCCTGCCTCCGCGAGGTCCACCTCGGACACCCCAAGTTTTGGGTGGCAAAACTTGGAGGTGACAAAAGGGCAACACGTTAAATCGTCGGCCTGATTTGATCTTTTGGTGTAATGGCTGGAAAGCTAAGGTGCACAGCGATCAAAACAGGTTCAAACCGAAAATTAGAGACTGTAAGTGTGTTCTTTTGATTTCTCTATGTTTCTTTGTCTATATTGATATATATATATATATATATATATATATATAAATATATATCCAGACTGTTGTCCTTTCTTCACTAGGTCCTTTGGGTCCTTGTGAGAGGCTGATATCATTATTTAAATATTGGGCTAAAGAAACGAGTGTTAACGGAATGAACCTACGTCTCCATGATCGAGAAAAGTAAACAACCTACCAATTAAGTCACCACCAGAAAGGCGTCCATCAGATTCAGTTTTGATTTGTTGTAGTTCCTTATATAGAATATCATATGTAGGTACTATAATGTGTATTCATAAGGAAAGATATCTTAAAGAAGCATTAACTATTTATTCAAAAATTGTAACTTACCACAAACTGGAAATAAGAGAAACTTTAATCAACGACTCAAAATAGACAATTTTGCAAAATAGAGAGCATTGTGTATGGCATTTCATAAACAATGCTAAAAATAATAAGAATTAACAATTTGCTTATCACATTAAAAACTGTCACTAGCAGGAACTACGATAACTTCATCTGTATTTATTAAGCGACTACTAAATTCAAAGCACCAACAACTTATAAAATCAATGGACTTGTAATTGGGGTTTTGTATGGCGGATTTGTTTGTTTGCGAGCAGGGCTTGCACTGAGTAGACGGTAGTCAGCGGGTGTGACTAATGGAGGCAGGCAGGGTTTGAAAGTACCCGTAGTCGACTCCGGTTAATAGTTGAACTTTCGCTTCTGCTTTCTCCCTCAGATTTCCCCTAACCACTTTCAATTACTGCTAACGCTGTATTCATGATTTGCACTTTTCTATATGGTTACACTCTTCATAATGTCTCACTCTCCTAATAACTTCATTACCAGTCTGCCTTGATTCAACAACAAACTCCTTCATAATACCCTTTATGCTAAAGTATCCTTTTTCTGAGGATTTCAGTAAATATTAGCTGTAACGTTAATAAAAACAAACCAAAATTAAAAATTCTGAAGAAGTTTAATACAATTAATACAATTTTTGAATAACTTATATTGTTATAAAAATGTATAACATATGTTTCTATCATAAGATTGAGTTTGTTATTAATATTATAATAAAACATAACCGCTTTGCATTCTACGTTTCCTTGATGCATGGGAGCGTACATAATACATAGACCAGTGCTGATCGTGTCCATCAAGAGTAAACTCCCGCAAAAAAAATTTTTCATATTACAGCTCAGAACAAAAACACGAACATTTTATGAGAAATTTGTTTCTTCCATTGTATTGTAACACTTTTGGTTTTGTTAGACCTGGAAATATCTTTATAAATAAAATAATGATTTTGTCTGTACATTGCTTAGAACTGACTCATTTCAAGTTTTCTTTACGTTTCATACATTGGAGAAACCGAATCCACCCTTAGAAAAATTTCTGTCGGTTTGTCGGTTTGTCGGTTTGTCCGCAAAACTTTGTCACAGGTAAACTCAGCTACCATAAGACATATAAAGCTGAAACTTTTACAGTAGATTTGTGTAGGTCTAACTTAAAATATAGGCTATGAATTGATTGGAAATTCAACGTAGAAGTGAAGTTATGGACGTTTAACGCAAAAATGTTTGTCACAAGTAAACTCAGCCACCATAAGACATAGCGAGCTGAAACATTGACACTGGATTTGTGTGTGCCTAACTTAAAATATGGGCTCTAAATAGATTATTAATTCAGTACAGAAGCGAAGTTATGGGGCTTTTAGCTGTATTTTCCTAACTTCACAGACAAGTTTGTTTTGAAAATACACAGGTGTGGCAAGTAGGTATTGTTAGTTGATTTTAATTTCAATTGAGCACATGAATATATTGCGTATTTGACATCATTGAAATGGTGTTTCACAGAGTTAAGGATGTACTATCTATTGAGAATAAATGTTTTGTAAACGAGCAATTCTCAGCCCTTAATATGAACAGGCATGAGAAATCAACAAACAAGTTCTTACGCTATATGAAGCCGAGGAAAGAACTTACAAGTCAGTAAAGAGATTGGATTAGTGACGAAGAAGCAGTTCATTATCTAATTGAATTTCTTGACTCTGAATTTATTTCTCCTGGACTGCCTGCTCATGAGTAAAAACTTAAAGTAGAGCACCAATCATGCTACAATTTAGTAGCAGTAACAAATTTCATGTTACGAAACATGAGTGCCCCAAAACTGTGCAACGGGACACGACTCTGAGTTCGTGCTCTACACAGATATGCCATAGAGGCGGACATAATGACTGGATGTGGTATTGGGGAGTCTGTGTGTATACTTCACATACCATTGATTCCGAGCCACTGTCTGTTTACGTTGAAATGATTGCAAAGTCCGGTCAGAGTCTATTTCGCAATGACGTTAACTAAGTCGCAAAGGGAGACTTCATCTAACGCAGGAATACAAGGTAGCAAAACCAAGTTTTTCTCACATGGTCAAATGTAGTTTACATGCTCAACGGTCAGAGGTTTCAACTCTTTCTTCTACCATGAACCTGAAGGACAGACAGCTAATGTAGTGTATAAGCTGGAGGCATTTGTTTAACACTGTAGTAATAATGGTATTTTCTACTATTCTATAATTTCTAATGACATTTTGAAATACCAAAAATGACGGAACTTCTGATTCCTCCGTGGTATAGCCGAAAGGCAATAGGCACACGGCAATAAACCAAAACAGGAACTTCTGATTCCGTCAAAGACGGGTACGTTTGCTATGTATTATATATAACTGTCAACTTTTTTTTAATTTAATATTTGCTTAATAAATACACTGGTAATAATGTAAGGTATGGGACCAGAGTAGCCCAGTGGCTTGCGTGATCGCCGATGACAGTAGTGCAAATGTATTATAAATAAATGTAACAAACAAATATTTTTTTGAATTTAAAATGTGGATAATATAAAAGATGGTAATAAAGTAAAGGGATCTAGCCAGGGTTGCCAGTAGCTTGCTTGCTCGCCGATGACAGTAGTGCAAATGTATTATAAATAAACACAACAAAAATGTTTTTTTTTAATTTAATATTTGCGTAATATAAACACTGGTAATAAAGTAAGGTATGGAACCAGAGTAGCCCAGTGGCTTGCGTGCTAGCCTTTGACTGGGAGCACGTTAATTAGAACTAACTCATTTCAAGTTTTCGTTACGTTTCATACTTCAGAGTAGCCACATGTACCCTTAGAATAATTTCTGTCTGTCGGTTTGTCCACAAAATATTGCTACCATAAGACATATAAAGCTGAAACATTGATTGTAGATTTGTGTATGTCTAACTTAAAATCTAATCTTTGTATACAGAGGCTTTTTATTAGCACTGTACTAATAATGGTATTTTCTACTATTCTATAACTTCTAATTGTAGTATTAGTATAATACTATAATTGATATTTTGGAATACCAAGTATAATAGAATTTTTGATTCCGTCAAAGACGGGTACGTTTGCTAGTATTTGATAAAATAACTTACTGTCAACTTAGTTCTATTGTTTTGCACATGTTTTATATTGAAATTGTATTACTTACAATTCATTTAATATAATTTAATTAATAATCTCTTTCAAATTTAGCAAATTAAACTATGTATTTAATAATTCTGATTTAAAGCATTTATTCATTGTATTTTGCATAATTGTGCTATTTATGTTATGCTAATTATCAATATGCTAATTATGAATTATCAATTATCAATAATTATCAGGTATGCTAATATTAATAACGAAACACACTACTGTGAGTTTAATAATGAGTAGGTGTGTAGGTGAGTAGGTATGTAGGTGTGTAGGTGTGTAGGTGGGTAGGTGTGTAGGTGGGTAGGTGTGTAGGTGGGTAGGTGTGTAGATGGGTAGGTGGGTAGGTGCGTAGGTTGGTAGGTGTGTAGGTGGGTAGGTGTGTAGGTGGGTAGGTGTGAGTACTCATGACTAGTTCAAGCTATACATTATTTACCCTCTACTGAAACTCATATTTAGAAATAAATGAATTTTCCTGCCAACTCAAGATAAAGGATCGAAGAATTCTAGTCGAGAACTCTTTAGGAAAGGTATTCGCCAATTTTAATGTGAGTACAGTATCTTCGACATGATTTATTCAATAAAGAGTAAATGAGTTTTCTGGTCTGGTAATGCGATTACTAAATTACCTTGCCAAAGTCTGTAGCCAATATATATTAAACTCAATCAACTACGAAATAGTGCAATGAAACAGGAAGAGATTTCATAAAACTCAGATGGTTATACTGCCAAACTGTGGTACTTGTTACTTGTGGTTACATTCAAAACATTTATTTAAGTATAATAAATAAAATAAATAGCCAAATTATTAAAGTTCTATTAGTTTTAATTAACAAAAATGTTAGAATTTTCTGTTAAAAACCAATATTTTTGCTTTATTTTCAACACAAATTCGTTTTTGACAAAGGATGTTCAAAGCGATGAAAATCTCTGATATTACCATAGAATAGAAGGACTCTACAGTTATTTGACTTTTTTGAGAGAAACAAAAGCTGAACGCTTGGTTGTTTTACTGCTTGTTATATTTCAGTGAATTTCAAAAATAATATAAGCAATATACAAATATAATGAAACATCTATCATATCTATTGACAAATAAACAAAAAAATCTCTTCAATTAATCATAAATATTATGAAACAATGGGAAAAAAAATTTAGAAAAGATAATTAATTTATGATTTACAATTAGTTTTAAGTTATAATACTCTAGTAATAATCTAGTTTTTTTAGTTAATTTCTATTTTCACGTTATTAGTTCAATATGTTTATGGGAGAAGTTTGTATTCAATTATTGAGTGCAAACTTAATTATTTCAAGCTGTTCATTGATTTTAAAAGGGCAAAAAAAGAAATTCCTGGAATAAATTTCGTTTTTTTGGATTAACGGAATTTATAGTGATTCACGATGTTATTGCATGTAGGAAATATTAAACAAACAACAGTCGTTACCACATAGGGGGATGTTAAACAAATGAGAAAGGAGGAAGGAGGATTTGATAGGCAATCAAGTTTGTTTCTGGGCTCGTTACGAGTAGGCCCACATGATTTATCGGGCCTGATTTATTTATTGTGATTGGCTGTTGACAAGGGTGGCCGTGCGTTGCCAGGTAGCGGGGGTGCGCGCCCCTAGAAGGCGTCCTCGTCATCTTTCAATTTATCCCCATTCACTGCACCCTCAAGTCTGCATGGTCCATCTCTATGTAACACTTAGCTTACTTTCCCATATTTTGTTGCAAATATTCTCTCCATATTTATTTAAAAAAAAGTATTACATCAAGTACTTTTCCGTTCCTAATAGAGGTACTGAAAATACCAGAAAAACGACTTCCTTTCTAACTATACCACACCAGTCCACTAATAACTGGCTTCTGTCTGGAGTTGGGTTTTTGTCTCTGACGAAGACCGCTTCTTACGGTTGAAAGATCTTATTCTTGTTTTCCATTTCATATTGTGGTTTGATCATTTATATATATATATATATATATATATATATATATATATATATATATATATATAATATCGATGTCAGGTACTCGTTAAAGATCCCTACTCTAAATACATTTGAGTTAGGCTAAATGTAGGACTCCCACTGTAGAATCAATCTTTATTGTGTGGTATCACAAAGGGTCAATGCTTGGCCTACGTGTGTTCCCTTGTGGGACTGCCACTGCAACCTATATATATATATATGACTTGTAATGTTATCTTATTAGTCTAGTCGAAGGTTTTGTCCGGTTAACATTGTTGTTCCTTTAAATAATGTAAATCTCATTTTCTTGGTTAAAAAATTCTTACTTCTGCCAATGAAAAAGGTTTTAAATAAAACCGAAACGTCGGCAACGAGAGTTCGATTTTTTATCCTAGAAAATTGACCGAATCTCGATTAGAGAACACACCTATTCTATCAAACGGTCGATATATTATTGAATGGATATAAAATTCATGGACTTATGATATTTATTATATGTATTTATAAATATCATATTTATTTATTTTTTTATTAGACTTATGATGTTATATATATCGTGGTTAGAATTTCTCCAAACACTTGTATTTCAGTTAGTAATATTTTTTTTTAAAAAAAAAAACGTTTTTTAGAAATTATTTATTCTAGGTTTACTTTAATTTAAATCATTAAATGATCTGTTTAATTGTTTTGAATTATATATTACTATTAAATTACACATGGTATGTACAATTGAAAACTACTTGAAAAGTAGCAGCACTGAAGCTGGAGTCTGTAACAAAATGGAGTATAGAAATGAGTTTTTGGCATCCTGGTAGCAGAGAACTGTGGTGAATGAAGACCCTTGTATCCACAGTCTGTCATTCAACACTCTCTACCTGTAACCTACTCCTTTAGATCTCAATTTTTTTTAACCAAGCCTGCCTCTTTATTGTTTTTTTTTCTAAAGAAGAATAAATGTCTTATCGTTGCTTCTAATCTAGTTCGAACAATCACAACTCTTTCTTATAGTGAAGCGTCTGTCCAAACAGATTTGCGACCCTTGTTAGCCAGGAAGTGGTGCCCTTGTATCAGAGCTTGTGGTAATCTTTCAACAGTCACTTCTACCGGACATTGTTTTTTAGACCACAATTCAGCAAATCCCTGAACCTTGTACATCACCTGCCTCCCCATTTTCTTGAGAAGTTACTAAATGTAAAGTAATGATACTGCTACGAAAAAAAAAATCTGGAGTGGCCTACACTCTACTTTACTATACGTAACTTAATGTCAAATTTCTTGAGTATATAAAACATAACGTCTCATTTAAGCATAACATAAATATCTAAATGGGATATTATTATTAGCAATTCATTCGTGAGGTAGTACAGATAGTGATTGAAGGACACATCAATTTATAAGCTTATTTTTGTACATCACAAATAATTTATTATTTGCAAATAATTTCATTAGTATAACTACAGCAGTAATAACATTTTTGAAAAACCAAAGTATACATTTCTTGAAACGAAATATTATCCTACAAGAGAACATGGCTATTGCTCAAATAGCCAGTAGATTTCTTACATCGTTTACTTGACATCCTTCAACATTGAATATTAAAGTAAAATTTTCAAATTTAAAACAGGAAAATACCCTTTTTTTTCTCTGAAAAACATCTTAAACAGCGTAGAAAATGTTGTTTTAAGGTGATTTGTTAATTAAAGATGTACGATAATTACATTTATTAATCTCTGAAGGAATGATTTCAATTTTGAATTATCTTTTACATTTTTGGTTTTTAACACAATTATTAAACTGGGAATTTTATGACTTCTTAGTATTTAATAAGATCATTTTCCTTCCCCTTTGTCAAATAACATATATATGAATTTTTTCACAGTGAGTGTTATTATTTTCCTGCACAATATTATTCCTCTTACATCTCATATAAGTCAATAAACAATTTAAATTATTCCTTTATAAATATCAATTTTATTTCAGTGGATTCGCTCAAAAAATTTTTAAGTCAATGTAAACAATCTAAAAAAAATATAAAATAATCCACAAGTATAGCAGGTGATCTCTTACTCTAGGATAAACAAACAGTTTTTATAGCGTTATTGCTCTTTCCCGTCATTGTAACTTCATGAATATTTTTTATGAATTGCTAATTTTTTGTTCCATTTATGGTCAAATTTTCATTATTTTTTAATGAGCCGTTTAGCGTATCGCCCCTTTAGCGAATGTAATTTTCAAAAAAAATATCTCAACTCATTCTCCACATAATGTTCTATCTTTAGGCATAGTTTCATTTTGATCCGTCAAATAGTATGGCTTGTATCGCTTTCACAAGGTTTGAGATTGAATTATAAGTCAAAATTTTTACATTTTATTGAAAAAAAAATATTTCCCGTTGTTTTAAAATTCTGAATATATTTTTCGTTTGTTCCATTTGAAACTTTAAAGATTATGTCAAAATTTCAAAACTCTAGGGTTATCAGTTTAGGAGAAATAAATGTTTTCTAAAAAACTGTTTTTGGCAAAATGTGACTTTCCCATCATGCATAATTCTTCCCAAACAATAGGGATCTTCGTCTTTATGGTGCCCATTTTTGTGTAAAATATCAACTTGATCCATCAATGATTCTGGACGGTAGCGTGGTAACAAGCAATGCTAACACACTCACCCACCCACCCACACACACACACACACAGACATCATCGAAAAAACTTCATAAAACGACTTCTGGGACCTCAAAACATGTAATTCCGTCAAAATCTCGAGATCGAATTTTTTCACGATCACTATACTTATAGTAAAGTAATAGTTATATACTTTATGGTTTCGACATTGAAAAAAAAGAAGCTAATTTCTATACTGCATACACATTAGTATTTAATTATTAATAATTTATGATATTTATTTTCATCACCATTAATTCCCTGTATAGTTTACAACTATTTTGAATCAGAAACCATATAGTACAGAGAATTCAGTTTTTTTTTTTGTAAAATGTTGCACATTTATTTTTTTGGTTTACGTTCACGGTACTTTATACGCTCCAGTTGCACCTCCAGTTACCCTCGCAATTTCAAAACCATATTCAATCTCCCTTCATATGAGCTTTAGCATTTCGTCAACTGTTGAGAGGACTTCAACAGTGTGGCTACGAAAAGTGACAAGATCAGTAACAGGGTTCTTGTAGACTCTATCTTTGAAGTACAAAAGAAAATCTGGTTGTAAGGAGTTATGTCTGGAGGGCAAGGTGACCATGCAATTCGTCCATCACGGACAATATATACCATATTTGGAATAAATGTGGATCCGTAACATCATTAGACCAATGCGCAATATCCCTCTCCTGCTGAAAGAGAACGCTAGCCGCAGTTATGCTTCCTGACAAAGTAGGTACATATGAATCATGTTGTAATTTATTCATGTCCTGGTAATGACATGTCACGGCAATTTCTTCAGGTCCCGATAATGTAATAGTAATGTCATGTTAATTTATTTTTACCTCTAATGTTCTTTTCAGCGACAAATATAAGTAATCACTTTTTGCATAGATCCCACTAAACGCTCACTTCTAGGATAGCATGAATGTGTTCACAAAAAAATGTGAAGGTTTCGAGAACATCAGAATTAATGGAGGGTAGTTACCTAAACGCAAAGAAAGTGGCTGCATTAGAAAAAATTTTTCCTTTTGTAAAAACCCATTTTTTTCATTTTTTCAACATGAAATCAACAAATTCGTAGCACAGAATACTTGAATACAACGTAGATCATTTTCGATTTATAGCCTTGAAGTTGTTGCCGTTTAAGGAAAAGTTATAACTGGATGATTTGGCTATCTAAAAAATTTGTGCTGCACGATAAATAGACTTCCGAGGATTACGTTTAAATTTATTTTTCTCAGGACAGTCATTGTGGGGTTTTGCCGAGTGGACTGTTATTCACTATTTACTCTCAGTATACTACCACAAACGTTGGATCTTCGCCTTTGATCTCGTTAATTTTCAATTCAATCTGGTACAAACCAGTAGTAAAATAATTTAATTAATGGTTAATATACATAAAACACCAGTTTAAAGTTAAATTTAAGTAAAACTTGAAGATGTATAGATCCTTTACTTCAATACACAATATTTTATGATTTCTGATCAATAAATGCCTGTAATGATACTGGAACATCATTGATACCCTTTATAATTAAAAAGATAGAAAGAATAAAAATAAAATTTTATGGAAAAAAGGAAGTTTTTTATTAACTGAATAACAGTTTTTAATTAAAAGATAACTTTTTCACTTTCTATTTTCAATCGAATTACAAACTAGTTTGAAAAGTTTAAATGAGTTCCTTAGAAATGGGAAAAAAATAAATTATTAGTAACGGGATATATAATGATGAAGGGATTAAGGAGATAATTCAAAAAAAAAGAGACGAGAATCGGCTGGGAGGTCTGATTGAAGAAATATCCCGGCAGCTTACCTTATAAATCACGCTGGGTGATAAGCGATACAAAGCGACTGTCACAGGGTTCTCACTAGGCTGGCTCGTCAAACCATTTATTTTAAACATGCTTTATCAACAACTTTGACTTCTCGACTATTTAAGCCAAAATTAATTAATAATTCTACCACTTGTAGTTGGTACTGGGGTGGATCAACTACTGAATGTTTGCTATTACTGCCTGACAGTAATCAAGCTGTTGAATCAACCTTGGCAACGCTGGAATAAAAACAAAACTTCTTCAATATTCCTAATGGTTTATTGGTCATTTTATCAGAGGAGATAATAGCATAGCCCGTCAATTCTGTAGTAATTGGAAACTAACTATGGCCACTGTTTATAAAATTTTCAAAAACTAAAGTTGGGTAGAAATCTAAGTAAAATTACATTTTTCATAATTAGAGTGTTATAATATGTTGAATTAATAATTCAAAGAATAATTCAAACAATAATTAATAATTATTGTTTCAAAAATAATTTTGATTTCAAATTTTATGAACTCTGAGAATGAATTCACACCACTTATAGTGACGCAAATTTTATTTTTTGGTGCACCTCTAAATTTACCTTGTCATTAAAAATGGTAAAAATGAACCTAGTTTATGTTGATACCAATAGTTAATGTTTATATTTTTCTTTGTAACTTCGTTTATTATTTTTACTTAAAAATAACAATTTATTTTTGGATCTTAATATTCAGTTTAAATAATTAATTGTAATTATTTTACTTAGCATAAGTCAATCATGCAAACAATTTCAATTTTTTGGGCAGAGTAGCACACCTCTGAAGAGATAGATCCAGAGTTCGAATATCCACCCTGTTCCTCGGTTTATTCACGCGGGAGTTGCAGAAGAATTCTAGTAGCCATGCCTCGGAGAGACATTAAAGCGTCAGTCCTGAGCCTGGAAGAGGTCTGGTACTCAAAGATCGCTACTCTAAATATACTTGAGTTTAGCAAAAACCTAGGACTCATAATGTAGACTGTGTCTATATTACAAAGATATTGGCCCGGTATTACAAAGGGCCAATCTTAAGCCTATAGGTGTTTTCTCGTAGGACAACTACTGAAACCAAACCTAACCTAATGGACAGGGTTCAATACTGTTCCAAAACCTTTATATTTTTAACAGCGCCAACACAAGTAAGGTGTATGTATAGAACAAACATGAAAATAGGGATGTGTTAAGCGACAATCAATGAAAACAAATAAAAGAATAATTTTAATTGATTCCACGCCACCTTTTTGCGATTTCTGCTGAGATAAACTGAAAGAAGAAATATTAATTACTCGTCAAGAAATGATAACTGTCAAGAATAGTTACAAGTGATTTGAATAAACTATGTATATGAAGTACTACCAATGGGTGGTTTCTCCACTTTTTTACCTCTCTTTTATGTATCATGGAGCAGTATTACTTATTACCCCTTTAAGGGTAGTTGTAATATAATAAAGTTATTAAAAAAATCGAATAGTAATTAATTTATTTATATGATTTTCATTAATTGATATTAAACTCAAATATATTATTCATATGATATTACGAAATAGAACCATTCAAATAATATTGGAACATAAAGAAGTATTCACACAATGCTGTATTTACTACCCAAGTTTTCTTGTTTATTGGATGTTTTACCTTTAACTTACAATGTTTGAAATATTTAATCAATAATTAATTTCAACTGATAAAATGCTGTTTACTTTGTTTCTGCTACCTGTTGCTATATACAATCATATTTTTGAATTGTTCATGACAAAAACTTTTTCCAACTTTTGCAATCAAAAAATCAAAAATAATCAGCGACTTTTGATTATTCCTCAGGGAAAAGTATCCTAAAAAGGAACGTCAAATGGGTGACTTGCAATGGGAATTGATAATCCATGAGATTTGTTTACTTTAATCATATGAAAATACCAGAGTAAAGCAATTTATTTTATATATACTCCGATTTTTAATAAGGTAGTTATAAGTAAAGAATTATGTAAGTAAACTGATTCATTAACTTTGAGCATCTGCTTTAGTGAACAACTTGTTGATGTAATCAATTCTTGAGACAGAACGAAGGATTTGTGAAGTAAGCTGACATCTAATTTGAACAGCTTGTTAAACCATGGTGTACTATAGAATCTTCATCATCTTGGCGTAGTTCATTACCTACCTTTAACTATTTTCAAATCACTGCATCAGATATATTTCTTTTAACAAAAGTTAATAAAAACTGTATTTTTTAATATTTCATAGTTACGCTATTTCATGCATTAGTTATTCACTATACTGCCCGAAGTTTATTTTATTATTTACTATATTACCGGTTTTATTTCACAATCATTTACATTTTTTTAACTCAAATTATTGAAAAAGAGTCTTGAAAAAGAACTGCCATCATGACAGCAAGTCATCATTTAATTGATAATTAAAGATTCATATCTAAAATTTATTTTTATACATTGTTTCATGTATGCTTCATAAATCTATATATTATTAAAGCATCGGCGTTGAATTGCTATTTAATTTATTACTTTAAGGCTAGCCCTGATTAATTTTAAGTATTATACAGATTATAAAATTGACTTGGGGAAAACCGTCACGTCATAAAATTTTACGGTAACCTCTGTCGAGTGGGTGATATATGTAGAAATGGGCGTGAGCGAAATGTGAAGGAAGGCTAGATGAAGATTAAAATGTGGGAAAATAGGCAACTAGAGGGGGATTTGGTTGAAAAATAGACGGTCCAGTGATTGGATGAATGAAGGTGACATTTAGAAAGGAAGAGAAAAAACTGGAGAAGGGGGTCACGGGAGGTAATTTGCGGTAATGTATTAGTGTGGGAATTGAAGGTCAGGTAGAAGGTCTCAGGTAAGAGAGAGTCTCAGGTGTTGGGGGTAGAGCTGGGGGTGGATTCTAAGAACGGAAACAGGCCTCCATCACCCCCTGTACAGGGCCAGCTGAGAGCACTCCCCAACTCACTGGCCCTTACTGTCGAAGGCCCAAGGCCGTTTTAGTAATCTATCTCAGCTTCCAATACAATCACCTTCGGGTCTACTTTTTAAGAGTGATTAACTCATGATATATATTATATTGTATTATACATATAAAGGAATGAACAATCAAGTCCAAACTTTTGACCAGTTAGGATAGTTTATTTATATAATGTACATTTAATTTTACATATTAAACAATTCATTCTTCTGCCTATAAAAAAGGTTTCAAAGTAAAACCTGAAAATTGGCAGAGCATAGATTTACATCTATCAATATATAGTTCAAATAAAAAAAGAAACAGAGAAATCAAGAGAACACACTTACAGTCTCTAATTTTTCGTTTGAACCGTCTTCAGGAGAGATAAAAGAGGGAAACCAAGCGCACTGGTTCAGAGACGGTTGGAGACGGAGTGAGTTTCATCTGAAACTGTTTCTGTTTCATTATTTATATTGTCACGTTTAGGATTTAAAAAATATACAACAAATGTAATTTATGAGAAATAAGAGGCAGCAAAAATGGTAGAAAGGTTTAACTAAAACAAGGTAAGCAAAGCCTGGTAGAAATATCAGTCAGTTCAGGTAAACGCCCTAGACAACAATATTCCATTCGTTGATTCTCAGCTAAATTTGAATAAAGTATAGCTAATGCTTGATGTATTTGGTCTGTTAAATTTAATTATTGCCATAATTTTTTTACCCCTCTAAATTTTTTATAAGAAAATTAATATTATATTTCTGTTGCTCGCTCTTTTAAATACTATATATGTTACTAAACTTTAATTATCAACACTGAAAACGTTCGCCAATAGAGTGTTAGGAACCAGTTTTATTATCAAATGTTGTATTTTGTCCACGTCACGGACCATTGGATCCACTCTTTAAGCTTGCACCCAAACAAACTTAATATATATATTTTTTCTCATGTTGTAATGCAGTCAAAATTATTTCAAAACACTTACAGTTGAACTAAGTTAAAAAGTAAGTTAAATTAAAAACTGTGAGCTAAGTTGCAGTAGTTTTATAAAATTGTGTTTTTTTTTGCGTATAAATAATAAGAAACATGGTATAAATTGAACAAAAGCTAAAATGGTCAGCAACAATAATCAATTTTGTTGTAAAATGATATTGAATTTGTTAATTATGTTTAATAGATTATAGACTAAACACATTAAGCATTAGACATATCTCATTAAAATCGCACTCAATATAAAATATAAAATAGTTTTGTCTAAATGGTTTATATCAACTGTTAAGTAACTTTTTCATATTTGTTCCTGGCATCTGTTGTTAACACTCCTTGTTAATTTTTTTTGGTCATACCCATCATTTGTATTGTGACTTTAATGGAAACGTTTACATAGTTTAATGACCTTTGTAGTATTTTTTGAAATTTTTCAATAAAGTACCACATTGACTGTGGTTTTAAACGTTTATTTAGTTTAAAATCCTCACGTAAACATGTTTCATTGAAATATACAGCAGCCTCTGCGTTAACGATTTTAAAGCTGGTCTGCTCCAATTTACGAACAACAGTTGTACTTAAATTGGAGCAGACCAGCTTAAAAGTCGTTAACGCAGAAGCTGCTGTTTATTTCAATGATATATATATATATACAAATTCGAATAAAATGAAAGGTCCGTGTGGACAATAAACACTTTAATACAGAGAAAAGAACACAGAAAGACACAACAGAACTCACTTCGATAAGCAGTTTGCTTCTCAACGCGAGTACTTCGCACTTCTTCCCGATGACGACGGATGTCGAAATATCGAAGTGAGTTCTGTAGTGTCTTTCTGTGTTCTTTTCTCTGTGTTAAACTGTATATATATATATATATATATATATATATATATATATAAACATATACATATATGAATAATAATCAAAATAACAGTTGATGTAATAGATGGATTAATTTACCACAATAAAACTAATTTGGAAACAATGCTCTAAGGCCTTTATTCAAAACAGTAATCTTGTGATTAACTGGAATGAAGCAAATGAATTAATATTTTTGTCTTCGGAAAGAAGAAGAAATATTGTGGAAAATGCACTGATAAAGAAATTTTATGAGAAATTAATGAACAATAGCTTAGGACTTTATAATTTGGATGAAGTTCTGATTAGTGGAATAATTAAACAGATGGAGACTTCTTCATCATTAAACACATTCAGGGTTACCAACAATTCTAGAAACTTCAATTAACCAGGTTAACAAGCATTTATTATTTTTTAGTTCACTTACTCTCTGACGATGTGTTGACGAAAAGCCTTTGAGCATTGTTTCCAAATTAATTTCATAGTGCTAAATTAATAAATATATATATATATAAATCAATGATCAAACCACAATATGAAATGGGAAAACAAGACTAAGATCTTTCGGCCGTAACAAGGGATCTTCGTCAGAGTCAAAAACCCAGTACGGTCGAAAGATCTTAGTCCTGTTTTCCCATTTCATATTGTAGTTTGATCATTGATTGTTATTTCACGTGTTTGTGTGATATCTTTGTATATATATATATGTATATATATATATATTTGTATATATTTTATGTGTGTTATTGCAGTAAATTTTGTTTATATGTGTATTTTAACTTCAAGGAGATGTTAATTGGACAACAAAGCATTTGGAGAGAAACAGAGTAAAAAATTGTCAAAACCAATTTCATGGCAGAATAAGCGTTAAGAAAAATGATATGATTAAGGGTATGAATACGGAAAGGTTAGTGGTTGAGATCCCTAGGTTTCGCATGGATTGTATTATTGAGGTTGTTAAACTTCCAAGTCTATTATATTGAGAAGCCAAGTCTATTAACTTGAATGCACTCGGCCTTTAATGTCGGTTTGGCTTCTACTAAAATGAGTCTTTGTATCGAATATTATAGGGTTTCCGTCGGTCAGTGCAACAAGCTTTCTTCCACTTACTTCCACACTCTCGCGGAGGAGTTAATTTTTTTTTAAAGTTTCCATTTCAGGCACTAAATCAGATACATGTTCCTAAAGCTCATGTTACATTAAGGGCTTCAGCAGAACCACATATAAACCACCTTGGTGCTAAATTAACTCGGAAAGTCAAAATTTATGGTTGAATATTTTATTGTAGGTATTATTTTTTAATGTATATTACGACAATTTTTCCTCTATGTGCTACTCTCTGAGTGCTTTACTCTGAAATTTTATATATTATTCCGAATCTTTTAACTAAAATCAATAAAAAGGTTTGTAATTATTTTGTTTAATATTTTCTTAATTTCTTTTTGAGTAGAAAGAATTTAAGAGTAACGTGAGCTCTGTGTAACATTTATATGTATATATTTTATATGCCAGCTTATAATAATAAATAAGACACTTTTGACCACTGTAGCAACACTTAAGGTGTTAAATAAATCTGGGTCTTAAAAAGGTCAGCAACTCTGATGTCCCTAGTTGTAGTTACGCTCTCTTAATAATGAAATAGTACAAATATTAGTTATTTCCATATTTCTTTTAATTCTGAAATAATGTTTGTGTTAATTTAACTGTTGAATGTATAATGTACATATTTCTATGGTTCATCCATAAACATAGTTCGGTATTACTCCTTTCTTAACAATCATTTAAATGAAGTATTCATAAATAAATCACAACTACACTGTTCATTTCTATTTTTTTTATTTAATTATTAATTTTCAATTAATAATTTCTGTTAAGTATTTTACAATAAATAATTAAATTAAAGAATAGGCTGGTTTAATTTATTTTATAGTATAGTAGGACAACGGGTTTGAATTAATGAATGCGTCTTTTTATTTCCATCTGGGGTCTTAATCCATGACCGATCACCGGTGAGTAGATGTTCACAGTGTGTGGAGATCGTGAGGCTGCATCTATCAGCTATCTCAGCAAGTCTACCATCATAAAAAGAATCCCCTGTCTCCAACTAAATCAGCTGTAAAAAAATATTCTTTCTAATGATCAAGGAATGTCCTACTTTATACCCGGAGCAAAGTAAAAAAAATAGTATCTTTCCATTAGCATGAAAGGTGGATGAATCCGTTCAGATTATTTTATTGTAGGTATCAGTAACTTAGGTGGTTTAATGGAATGATATGTGCAAATAAAAGTTCCATTTAGTTGTGTTTTAATACGTGAATAGGAATGAACTAAATGTCATGGGGGTTGAGTCGGAGAGCAGAATGGGGTGGTTTTAGGAGAAGGTGTGGGGGTGGAGGTCATTAGATCTGGTGCCCCGCTGTCTCCTCCAAATAGGTAAAAGATTTATAGTCGGGAGGCCAGGTGGGCCGGTGGTCCATTCAGCAAAGGTGAAATATCGCCCGTCTCTGTCGCTCTTTTCTTCAGTGCTGACCACTCATAAACTTGGCCTGCGACACCTTTACCCCGGAGTCATGCTAATACCAGAGCAGGTCACTCTACCTGCCCACCCGACTCTCCTTGCTGTCATGCCGTCTCTCTGTTCCACCGGCACAAGGATTAACGAGTATTCCTCCCTTAGTGCCTCAAGAGGCAGTAGAACATCATTCTCATGTTCTAACAAATATTAAAAATAATATTACAAAACCAAGTCTAATAATAACAGAAATACTATTATAATTGCTATCCAAAATATTTCATGCAATATTATTTTTTCTAAAACTGAATCTTTGTATTGTTTTTGCCCAAATTAGTTACAACTATAACAATCTGCATATGTCTCAGACAATTTCTGTGAAGCATACAGTCAATTTTCACTGTTTCCTTTTGTAATTTCAACTATTTATGAATTCTAAATTCTTAATGGCTACACCCCATTAGTTTGCCAGAAATGAGACAGCCTTTTTCAACTGAACGGAATAGCTCTATTTTTTCCGAGTCTTGGATGGATTAAAATTTCCGTCCAAATATAGGACGGAAGTGATTCTATAATCACTGTACTTTTTACTTTAAAAAACACAGAAATACTGATAGTTTTATTAAAAAAATTTAACATTTATTGATATTTTATTTATTTAGTATTTTATTTTTCTAGTCAAAGTAACTAAAAATACGAAAAAATATTAATTAGTTTGCACAATTAACTTATCTCATGTACTACCTATAACTTATCCTCAAATCTAAGATGGCCTGAAAAACATCGAAAAACTTCGTTTATAACATTGTTATCCTTTTAACTGTGCCTTATAGATTTTTAGTCTAGTTCAGAACTTTAATGACTAACAATATTTGCTTCCAATTTAACCTGATTAAATGTGGCTTCCTTCTAACCAGGACTGTATCCTCAGTCCAAATTTAGACGTACAATACGTAGCCATTGATGACTACATCAGTTGACTTATAACTTCTGAAGATAAAAGCCTACTTCTTGAAGGAAGGTCAATAGTTGTTAGCTTGGATGTCGACGGGTTAGTTGGAGTGGTTATATACAAAGCTCCACGACCATTCATATTGAAGCTGAGCTCGTAAATGCCTACGTAAAAGGAATCTTACTTGATACACTTCAAATGGTAACACAATTTGTGGAGGCACAAGGGCAGCCGTTAGGAACATGATAATGAGTGTCATCAAATGAGTGGGAATTTCAGAAGAAAAGATATTAAGAGATAATATTAAGAGATATTAAAAGAGTTAAGGATGGGACAAGTGAGACAGATAACCTTGGCAATCATATAATAGTCTAAAAAAACATTCGATGAACTTGAGTTACAAATATTTTAGAAATTAACAAATAATTTTAGAAATTTAATTTAGAAATTAAATATTTAGAAATTTTATATATTTCCAATACAAAATTGGAAAGGAATACTTAACATTTTTAAACAAATTACACGAATTTTATCTATAAAAACAACATACTTGTCTTGTGTTGGTAAAATATTTTTTAATTATTCTTAAAATTTAAAGAAGTGGTTGTGGCAGGTGTAAGATTTGTTGAAGTTGCCTTAAGCAAAAGGTTAAAGGATGGCTGGGGTATGACGAATTGCAAGTATTTGGAGTAAGCCTGTCGAATAGACATCTTAGTTCGAAAACTATATCGGCAAAAAAATACCTGTTTTGATAAGGACAAAGAGGAAATAGACTTTGAAAAACTGTTGGAACAAGAGTGTTGTATACCTGGAGGATTGGACCGATTTGGGTCCTAGGACTTGTGACAAATCTAGTTGGAGCAACAATGGACCTCCAACGTTTAATCCGGCAAGAATTCACTTGAGATTCTACAGGATCGACATTTGTACCTGAATACAGCCCATTGTACTTTTATATTCTTTATTTTTTAGTAAAAGGTCCTATATTATCAAGATGAGTTAGTGCAGACTTACCCCAACAAAGCCAAAAGGCCCTAAAGGGCATTTTTACGGTCTATATCCACATCAGAATGATCTATCAGCTATTATTTTTAAAGTCCTGCACTAAATATAATAACATAAAAATGTACTATTTATTAGTTTGCTGTGATTTTGAACCCTTTAAAATGTGATTTACATCCAAAAAATTTCGATCACAGAATTTTTTTTCTTTTTTAATGAAATCTTGATATGATATTTTTATTCCATCAATTTATTTTTGTCTAAAATATAATTTGTTTTTAATATCACTTACTTATATGTATTTTTAACCCCATGGAAGAATTTAAGACACGTTGAATAAAACAGAAATAAACTATATCTTAATTCGAGTACACAAAATCTGGTTTAAGATTTCTTTTCAGAAATTTTAAAAAAAATAATAAATTTAGAGTAACAAACATTTTCGTTTAATAATTTTTCAATTTTGACCATTTTAATCCAAATTTATGAAAAAATATCTTAAAATTATATACTTACACCATTTTTTTGATATGTAATATTACTTCAAATTCTCAAAGAATAAAAAATATGTATAAAGACAAAAGCATCATTATAAATTGCTATGTAATAAAATTGTTAATCTTTGTCTGAAAAGCTAAGTTCTTAGAAACAAAAAAAAAAGAAAACTTTTTTTAAGAAAAAAATTAAATCACGTGAATTGACAATCTCAAAACCGATCACTTACAACACACATCAACTGCTGTTCTCTATTTGTTTTGGATTTCTACTTTGAAATACTTTTCATTAATTCGTCTACTGAATGTTAAAGAAGTTTAAGTGTACAACACCTAAAAACTAAATGGAATTATCACTAGTTTGGAAATGAAAGATATAACCTTTCCTAAGGTTGAGTTTGTGTCTCTTGTATGTGTTAAAGCTGAAATAAACAAAGATATGTCAATGAGATTGTTTTTTTCAGTGTTAAATATAATTCTTGTTATTCAAAAATTAAAAAAACCATACCTGAGAAATATAAATTATAGTATCCCGTTAGTTGATACTATAATTCTTTCAATGATACATAAACTTTCATTTTGTGTCGAAATTAAATGGGGTGATAAAACATTTTTAAATACCAACTACAAACGAAAGTGATAATTTGATCCAAAAAAAGTATTGTTTTTTCAGGGATATTAAACTGAATTAATTTTAGGCATTAAATTTTATGAAATAAGACCCAGTTATAAAAGAAAATATTATTGAAGTTAATAGACTAAACTTTTGTCTTAAAGTATACTGGAGTTATTTATTATTTGAGGTCTGTTTATAATAAGCCAATTTTATTTTGTCTAAGAAGTATTAAACTTTACTCAGTCATGTTATTCGAGTTAGATGTTCAATGTGCACAGGCGGTGGACTCACGGCTTTGTATCTCTCTGAGGAGTATGTATAAGATTTTTGTTCTCCTCCTTGAAAAATTTAGTCATGCCAAATACTTAAACATTTGATCTTCAGATGAACAGCTAGCACAGTTCGACTATTTCAACTCTGATTCCACGCTAAACTGAGTAAATCAAGTGTATTTCCATTTCTGTATACAATGAATCTACTAACTATCATTAGAATTTAAAGGAAAATAATAAATAATATTAAATTGTGGTTGTTTCTTAATAGTAATGAGATACATTAATTACAATATATGATAACGGGGTCATGATTGACCCCGTTGTTAACTCTTAACTATGAGATGTCAACTGTTGTTTAAAACATTACTAACAGCTTCTATTAAAACTTTCAAGTGTATCCATCCCAATGTATAAATTACTAAATCCAACCATGAAATACTTAACAATAACGAATTAATATTAAGGTTTTCTTTTTATAGAGTTACTCGACAAAGTATGATAAACAAGAGGGTGTGGATGACATGCCAGGATGGCAGCTTACAATAGCAATGCACCCTCTTCTGCCAAAACTGTCAGTATAAAAATTTCGTCCTGCCCAAATATTATGAGTTAATGTGCAACGAATTTCGATATTCACGTTCTATCACTTACCAGAGAGTATGCTATGTGGACTCTACTTTTACTTAGGAGATTTTCGTCACTAGTAGGAGCCGAGGTTAGCCCAGTGGCAACGTACTTGCCTCTCTGGACTGGTAGATCCAAAGTTCAATTTCCACTCAGGCCCTCTATTTACTCAAGTAAGGGATGAATAAACCATAGCACGTCCGGCCCAGAAGAGGATCTTAAGTCGTTGTTCCTGATCCTGTAAGATATGAGGTACTCGTTAACTATCACTACTCTAAATACACTTGAGTTTGGCAAAATGTAGGACTCCCTATGTACAATATTCATAATATGTTATCATAAAAGACAATATTTGGCCTATTTGTATTCTCTCTTGGGAGAGCCACTGCAACCTAACCTTCGTCACTAGTAAAAGAAATTTAATTATGTTTTTGCATTGGTGGCACATACTATTCTGTGGCAGTATTTGAAAGAAACTATGTATAATTGAAACTGTATTGCTTATTTACATAAAATTTCCTCTAATGATTTACACAATAAGTTTTTGACATTGTTTACATTCGAATTACATTGATATTGACATTGTCTTGAGATGACAAACTGCAAAAAAGTATACAACTTTTCCTAAATATTCCTCAAAAAATTTTGTCTTCCTGATTTAACTGGGTGTTCAATGTTAACAAATTATTAGAGGAAAAGAAAACAACTTGTGTTGATAATGTCCTTCTTAATGCGACAGGCTTTGCACGTCGTTCTCATTCCAGAAAGTGAGAACAGTTCCGAAATAGTGGTGGTTAAGGTCTGAAATTGTCAAGCTGAGAATGAAATTTACAAGATATAAAATTATAATTTTCTTTGTTTATTACATATTGTAAATTTGCACATAAGAGATATGTAGAAGGTTAACAGGTGTTATTTCCCAATAATCTAGTATATATACAAAGCTCATTCTCAAGATGTATATACATTTTTAAGGTAAACTATTTGTTAAAATTCGTTTCATAAACCACGTTAAACGACTAAATGATATCAATGTGAAGTAGGAACGTATTTGGCAGGGAAACTAAGAGAAGATGATTTGGTATTTGAAACATTTGGCTTAATACTTCAAAAGCCGTCAATTATAGTAACTCGTAAAAGGTTGAGCTTGCATATGTATTCGTTTAAAATAAGTCTGCTTTATCTTTACGATGGTTAGATGTAACATTTAGAGAAATAGCCCTAGTGTAGAGGCGCTCTTTGCCTGTTGCGACCAATACTCCGGCACTCATTCACAGTGGACTGTCAACAGGGCCACAGAAGTTGTTTACAACAATAATGATGAACTGAGTAATTTAGGGACTGCAAATAAAAGTGTATTTGGTTTATACAAGATAACAACACCAATCAGAATTGCGATTACTACTATTGCTATTATTAGTAAGCATTAAAAAAAAATTAATTTTTTAATTACTTCATTTTCATTATTTAATTATTTCTTATTTCTTTTGTATTATTTAATTTCTTTATATACCTAATATTATTTGAATTCTCAGTTTTATTTCCTTTGTAATAAAACAAAGAAAATAGTTTAGCTTGTTCCTATAAATTGACATTTTATATTAATTTTTTTTGTATTTAAAGTTTATACTTTAAATACAAATATTATTCTATTCTATTCTCAGTTTTATTTTATTTTATTGATTAATTTTATTGATAGATCAATTTCTGTGCTCATTCCTCAATTTTTCCTTTATTTGTTTATTATTACTTCACCAACTTAATGTAACTACCAGTTACATTAAATCAATTTACTCGTAGTATAAATTGATTCCTGTCTACCTTATTGTCTTTGACAGGGCGCGCATGCGGCAAGATTGTTGGTCTCCAACCGTCTCTGAACCAGTGCGCTTGAAGATTACACTTGAAGATATTAATAAATAAAGTTATTGATTTCATATTTCATAAACTACATATTTTTTGTAGTTTTAAATAAAATGATTAAATTGAATACAGTTATACTTTTACTTAATGAAATAATAATAATTCATTACTAACTTCTGAAAGAAACAGTGATAATCATGTACAAAATCTAGAAAATATCCACAAAAATGTAAAAAAATTGCAGTTTTGTAGAGTTCTTTACAACAAGTTGAAGAAAAATGAAACGTATTTTATCTCAAAAAATTAAGTGAGGAAGAAATAGAATTAATAACTATTAAATTATTCTTGTTCAGTATTTTATCTTTGAATAATAGTCTCAAATAGTTTCAGGTGTATTTAGAAACAAAATAAGAAATAAAATCAGCAATTAATTAATGGAATTTTCAGTATATTTACTGTTAGTTAATATATACTGGTAGATACGGTTTGTTTTTACCTCCATATATGATATTGTAGAAATGACATACTAAATTAGGTTTGGAAAAATTGTAACATATAGATCATGGAAGCTTTATAGGGTAATATCTGCTTTGCGAAAGAAATTGGGTTACCACTTTATAAGTTGTGACAGAAATATAATATATGAAGTTTACAGGATGCTTGGAGTTTTCTACAAAAATAGAAAATCGCGGTGACCGGCTTCCCACGCTCTTTTAGGACGAAAAAATGTGTCAAGTTGTGGAAGGAGCGGCTCGGGGTTGAATGGGCGGAGATGGAGCGATAAGGGGCTCCATTGATGGGCGGGGGTGAATGGTGCCCCCCGTCGACAGGGATTTATGTCCACACCTGAGGCCGACACCTGTTTCTGCTTTTGGGGATGTCCTCTGGAATGCAGGCCAATTGGATCTACTTCACCGAAAACGCTACAGTTTTTATTTTTGAAAACCCCTTAACCTGCATTTCACCTTCAGCCGTAAACAATACAATTCAGAAACAAGAGATAAATAACATATAATGAATAAATAACAAGTCTATAATGAATAATATAAACAGACTATTACAGACCACTGACCAAGGATTAACTACTGCACATATTTCTTACCTGCTGACACTTTGATATAGTACTTGCTATTCTATCTTATCTTTCTTTAGTCTCGTGATGATGGTTTACCTAATATTTAGAAGCAAAAAATAATTGATGTAGATACCACTTTAAGACTACTTCAAAAATTGGAACAAATCTAAAAATAAATAACTGGAACAAAGAATAAACTGTTGAGGGATGAAAGATATGTTTTATATGTTCCTTCAACCTGAAACAAAACATTGGTTCATTGAATTACTCTTCTACCAGTTTGAACAACAATGCTACTCCTGTTTTTACAAGCCACCCTTGAGTTAAGGTTGTTCCCATCTATAGGAATTTCAACACCATTTAGAAAACAAAAACTTCTTCAGATAGGAAATAAAGAAAAATAATTCCTTCTTTTTTTCTTTTACACGACAGGTAATATTATGTTGCTTCTAGAAACCTATGAGACACTTGAAATATATTTGTTTTATTCTTGGTATATGTATTTTAAGAATAAAATCATTTTACATTTGTTTATTTAACAGAAAATATTAAATGTTAAATAAATAACGTTTGTATTTCTTGATGGTATTCCGTACTTCAAGAGTTTAGTAAATTGATATATACAAGTAATGTTGTTTCTGATAAATGAAGTCATCTTTTAAAGAATTTATTATTACCAATAATTTTGAAATTTTTTTGTTTTTAAAAAATATTCTCTATTCAATTTTTTTTATATCTGTTATAAAGGTATTTTGATTTCAATTATTTATTGTTATAAATTAATTTTCTTGAACTTAGCTTGTGTGAAAAATATTTTAAGTACTTATTCTGTATTTAGACATATGAAATTCTAAAGGAAATCATTTATTTGTTTATTTTTTTTATTGTTTAAACCGATCTCCTAGCGGTTGATAACATCAGCCGTTTACCGGCTTTTTGTTTGATTGGTGATTCTACAGATTCTACATTGGGAGTCCGAAATTTTCCCTAACTAAAGTGCATTTCGAGTAGGGATCTTTAACGAGTACCTTGACATTGTACAGGCTTGGGACCGATGGCTTAACGTCCCTCTCCTAGGGCCGACGTACTCAGATTTATTCACATCCCGCATGAATAAATCGAGGGCCAGGTGGGTATCGAACCTCGGACTATCAGCCCAGAGGGAGTACGTTAACCACTGAGCTAACCTGGCCCCAAAAGGACACCATTATTATTTAGCCAGGAACAGTTTTCCACAAGGTATGAAAGATAATAATGTAATGAGCACTGGAACTGGCAAAAAACCTTTAGCTTCACTTTAGTTCTTTTAAGCATCGTTTAGGTGAGCTTTTATATAAAAAAAAACAAGTATACTGTTGTAAAATAGCATTGACAGTATTTATTGATAAAGTTTGATTGTGAATATATTGTTACTCCTCACAAATTCGACTTTGTCTAAACTTAGTTCTCATATCAGTTAAGTACCATAACTAAAATGCACTTAAATAAATGGATAATTATAAAATAGAAATATGGCTTCATTTAGATGAAAGCAGACATTTGAATGTACTGGGTAAGGAACTTTAGATTCTAAAAAAACTATTGGACATATTTTTCTGGTACATTTGTAATCTTCAATTATTTTGTCTAATTGATATATTTTTTGTCTTTTTTCTGTTGTTGTTATTTCCATTATAATTTAAAAAGTGTACATTCTGTACTTTAATGCACGCGTTTCATGATCTTGCTGCATAGTACATACTCAATGTTGATCAAAATTTGCTGAGATTTAAAATGATCTAGCAATGTCAGAAGATCACCTGAATTTATCCAAACCGTATTCATGTGGGTCAGATGCTAGACTGAGCTAACTAGATAACTTAGACTAACTAGGTAACTTAAGATTATGTAGTAAATATCAGCTGGGTGTAAAGATTAAAAGAATACCTGGGTTACCTGAATTAAAAGATTTATGAAGAATATTCCATGTGGGCTAGATGTCTGAATGAGATTTAAGTTTATCTGGTGAATATCAGCTGGGGCAGGACTTTACCTCAGGGAAATGGTTATTCAGAACATACTTATGTGGGTCAGATGTTTTTCTGAGTTATTTCTCCAAACACCTTGTCATAAGAATGTACCACTTTTTACTCAATTTAAATGTAATAATTTTCATGTTCACTGTATTTTTTAATAGTTAGTCATGAGTATCATGAGTCAAACAAATCCTTATAAGGCCAAATCTTCTTTTGTCAGAGTGATTGCCTAATTCCCATAGAATAGTCCAGTTGTGTAAATCGTGATCATGATCTACGCTTCTCTCTTTTCTTTCTCCTTATTCCAACATCTTTATATAGCCATTCCAGTCCTCTCGCTAAAACAAATAAGTTTTCTTGATCTGTTTTTACTTTTACTGCATTTTTGCAATAAGTTATTCCATGTTTTAATTTATGTAGTTAATAATGCTGATGACAAACAGTATAAGTGTTCTAAATGATTTATTGTTACAATCATACTTTGTGTAAGTAAAGATTTTGTATGATTCCAAAGTATGGGTAAATTACAAATAACTACTTAATGCAAAGTTACTGATTTAGTACTCAAAGAAACAGTCAATGTTTGTTATGTAGTAATTCATATAACAATTATTGCTGAAACTTAATAAGGTATGTGATTTTATAACAAATTTAATTGCTTAAATCTGTTTTTTAGTTTCATTAAAAAGAAAATTATTTATATTTTATATATTTAGTAAATTATGTTACTTTATTTCTTGTTTGTTTAATTAAGTAATGGCTGCATAAGATTTCATTATTATTTCTTAAAGGTTTCCTTAAGTTATCATGAATTTGATATGTAACAATTTTTTTACGATTATATCTTTTTAAAAATATATTTCTGTTATTAATACCATAAGTGATTAGTATGTGATTTGTTTGATATAATGATGGATAATAATTAAACTCCTTGCTAGGAATATTAAATTTTATTTAAAACGAGAGAATTCTTGAACAATTTTTTAAGGAATGATTTTTTTTTCCAATTAGTAATTTTTTTTCCAGTTTTGTCTTTGAATAATTAAAAAGAAGGTTCTATTCAAATTCTTAAGAACCATGACTATTCTTGACAGTGGATGAAATGGAAGAAAAATATAGAAAAATGGTGGGTTTGTTTGTGAGTTAGGACAATGTGGGCGCCAAATGCAGCGATGCTGGTGTTCTTGTGGAGACCTAGGGCAGGGGGCACAATGGGCGTTTTTAGCCGTCCATCCACAATGGCCAGCAAAACAATGCTCGTGCCTTGACAATGGTCCCTTAATTTGCTCATTACTAGCCGGCAAATTAGTGAATCTGTTCTTTGCAGTGGCTGTTTCATGGATCACTGGCCCAGCTCAGATTCACTTGAAGCGTCTTCAAGAAATTGAAAACCTTGTTCAAATAAAGAACTCCAAGAGGCCATTCCACTTTTTTATAGTCTTCAGCTTTTAATCATTCTTCAGCAATTAATTGGTTTTAGGTTTAATTTGTGCCAGTTAAAAGCAAGATTGAATTTAATTACATATTGCAAATCTGTGAGATTCAACAATTGTTTCAAAAACAATATAATATTAAATTAAATAATGATTGCTAATGATTGAACTCCTTTTGAATTTAAACGCAAACAATATGTAATTTTATATTATATTACATTTTCATGTTACCTCACATCTTCACATTATTCAATAAACATTCTTGTTAATATAAATTATTATATTTTAGAATCACTTTTATCTTCACAATCACAAAACCTTTCATATATTTTTTATATATATATCCATTTTACCATCCATACCAACATTTTTATTAAGCTCTTTATCTTTATCCTAATGCACAGTGTCTTTCATCTTTCCTGCATTGCAGATTTCCCTCTTAAATAAAAGCAATGCTGGCTCTTTATAGCGCGCGCATTCATAATAACGTTACACATTTATTTTCATTTAATACACTGCTTCGAAATTACACTACTAAACCTGAAATTCTTTAGCTAATATCAAATTATAGAAAAAAAAGGTAGAATAACAATTCCGATAGTTATTAGACATCATATATATTATTAACAATTTAAAAAAGAACTATAAATGAAAAATAAAAAATTAAATAAAACTGCTTTAAAGACTAAATAAGTGAAGAAGAACTAAATAAATAAATTAAATAAAAAATATTTTTGATTGAGGTTAAACCCAGGAGCGAATGTCCGACGAGACAATTAGTCCTTCTTATGAAGCTTCCAAAATATTTATTTGTCTAGTGAGTTGTGATCTCGTTTTATTATGTCTTCTGTCTGTGAATTAGCTTCTTTAGGCCGTGAAATCTTTTTTTTTTTTTGCTCACATGCACAAGAAAAAGGAAAAGAGATATGATGTGATGAAAATAGGCATCGATCTCTGGCTGATGAACAACAGGGTTGTTTAATAATAATAAAGCATATTGTTAGTACCGAAGAGATTAATGTAAATGTTTATTATGTTAAAACACTTTTTGGTTTTCAAGCACCATTCATGATTACTCGAGATGGCTGCATTTGAGGATAGCATGGTTTGACGTCAGGAATGCAGGACGGTGTACTTGAAGGCAAAGGGAGAAGAATGTGGGTTTTGGGCGGCTGCCTTGTTTTGCCTAATTGGCACAGACTACCTGGTGGCGGGACGACAAAGCGAGGCTCCGGTTTCCGCCTGGACGAGTGAAGGACGGCTGTCATCCACTACCTGGGCCCAGCTTCCCTTACCACAGCCCTTATGATTAACACAAACACCAGTAGCCCTAAAAGTCCTTTGAACCTTCCGCCCTTTCAACTCTTTTCCTTCCAAATCCCTTCGCTTCTACCGCAAATCCCTTCGGCAAAATATATAATAAGATTTTACCTCCCTCCCTAATTCTTTCACCCTTAACTGAATTTAATTATCTCAAAACTGTAAGAACGGTAACAGCTGCTTCCTCTCATGCTCAGATTACTAATTTAAATTAAAAAAACCTTGAATACCGGTAGGTGTTTTGTACAAGTCCAAAATTAGTGATTGTATTACTTAAGAACATTTTAGATTACAGATACATTTAATTTCATTTTTTAACGTTTTATGCTCAGTTATATTATTATGTATATGTGAAACTAATATATAAGCTAGTTGGAACGTGAAATTATCCTAATTAACTTATAAATTTCTTTTACTGGATGTCACATGTTTATTTAGAAGCTTGTAACCATTCCTGTCTATACTGCTCTTAACTACTAAGAGATATTTTTAATTATAAAATAAAATTAATGGGAGTTAAGTAGATGTCAAACGAAAAATAATCAACTGTAAAAATATTCAAATATTGCTTATTTAAGACAGTATAGATAACTAAAGTTTAAACTTTGAATAGTGGAATAAATAAAAATAACCATTGTTACCTATCATAGTCTGCTTTAGTACATGGGAACCTGTATTACACATTGTTTGTGTAAATTTATACAAAAGAGCTTCAAAAGAATAGTTAATTTTTGATAAATCTTTTTCCTTACGTAGAATGATACTCATTTTTCGTAAACTTGCTGTTTTATTAGTTTGTACTTCACCCTATGCAGTCAGACCCAACACTTTGCAGACTGGGTGCAGCATGTGTTTATCAACTCCTGATTTTTCATCGTACTTGAAACTTCATTGAGTCAAACTTTTAATTCTCCTACAATTACAAGCTTCCGTTATTAATGCTACACGGAAAGTGGATAGTGTAGTTCATTTGTTAATTAGTCTATGACAGGAGAGTCCTAGAGTTAACTTTACTCAAGTTTAAAAAAAAAAGCAGATTATTAACAAGTACTTTGGCACTGAATATCTTCCTTAATTTCTCCTTTGTAGTTGTTAAACCTATAACCAAATGTAATATGTTTTTTTTTTTAATCTTAAAACTCTGATAAAATAAAAAAAAAACAAAGAAAAATAATGAGAAAACTTTATTTGTTTTCAAAGTATTTAATCATACTTTTTCAGAGTGGTTTGGAAGAATACTTTCCACTGTGTATTTTATTTTTATATTTGATGATAAATGAGGTATATAGAATAGTTAAATAAGGACATACCGAGTGCTGCAAAACCTCTATTACAACTTAATAGCCTTCACAAGTTCAAATCTCATTCTATATTCCTCTAAAATTAATATTGCAGATCTTCAGAAAGAACAGTATATTCTTATAATTATTTTTTTAAATCAAAACAGAGATTTTGCCTTGAACAAAGAACCGAAAAACTCTGATTTATTGCATGTAAGGTATTTATAATTAAAGTGAAACTTTGGTGGCAGCTTCTCTTTCCAAATTTGGGAGAGCAGAAAATAATATGCATCTTAGAGATTATAGCTGTGTTCGTTTTTGAGATCTTCTGGTAACAAACACACAGACATACAGACGGATTAATTTAAACATCTTATTAATGGCTCAGGGGTCCATAAAACTTGTTTTTCCCTTGAAAGCTTGATTTAGAAATTTGGACATGATGTAGTATTTCGATTTTTATATTTCATATATAGAGTAAATGAAAGGAATACTAAACAATATATTGCAATTTTTTTTCAAAATTTGTGTTATGATGAAAAATAGTAAGTACTACAGACTATTGAACTAATTTTTAGTTATTTAATTTGGACAAAAAAGAGACTACTCTTTTTCTGATAATTGTTGCATTAGTCAATGGAATATCTAGTCTCACAAAATTCTGTTTTTAATTAGTTTAGGCAATTTGATTTTATACTGGGATACTTTAAAGTTATTAGCCATGCGATTCTAGGAGAAATAATTATCTTTTTTATTGCGTTCATGCATCCAACTTTGTGTTTTTCAACCTTATATTTCGCTTATTGGACAAAAAAATATTGTTGGTAATGTGAAAAATGGTCTTTGTAATGTATTGTAATTTATTATGATTAGTGTAATTTCTGTGAAGGCGTGGCCGGGAGTGCAAGATGAGAGATGCCGCGATGTCATTATATATTCATGACGTGTCGGCTGACATCTTGGTGACACACTCCAGAATGAGGTAATTTTTCCTGAACGCCTCATCAAAAAGACAGTTGTCCACCAGCAATATTTTTTTCCCCATTCGATTTTTTAAGTTTAAGGGGGTTTACATTTATTTTTTCTCCCCCCTCCCCTCCACTCCTCTTCCTCCCAGCACCCATCACTTGGACTATTCGAAATGACAGGCTAAGAATCACACATCATTTCGCTCAGTGACAGCTATTGAGCGAGGAGGGTTGTCTTTACTTTGCCCATTGCCCGCTGTCCATTTATCAAAATTTAAATATTAAAAGAGAGTTGGAGGGGGTTGAAAGGGTGAAGGGAAAGTGATTAATGAGGCAGGTAGATCGTGAAGCCACCCCTGCGATTACAATGACAAAAGACACCCCCATCACGCTTTCCTCCTCCCACAAAATTAACATCTACTTAACTAACTTAAATTGTTCCCTACACTTTTAATCACTTTTTCTTGTAACGTTTTTAGGTTCAATTATTTTATTTAAATCACTTAGGATGGGCCTTACAAATGAGGGATCATAGGGTTTTTGGGCAGCCTAGAACATTAGAGTGGCAAACACTCATCTTGAATGACTAATTTTCGTTTCTTTCTTCAAACGCTTATACTCCACTCAGGTAAAAAACTATAGGTCTGTATGAATGGCTGATTTCTAGAATGGGTTATAAAAACAGATTCAATGACTGTCCTATCTCGATGTAGGTTATCACTCCCCCATATTCCGGGGACAACATTAGATATTGTAGTGACATCTTACCAGCAAGACATAATAAGGTATTGAAATTCCTCTTTTTTAAGACATGATCAAACTAATTGTAAAGTATTCTTGACCTCTTCATTCACTACAGTATTTTGTAAGTTTTTCTGAGGGCCAGGTCTTTGAATTCAAATGCCTTCTTATGCCAACTTTTCGATGCATCATCCTCAGAGCTACAAAAACAATATAAGGACACAATATTTTCAAAATCAATATACGATTTCAGTATGGCCTACAATACTACTATTAAAACTTAATTTACGTTATATTGCCATCACAAAATGAGTAATAATCCCTATGAAGTCCAAGATAATGCTAAAGAGTTAATTCATATATTATAGAATAAAAACTGAAGCGCCACATACTCATGTTGTGATGTTAATGTAACGTATAGTACGTTTTAATGGTAGTACTGTAATTTTATTTTGATTTTGAAAATATTGTAGGCTTACATTGTTTTTATAGCCCTGAGGATGGTATATAACAACAAATATATAACATATACATCAAAACGTTGGTACAAGAAGAAGTATTTGAATTCAAAAAACCTAGCCCTCAAACAATAAAGAAACTTACTTAATACTGTATATAAATAAGTTGCAATTACAAAAACAGAATAATAAAAGTGCAATAAAATAGAAGTAAACTATATCAGTCATTAGTGTGTTATACATGTTCAAATCAACTTTTTAAAAATAACCTTTTGATTTTTGAATCATATCATTGACAGAAGTGTATATTCTAAAATAAAACAATATATTACGAATCATAATTGTATTTTGCATAAAAATGGAAACATTAACTTAATGAACATTAAATGTAATTTTCGACATTAAAGTCAAATGTTTCCCTGTTTAATTCAAAACATATTCAAATTCCTGAATTCCTAAACACCCTCTTTTTTAGTAATCTTACAATTTATAGTTTTTGTTTTAGAATATTATGCTTCTGAGTATGTTTCTGAATTATTAAATGGAAAACAAATATGTTGCCTTGAAAAGTTCATTCCAACAAAATACTCAGCCATTACTGATATTAAAGGTGATGCATCTGTAAAACACTGGCTTCACTAACTCCTAAAATTTAACTCCTTTATTCACAATTTTTATTTTGAACAGAATTAATTGTTTAAGTGCGTATCATACTTACCGTGAGGTCTACACTAATTTGTACATATACTTATTTACTCGACTATACCTCCTAAATCGGATTGTTTTGATTTATTCATGTACTTTAGCCTTTTGGCTACATGCTGATAAACTGAAATAGTTTGTTCGTTTATAACATGGTACTCTTTCGCCACGTCATGGAAAAAAGAACCGTTTCCAAGTTTAGTTTACTAATGAATCGTCGCAGAGATTTCGTTATTCAGTATACTGACAATCTTTGAAATCCATGCAAGTACTTACTGCCCTAGGTTTTGAGGTGTTTTGCATCATCCGAACGTTAATGAGATCCCAGATTCTAACACCAACTATATGTACATTACAACTTTCAGAGGAAGTTTGTATTAGTCTCCATTTGTGTTCAATAAACTCACCACTCAATTCTTGTTAGTTTAACTTTTTTTATTTTTCCATTTTATTATGGGGCCAATTTTTTTATTTATATAATTAAAAAATAGAAGTCATAAAAAGAAACCTGAAATACATATTTTGACGAATTATATGTTTTTAGGTCCCCAAAGAGTCCATTTCTGACGTTTAATTATGTGTGATTCAGAGGGATCTAAACATTTAGCGACCACTTTAAAATCTTAGAATTAGTAATAATACAATCTGTCATACCTCGTAAAGTCTCAGAAAAGCTCGACCGGTCTCGGGTCACCAAAATCGGTTTCGGGTCCGTCTGGAGACTAAAGTCTACACCTTTGTTTACCTAAAAATGAATTCTAGAGTGAACCTATGCTGCATTGAACTTGGACAATATATCATGTAATTAATGGGCATGACAATTGATAATGCAATTTCATCATGAGAAAGGAGCATTATTGGTTATAATATGGTTTATACAATATTTTATTACGCTCAACTACTATCTCTATAATGTGAAAATTTTGTATATAACAATAGTAGCTTTGAGAAAAAAACAGTTTTCTTCAGTCATGAGAAAAGGTGAGTTTTGCATTCAAATGTGAAATCATTGATTGATTAAGCATAATTGATGTATAAATGATTAATTTTGAAAGCTTGTGGACATGGTACTAGTTACACAGTTTGATGTATTGTAATAAAATTGAACGTAAAAAATAGAACCTTATTATTATATATCTTCTATATATTCTTGTTGGATGAAAAGGAAAATGATGATACATTATGAAATAGGAAAATTCATTTCATGCTAAATAGTTTAAGCGAGATAAAATAAAATTATGAAGAAAAAATCTAACTTAAATGAATATATCATAAAAAAAAATTTAAAAAAACTTTTAAAATCTTTAGCTCCTAAAGATTGAAAACTCAACTTGCAATTATTATGTCCTTTCTTTGTATTGTTGGATTTCTTTGCATTGACTTAAAAATTTCTTATCATATTTCAGTCAAATAAAATTGTTTCCTATTCTCAAATTTCATAACTCTCAATAATAGATGAGTAATTAATATACTAAAATAGCCATCAACTGTGTTCAATGTATTTATTAGATTATAAAATTATTCAATGTAACTGATTAGATTGTTCCAAGAGAATGATTCTGTTTTTGTTATAGTTTAGCAAAATATATATATTCAATTTATGAAGTAATTAAATTTATTTTCTATGAATACACTTTTATCATAGAGTTTGATATTACTTTTACAAGATAGCTGTATTAAAACAAACACAAAACCAAATTTACTGCTGACAAATTTGTTCATATATTCACTGTTGGTAAAGTTGAATGTATACCACTTCATTTTTCATGTTTTTTTTTTTAAATGAATCTTTTAGTTCCAGTAAATGTTTCTTTTTCTCTTCCGTTGTTGATGACACTTACTTATTGAAGTAAGTCTCTGGTTGCTTAATTTCTTTCTTTTCAATTAGTTTGACAATTCTTCTAATTTAGAAGTAATTTTTGCCAAAGCTTTTTGTGTTTTTATATATAGGTGGTCTTTTTTATAAAACTATTAGTTTTAATTATGGTGATATAAAAAGATAAAACTCACTGTTAATATTCTGTTTATTAGTACACTTCAACTTCTTTTGAAATACGCTATTACACTAAACATGAGTTAGTATTTTTCAACTTTTTATCCATTTTTCTGTTGACTTTTTCTGATATTAACAAAAGTTCAATATTTTTATTTTCCACACATCTCCTAGAAAATCTTGAGGGTTTGCAATTAATCTTTGTTTAGTATTTGTAGTAGATTTTTTTTGCATTAGTCCCGTGAAAGGCTTCAGCAAAATATTTAACTTCAGCTTAGCTAAAGTGAAAATAAAAAAAAATTACTGTGTCCTGGATGAATTACTTTTTAATGAGCTAGCATTAATATTTGATTGTAAGCGACCATTAAGCATTCAAGTCGCAGACATGATTAGTGGTTGATTAGCAGGGGGTTGGTTTTGGATGGTGATGTGTTTTGGTGTAGAAAGTCGTGGTTGTTTTGGCCTGACGTGTGCTGCTAATGGGCACGTCTGTTCATTAGCAATGTAAGACGGAAGGACAAAGCGGCTCGAGGCCATTTATCACTTGCGCATTGTCCCAGCCAGTACGGACAGTCCACTCTCCCACCGTATAATCTGTCTTAGATTAATGAAGCCCCTTTAGAAAGGCCCCACTCGGGAATTGATTGCATTAACCAGTGAGCAACAGTCACTAATCACAGGTCATTCGCTCACCCAGATACAATATATGCGTCCGTGTCGATTAATCTAGCTCTTTTAGAGAGCAGACGCCAGAGGACGATTGTTTCGGGCCTCAGGACGGTTCACACTTGATCACGCTCCTCAGCCCATTTCGTTTTATGCCTCTAACCTGTCCACCTCCACCCAGTCTCTCCCTTTGTACGCACTTCAAAGAAGACATTCCTTTGCAACACTCTCAACATGATTGCTTGGTTCCTTTCACATTGCTCAAATAATTAGTATCTCCGAACAAGCCTCTAATTGAGTATTTATCCTGTCACTTGTTCATATATTATAAGTATTTTAAGTTTTCTTTTTACTTTCTTCCTGAAAACGTGAATAAAATGAAACTGTGTTCTAATAGTAACCAAATGTATTTCTTTACTTAACTACATAATACTGACTGTCGAATTAACTCAATAATAAATGGCAAAAAGATTCAATTTCAACAGAACACATAAAATTAACAAAGAGACATAACTGAATCAGTATAACCTCATTCACTGTTGCTAGCCTCTTATAGTTATTGTATGGCTCGTTGTTGTTCTTTTCTAAATCTTACCTCAATAGGATCCATATGGGTGTTCTTGTGATGGTGTATCACAACAGAATTGGAACCATGTACTCTTCAGCAGCCCAATCCTTGACCAAGAGCGACAAACATTTATGACATTTACAATAACAACTGGTTGTGGCTGGCCTCCAGCAAATAGTACGATTGTGTAAAACAGTGAACTATTTCAAATCTTTAAAAAAATTATAGACCTTATAGACTTTCAAAAACTTTTATATTAATTTTTAATTTAATGTAATGAAAGGTTTAATGTAATGTATTTTAATGTTAAAGAGATTCGATAGCATGTATATGAAGCGTGCTAAATAAATGGATTTAAAAAAAAAACAGTCATCACAATATTTATTTCTTGATATGTCTTCATATACCATATAAATCAAATAATTTCATATAGTAAATGAGCTAGACAATAAATTCAGTTTTAGCAAAGTTGAGTGTAGTCTACTTCAGCGTTTTTATACTATATTATATTTATGAAACATCATTTCAATTAACTATTTTTTTGGATTCAAAAAAATAAATAGATATTAGTTAATTGATTATGAGTAAGAATAGTTATTAAAAAGGTTGTTGTTATTTATATGATAGATCGATCTAATAGAAGAGGAATGGTGTTGTTTCTTGAGGCTTGCCGGTTTCAACAAACTAAATTATTTTAACCCTAGAAGATGACATATTTACGCTAAGACTAACAGAAGCAAGTCAAGCAGAGTGGAAGATGGAGGTGTAGCGAATCAATAATACCGCTCGTTACAGGTGAGACCTAACCATACGCCTTGCTCCAGTAATTACATCACCCTCTGCCTGTCCCCAGATCAACCCACCCCTGGGCGCCCAATCAAAACCTCCCTGCCATTCCTCAAACATATTACAACATCAACTCTTTAATTATATTGCAGTCATATAAAATCAATGTTTGTTATTTTGTGGTATGCAAACGCACTCATGTTATCCGTCATCTTACCTTATCGCATCATTATTTATGATGTATCTCATCTTTTATAATTAAATTCAATTTCTTTCGGAAAAAGACATTTGTTTTAGTTCACATAGTACATTTCATGTAAAAATTGTACTATATTTTCAACATGATTTTTTTTATTATTCAGCTGATAATATGTTTATTTATTTGTTTTTAAAAAAACAAAGAAATAAACGGGAGGGTTAATAAAACATAAGTTACCAGTAGTCCTATCTTGAGAGAAAAAGGAAAACAAAATGAGAAGTAGTCATAAAAGACAAATATGAAATGAAGATATTGCATACAATACTTCCCGTTGGTTTGAAAAAAGCCAAAGAAGGAAAAGAAAACTATGGAAGCAAAAAGAAGCTGTCAAAAAAATTATGTTGCATTAAAGAAGAAACAAACAAAAGAATAAATGATTCCCATTATAAAAAATCATAGTGATAAACATATAAAAGATTAATATAATAATGAAAATAATGATTAAATAAAACATACAGGTAAAATATTTGCCAAAAAGAAATACATTATGACAAGCTTGAGTTCAGGAGTTTATTTGACATCAAGAACCAATATATATATATATATATATATATATATATATATATATATATATTGTGTGTGTGTGTGTGTGTGTGTGTGTGTGTGTGTGTTGTGTGTGTGTGTGTGTGTGTGTGTGTGTGTGTGTGTGTGTGTGTGTGTGTGTGTGTGTGTGTGTTTATGTTTTAACAGTTTTAAATAATAGAATTAAAATGAATCAAAGTTTAATCTGCCTTCCGGATTCAAATCAAACCCTCAATGTTAGCGTCTTAATTTGGTTAAAAATCATTTTCAAAAACCTTCAAATTTTTTTTATAAATTAACAACTGTTGTTGCTTTTTTGAAGAGTCTGAAAACACTCAATTCATAAGTGTTTGTAGGGAAGAATTTTACTTTGATGAGCAAAAAGCTTCTGATTTTGTGGAAGCAGATCATAAATCTGTGAAAATAAAACAGTTTTATGTACCTAAACGTAAGAGGCATGTTAATGGAGGAAGAGTTGTTGATTTTATGAAAGTATGATAGTAAAACGCTTGTGATGTTATTATCAACCAACTAAACAATGTTTCAGAAAAAAAAAGGATATTGACATATAACCAACGTGCAGAGATGGTTTGGTGTTCTGACAGAGTTTGACTGAATGCCTGATGGTGGTATTTTAGTAACTGAAATGCGCCACAGTGTTTGTGTACAGTTGTTTTATGCATAAATGTATTTGTGTAATTAATTGACCTTTATCTTAGGTGTTTACCTTTAGTTGTTTCATTATTGGTCTTTTGTTGCTTTATTTATAAGCAAATGTACAGTTTTATTACATTTAAAATACATGATAGCATTTTTAAGTTAAACCCAAATAAGTGTTCAGGAGTCAACATTAAAGTTTGTTATTTGATACAAAAATGGTAAAGAATGTACATATGTAGACACAAAGCTGTTAGACGCTGGATGCTCCACTTGCCGAGATCTCCCAATGCTGACTACAGTTAGGTAAGTGGTCAGTTTAGGGCGCGTGACCACCCCCGCGAGAGCCAGGTTCCCATAGGGTCCACATACGTGACGCCCAAAGCGAATCGCATTGGTCACATTCTGGCCTCGCCCGTAATCTCATGAGCACCTTCCTGCACCTCTGTCCATTCTCACATATGTCTCCTACAGACTGCATTCCAATCAACCTGATGAAAGCCAGTTCGTTAAACTTATGCAGTATGGCAAGTTAAGTTTTTTACATTTTCAATTCTTAATGTCCGGTATTTTACATTGGTATTGTATATGCCAGTATTATTCAAATTTTTATCCTTCGATAAGTTAACAGGACACCGTAGCACCTGCTGGCTGATTGTCAAGCTACTTTGCTACACAGATGCAGGTGTTCCGGGACACTCAAAAAACCTATAGAAGAACTTTTACCGTTGGAACTTCAGCAAATGTGCTGAGCTACTTGGAGGCGTTGAGGCAAACTAGGGTACTGTAGTACAGAAGGGAGGAAAGCACAGTAGTTCTTAGGACACAGTGCTATAATCACCCTCAATAAAATAAATAATTACGTAAGTTAACAGGAATACTGACTAGTCATGCTGTTCTATTATCATGTGACTATGTTATATTTCAATATGTCTTTAGAATAAACTAACTTTAATTTACTCAGCAGAAAAGTTTTCGGGTTCAAATTCAGATTCATCCCATTGAAGTCAAATAGTGGCTAAATACTAAATGTAACGTTACGTCCAGTCTCATGACAGAGTGTAATCCATTTTATTGTAATCGCATCAGGTATAAGTTGCACAGTTCAAACAGGCGCCTATTTCTTTGCTGCTACGGCTACATGGTCTTACCTGTACTTTGTAATAGTTTTTGTGACAATCTGCTCGATAAGCTTGATTATAAAATATTAAAACTCTAAATTCATTTCTAACAACTAGGAAATACTTAAACAGAGTAGAATTATTTTATTGGCACTGAAACCATTGATATTACATTTACTGCAGTTTATGGCAGAGAATACTAAACACAACTGACTGATATGAAGAACATTTATTTCATTTACGGGTCCAGAGTGGCATTAACAAAGAAAGTTGAGTATCTGAAAACCAAAACATTGTTTGTATACTGTTATACAAAAATTTATTAGCATTCAATACGTACATGTTGACATTTCTAAATTCACAAGTAAATTTGTTTATGAATAACCGAATGTAATGTTATTTTAAATCTTAAATTGTAATTCATTAAATGTACTTCAGAACAGAAGTTATACTTATATAGGGACAAAGGGTTCACCTCTGGTCTGGTAGGTCTCTGGCCTTCGATTTATTCACGTGAGAGGTTAATAAATCTGACGACAAGGAAGACAAAAATGTTGGCCAAAACAACTAAATCTATTTGTCTAAAAATCATATTCCAGCTGAACTTGAATTTGTAATGAAAGTAGATATCTATCTCAAAATTTTCTTCTAAATTGTCAGTTTTGCAAACTGCAATTAATATCATACAAAACAAAGCTTGGAAGAGAGGGAAACCTTTGATCACATTCTATATGAATCCAAAGAAATGGCGTTTGAGATCTTTCTGATTTTTAAGAATTTTAAGATAAACAACCTTAAATCCAATATAAGTGAGAGATACTGCTCCAATGACTATTCTGAAGTTTATTGAAAAACATAAATTTTGTGGTTGAATTCAGAAACGACAAAGAAAAGGGCAATCAGGCAGATATATGTGCAGTGCATGAACCAATAAGAATAAGGTCCTCAATTTAATAATAATATATTTATTAATTATAATTATATATTAATTATAACGACAATTATAATAAACATAAAATTATAAAAAACATCGTTTAAGAACAATGTTTTTATGATTATTACAACTGATCAAATAAATATATCCACATTATTACAAATGAAATCATTAATTGGTTATCTATGATTTTGTTAGAATTTTAGGAAGGAGTTTGTTATTATGTCTTCATGATAACCTGTTTTGATCGTTGTGTACCTTAGCTTTCCAGCCATTACACCAAGTCTTCATGATAACGACATTAACAGAGACCAATGCTAAATTGATTGTCAAAAAATTTTCATACTATGGCTATTTATAAGAAAGTTGAATGTAGGGCACTCCATATTTTTTTTTATAAATAATTTTTAGGTTCTCAGATTTTTCGTCAAATAATTCTACTCCAAATTTTTGTCTTTATTTGAAGAAATTTTGAAGGTTAAATATAAATTTGTAACAAAACTCTTATTTTTACATTATAATCAAGTTCTTTAAGGATAAATTGTAAGAACGTGTATCCGGATGATAGTTATAGATTTTTGTTTAATGAAATAGTTCCCCAAGATTCAATAATATTTGATTATTAATATTACAAGGCAAGTTATTAATAATAATGCTCATCTAAAACCTGATGGATGTGATTTTTCCCAGAAGCTTCAATCACAGCTGCTTTTAGAGAGAGTAGTGTGTATAGTTAATTTTGGGACATTGATTTGCATAAACAGTTGCAGTATATTAATAAATGTGATGTCAGAGTGACTGTAATCAAAGGATGTAGGGTGACAGCTCGCCTGCAGGGCAGTGTGAGATACAGAATCTTGTTTCCGTAGTCCGGACCTCCTCTGCATTCTCTATCACCTTGTCCTTCGTTCTCCATCACTCTCGCTCCCTCACTCTTCTATAACAATACACTTTCTCACTCTTCTTACTTGAGTCATAAACTCATTCTCATATACACTATTCTTGTCATTAAGTCTATTAAGTCACTTAAGCTTGCCATATATTACCTTCATTGTGTCAATACAATTAATTAAAGGACATTACTTTATGGATTAATATATATCATGAATTGCTCTTTGCCAGTCAAAAAGGACTCATCTTCTTTTTCTTCTCCTTCTTTTGATGACGACAAGATTGAAATATTGAAGTGAGTTGTGTGTTGTTTCTATGTGTTCTTTTATTCTATTGGTTGCTATATGTATATAAAACTAAAGTTTATCGGCACTGTGTCTATTCTTCAGGTTCAATTCCGGTGTGCACAAAATTAGAATAAGTGGAAAAATATTATTCAAATATTAAAAAAAAAAATATAATAGTTTAATTTATTCCAAATAAACCGTTGATGTTAATTGTATTAACAAATATTGAATGGTCAAGCTAATAATTTTTTTTTCATATTTAATTATTTTCCTAGTAAATTATTTTTTTTTTTATTAACTGAATTATGTTGTTATTGTGATTGAAAGTAGGTTGTAATGAATCGATTGTCAGTAATTTTGGTGCGCTTTTGTCTTTAGTAGCTTTGAGATTGTGTAATAAAAACATTTTAATTAAGAAGGATATTGAATAAGCAATTTTCAAGTAAAATTTCTTTTGGAGAAGTAATTAAAGTGTCAACAATATTGATGGACCTTGATAGAAGTTTTTCTAATTCATTTTATAAGAGAAGTTTTAGTTTAAAAAAAGATTTTTTAATAAATAAGCGTACTTTTGATATATTGTAAAAAGTTCGTAAATTTTTTAATAATAATCAATGAGCAAGAGTTTAATTATTAACGTGAATTATTCTGTTTGTAACTTTGCTAAAGATATTGCCATGGGAGAAATATCGGTGTGATTTTAGCATTTTGTATTCTATTTTACGCACCAATATTTAATTCAATTATAATTATTCGATGCAAAACAAAAGAAAAATACTATCTGGAGCTACTCATACATGACTTTAGGTTTTATTTATCCTTAGATTTATCCTAAAATCAGGAACTTCAAGTAAGTCGTTAAGTTTTTATTTAGCTGCCTTCTAACAATTCGAACGATCGCGTTGTCCGGCCAAAGTTTCCTAGGGTGATATTTGTATTATGGAAAAGTTTAGGAAAGTTTGATTCCGGCCTCTACTGTTAAGCAGTTAGGAGATGTATATCTCTTTATTAGGAAGAAAAGTTGAAAACTCAAAATTTATTATTATAATCCAAATAGTGCTGCCACTATTTGCAATGATGCATAGTAAAAAGCAAGGAATTTAAAAGAGATTAAAAAAATATTAAAATTATCTTTGAAAATGGAACAAGTAGTTTGAGATACTTGATGTATAAAAATGAAAATACTTCTTGAAGCTTGCTGATTTGTTGATATACAAACTATTCAGCCTGAAATCATTATTGAAACCTTACATATCTGAACTATATTACAATAAAGTCAAGTTTCAGCTTCGATCTGCAGTATCTTTGAAAAAATGCATTTGTATAATTGAATTGATAACCTTAACTTTTCAAAATAGCTATAAACCAATTCTTACTTTAAGACTATTTTTATTCATTTTTTACGTCTCTTTATATAAGTGGTGTATTAACCACATCTGGTGTACAGACTCCAAACAAATTATAAGCCTCTAGTCCCAACAACTTTTATACTTAACCGCAATACCGTCCAGAATTTTTGATGGATAAAATTGATATTTCATATTGAAATTAGCCTCATAATGTAGATGGGCCCTATTGTTTGGGAGCATTGTGCATAATGAATATGCCACTTTTTTTCAAAAACCTGTTTTTAGACTACATTTTTTTCTCTGAAACTACTAATACTATAGTCGTAAAAGTTTGGCATTATCTTTGAGGCTACGAAATCAATAAACGAGAATATCCTTAGATTTTTAAAGCAACAGACAATATTTATTTCTTTCCATAAAAGTAAAAATGTTTACTTATAATTATATCAATATTAACTAGAAGTTATATCAATCTGAAAGCTTGTGAGAAAGATACAAGCTAGATAGTTTAATGAAACAAAATTAAATTATACATAAAATTAGAACATTCTGAGGAGGATGAGTTGAGATAATTTTTTCAAAATTACACACACCAAGGGGGTGTTACAGTATATTTGCTGTTTTCAAAAAATTTATTTAGACACTAAACGGTTCATTAAACAAAACATGAAATTTTGCTAAAAATTTATGAAATTTTAATTATGGAAAAGAACTAGAAAGATATAACAATTGAATATTGATCCTGGAATAATGATTTACTTAAGGGCCAGGTTAGCTCAGTGGTTAACGTACTCGCCTCTGGGCTGGTAATCCGGAATTCGATTCCCACCTGGCCCTCGATTTATTCACGCGGGAGGTGAATAAATCTGAGTGTTTTGTCCCGAACGGGAGACGGTTAAGCCGTCGGTCCCAAGACTATATGAAGTCAGGTACTCGTTAAACATCCCTACTCGAAATGCACTTGGGTTAGGCAAATTTTAGGACATCCAATGTAGAATCTTTAGAATCAACGATCAAACAAAAAGCTGGTAACGGCTGACGTTATCACCCACTAGGTGATCTGTTTAAACAATAAAACAAAAAGATTTACTTCCTATACTTGTTTCATTTGTTTATATTTTCTCTTACTTGTTTATAATATAATTGCTTTGGAAATTGAAAGTTTAAGGGGACAATCTTTCCGAACTGTAATAAAACTAGTCAATCATCCACTCTTGATTAATGGAAAGTTAATTAAAACTAAATTAATGGAGTTTCATTATACTAATCAGTTACTGCGGTTTATATAAAAAAATATATATATACATATATAGAATTATATAATTGTATTTTATAAATATAGTAATGCTATATTATAAATTATGCTTTTATGTTCAACTGCAAGAAATACTATAAATGAATGAATTCCTCCAGTTGTAATTGAATATATTTATTATAAATAAGCATAGAAGATAACTTTAAAGTGTTAACTGATTTTGTGGAACTTAGTTTGGTAATTAGATCAGGGGTGTCCGTAATTAGCAAATGCTAAATACTAAGCATGACCATCTCATCCCATTGTTTTAATAGAGTCCATTATTTCTGTTCATCAGTGTGTATACAATGCTTAATTAATTTGTTGCAAGACTGAGAAGAAAAAAATAAAAAAGCGCTGAGCATATTTCACGCTTTATTGTTTTTATCGTTTTCAGGGTCATGTTTACAATTTCATGTGGAAAAGCAATCATTTTGAGCATCAGTCGTCTGTCACTGTACACATTTTCCAGTGATTTCGTTGCTGATGTCTTGACCGGTAATAATCTTGATATTGCCTAAAAAAAAAAAAAGAAAAGAATGCTGAAATCGATGATAAAAAAAAAGTGGCCATGAATAAAGCGAGTACGGTGTGGTAGCGAGAATCGTGTGGCGCCCTGGTCAACCAAGGCCAGACACTGACGCCATAGCCTGCTTTTCGCACAAACCACTCGTAACTTGTCTCGAATTCTTATTGTTTAACGCCATTAAGCTATCAAATTTATTTGATATCCATTAGTGTGCCAAAATATTTGTTGAAGTAATCAGTTTTTATCACCTACAGTTTCATTTATTAATATTAGTTCTTTCCACTGTATTTTGCGGCATCCGACGTTGCTTTATCTCACTTCTAATAATCACATCTAATGTATTGATGACTATTTATATTTTCCATGTTTGTAATTATCCAAACTAAATAAATTAAAAAAATCTGGAGTGGCCTACACTCTACTTTACTATAAGTAACTTAATGTCAAATTTCTTGAGTATATAAAACATAAAGTCTCATTTAAGCATAACATAAATATCTAAATGGGATATAATTATTAGCATTTCATTCGTGAGGTAGTACAGATAGTGATTGAAAGACATATCAATTTATAAGCTTATTTTTGTACATCACAAATAATTTATTATTTGCAAATAATTTCATTAGTATAACTACAGCAGTAATAACATTTTTAAAAAACCAAAGTGAACATTTCTTGAAACGAAATATTATCCTACAAGAGAACATGACTTTTGTTCAAATAGCCAGTAGATTTCTTACATCGTTTACTTGACATCCTTCTACATTGAATATTAAAGTAAAATTTTCAAATTTAAAACAGGAAAATACCCTTTTTTTTCTCTGAAAAACATCTTAAAGAACGAATAAAATGTTGTTTTAAGGTGATTTGTTAATTAAAGATGTACGATAATTACATCAATTAATCTGTAAACGACAGATTTCAATTTTGAATTATCTTTTACATTTTTCGTTTTTAACAGAATTATTATACTGGGAATTTTATAAGGCTTCTTAGTATTTAACAAGATCATTTTCCTTCCCATTTGTCAAATAACATATATACGAATTTTTTCTGAGTGAGTGTTATAATTTTCCTGCACATATTACTCCTCTTACATCTCATATAAGTCAATAAAAATTTTAAATTGTTCCTTTATAAATATCAATTTTATATCAGTGGATTCACTCAAAAAATTTCTAAGTCAATGTAAACAATGTAAAAAAATATAAAAAATTCAACAAGTATAGCAGGTGATCTCTTAGTCTAGGATAAACAAACAGTTTTTATATCGTTATTGCTCTTTCCCGTAATTGAAATTTCATGAATTTTTTTTTATGAATTGCTAATTTTTGTTCCATGTTTGATCAAATTTTCATTATTTTTTAATTAGCCGTTTAGCGTCAAAAAAACATTTTCTGAAAACAGAAATCGTACTGTAACGCCCCTTTAGCGAACGTAATCTTGAAAAAAATATATCACCTCATTCTCCACATAATGTTCTATTTTTAGGCATAGTTTCATTTTGATCCGTCAAACAGTATGGCTTGTATCGCTCTCACAAGGTTTGAGATTGAATTAAAAGTAAAAATTTTTACATTTTATTGAAAAAAAAATATTTCCCGTTGTTTTAAAATTCTGAATATATTTTTCGTTTGTTCCATTTGTAACTTCAAAGATAATGTGAAAATTCAAAACTCTGGGGTTATCAGTTTAAGAGAAATAAATGTTTTTAAAAAAACGGTTTTCGGCAAAAAAAGTGACATCATGCATAATTCATCCCAAACAATAGGGATCTTCCTCCCTATGGGGCCCATTTTTGTGTAAAATATCAACTTGATCCATCAAAGATTCTGGACCGTAGCGTGGTAACAAGCAATGCTAACACACTCACCCACCCACACACAGACATCATCGTAAAAACATCATAAAACGACTTCTAGGATCTCGAAACATGTAATTCCGTCAAAATCTCGAGATCGAATTTTTTCACGATCACTATACTTTACTTATAGTAAAGTAAAAAATGATAGTTATTATAACTTTACATTCTAAAGTGGAAGGTTAGATGAGATTAGGTTAGGTTGCAGTGGCAGTCCCACAAGGGAACACACGTGGGCCGAGCATTGGCCCTTTCTGATACCACAGAATGAAGATTTTTTCTACTGTGGGAGTCCTAAATTTTGCCTAACTCAAGTGAATATAGGGTAGGGATCTTTAATGAGTACCTACTCGTTAAGATGATTAAACTTCTTGGGGTGGTGTATAGAAGACGATGAGGATTTATCAATAGGGCGCAGTATGCAAAACAAATCAGTTAGTCTTCATATTTCATTCATATTAATGATTAAAAAGCGTTATTAACATCATAAAACTTATGGTTATGTATAATATATTATTTTCATGAGCTCCATTGACACAGAACATTGAAAAGAATGTACCTTGTTATACATGTTTTAAGAAGATATTTTAATGGAATAAGTTATTTTTTGTAACTTATGCAGTATAATTGTTATTCTATTTATTAATTTATTTATTTATAATACAAGTTAATAAAACTTATTTTGTTGTTGCAGATATTTTCAAAATTGAACATCTGATTAAAGGTGAGTACACTTCTTTTAATATATATTCTGTTCTTTACATAGTTCGATTTATCCTCTGCTGGTGCTTTTCTCTGTTACTTAATTATATTCAGCTTTAGTTAACTTATGAAATTAGATGTTATGTTAGATGTTATTATGATATTAGAATAGAATTTTGCCGAAAAATTGAATAAAAAAATTAGCAATTGATTACGGTGTGTGTTCGTGTGTGTGTATATGGTGGGGTGTATCGAAATATTACAGCTGCAGTACCAACAACACTGTTTAATGCATCAAAAATATTTTTTACCCAAGAATGGCTGTTCTGCAGTAAAGATAAGATCAATTATTTTGGGCACTTCTGCTTCATAGAAAAGTTACTTTCTATGAAAAATGGAATTTTTCCATTGCTTTTTCAATTTGCTAAAAGTTTTTCCATACCGTTTTGTTTTGAATGCTGTGATTCTGGCTTTTTATTTGGCATTTAATATATATAAGGTGCCATGCAAACAAAAGTTATGCTACGAGGTTAAAAGTCCAAAATCTCTTTTCGAAGGATGTTAAAGAACTCTTCTTGTTGCTAGAGTTGATTGACTCTATAAAGATTCATGTACATTTAATAATACACTTGGTTTTTCTTAATATGACAAGAAGTTATTTTTATTTTTTTTACACAATTAAGGAGGTATCATCATCTGAGAAGAATCTTACTCTGTGACTACAGTTTCTGAAATAAAACATATTAATATTATAAGAAATTAATCAACTTATTAACATCAATCAATCTTAATTAAACAGATATTGATTGATGTCTAATCAAGAGTCGATTGATGTCTATTTAACAGAAGTCAGTAAAATATACATACAATATTAAATAAGATCCAAATTGATTAGATTTAGAGAGAGAGAGAGAGAGAGAGAGTGCAGAGCAATAATATTTGTTTAAAAAATACTAACTCCGAAAAACGTCGAGCAATATCGTAAATGCAAAAGCGTTATTACCACTGTATAATCACTATCGTTTATTGGATTAAAATCTTATTTTATCTAATAATCACCAATTCTTTGTGAACTCTTTTTAAACCGCCTTACTCTAACAAACCCATTAGTATTTATAATTAGGTAAATTGAAGTTGCCTACCGTCTCACACCAGATTTTCATTTCTGTTAGATGGTTGTCTAACGAATATGGTGCAATCTATCAACATATTATACCCCTTATCAAAACTTAATATAGACATACTATTCATGACGTTTTCAAGGATCCCATAGTTTTGATATATTGTAATATTGTAGAATGGGAAACGTACTTCTTGATTGCCTGCAAATTTGAACTTATTTTCCGATGTTCAAAAATCTGAATATAATTTATTAGTTCTTGTTTTCCAATGAGTATTACTTTAAATATAACTCCTATTAAATTCTATTCCAATAGTATGTCAATTGTTCTAGATCAATGATTTAATTTTGTTATGACTGATTAAATGGCTGTAGCTTCAATAAATTAAATGAAATCCTTAAAAATTGATTATGCACGAGTTTCATAATACGTTAGCCCAGAGCTTGATAATATTTCTATACAATAACCAAATTACAATAAAATTAAAACTAAATTTATTTTAATGAGTTTAATTATCGCAAAGTTGAGTGTAGACCACTCCTTATTATTTAGTTTACAATTTGTTTATTTAAATACTAAACTAGAAATAGCTCGTAGATCATTCATCTTATTTTTACTAGCTTGTTTTCAAAAAAATTATTTTCGTTTTTGAGCGTAGGTTTAGTTTGTCATGAAAGTCATTTTAATAAGCATTTAGTATTTATGTCCATTGTATCATTTTAAACCGATTTTAATGCTTATTCTTTTTTCAATGATACAGAAGCAGTGATCACAACTTTTGGTCATGCCCCATCTAAGTAGCTTTTGATGTACATTCCTGATGACATCCATGTAGTGGTATACAATTCCTATAATTGGAAGTGGATACTTACTCACTTGAATAGCACTACTCATGCTTAGGAGATAAGCTTTTGTCGAGTAGTGGAGAATATATATAGTAAGGATGAGTTCATTAATGTTTCCATACATTGATACAGTACGGGGATGTCAAAATCACAACTCTCGAGCAAATAACAACCATATGATAATGAATTACTATATATAACTACATTAATTATGAAGAAATTTTGTTTTCAAAATGTTAATAGATTTACATGTTTTGAGGTCTCTTGAGTTCAATTTTCATGTTCATTTTTTGATTGTGTGTTGCATGCTTCTGTTGATCTATGTACATGATGTGTGTGTGTGTGTGTGTGTGTGTGTGTGTGTTTTGGGATGTTTGTTTATGTGAATATTCTGTATATATATTGTGTGTGTGTGTGTGTGTTTGTTTATGTGTATATGTTGTGTGTTTGTGTCTGTATGTGTGTGCATGTGTAAGTGGGTGTGTTGGGTGAGTTTGTGTGTGGAGATGCTAAAGTTATAGTGAAAATGTGCCCTATGGTGTATGGGAAATACTGTATCATAGGAAGCCATAAATTGTTTTTAAATATTTTTGAATTTAAGGATTGAATAGTGATTTCGACTAAACTAGTTAACCTAGACTAAAAGCTGTGAATCTTTGCTTTTACTATTTTAACACACTTTCACACTGCCAGCTTATATTGTAGGAGTCTTCAGAAATATTTTGCATAGTTACTTAAATAACTAAATTATTTAATAAAATCAGAAAATAAAGTAAACACATTATCTAATATTTCCCTTTGTTCTATTAACATGATAAAAAGTTATTTCTATAATTTTTTTATACAGGTCCTAATAACTTAGGTTTGATTAATTTTATCCATTTTACTCGTAATTTGTTAAACATGTTGAAGTGACAGACAGCCATAGTCTATTTTTGATTTATGGTCTTTAGTAGAAATGTTAACTACCCCTTTTTAATGTTTTTAGGTCTATAAATCATTACTGAAAAATAATTAATGAATAATTAAATATATTATAAATAATAATAATTATAAATCATGAGTACATTTATAATGTGAAGTATATTAACCTAAATAATACTTCCATCACATAAACAAAAGAAAATTTTTAAACAATTATAGATTTCATTGTTTGAATTAGTCGAAAGTATATTGGAAAAAATTTAAACAAAATCTTCGCTGATCAATTGTAAAGGCTATTGATTTTGAGTGACATCAAATGACTACGTCTAGGAAGCAGCAGAGACAATCGACAATCCCAGAGACACGTTCCATGCCAGTGTTTTTGTCCTGGAGTGAAGTGGTGCTGGACCGTAGATATCTCAATAAGCTGCCGACCAGCAGACCGTGGACGTCCAATAGACAGGACTGCTTTATCGACCTTCTCGGGCAGGTGAGCATAAAGCATCCGACCTACTGCAACCATCCCACTATTGGTATCTTTATAAACTTATTTAAATGGGTGAATATTACGGACTCTAGAAATATAGATACATCTACGTCCAAACTACAGTAAGAGAGTCAAAAAAGGTACAAAGATCTTTTTATTGTAGTTCAGACGTTCAAATTCATTTTACATCTTAACTGTGAAATCTTCTTATGACTTATATATAAATATATATATATAATATAAATATATATATATAATATATATATAATATAAAATGGGAAATATATACTAAGGTCTTTCAACCCAAACGGGGTTTTGACTCTGAAGAAGACCGCTTATTACGGTTGAAAGATCTTAGTTTGTTTTCCCCATTTTGTAATGTGGTTTGATCATTGATTGTTATTTCACGTGTTTATGTGAAATCTTGTATACATATATACATATATATCAACGTCAAAACCACACAGGAAAAAAGAAAGTCTCCTGCCGTTGCGTTTCCGGTTCTTGGTCTCTCACTCTCTTTTCTCCTGAAGACGGATTATCCAAAAATTTTAGTTAGTAAGAGTGTCTCTTCCTCTGTGTCTTCATATTCTTCGTTTTTGAACTTGTTTGTGACCAGTTTGGATCAACTTTACGATTTTAGCGTATTTATATATATATATATATATTCATGAACTTCTCACCTATTTCCATTCGTGTTAATTTTTAGGAAGATTTTCTAGTTTTCTGATAGAATTCTTTGAAGTATCAGGTACGTATGCAACAGCTGTCCATAATTCATTTTATTCCACTTATTTTTACACTAATTTATTCTTTTTTTTTATCTAATACTTGCTATTAATTTACAATTACACTTAACTACTTAAAAACGACATGTTTCGGTTCTTCAAAAGACCATCATCAGGTTTATTTTATACACTATAAACTAATACTAGCGCACGGAGAAAATTACAGGTAACATGATACCGCGTTTAAACCAATTGGTTTCCCTCTCTTATCTCTCCTGAAGATGGTTCAAACCGAAAATTTGAGACTGTAAGTGTGTTCTTTTGATTTCTCTATGTTTCTTTGTCTATATTGAACTATATTTATCCGTTTTGGATCGTATTTCCAACGAAAAAGTATATATATATATATATATATACGGTACTGTTTTCTTGACCACAAAATATTAACAACCACTTTTACTTTTTCTCGGAGTTTGGTCAGGGTAAATATATGGAATCACCTTTTTGCCAACGTTTCGTCTTTATTTCAAGACATCCTCAGGGCTATAAACTAACAAAAAAAAAACAATAAACAATGGACATTTGTCATTTCTACTTTAGAAACATCATAAACAAATTGAAAAAAGAAAAAAGCCTTCAGTAAGTTCTTTTTTCAATTTGTTTATGATGTTTCTAAAGTAGAAATGTCAAATGTCCATTGTTTATTGTTTTTTTTTGTTAGTTTATAGCCCTGAGTATGTCTTGAAATAAAGACGAAACGTTGGCAAAAAGGTGATTCCATATGTTTACCCTGACCAAACTCCGAGAAAAAGAAAAAGTGGTTGTATATATATATATATATATATATATATATGTATATATATATATATCATACTGAATTCGTCATCGTTGTTACCAATACCTATATTCTCTTTTTTGGTTAATTATCTAGATATGATATTTAATAAATATCGACATGAACTAATCAAATCTAATCTAATAAAAATTACTCTCATATTCCTTCATATATATATATATATATATTTCGTTAAAATTTATAGCAGATTCTGAGTTTACGACTTTTTACTAATTGCTTCTATTTTTGTCACGATCTTCCTTTGTGAAGGTGATAATCGCCAAACCAAGTTCACAAATGACATTTAGCAAAGCGCAAAATAATAGGGGTTTGCGTTTAAAACACTAAAAACTCGACCGTTAATATCTGTATCTAATTAACAATTAAACTAAACTAATATAACAAGCTTTCGTTCTCATGGCTAATCATCAATTAGTAAACAAAGCAATAAATTAGTAAAACGAAGTAATTAGTAAAAAAGTCGTAAACACAGAATCTACTATTAATTTTAATGAAATATCGATAAAATAATTGTCACATTTTAATTAAGATTGACCCTGAATAGGTTTCAAGAAAGTCGAATTGGTTGTTGCTAAAATTGTTAAATCAAGATTGAAGTTAAAAGAGTTGTTTACCTTTTCCTTCTTTTTTGTTTAAAATTTTTGAACTCCTCGGTTGGTCACAGAAAGATGTTGGGCAAAATTAATTATGAAATAATTTCATTGATTTCACACATTTGCATTTGTTTTTCTTCAACTTGTAAAACTCCCCCCCCCCCTCCCCCCCCCCAAAAAAAGAGAGCTATTGGAAATCTAACTTTTGAGTTATGAAGTAAAAGGAAAAGATATTATTTCAAATGAAACTCGTTTTTAATTGGAACCGTCAATTACTGGCATGAGAATATCATGTAAAAATGGTTCACAAATTTTTTTAGACTGATGCGTTTGAGTAAATTATAAGAAGTCATAAGCAATAACTATAAGATTTATAGTTATCACACGTCAAAAGCCGAAACCCCAAGCATTTCATATGACTTTACTTTTACTTTTCAGGTCCTAGTATTCGGTATATTTTGTGAAATTGTTTGAATATTGAAAGTTATCAAACTAACGTGTCTGATCAAAATCGGGCATAATAGTAGTTATTAATAACTTTAACTTTACTTGAAAGTCACGCTGAGGAGAGGAAAAGAGCCTTCTAAGAAAATTAGTCAGAATAGAATGGAGACCATGTAACGTGAGAAAAGTTGTTTGAAAATATAAAAGACTGGGAAATATATAGATTAGGAGAGGCCGTGAAACAAGCGATAAACGGAGAGGTTGGAGGATGCTCGGGAGAAGTGTGATCCGCAGGAATTGCCGCAGCATTTGACTAAGCAGGGAGGCAGGTGTACTGAACCAAAACAGGGTTTAATTCAGTGTAAAGACAATCGAGCAGACCGTTTTTTTCCCTTGTTTTGCCTTCCACAGTCAATTTAGAATTACCAGAGTCTAGCTCTGCCGCGCCGAGGTAATTTTACAGACAATTTCATCTGGGTCTCACCTTCACCCACTTGCATTTCTTACGATAAATAAAAAGTGGCCCGAATGATTCCTCTCCTCTTCCTCCTGGCATGGTACTAACGTATTTTCAACCAACGACAGGAGTATTATTATCATCCTATTTTTGGTAATACAATAACATTCTTTAGTCATACAACCAATTATTATGAGTGGATAATTGTATAAAAGTATATATTTGTAATAAATATGTATATACAAAATAAAAATTTTAAACCAATTTTAAAATCTGACTCCGTCCGATTTTCATGTTCAAATTAAACTCTTATTGCCAACTCTTCCGTTTTATTTAAAACCTTTTTCATAGGCAGAAGTATAACATTTTTGAAATAGAAAAACTTGTGTATTGAGTTAATATTTTTTTTAAAAGAAAACACTTCTTGAACTTCAAAACATGAGCCTCACTTTGCAGTGAACTTCTGTTCCCTTTCTATTTCTAATTTCTTTGGTGGTTGGGTGTTGGTTTTTGCTATATTCTGCTACTGATATTGATTTTATTTTACTTGATACTCTCATTCGTCTTCTAGGAAAAGCAGCCTTTGTCTTCATGTCAATGTTGGTAGAGGTTGCACAGTCTCTCTTCATTAAAAGTTGTTGACACTCGACTCCAACTAACCCATAACCCATTCGAGTTATTGGTTTGGTTTCGAGAATTTACATTTACTTTGCTGTTTGTTCTGCCGATTGTTCATATTACTATTGATGGATGGCTGGTTGAAGGTGAAAACTTTTACACTGTTGACCTGGTGGTCAAGTAAAATTTTGTTTGTAAAATAAAGTGTTGTAAAATTTGTTTGTAAAAATGTTGTAAAATAAAGTAGAAGTTTCAAATTACAAGTTTATGATATGGAATCAAAAACTGACTCATCTTTTAGTTACGCTACACTGATATATCTTATGGTGGTCCAATTTATCTGTTCTTGATATGTCTATAGAAATTAATACTTGGACCATTTTATAGAAAAAGTCATTGGTAAATCAGTCAGTTTACAAGCTTGCAGTAGGCAGTAATATATGGAATTAAATGTGACTGTAAGTACAGGTAGATTGTAATTTATGTCACTTTCACAGCCATTCATTCCTTCAACAATAGAAATCCTACTTAAAACTATAAATATACTAAACTTCATTGACTGAAGTTTACAGTTACGCTACACTGCTATATCTTATGGTGGATCCAATTTATCTGTTACTTGATATGTCTATAGAAATTTATACTTGGACCATTTTATAGAAGATAAAATAAAAAGTGGCCCGAATGATTCCCAACTCCTCTTCCTCATTGGTAGAAAAAGTAATATATAATGTATATTCATTAACTCCAAAACATTTTCATTGATTTTCAATCTAAATAGTTAATTCATTAATATCAACTCTGTCTGTTTCTTCAGAAAGAGTAACACCACTCGAATTATGCCCAAATTTATTATTTTTTGAGGATTTTATCCCTAACTGATAATGATGAACCGTATAGTTGTCCTAAAATTATCTATTGAATATCATGCATAAACAGAGAATGTATACAGAAGCAAACTTTTTAATTGAAACTATACATTATTCATAATTTTTTGATATGTTGATTAATAAAAATTAAATTAATATGCATTTTTTACTTTTTTATTCCATTTGACATTAAAAATATAGTTCTAAAATTTTTGGAAATAAGAGCTAAGTTTTTCATAAAACTTTAAGTAGATTTTTATTTGTTTCCTAATGATTATTGAAAAATTAGCATGATTTTTTAATTCTTTATTTTCATTTAATAATTTCTCATGCTGATACTTTGGGAAAATTTAAAAGCTAGATTTGTATTTAACCTAAGTTTGCCATAGTTATGTTTAAATTACAAATTTTTATAGAAAGGAATTTAATATGTTAGTTTTGATTGATTGTTTCTCTTATAAGATTTATGACATAGTTATTTAACAAATTCTAAAGTAAGTTCTTAGGATGAACTATTATGGCAAATAAAGTGAGCTGTTGGTCTGTGGCACCTCTAAGAAATGTAAGTATCTATAGGTCTAAGGTAGATATACCATTCGGTGGCGTTGTACTAGCTGTCACTGAAGTCTGGCTGAGGTAGTCACTCGAGTCCAGTACGCTGACGATCTAGCTCTCAAGATAGATGAAGCTGAAGCAGTGGCCGGATTCGACCCTGGAACATAAAAAAGGAAAATGATGAACCGTATCAAAGAAGTGTCGAAACAAAAATGAGAAAAAATGGTATATAGTGTGAGGAGGGCGTGTTGGTAATTAAGCCGGGTAGGTATCGTGGTTGTTTTTGCGTTGGACGCTGGGCGTGTACAATTTCACGGGCGCAACAGGCGTAACCACACACCGGCTGCGGGATAACCCGCCGTGACTATTGGATACCAGCCAGCATGAGAAAACACATACGCCTTCGGACAATGACCGGAGAAAATCATGTGTCCCTCTCGTCCAGGGGCTTTTAGACGACCCCCTCCTTCAATCTGAATAAGTCTTGGTCAGAATCGGTAGAATCATTACTCAAGGAACTCCTATAAAATATACTCGTAACAATTGGATAATAAAGCTTCATTCTTCCTTTGTATCAATTTCTTGTATTAAGTGAATAATTCAGAAACCAATTGGTAAATGTTTCTCATAGTTTTTTCGCTAAATTACTATGTCAGTTTATGAGACGAAATTAATCCTATTTTAATGTAGTTTTATTAAGCAGTACAACATATGAAACAGGTATCAATTACTTTCTAAAGAAATAACGTTTCTCACATCGTAATATTTTTTGACTAATTTACTTAATATTTTTAAACTCAACGTTTCTTAGGATTTATTACAAAATTGTTGACTAGCTTACTTACTTACTTACCCTGCATTCCATCTACACTGAAAACAATTCCTGCTTTACTAATTTTTAAAAAATGTTTTAACAAAAGTTTCTCCCTCAAAAATTATTTTATTAACATATGAATAGTGGAATAATATGTTAACTAGGCTCCAGTATTGGAATACTGCTGCCTGAAACTGTATGTTAAAATTACTACAGATTAGAATGAATAGACGGTTAATTAAATCTATGGAAAAGAACAAATCGAAACATAACACCTGGCAATTCAATGATATTACCAATTCTCAGAGGATTGAATTTAAATTCCTGCAATTACATATTTGCTTTTTCTTTTTGCTTTCAGATGTTCATTTTGCTTTGTACAATTCAACCAATTTGGTATGTTTTAAATAATCACAAAAGTTAATAAATAAGATACAAGAAAGATTTCTCAGAAAAACATAATACTCGTTTATTCTGTAAAAATTCCCCGTAAAGTGTCTTCAAAAGAATTAATCTTTACTTCTGGGAAAACTTCCCATCAAAACTTCTTCAGAAATCGGTAACAGAAAATAGAAGTTAATTGAATCAATAACTCATTCTTGCTGAACTCATCGTCTCATAGCTAAGGGTATAAGTAGTAGTTTAACTACCAAGTTGATTCACTGTTATTATCTTTGAATCTCAGGAGTTATTTACAAGCCTTAATGTATAAAAAGTTTAATGCGTTGTTTTAAATTAATAGCTGACGTTTCATAGGATTAGCTAATAAATAAACGTAGTATTAAAAAGTTTTTTGACGGTATTTAGAGGAACACCAAACAATGATAGGAAGGTTTTGTAAGAACACTCAAAATAGAGCTAGTTGTTTTCTACAACTGAAACACAGTTAATTTTCAGGTTGGTAAAGAAATAGTTCTGATACGAAGAACGATCATGAAATAAGAAGATTCACTGGTAACTAATTTGAGGTTATCTTTGCTTTGCATTTTGTATAATATTATCTTGTGTATATTATCTGTATAATATTAAACTTGATTAATAGTTTGTATACATGCATAATGAGGAAGAGTGAGTATTACCGTTTGTCCATTGAGTGGAGTGGGGATAATTTCCTCAGGGGTTTTTTTTAAGGCAGGATTTTGAAGACTGCCAATAGGCTACTGTTTATCGTATCGACAACCTATTTAAGTAAGAAAACTATTCATTAACATTTTTCTTTGAACAATGTTTAAGGCCGAAATCCCAATGCCAGCTTCTGAACTGGTAGGTCCAAGGTTCAATATCCACTCTAGTTTTCAATTTTTTTAAGTAAGAGGTGAATAAATCTGAGTAGATTATCCTCGCAGAGGACATTATGCAGTGGGTCCTGAGCCACTAAAATAGATTTAAATTAAGCAAAATGAAGGGCTCCCAATATAGAATCAAGGGCCAATGTTCGATCTATGTGTGTTCGTTTGTTGGGGACTGCCACTACAAACTATCCTAACCTTGTACAATGTTTGGTTATTTAACATTTCATTCAACATAAACCAAAAAGGTTTACAATAATAATAGTAAATATTACTAGACACATTAACAATCATACTTTTGTTCAGCAGATCATGGAACTCATCTATTTTCAAAAGTCTACGAATTAGATCTACATGAGATTATTTTTCAGTTAGTCACCTGTCATGGCAATCTTTTCATTGATTAGTCATGACTCCTATCTCAGACTGCAGACCATATACCAAAAATACAGCAACATCTATAAAGGGTGGTAAATAATGATAATGAGCCCAAGCTAGACAAATGTTATTACTAATAGCAACAACCGAATGGAGTAACTATTAAAAGGAACTGCATAAAAAATTCAAAATTCAAATTCACACATTATAAGCTATGTGACGATCGATGATATGCAAAAACTGTCGTTAACTCCAAATTTTGATGGCAATCTTCAATTTGATGACAATATCTATCCAAGGCCATTCATATATAAAGGTATAAATAAAAAGTTATACATCTTGAATTAAGTGGATTTGAACTATATGTAAATTCCATATGATGGCGAAAGCTAGAAAACGTACAGACCATTACCTATAATCTACATTTCTTCATAAACAACTATCTAAAAGAAATTCTTAATACTTTTTGACTAGGTACCATCACCAACACGAAACTGGACTGAATTCTACTACATAATTTAGTTATTAAGACTATCATTAGTGAGAACAAGGTTATCCAATTACAGAGAGGACTATCTTTTTCCGCTAGCGCATGATCTTTTCAATTGTCAAAAGGAGTAGTGCAAAAGTTCACTATTTGCGCTCAGAAAAATACGATAGAAAATACTGCTTCCCATAAGCGACAAGTAAATTTAGCAACGTTCCAGTGAAACAGCGGATTTCGACACAACCTTAATTTGGAAAAATAGCCTTGGTGAGGACAACACCTTCACGTACTTAGGCACTCAATAGACTCAGACATTATCGTCTCTGTAGCTTCAATAGTATTTCACAAACACTCTAGCACTCCGACATAAGAGCTCTACAATTAACTTCCTAGTCAACGTCAAAACGTCAGCTAAGTCAACAAGTTTAATGCTAGGCTGCTTCCTATTATCAGTAGGACTCGTCCATCATAAACAGAGCAGATTCCCCTTTTTCAACTTGTGAAAACATTGCAGACAGGCATTTGGGAATCAAGAAATCTTCTTACAAGAAATTCTTCTGAGCTTTTGGTGACTCTGTTTACACAGAAATTTAGAACAAAATTAGCCAGAAATCCATGATATTAGTGTCAAAAGATGGAAGAAAGCGAAACTTGGACATACTCTTTACTAACTACCAAATGCTATCACCAGATACATACTAGATTAGGGTGGAGACCGTGCGACACCTTGTGAAGGTCACTAATTATAAAAGTAAGTATCTTTGGCAAATCTAGAAATAGATTGAAATAGTGTCCTCAAGAAGTCTGAAGGCAAGCCTTCATTGAGACTATACTACAATGAGAGCCGAAAGAATAGATCATGATTTCTTAATTTACAGACAAGGCTAAACAAATCAGTACACTCTTCAAGATTGCCTTGCCTCGAACCCTGATCAGCTTATTGTAAAAATGCATTTCATTTTTTCATTTCTTTGTTTTTCTTTTTAATCAGACAAATATATCTTATGTCATTAATCTGCCTTTACGATTCAATCACAATAGTTTCCTCGTCTTGAGTATTTAGAGATGTTGCCATTGTTTATCCTATACATGTAAACCATTATTTATAGTTGTGAACTATTTTAATAAATACACCGTATGCGCACGCAGTCCTTGTTCTTAATATTAGACCTCTCAGTAGTCAGTTGATTAAAACATTTCATACTTCTAGTCTGAGGTGAGTATTATTAATTGCCATCAATTCCCTTATGTATTTGTAAATGAATTTTACCTTCTTTAAGAATAAAAATTTAAATTTTCCTTTACATAGGGTTGGACAAACTTGTTATATTAAATATGTTGTTAGACTGAATATAGAGCAAAGAAGAGAGAGGTAGGAGTGGGCGCCGAGGATGACTGCGTGGTGCGCATGATGGATGCGAAGGTGGAGCTGAAAGGCCGTGGGGAGGCTTCCCCCGGGCCAGTCTTCAACTATTCATAGGTAGGGCGCGGCGCGCTCAATTTCACCCCATCAGAAATTTATTAAAATCAAACAGGAGCGCAGGCTCACGCTGCTCATTAATTCTGTTTGCTGCCAGGTTGGATTATTTATCAGCCCAGGGGTGGTTGGGCCACAAAGCACCCCCACCCACCCCTCTTAGATTAATCACGGTTACTTACCCGCCTACAAACCACCCTCTAGTTTCTCTCTTACCCCTTTCTGGCAGCCAGGGCTCTTACTCTTACAAGAGGCCAATGAAGGCAATCTCACAATCAGACCCTCGTCTTAAAACATGTCTCTACCAAGGCTCAATGTCTGTCCCAAAAATCATGGACATCAAAAATCAGCCACCTCAAAATACTTAATAATTTAATCTTCTTCCCTGTTTCATTTCAAAGAAAATAGTATACTCAAAAATAAAGGTATATTAATATTGAAAACAAATTAAATTAAAACGTTATGAAAGAATTTAAAGAAAAAAATAATTTATTTTGAAATTTATTAATTATTACATTAATTCAGTTTGATGATATAACTAACATAAACTATAGTTTATGAGGGAGATGTGTGAATAAATTTTTTTTTCTGATAAAGATTGGAAAAAGAACGATTACAGTAATTTTAGAGACTACACCTGGAGTAGAAAAAACTTTTCCCCCAGAGGCTACATCCAAAGCGACACCATTCAAAGAGTGCCTTCATAGCAACCAAAGTAAACCAAAAAAAAGACATTTACTAATTTGTCATTTGAAATTAAATTTCATTCAATCAAACAACAGAACAATATCAATAAGAATGAATTTGCATTTGACTGCACTGTACCTACCTTTTAGCTTAATTACTTATAAGAAGGTAGTATTATCCTAGACAAGTCAACTATTATTTATAGATGTGAACTAGTTAGATAAATTCAATGTAAGGCATGGTAAATAAACCTAATTATTTATAAGGTGATTATATACCTACCTTTTAACTTAATTACTTATAAGCAGGTAGTATCCCTACTTTTTAACTTAATTACTTATAAGGAGGTGACAAGTTAGTTGTGTTGATTCTTAACTACGACTAAATATTTTAATTTGTAAAAAAAAAATTAGAAAAAAATGTTCACAACATTAATGCTATTCACTAACCCTAGCATGTTATTATCTATTATTTAATATTTTGAAGTTTGAGTAATGTGGCTCGTCGATGAGTAGAATATATCACGAGTAACAATAACTACAACAAACGCGGTCTAAGATCTTCTGTATCCAATTCTGGCACTGCTTTCCCTGATCTTCTTGTTATGATCTGGAACGCACAGCAGTTTAAAGATGGTAGCGAAATACAAATAAAATGAAAAACAAATAAAAGGAAAAGCACTCATTTAGTGTGTGTTTTCATTTTAATTGTGTTTCTTAATTTCTTTGGACTCTTGTACAAACACACAAATTATCTCAAAAATCATATCGTTGTTAAAAGTCAGTTCTTTTTCTTTATATCAAAGGACTTATAATTGTGTAGTTATAATAGTTGTTTAGAATTAGGCATAAAGAAAAGTATATCGTGTTATTACTATACTAATATACAATAAATATACCGTTATTCAACATCTCTTTTATTTTCAACAGCTTTAGTCAATACATGTTAAAAAAAATTTCAATTTTTTTCTTTGATACTTACAGAATCATTTAATAGTTTTATCCATTAAATATTAATTTCTGATGGATTCGATCAATTTTTTGTTTTTACAAGTGACTGACAACATATCACTGCTTTAGCTTATACGGTGGATGAAAGTTATTTATAATTTCTGGGGGAATATTATAAGATTAGGTAAAATATTGATAATTTATGATTAATCATTTCAAAAGTCAACTTCATATGCTCATATCATTTTAGGCATTTATTGTATGTTTTTATTCTTGTAATAATGATTACTTTAAATTCTCTCGCAGAGGAAGAATAATGTATCCAAGTTGAACAACTAAATTGTTACTGGTTTTTAATTCCAAACTCTTGATTTGATAATTTTGATTTGCTTAATTGACGATACAATGCAATAATAAAAGTGACACTGAACATCAGGGTAAACTTATTATGTTGTAAGTATTGAGGTAATAATGTTTGTTGGAATGATGGTTGACAAATCAGAATGACTGCTGTCAGTTGCAAAGAGCTGCAGGCGGGCTGAGAGGTGGTCGACATCGACAGCCCTCGGGGGGGAGTTAGTTGTATTGAAACGCTCCAATGATTGGTTTGCTGAGAGGACTTCTATGCAAGTCACAAGAACTGCCCCTTGCCACCTACCAACTTATAATTGAGCTTTACGTGCCGCCCCCAAACCGCCTCCAATTAGCTACCTCCAGCCTACTTAATTAGTCCATCAATGTCAACTGTCAACCCACCACCCTCCACTTTCACTCACCTCCTTCTAACCACATAACCGTTTAGCCGAGATAAAGTTTACTCCGCAAAATAATGACGCGATACACCATTGGTACTATAAGGATAACTTTATGTACCTTAAATCCACTATGCTTAGTCGAAAGGAAGGCAACTTGGACAACCTATCTAAAAAGTCATTAACCGTGACAAATTTCGTAAAATTTTAGCAGAGTTTCAAGAATAAACAACAATAAAAATATAGCTCACTTGTATATAAATGTTTTTATTTATTTAATATTATTTAATAACTTCTATAATTTTGTGTATTTATTTTCAGAACAAATAAATGAAAAATCTGGAGTGGCCTGCACTCATAACGTCATATTAATTAAGTTAACATACTATCATAATCGTATCATATTAAGTTAACATAATATTATTCTCGTTGACAACCAACTGATTTTGTGTTATATTGTAATGTAACTATATATACCTATTAATCAATAATATATCATTTGTATGCATGTGGTTATAATCATTTTATCGGTTAGGATTAGTTTGAAACCATTGGGAAAACTGACATTTTAATAAAATTATTAAAAAGATCACGAATCTCATGGGATTTGTACGATTCACGACTAAACCTCTCATATTGTACATCCCATGGGTGTACTAAATTCAAATTCATATTTTAAACACTTTAAAGAGTTTCATAAATGTACATAGAGAAGTATATCTCGTTTCTATAGTTGTATGTATGATTTAACAAACATCTTCATCCTCTCAAATCCGATTGGCTCACATTCAGACATAATGTGCTTAAAGGTTTCTAAGCAGACAGCATGCATTCCTAGTCTATTGTCAAACACTGTTCCCATTGATAGTAGTTAAGTAGACAAACTTATAATAGATATTCCACATATATTTTTAAGTTTTCCCTTTAATGGCATAGTATTGGTTACAAATGTAAGTTCAGTTGAAAAAAGCTTTGTAAACCAAAATGGTTGGCGAGAATGGTTGTCTCGTCACCTTTTAACTGCTTTCTTCGAGATGTATTTGTCAGTTCTACTTCTGTCAATGTTGAGGAGTACAGTGCAAAAATGCTCGAGACTGCAAAATATTTGTATGGTTCCAAACATTTCCAAGTTGTTTACTAACTCATTCTCAGGCATTCCCTTCATTCCAGGTCTTACATTAAAGTCAAAGACTATATCGTTTTCATAAATAATTTATTACTCGTCATTATATCAGACTGGAGTCCTTTTATTAATAACTGAAAGCGTTCAGTTCAGGTAACAATTTGTGTTCTCTTCGATATTTCATGTAAATTAATCTACTTTGAATATGACTAACATATAGACTAATATTTAATTTTCATTTCATTATTTTATAGACCAATATACTATATATATATATATTTAATCTGCCATAAAGGGCTTACCATTTTGTAAAATTAACAGTTAATACTCAGTATCACATTACTGAAGTAGGTATGTAATTTTTTTGGTTTATGTTTTAGTCATTTTCTGTATTCAATTTCAATTTTTATTTATATTTGACATTGTAGATGTAACCTGACTATGAAAACAAGTGCTCGAAACGTGTCGACGTTTTATAAAATGTTTTGTGTGAAGACTTATTCTTTTGTGTTCCTCTAATCTAATCATAAATAAATACCAAACAAGAAATTCTTGCTATCATAGCTTCTGATTCGTTACTTAATACTCTTTTTTTCTAATTAATCCTCCGAAATCTTTTTTCAGTTATGGTTTATATATATCTTGTGGTTATTAACTCCATAAATAATAGAACTTCATTTGTTAAACCACTTGTATATTTTGTTTGCATCCCTAACAAAACATGAAGATCACTTTCTAAAACTGTTTTCCATTTAACAGTGTTAAATTAAAATTTAATTATTTTCATGCCAGTACTGGTTGCATTTAAATATCTTTGCTAATCTTAATAACCATATGAATTAAATACTTGTGAACAATTTCTTTTACTTGTTTTAAGTACTAAATGTTTAAGTACGTGAAACCCTTCTCTAATGGCAAGGTATTACATAGACCTTAACACTATTTAAGCTCGAATCATAGAGCATACAATTTATGGTAGAATTTGTGAGCTTTCAAGACTTTTGGTGTAGCTTTCTATTATTCGTCTATTGTTTGTTGGAAGATCAAACCAATACACTTTTCTTTCAAGCCAATAAAATTAAAATAACTGAGTTAGTAATTAGTGTGATTTTAGTTTATGAATTGAATTATATATAATAAAGAATAAGGGATAATTAATAAAGTAAAAAAATTAAAGAAAGTTGGTCAATAAGGAGGTATATGGATAAGAGTTGTTGATAAAAGAAGAATAAGAGGAGGGTGGCAGAGACTTTGTTTATATTAGACTGGTGATAATTTCAATAGGGGTGGTTGGTGGAATTTATCAAGGTGGGGGGTTGGCTACCCCATTATGCAGATAAGCCTTCACAGCCACTTAAAGGCCACCACCACATTATCATTCCGTTAAATGGGCCGGCCCTGATTTTTTCCTGCCAAAAACCACCACCGCAACAGTTCCCTCTCCACAGGTTCCTCTCTTCAAGACTTAGTCGCCACGAATTATTAAAATTTTATATTATTGCTTTAAAATTGTAAACTTCTTTTTTAAACACACGTATGTATATTGATATCTTATTTATAATACTCCTAATTATGATAATTTTTAATGAATTAATACATTTTTCGTTTGATAAATGAATATTTATAGAAATAATAGAAACAAATTTAGTTTCACAAATGACATATAGCAGTTTTAAATTAGATCGATTTATTATAATATTCAATAATTTATTATATGTGAGTATCAAATTGTATGTTTAAGGTATTAGTACTTCACCAGTTATTTTTGGTTACTCTGTATAGATCACATCTTTTTTTATCAGAAACACTAGAAAATTACGCAATCAGACATTCACATGACCCACAAAAATACAGGCTTTCACAGAGTATTCAGCACACTTGCACACATATATTTACATATTTACATACACCACCCATCTCGACATTTCAATATAAGTCTTTGTCCGTTTCTGATTGTTTTTTTCACCGTAAAGGTATATATATTATAAATGGGCTCTTAAGGATTTAGTCAACTCTAAAACTGATTTACCATCTTGTTTACACGATTGCTGAGAAAATGTATATATATATATATATATATATATATATATATATATATATATATATATATATTATAAATGATCAAACCACAATATGAAATGGGAAAACAAGACTAAGATCTTTCAACCGTGACAAGAGGTCTTCGTCAGAGTCAAAAACCCTGTTGGGTTTTCTTATTGTGGTTTGATCATTGATATATATATATATATACATTAGTAGTAGAATGTTAATGCTATTTTAATGCAGTGTGTTATGTTGGCTTAAGTGAAATTATGGAATAAATATGGTTCGCATCATTAGTAAGTTTTTGAATCTGGAAGGTCAAACCCATAGATTTTAAATCTTATATGCTAGGAGATTGAACTTGCTTGTTTAGAGATTGTATTTAGCTTATTGAATGATTTAGTTGATAATTTGTGGTCGATGAGGATGAGAGACAGGTTTAAGGACAAGGTTAGTTGAGGAGGAAGTAAAGCAGAGGCTGACCCAGATGGAAGCGCATTACCTGCAGAGGCGAGTATGCAGCGACATGGGCAGGTCATGCTCCGCATCGGACCCCCAGCATTAGTTCTGCCGTGTCCTCACACACTAATAGTCTTCTCAGGCTAGGGGCTGGGCGTGCAACTGAGACAGTCAACTCTCCACCTCCTAGCCTCACTGTTTTAAACCAGAGATAAATGTCCAATCTCACTTCCTCGGCTGCTTTCCGGAATCCTTAGTTCGTATTAGCGAGCTCTCGCCTTCACTTTGTCTTGTCGCCGCTTCACTTTACTCTCACAGAAATGTAAAAACAAAATACAACTTTGTGTAACACGTTTCTTGTTGTCCTGACTGTTATGAATTATTTAATGGCAGAAATAATTACGTTATATTCATTGTCATCAGAGAAATGAAGGACAGGGTGTATTTAAATTCTCCAACTGTATACTTGAAATGTACAGCCTGTGTAATAATGGTTTTTACACATTATTAGCCTTTGATAGCCTACTCCGTGGTTGACAAGTGGAACAATTGTTGAGCAATCAATAGTAAGTAATAATTACTGTGATTTTGAAACCTTATTATTTTCATAATAATTATTCACGCAAGTTCTTGAATAAGATCTGATGTGTCCACTAAACCGCTAAAACATTAAGCGTAGAACTATTTAAGGCACAGTGAAAAACATATAAATAAAACGAATCGGGTTCCTCAAATTCATAACAGTGAATAGTAATATTTTATGAAGTATTATCCCATTACAGTCTTTATTATCAATATGAAAACAACTGTGAAATGCTGATTTCTTTGGTGAATAGTAATCCAGTAGGATTATTATAGACGTAAATAAATATATAACTGACACATGGTTCCACCAACTGTGGTTTAAAAAATGTTAGAAACCCAACAATCTACCAAGTAGTAAACAGATACCATAAAAAAAATTGGAATGGATTCGTCAATTAGACAAATAACATGTGTCTAATTAAATATACATGAAAATTTGTAAAATTCACAACATCAATTCTTTCATTGAAAACAATACTTTACTTTTTATTTTATTTGTTCATGTTACAACAACATAGGTATTACATTACCTGTGACACTGATAAAACAGATGGAGGAGGGAACATAGGAGGGAAGAAGTAATCCAGTGATTACACTTCTTGACGTGGGTCTAAGTATAAAAAAATACACACAGAAAACGAAAAAACTCTCATAGAACAGTTCATAGTAATAAGTTTGTTGGCCAGATCCTCTTCAGACGTGTTCTCAGATTTCCTGAAATGTTTCTAGATGATATTTTTAGGATTAAGAGATTATTGTACTTAGAGTAACTTAAAAATAATAAATATAAAACATCAGACATCATAATTTGTTGTGTACTTATATAGCCATCAGAAAAGTGATCAGGAAATATTGCCTTTTAAGAGGTTAGTTTAACTAAGAGGTTAGAATATATTTATATATACTATATACATATATATATATATATATATATATATAAAACTTTAAATTACACAAAGCACGACACAGAAAAGACTATACAAAGAAAACTTACAGAATTTAATATTTCGAGCTGTTGATCGTCATCAGGAGAGTAGACTTGAAGAGAGGACGAAGTGAGAGAGATCTCCCCACGTCGAAGAACGGAGCGCGAATGTATATATATATGTATATATATATGTTTGTAAAATTTGGAAGCAGCCCTTCATTTAAGCATATTTCATTGAACAACTGACCGTATTTCACTGATGTCATTTTCTTTACCAAAGAAATGACATAAGCCATATCTTTCTTCTGAAGGAAAGAAGAAGGTATTCAGAAACCTTGAAAAACTGGTAAAGAAAATGACATCAGTGAAATACGGTCAGTTGTTCAATGAAATATATATATATATATAAGATAAACGGAAACACTATCCAAACTGGACACGATAACAGTTCAAAATTGAAGATAGGCAGTACACAATGTAAAGAAACACACTTACAAAGTGTGCTTGGTCTCCCTTTCTGTTTTCTCTTGAAGATGGATTTCTTGCCCAAAAATTTGAGTTTGTAAGTGTGTTTCTTTACTTTGTGTGCTACCTACCTTCAATTTTGAACTGTTTTATATATATTATATATATAATATACTTAAAATAAACTGCGACACATAGACAGAAACATAACAAAGACTGACTTTCCAATATTTTGACCGTCCTCAGGAGAAAAAGTGAACTGATAGAGGGACGACAGTCAACTAAAGAACTCACTGGGTGAGGACTAAAGCACTGCTGCCACGAAGGAGAAATATAAAAAAGGAACTAAGGAGTCCATATCAAAGAAAAAAAAATTAAAAAGAGCATAATGGTGAAGAAAATAAAAAATAGAGGTAATATATACAAAATTATTAAAAAAAAAAAACTAACGGTTGAAATTCAAGTCTAGTTTTGAGCGTGCCCCTAACACCCAAATGTATATATATAGAAAGAGAGAGAGAGAGAGAGAATGTTACAGAGAGAGTTGACTACGAGTTACTTCTCACTTCTTTTATTATCCACTTAAATTTGGAATCCTTTGTTGATTGTACAGTAGCGTTTGGCATTGCATAATCTATGCATATAAATAGCCAAAATGAAGCAGGGTTTCTATATCTTCCAGATATAAATCTAATTCTCAATAGTTAGATTTGATTTTATTTAAAATTTTTTAAAAACAGAATTTTTCAGGACATGGTACTCGA